>OY756211.1:79949270-81149270 GCA_963576795.1 Metopia argyrocephala | reverse complement strand
TGAGTACTGATTTGTTCAATTGACTGATTTGTTCAACAAATCAGTTTGTTAATAACCTACACAGGTCTACTGATAAATATCAGAATTTTATGCCCCTATTATGTTTTACAACTATGTATACCGAAAGTTGAGTTGTAATTATGAAATTATAATTATAATTTAAAGCTCAACTTAACTTAAAGCAGCTGCTCATTTAGTTGTCTTCTTTCAGTTTTATCCTTATTACATTCACAACTTTTGTTTAGATGTAGTGCGCAAGCTGTCAAAGTGAAACAACCGGTCTCTGCCAGTTGTATTTTTACATGTAAGAATTAAATAAGAGAAAAATAATATATGCCTGTTAAGTTTGTTTTCAGTATTGCAGAAAAACTTCAAATAAACATAAAATTCAACATTTAGTGAATTGAATACAAGAGAATTCTGATGGTGGAAAAATAAAGTGGTACTATGAATGAAACTAACAAGGAAAAAAACTTTAAAGCATAATGGTTAGTCTAAAATAGGCTTTCCTGTGAGGGTAAAAATGCTGTATGTTTTGTGTAAGGGAGTTGAAACGAAATCCATTATGAGCATAAATGTCCAGTTTTTACTTTTAGAACTCATTACTGCTTTGATCTAACATGAACAGATGTATTGTTGAAATTGTTGTCCAAAGTCGATGTTGAAGTTATTGCCTCACGCGAAGGGCAGCAAATGGATTTATTCCATTTTATTAAGAAAATATACAAACGCTTATTTATTGTATTTACATACATATGTACATACATAATTGGCCATTACAACCCTGTGTCAGGGTTACGGTCTAGCTTCTCGCAGCACTCATGTTGTGTGTGTTACTTTTTATCCATGAGTACCGGGACCTACAGTTTAAAGTCGACTCCGAACGACAGATTTGAGAAGCTTTTTCATGGCAATCAATTACTCCCAGAGCTTTTGTCAGAAGACTGCTAAGAGGTAGTCGCCGAAAGAAATAATTTTTTCATATATCTTTTTTCAAGATGTCAGAGCTGAGATTTGAACCCGGCGCTATCGTCTTAGTAAGCCAACACACTAACCACTAGACCACGGCGTCTTCTATGGACAGTCTGTTAATCTTAGTTTATCATTCTTACCGCCATCTTATTCCCATCTTGTCGTCTTCTGAAATTAAGGTCACAAAAAAAGACAAAGAGCAATAAATATCTAATGGTGCTACAAAAATAACAGATAGATTAGATTCTTCATTAGTGGTTCATGAAAAAAGAATTTGCTCGATTTTCATACATTCAGAATTATCTGCAATGCTGGCAACTCTCTTCATCTACTTGCATTCAAATTTAAGAGTGTTGGTCGTTACGAAGAGCAAACAAAATAGAGTCGAATGCAGAGGGAAAACAAAAATTTCTATTTTCGCGGAAAACAGTAGCGAAACAAACGATTGTGTTATTCTTGTATACAACTGACCACCCACTAACCTTGGGAAAAATCAATAGTGCAGCCAATACCAACACAAAATTATTAAAATATTAACTATTAGTTTAATATAAAAAACATTAAAATATCAATTGTATCATTGAAAATAAAGAAAAGAGACCACTTCTAAATAGGTTGTTTGTATGTTCTTCATATGCACTATAGAAACACATTTAAATCTATCACACACAATACATTCGCCAGCATAATTAGATTATCTGTCTATCACCTACTAGTTTACTCGTTTAATTAAAAGAATATCGTTTAAAATTAATAATTTTTTTTTTTTTTCTTATTCGTGTATGTCTTTCAAAAAGTGATTATTTTTTATTTTAATTTTGTTTTCTTTTTTGTCAATTAATTCACACATTAATAGTATGATTGATAATGAATAATTACATTTCACATTTGACAACATTTCACTTGATTTATAACATCGCAATTGCCGATATGCAAGTATAACGGTGTGTATAGGAATGTAAGTATGTTTGTATTCGTGTATGGGAATTTGTCTATTTTGATGGCACATATTTTTCGTTATTTTCCATTTTTCCGTTTTTTTTTTTCTTTTCAACTAAAATTCCCCATCCGCACATTAATTTTATTTTATTTTTTTTTTTTTTTTTTTGATATCAACACCTTTTTCTATTATTATTTTTAATGGATTTTATTTTTTCTTTTTGCAACGGAATAAAAAGAAAGCAAAAGCTATTTGACCCATTACAATGCGTCCGAAGTTCACAACTACCGTTTTTTACCAATACTGCACTTTTCAAAACTACATAACACTACCACTCACTATAACTGTACGTACAGCAAGCAGCAGCAATAACAATAAGTTATCGTGCATAGTGCATTTTTTTCGAAAAGATGTTGTTGTTGTTGCTGTTACCTGATGCAACCTAACACAGGTTGCAAACCTCTCAAAGTTACTTACCCACTCATTTGTATACACTCGTGTACACACAGATACAAGACTTACGTTATTTTTCCGGTAGTCTCTTATGCATCATAACCCATTCTCTTGATTTCCGCGTATGCGCTTTTCCCATCCAAGGAAGTTAAATGCCAAAAAATGTTCAAATCATTTTGTTTGTTTCGTTTATTAAATAAAACTTGTAAGTACATACTTACCTGCATATGTTTGTGCATTTGTACATATGTTCAAAAATAGGTATTCACTTAACTTAGAGAATTTTTAAATTATTTCGAGCAAACATTTTCGTAGACAAACTTCATAACCCTAACAAATCTGGCAATTAGAAGAATTTAATTGGCCAACAGGTTGTCAATAATGTTAATGCATTGAATTACTTGAAGCATTAGTTGAAAGTATTTCATAGGTGTCGCAGTATTAATTACAAAACCCTGGGTGGTTATTTTGTATTTCGATTCAAATTGAAAATGCTTTCGAAAGAATATTTCATTCGAAAAAATAATAATAATTTATATAAACATTTTCGAAAATTGGTAAATTTTTACGAATTCGTATGTCTTTCGATTAGAATTGAAATACAAAATAAGCCCCCTGATTTGGTTTTGGAAAATAATAGATTGGGATATATGTATGTACCTACCATATATGACAGCTCTTCCAACAAATCGTAGAGATTTTAGCTCATGTTGCTTAATTTATTCCACTCGGGAACATAGGGCTTCTGTAAGGTCAATTCATTGTATTCTACTGTTTCTTTTTATTTCTTCACGAGACCACTTCTCGGGGGAAAGAGGAGACATTATTTTTTTTAATACCAATACTCAGGGGTAAACCCCTACTCATGCAGTGCATTGTATTGGGATGTGAAGATGGCTGATAGGTTGAGATTTTTTTTATAGATATTTATATATTATGCGACTTTTTAGTTGATGAGACAAGTTGCTGTCAATTTTACCACTCAAGGGCCAGTGTTCTATCTTCACCCTTGAATGATCAAACAGCAATTGCCTCATCTGTCGGTGGATGTTGAATGTGAGTGGTGAACGTCTACAGTAGTTTAGCTGTTATCTTCCCAGAAGGTGATTTCTGGTGGAATAGATTGGAAATGTCAGGGAGCGGTTTCTTGAAGATGGTTGTCTTGGACACCCTCCTCTACCAGCCTCAAGATTATTGATTGATTTAAACATATAATAATAAAAATAACGGGGAGATTGTTTCACAAATGCTGAACGGCTAAAGAATGAATTTATTCTATAATTCCTTGTGCTCCAATCCCAACTAATCCATAGTGTTGAATACCCTCCCGCCATTGATAATCATACATACATACATACATAATTGGCCATTAAAATCCTCTTTCAAGAGTTACGTCCTAGCTTCTCACAGCACCCATATTATGTGCATCAATTTTTATCCATATGTAACCGGACCTACAGTTTAACGTCGACTCCGAATGACAAAATTGAGAAGCTTGTTCATGGCAAAAAAACTGCTAAGTTGTCGAAAGAAATATTTTTCATATTTTTTTCTTTCAAGATATCAGATCCCGGAGCTTTAGTCTAGTAAGCCCACACATTACATACTAGAATATGGCGGCCACATCATTGATAAGCACGTTCCTAATATTCTGCACAATGTCGAGAAGTCTATAAAATGTGTTTGAAGCACCCGCCCATGCATGAAAGTTTTATACCATGCTGAGTCGGATAAAGACCTTTTAGGTGTATAATAAAACTACTAGTCATAAAGCCGACCACAGTCGGAAAATAAAAAACCTGGCTCCGTCTTGCACATGTGGAGCAAATGAGCTTTAAATATGTAAAATTTCAGCTTCTGCAATGTCGGACAGCTGCGAAAAGAAAATTGGACATACACCTGGACAAACAACGAAATTATATATAGACGTTTTTTTACCCAAAGTACAATAATTTTTTATCCTGGGCCCAAATCGCAGCACTCGTTATCGAATGAAGTTAATCGAAATTTTTGTATTTGAGATCGTCGCACTCGATAACGAGTAAGGTGCATCGAAATTTGAGATTATGGCATTCGATAACGAGTACTCGATCGAATGCCATCTCTCGAAATGTCATTCGATACTAAAAGAGCAATCGAAATTATATACGCGTTGTTTATTTGGAAATATAACAAGAAAAAAAATTATTTATTTTTAATAAAATCTACAGAAATGTAAGTAGCATTTGTATAAAACTAAAGTCAACCTTAGAACCATTGAGTTGAGGCTGTGAAAGCCCTTTCTATTAAAAAACATGTGTTCATTAGACTATGGTCTTTGGAGTCCGATATGCGTGCCATCCACGCAACCAATGACTAAGGTGATATATAAAGCGTTACACAATTTCAATTCCAAATAATTAAAAGATGTATATATACAGCCGCCGGGAATCTTATAACATCATGTCCATCATAAAAATGATGGATCCATTATCTAAATAATTTTAATTAAGTTAAAATTATTTTGCTCTAATTTTACTTACTTTCTTTTTATTTTAAAGTTATTTGATTCTTTTACAAAACAAAAAATCTTTTACATTTTTCCTGTAAATTTCGATTCGATAGCTATCGAGTGCCATAATTTGGTTATTCGATACGTGACGAAATTTTACTCGATACGAACGTTCATTCGATAACGAGTGCCACAATTTGGGCCCTGGTCATAACCATACCAATTTATTAACTGTTAAAGATTTTCTATTGTCGACAAAAAAACAAATATTTCAATCTTTACACTGTTGATTTAAATATGAGCGCTAGTCACTCTTCGTTGCAAACACCCTTGCAAGTATTGTAAACGTAGGAAACCATAGCAAACAATAACAAAATGTTAGCAAATATGCTACGATTGATTGTATGCAAGGCTTGCTATGTAATTTGCAACGAAGACCTCTATAGTACAAATGATAGTAAACATTTTGGGAAGGCAGAAAAAATGATACCGTTTCGCTAACATTGTTACGTGTAATAGATCTAGAGAGGAGGCGTTTAGAAATTGACTCAATAAAAAATCTGTATATTCTGATTCCCTATCAGTGTTGTCAAGTTGAAGATTTTTTGTGCTTTGGGAAATTTTGGGTGTTAAAAACTTTTAGGAAACAATTTAGGAGGCAAACATTTTAATCAGTATTGAAGTGTAAAACAATACAAAGTCTGCTCACTTACGTCATCAAATTTAAAGAAAGAATAAGATTTTAAAAGAAAAAAGTACGAAAGGAGTGTTTGATTGATTTGATTGTCTTTTAGTTTTACTTCTGAAATTCATATAATCCTCTCAATATGATTGGCCTGCTCCATACTTCGAAGAAAAAGCTGTCGTTCGATGTCGAAGTCTTGTTAAAAATAACCAACTACTACTCTCTAACTCGGTTGAAGAGGTATAATCTTCTAGCTGAATTTTTACAAGTAATTCAAAACTACGGGAGAACGTTTAACTGCTACAGTTTCCGATTTCTATTTAATGATTTATGATTTTCTTCTTAGTTTAGAGTAACTTTGATAATTTTCTAATGGTATTTATTGTCTTTTTTCGAACCTTCTCTCAGTCTTGTATACTTTAATAGTGATTCTTTTTCAAATAACTTCTCCGTCGCATATGACTCCTTTTCAGAATCTTTTCTCGAAAAAAAACAAGGATTTTTGCCTTATTTTATCGCTTATTTAACTCATCAGATATTAGCGGTAATCAATCTTCGTTGCAAACGCCCTTACAAGCCTTTAAGCAATCGTAGTATATTTTCCTACATTTTGTTATTGTTTGACATTTGCAATGAAGAGTAATTACCGCCATTGTTAGTTTTTCAAAATGTATTATTTATTTAGAAGTTAAGATCAAAAATAATATAAATTCATAAAATTACGTATATATAGAAAAGTATTTATTCATATAAGTATTCTCATATAAACATTTTACTCAGGATTTGATTCTGGTTTATCCTCTGTGCTATGAACTGCATTTTTGTCTGATGCCAATGATACTTTTTCTTCAGGTTCATTGTTATCTTTCTTTATAGATGTTGTAGAGGCTTCCTTTATGATGGTTTCTTCATTGGCAGCAGATGATTCCTTTACAACAGATTCTACTTTCTTAAGAGATGGTTCTTTTATAACCAATGGTTCGATTTCGAGGTTCGACTTATTTTCTTCTGCGGTTCCCTCTACGGGTTCTAAGTACGTCATAACTTCAGAAACTTTTTCTACAACAGAATCATTAACATTCAAATTCAGGTCTTCTGCAGGTGATGAAGGAATAACTGATTGAATTGAATCAGCTAAAACAAAATTATCAATTTTATCGCCCTGAATTTCCGAATCCTCTTCCAATAAAATATTATCCTCTACAGCAATAAATTCCTCAATATTCCATTCTTCTAATGTATCTTTTGCTAAATCACTTCTACTGCTGGATGTTGACTCTTTTACCTCTAAAGGTGCAGAACGAGCTTTTATTATATTCTCATATGCCTTCTGTTTATAACATTGTTGTTGACAATCAGCTGCACTGCTGAAAGACGAGCAAGTGATACAGGAACTCGTTGTTAATGCAGCAGATGTTCCACCATCTGAACTCAAGTTCAAATCTGAGTGTGATTTATGTTCAGCTTCTTTAAGGACTTTTTTATGATGTATACTGGTGAGTTTAGTTTGTTGTGACATATCCTGAGCCATCAAATTTGTATTGTAACTGCATTGATTAGAAATTTGAGGCAATTTCTTATTGGATAATAACAAAAACTCTGCCAATTTCTGTTTCCATGTTTTATGAGGATCAATTTCCGGTTTCGTTATTATATCGTATAGGTTTGTTATTGTAGCCTCAACCAATGGATTGTTCATACAAAACTTGATCTGTTCAGGACATTGTATGGGCTCATAAATATCTTCAAAAAAATAGGTTAATATTTGTTATGTTATTTCTATGGCAGATTTAAAACCTACAATTCGGAAATATAAAACTGATTTCTTTTTGTAATCTACTTTGGCATTTGGTAACATGAACATTTTGTTCCATTTCTGAGGAATTGCCGCTAGAAAATGAAAGTTTATGAGTTATACGAGTATGTTTAAAACAAAAGTACAAATTCGGTATTTTGATTTGTCTAAAGCTGAGTTGGACTTATTGATTATATTAAATCAAGAGAAACTTTAAACGAGGTTTATTTAAAAAATATGAAGTTTTAATTGTTACCTACCAAGAAGGCATGGTCCAAATCAGGTCAAATCTCAAAGAACGTAACCTAATATTTGCGAATTTCAATATTTGTAAATTTAAATGAATACCTGTATTGTGATTCGCAACTAAACAGAAAGTTGTGTTGTAGTTGTTAAATTATTATTAAAATTCACAACCCAACTCTTAACCAGCTATCCATTTATGTAGTTGTTTTCGTTCACTTTTTACTCCTAAAATGATTCACAACTATCGTTTAAATGTGGCGTGTGAACTGTCAAAGTAAAACAACTAGTTTTTTTGTTGCAACCTAAGTCCACTAAAAGAAATACAAAAAGATATTAGAAAATTTGGATTTAATGAAAGAAATAAGCCTCCATTTTTGGGTTTGGGACATCATCAATAGTCATGACCTTCAACACAACGGAAGATGTGAATGGGGCAAGCTCAACGTTAAAGTTATTGCTCCTCAGTTTTAGTAACTGCCATTAGGGACAAAACGACGGATAATGCTTAATTCTATGACTGGAAATATGGCAGAACTTCCAAGTTAATTACTTGCAGTGTTCGTCCATTTCATTAATCAAATACACGTTTGAAAGACCTATTGATGCCATTTTGTGTGGAATATAATATCGTCCAAAAATTCGCAACGGATTCTAGGGGCAGAGCTAATCTAAAATATCTAATTTTTCATAAGTTGGGTTATGTCGGCTTTAAAGACCGCTATGGTTTGTGACTTATTCGCATACAACTTGGTCTCAACATAACCCCAGATGAAAATGTCTAACGGAGTCAAATCGCTCGATCTCGATGGCCAGTTCAGAGCACCTTCACATAAGATGATCATGCAGTCAAATCGCTTGTGCAGAATATTTAACATGACATGAGCCGTGTGGCATATATTAAAACGACATATCGTTGGCCAAATTCAGGCCAAAATAAATTTGTAATCACCGACATATATACATGCATATATGTACGAGGTATGATAAAAAAAATTACCCTTATTTTCAAATTTCGTGAGTTACGTACTTATGTTCGATTTTCGAATTTTTTTTTTTTTCTGTTATGTTGGTACACATGTCTATTATATATGTTGGTAATATCAGTCCTTTTGAGTTGTCAGTTTGTTTTTGACAAATAAAAAGGTAAGTCATGTTTTGGTGTGCTCTTCGATTTTTTACTATTCGAAAAAATGGATCAAAGAAACTGTATTAAGTTTTGTGTAAAAAAATTGAAAAATTTCTTGCCACAAGGTCGTACGGTCAATAAGGAATACTACCTTGAAGTTATGCGCAGTTTGCGTGATGCAATTCATCAGAAACGCACAGAATTGTAGAAAAACAAATCATAGATTTTGCACCATGATAACGCACCAGCTCACCGTTATCATACCTTAACCACGGTATTCAGCGGACTTGGCCCCGCTGACTTTTTCCTCTTCCCAAAACTGAAGACACCGATGAAAGGAAAGCGTTTTGCTACGATTACGGAGATAAAAGAAAAATCGAAACAGTAGCTGCCAAACAGCGCGTTTCAGAAGTGTTTCGAGGATTGGAAAAAAAACGCTGGGATAAGTGTATTATATCTAAGGGGGATTACTTTGAAGGGGACAAAATAGTTACTGATGAGTAAATACTTTTTGAAAAATTGAAAATAACGGTTATTTTTTTTATCATACCTCGTACTTGCTGTCATCATGTCAACTAACGTGGACGAATTGACGATCACAGTATATACAGTAATGAAACAAATGACAGCTTCAAAATTAAAAATCATCTCTTATTAATTTCACATCCTAAAAGTAACAAATATATGCATTTTTACTAATACTTGCTAGAGATATCTTTCATTTCAAATGATAATAAAAGTGTAGTACAGACTGTATTGAAGACAATACGTTTTAGGATTCGACTCATTTACATTAACACCTCTATGTGTTCAATTTATACTAGTCTAGTGTGTATTGTGAACTCCGAGAACTCCGATTTCAAACGCCAGCTCAGATATCTTGAAGAAAAGAAATATTAAAAAAAATTTCTTTCGTTGACCACCTCTTCTTAGCAGTCTTCTGGCAAAAGCTCTGAGAATAACTGATTGTCATGAACAAGCTTCTCAACCCTGTCGTTTGTTGGTATCCACTTTAAACCCCAGTATTCATGATTAAAAATTGATGCATACAATATGGGTGCTGTGAGAAAGAAGCAAGGCCGTAACTGTGAAAAACGGTTATATTGACCCATACAAATGTATGCACATTACTGAAGTCAAAAATATGCTTCTTTATGTAACGGAGAATATCCAGAAGAATAATTTATTTCCAAGCAAAAAGAACGACTAAGACAAGTGAAATGAGAAATACTCGTAACAGCCGACAACAATAAACAAAGTTGTTATGTACATAATCGTAGTCCATGAAATAAGGGTGAATACTTATGATATAGCAGTGTCACACACATGGTTTTGCGAAAGCAACCAAAATATTGAGAAACCTAAGCCAACCGAACTTCGGCAATGACTTTCCAATACTTTAATCTCATAAATTTTTTCAACATCCCGCAGGATTCTTTAAACATAAAAATATAATTTTTTTAAAAAAAATTTTACTTACAAATAACAAACCATTGTATTGAGTAAATCCTCCACAGCATTTTCTTTGCATAATATAAATGCTTCTGAATTACCTTTCGACAATAGAATCACTTGAAACATAAAGCAAGGATTTTGAGCTAAATGTTGATAAAATTCGGCAGCCAATTCAGGGGTAAAATTAATCTTTCGTTGGCCTTTAATAAGAAAACCCCGATTTAGCAAATGTATTAAAAGAGCTTTACGTTGTGACAAATAGTCACACTTGATAATTAGCAATGTGTCTTGGAACATAGTGATGAGAAGAAAAAATAAAATTGATTGTTTGGCTTATAATATTGAAAATATAGAAAAACAAAATATTTATTTATTTTAATATGTACATATGTATGTAATTTATTTGAAATTTTTCTTTTCACGAAAATTCTTAGTTAACTAAATGAAAAATTTATTTTGATAGAGTATGTATGTATGTAAGTGTTTTCGTTTTTTTCAAAACTAAGACTAAAAAAACATAAAAATATAAAAGAAAAGCATAAAATGTAATAGAAGAAGATCAATAGTTTTGTTATAAAAATAATTTTAATAATTTTCCGTTAATTTCTTATATGAAAAAAAATTATTTCATTTCAAGTACATTTGTTTTTAGATATTGTTTTTGGTAATGTCTGTTACACATTTCAAAGGCTTTTTTTTTTTCTTTAAATTCTTTTATCGCTAAAGTATTCAACAAAATTAATTCACAAAATTTTATATTAAAATGAAAAATAATAACGATAAGTAAGTATAAAAAAAGAAACATAAATATTATATATTTTCGATACGCATTACTTGCTGCTATATAATTAAAATAATTCTCCCGAAACGCCTTTTATTAATTTTACTCACTTCTCTTCTCTTCTTTACTTTCTTCACCCTATTTCGATGTTCTATAGCATCACAAAAAAATTGTAATATTTATTTTTAAACTACAAAAGAAATACAAAAGAAAAACATTTTAATAGTGTTTAAAGCAATAGAGTGGGTGGATTAAATATCTAAAATTACCTGAAATTCTGGCAAAAGCCAAATTGGATTTTTCATTATCAAAGCATTTTCCAATTTCAGCACAAATGTGAGACTCATCTAAAGCAATGCGTTCGGACAAGTTCATAATACTTTTGCCATAAATACGTACCATTTCGGAGCACTAAAATTAAACATTTTAAATTGATTATTAAAAACTATTTATAAACAAACATTAATATGAAAACCTACAATTTGGTAATATTTGGCTGGTAAATTTTCACAAGCCACATTAATCATTTCAATGGCACCAATAGCATTATGTTCGGTATGTTTTCTAAGATATGGCAACAAGGCCGTAGACGCACCATGGCAAACACCACATTCAATTACTTCATCTAAAAAAGAAACCTTGTTTAAGATAATAACTATTTACCTCAACATCTTATTCAAGCTTACCATTAACAACTTCACTTAAACCTGCAAAACACAATTGCATATTTTGACAAATTTCCTTGGGTGGTACACTGCCAATTAAAATTATGATAGCATTGGCATATTGTTCCACAAACTTGTCACAACTCTTTGATATAGTCTTAGGCATTTTATTGCAGATATTCTTTATAGCTTTTTTGATTTCTTCCTGTTCAGTTTTATTTTTCAATTCAGTTTCCAGTTTAGTCATTACAAATTCACACAATACACAAGTGGGTGGTTCTTGCAAAGTCATTGCCTCATCCATGCCTACGAACCGATCATTTTTAATCCATGCAGTATTTTCACTAGGCATAGCAATAACGTCGTATTTTAAGGCTTCATCGATTTCCACTAGAAATTACATAAATATATTAGAGCTACTATACTTTTATATATTACTTCAACCGAATAGACTTACAATCTTCCTGTTCACTGAAGAGACACAAACCAAGCTCAGCACATATTAGTTTTGGTTCCATTTCTTTTAAGAGTAATTCAGCAATTTTATCACCATATTTTTCAACATATTGATGGCATTTAGGTTGCAAGCTCTTCTTTAATTTCATACACGATTGTTCTAAAGCTTTTTTGATGTCATCCTTTGGAAGAATTTAATGAAAACATAGAAGACATTAATAAAAGAAATATTAATTGATACTCAAGAGTGATGATTTAAACGTTTCAAATTAAGTTTTTAATCAGTAAACCAATAAATTTGCAAACATTTACAAACTATTTACCATTCTATAAAGAATTCTTTATAGAATTTTATTTTGATCTAATTAAAGCGTTTCTAACGAAACAAAATTAATTTAAAAAATTATCAGTCTTCCTGGCACTCGAACTGGGTCTGCAGCATATCATATTTAGCATTTATTTCGAAACAGAAATAAGTAAACTATTTTGTATAACCGTGTGGAAACAAGATATTTGCCAACGTGCCATTAATCGAACTTCATGCTGTAATAGGTTTACAATTTACAGTAATTCAGTAACTTTCATTAAATTTTTAGCACTCGCATGAAAAATTAGCTGCCACTGGAGTTGATATTGCAAAAAATGTGAGCATATTATGGGTCGATTATGGATAGTAACCGAACTTTTGTAGAGTTGCTAGCTGTCAAAAATGGTATTACAAACGGCAACTGGCAACCTACAAATATTTTAAAATTTTACTTGTAAAAAATATTTTTTCGGCAAGCACAAATGTTTGCCAACTGCAGTTTAGTTGTCATCCATAATCGACCCATTATTAAAAAAAACTGTGATTGAGTAGAGTTCCTCGAACGGTTGCTTTTCTTGCAGAGTAGGAAAATAAGCAAAACGAAATGTTTGATCTCATTTTGTTTTGTTCTTTATAATGAGTAAAACAAAAACAAAACAAAAACAGTGAGAACGGTTGTCCCATTTAGTTTTGCATATTGTTTTTGTTTTGAGCACTACAAATACACCGTGGTCTAGTGGTTAGTGTGTTGGCTTACTTAAACATGGGCCCTGGGTTCGACTCCAGGCTCTGACATCTTCAAAAAAGAAATATAAAAAAAATATTTCTTTCGGCGACTGCCTCTCAGCAGTCTTCTGGCAAAAGCTCTGAGTGTAACTAATTGCCATGAACAAGCTTCTCAAGTCTGTCGTTCGGAGTCGACATTAAACTGTAGGTCCGGGTACTCATTGATAAAAATTGACACACACAACATGAATGCTGCGAGAAGCTAGGCCGTAATCCTGACACAGGTTTGTAAAGGCCAGTTATGTATGTATGTACTACAAATACACTAAATCAAATGTGTGTAGGTAGAACAAAAAATTAATGAGAAGAAAAAGAAAAGAAGAAGAGAAAAAAGAGCAAATTATACGAATGTAACGGAATAACAAAGCAAGCACAAGAGCGAAGAGTAAATTATTTCGTTTACGCTCTTTCTCATTTAGTAAGTATTTGTGTTGGTTTTCCTCATGTACAATACGATTAAAAAAATTTGAGAAGTATATGACTTTGTGGTAACGTTTGCGAAATGTTTTGTTTGTTTGTTCACTCTGTTTTCTTGTTATTCTTCCATTTGGTTTTTAACGTTGACAATACAACACTAGGGTGTTCACAGCACAATATACACATAAAGTAAATCGTAAAAAAAGCATTAATTGGCATCAGTGATTTACGTCTTTTTTTTAACAATTGGCAGCGCTTCCGCATATTTCTAGATATCAATGGCGCAGTGAAAACATTTCAAAATAAAAAAAGGAAATTTGTTTACAAAATTTGCACATCAATGTACAACAATGTTTTTGTAAACGATGTTGGATTCCCAGGCATGACACTATTTTATAAATTGCTATGGTTTTTACGTAGCTGTGGTACAATACGACCCGGACCGGGAACGGATCCTGTTTTTTTTTTAATTTTTCTTTTACTTTCTTTCTCTTTTTTACATTCTGTTTCTTCGGGATACTTTTACTTTTAACCTTTTTTTAGGACGATCACAATGGACCGACCACATGATCTCCCTAGTGGAGTGACCACTGTCCTTAACTAACTAAAGATTTCTTGTTCAAACTGATTTATTGTCGAAGCGATACCAACAGTTGAGCACTTTTGCACCCATATCAAAGTGGGATGTTTGTTAAATTTTTAATACTGATTTGTGATCTCCTCAAATAGTCCTAAAGCTTACATAAAGTCGTTTCCTCATGTGTATTTTTTTGTAAACGGATTGCAAACTTGAGATGAATTTTAAAATTGAAAAGAATATAGCATTATTACTTACTTTAGTAGTGTGCTTGTTTAGACGCTTTTCTGCCAGTTTAACCATTTCTATGCACAAAAGACAATTCGGAGAAACAGCCTCATTGTGTTGTTGGAAAACAATTTCAACAGGCAATTCTTCGCTATCGTTAATTTCGTTCAAAGCTACAACCAGAAATATATAAATTAAAAAAGGGACGTTTTGACACTGCAAAAATTTTTACACTTACCAAAGTTGTCTTCCTCTTCGCTGCTATTTTCATTCTCCAAACTAATGCCCAAGTCTTCCAAATAGTTTTTACTCTTAGGACATAATTTTAAAGCAACACAAATTTCTTGTGGTTTGAAATCGGTAATCAACATGTCAACCAATTCAGATGAATAAGTCTGGACAAAATCAACACATTCGCTTTGTAATTTAGATGGTAAATGGCCGCATAAGTGATTTAAAACGTTTTCAATATTTTGCTAGAATACAAAATCAATCATAATTAATCAATTACATATTGTATTTAAGTTTACGTACCTTTGATTTATCGTTTTTGATTTTCTCTTGAGCCTGTTCTACGGCAAATAAACACAATGGGCATGTAGGTTTATCCTGTTCATCTATGGGTGTGGGTTGGAAAACTTCCATATCGTTATGATTTTCGTGGTTAGGTGGACACAATTGCATTTTTGGACAAACTTCACGGGGATCCAAGCCTTGTATGAGAAGAGCAATGACAGCATCACCATACATGTCAATGAAATTGTGACATTGACCCTGAATGGAGTTGGGGAATTTATTGCAAATACCATTAACAACATGTTTTATTTGATCTTCAGTTGCTGGGGTGGATAAAGACTCCTGTATAAAATGCAATAGATATTCACAAATAGTGCAAAGTTCACCACCTTGTACTAAAAGACCAGGGTTGGCAGCACCCATTAAGTGATCGATAGGCAAAGTCATGGCCTTAAGTTCATCTTGATTAAATTTAGGTTCTTGGGCACCCAACTTTTTACGAATAGTGACTTTTATTTCAGCTGGAGGCAATACAGATAATAAAGGTCTAATTTCCCCTTGGAATAAAGCCTCTTTACCTTTGGGGCATATACCAATCATGAAACAAGCACCATTAGCATCCAAATTGTTAACCAAACTCTGATAAATAATATCGTAATATTGGTCTACAATACTCAAGCATTCAGTACGAAAGCCTTTAGTTTGATTACACAAGCCTTCCATCACTTGTTTAAATTCAGATTCGGTAGTATTAGCAATTAATACGTCACGTAAATGTTGTACCAATTGTTCACATAATTGGCAAGGAATATCATCATTGCCGGGTGCCATTAAATCAATTGGTTTTTCTTCTTTGGGATCTTCAGCATGTTGGTGGTACTTGGCAGCGCAAACACCAGATATATGACAAACTCCTTCAGGTTGAATATGTGCTTTAATGTGATCATAAATATCATTAAAGTATGTAAGAGCAATATTGGCACAGGCATCCGAAAAGGAGGACATTTCACCGCAAATATGAAGAATATTCTCAAGAACATCATCACGATTGCTTGATTGGAATTTATCGGTCATCAGTTTTGCCACATTATAACAATTGCCACAACTTAACAATGATTTCTTTTCGCCTGCTGATATTTCTTTAGTTTCGGTAGGTACAATTAGTTCAGCACTAGTATCTTCCTCTTCATTTAATGTACCATCCAAAGCGGAAGAATAATATTTCATTAATAAGTTATCGATATCAGCATTATTACAAAGACCAGCAACTGAACAAACTTGCTGCAAATTAGAAATAGGAAGGATAGGCAAATCAAATTTAAATAACTTCTACTAATATTACTTACATCTGGATTCATCTGAGATGATAAAGCTTCGACCAATTCCGGTATAAAATTGTCAGCCAAATTGCAACATTCCTTTTTCACAATCTTAATGGGTATAAGATTACATGAACCCTCAAATACTTCCCTTAACTCTTCCATAGTCTCATTACTGCGTAATTGATCACGGGCCTGGGTAACCATATCTTTACAAATTTGACAAATGGAATCATTGTCGACTGGTACTTGATGTTTCTCCCACACAGTTTGTATACAATGGCGTACAGCATTACAACCTTTAGCATTTCTGCAAACAAATGAATGTAGAAAATTTTATTTTACGTTTCTTAATAGAATAGAATAGTAATAAAAAGTGTAATAAGTAAGATATAATTGTAATTTATCGAAACAGAAATGCTTTAAATGAACGATACGTATAAAATAAGAAATTTAAAACAAAGATTAGATAAAAAAGTATATATACCTATACGTACTATATATACACTAGTATTTGTATTTTTCTAAATTTTAACTAACAAAGAAAATCATTACGAAATATAATCTATAAATAGATTAACAATTCGAAACCAATTTTAAGTAAATTAAAAACAAACTATAATTGGTATTTTAATATTGAATGGTTTTACCTATATAGCGAAAATTATTTTTTGTTTTTTGAAATGAAAATGTTTGTTTTTCTTTGCATTGGCTACAGGTATTTTTGCCACCCAATTTATGGCTGACTGTAGTAGACAGGAAATTTAAATTTGAAAAACAGAAATGTATTGCTTTTAAATTTTAATATTTGTTTTTTATATATTGAATCGAATATAATTGTCATTTAGTGAATAAGTTTTTGTGTCTCTTAAGTAGAGACAAAATGCCCATAGAGGCATAATTATCCCCATAAGTAAAACATTTCTTATACATATATAAGTTTATTGAATGTATTTGCCTACATGGCGAAAAAGATTATTCGGTTTTTGTTTAATTATTTATATAAAAATGTGAGTTTAAAGGAACTACTTAGAAACATGGGAATCCAGGGTAAGATTCAAATACAGTTTTCCAGCTCTCATTGGACCGGCACCAGCATGGATTATCGAAATACACGGTTAATAGAGGTTATATTAAAATATACCGAAATTTATTTTTTTTTATTTATTTTGATTTAAACATTTGATTTATGTAATTAGAGATTCAAATATACCACATAATTTTATACAAAACATACAAATTGTCATGGAGAATGCAAAATCATCAGATTTAGGTTTACATAATAAAAAACATGAATGCAGCACGGATAATAGAGGTGAACTTAGTGAGTTCTACCTGCCAACCGACGATATATAAGCTGTTATTTAAAATAACCTACTAAACTGTATTTCACAAAACCAGACTAATTAATAGTAACACCAACAACAATAATTAAATTACGCTTAAAAAAAACAAAAGCAATGTATTTTGTTATCATTTTCTCAGTGACTTGGCTCTATAAGCCAATATTATTCAGGAAAAACGTTTTTTTGGAGTGATGAATCAAAATACATTTTTTTGGCTCTGATGATAAGACACAATCCCATAATCCTCCCTATACGTCGAAGACAATATTTTAATGGCATGGTGTGCGCCCAATCGTAAAAATTGATTCCAAAACGGATCAACATTTATATAGACATACCTTGAGAAATCATATGATTACATTCGCTGATGAAAACTAATGTGTGAAATGGATTTTTATGTATGATTAATGATCCTAAGCATACGGTACAATTAGTAACAAATACAAAGGATACCAATTAAAGCTTTACCACGGTTAGCATGTACAAAGCCTAGATCTCAATCCACCATAAGCAGCATAAGTCCGCGTATAAGAATGTAAACTAAAAGTATGTATATGATTTTTTTGGTACACGAAAATAAAAGTTTTTAAATTGAATTTTTTTAAAACTAGTTTCCATATATTTTCAATAAATAAAGAAGAAAATTAGTTTTGTGACTAAGCCAAAGTCTGCGTAAAACAAAAATAAAATAAACATTTTTATAATTAAAACACCGTTTTAATAAAATACCCTAAAAACTCGGCGAAGAAGAACAATATTCAGCCGTTTTGGCAATGATGAAACCATTGTTTCAGTGTCTTCTGAACAAATATTTCGCCAATCCGTAGTTATTATGGCTTGAAGCATCTATTTTGATCTTAGTACGTGGGGGATGTATTCTTTTTTCTAAAAAAAAACCCATAAATGTAGTAGTGGTTGTGGAATTGCTTACACTTTCACTAAGATTTCTTCTAAAATCTCTAAGTCAATGCACTGCCGAGGTAATAAATTCAAAAATACCACCATGTTATCACAACTCCACCACCATTCTTGGGATTCAGAGCTGTGCAAAGGTTTCTCCACACATGTTGACGTCCCTTTATTTCAAAAAGACAGAATTTACTGTCATCCATAAACATCTATTTTCCTTATTTATATATACTTAGGCAAGGGCAATTTTTGTTTTTGTCTAATGACTAGTAACCAGTGACCCAAGCGGCTTCTTTCGCGATACATGACTTTTGTAAGTGTAATTGTAATTTTGTAATTATTTTTGATATATTCAACAATTTTTGATGCCATCAGTCTGGAGCTTTCTTTTATTGTTATAATTAGTTTGGCAATCAGTTTCTCGCTTGATTATTACAACAATAAGCAAATTTTTGTTTACATACATTGTCAAAAATAGTTTGGACTATATATGTAAACAAAAAAATTCTTATGGTTCTAATAATCAAACAAAAAACTGAAATTCAATCATAAAATGTTGATAACATACGGCCGTATGTATAATGAAAAGTTAACAACACGTTAGCATGTGGAACAAAATGCCAGCAAGTTTATCACCGGCATATCCTCTATTTGATAACTAGTCAGAGAATCCAAAAAATTAAATACCTTGTACGTTTGAGTAAGAATTTCCACGTATAGAAATGACAAACTTTGTCACTGTGTACAACGACCTGCTAATATTTTATTATAAATAAGGCTGATAATATTTAAAAGGGATAAACTAAATAAAAATTATCAGTTTTTGTTTTATTTACGTAGTATATGGATTGCAAAAATACAAATTTACACCCAAAACAATTATTTTACTTGTTTTAGAATCAAACATTTTATATTTGAAATAAGAATAGAATACAGAAAACAGAAAAAGCAATAAATAAAAGAAGCAGAAAATTGTTTTTATATGCACATTTCACTTGAAATTCATTGTTTTACCAAATTTTGAAACTCATTAGCAACTGTATAGAAGAAAAGCATCCAATATGTATGTATTCATGTATTGTATTCATATATGAATATATGGTTTTTGATGATAGTAGGTTTGAACAAACATCGTAAAAATGAAAATATATAAAGAAAATTTACAAATAGCTGATAAGTTGAATAAACTTCTTGTTGATAGCATTAGATCCATAATACACAATATGTATGCCATTATCTCTCAAACCAAACATCTGTGATTAACTCACAATCACAGAGAAGCAAAATTTATTTTTATTGCAAATAAAAATTTTTTAAAAGAACAAAATTGTATTTCTACAATATAACACTTATCAACCATATGTCTCGAATTTTACTTTTAGATATTTCTTATAACAGTTACATACATACAGATGTATGCCTCTGGTCAATTTAAAACAAAGGTTGTCTCCTATTTTATTTATTTTTATTTTGCTTTATACCAGACATATAATATCAAACAAATATTTAAGTTTGACTTGAAGCCACTGGGTTTTATTTCCATGTAATTTGACTTCAAATAAACTTTGGATTTTTGTAAACAGAGTTCCTTTTATCATTATATTTCTTTAATCAGTATTTCAAAACAAGAAAGAACATCAGTTTATTTTTTTTTTAATTCCATTTAATGATATCAAAAAAAGATGTCGAAGAAAGTATATTTTGCATACTTTGATAAATTTAATAACGATAAGAAAAATAAAATTAAAAAAATTAATTAAAATGTTAAGAAAGCGTTTACGAGGCAAAAAGCATTAATAAAGAATTTTTTAACGTCAAATCCAAGAAAAATTCCTGTTTTTAATAGAATAAATAAACAATTTTAGCCGAACAATTATGCCCGTATTCATAAAAATTATTTTAGATTTGTTGAGAGTTTATTTGGCTGGCATTGCATAGAAATATGTCAAATAAGCCCTCAATAAACCTAAAATATTTTTTTATGAATACGGGCATTATCTATAATTTTAATCAAAGAGGCTTATTTGACATATTTGTATGTAATACTTGTCAAATAAAGCCCTAAAAAACCTGTAATATTTTTTATTAATACAGCAGACTGGAAATAGAAACGTAAACAAATAGTTCAAGAAAGCGTGGATTCAGACGATTTCTAAAAGCACTTCGGACATGAAGAAAAAATATGTTATTAACTTGTGTTTATTATAGTAATTCAATATTTTTTTTAAATAAATAAAAAAATGCAATATACAATAGTAACAGAGTTCATACATATGTATGTTTGCATATCGTCATATGGTTTCATAAAAACCCTAAATTACATTGGAAATTTATATTTTACAGATTTTTTTTTTTCAATATGCAATGCTCTTCGGTTGAAAATCAATCCAAATTTTTGTGATAAAACTACAGATTTTTTACCGCAGAAGTATAAAATTGTTCAGGAACGTGTACATATTTAGATTCGTAGTTTCACAATCAATCAAAATGCAGATTTTAATTTTTTTGGAATTTAAGCCTTTTTTGAAACTATAGAACGATATGTATACCAAATATAAAACTTGTTAATAAAACAAAGTCTACAATGCAGTAAAATAAAAAACAAAATGTAATAGTTTTATTATTATTTATTTACTCATTTAGAGCAAGCTAAAAAATTAAATGCAACACAAATACCCGCACAATTCTGTATAAAAAAAAGAAATTAATACTAAAGGAAACAAGTCAATCCCTGCATTTTACTTACTAATCAATATGTATATTAGTCATGCAGCAAACAAAAAGTATGTATGTATGTGTATGGATGATATTTAATTACAATATTGAAAATATAACGTGATAAAACATCTGTATGTATGACGTTTACTAAGCCGAATTTTACTTTAAGAAAGATATAAGCTTACAGAGAAACGCAGAACTATTGCAACCATTTACAAGATAATTATAAAATATTTAAATGTATAAACAAATTAAAATATTAAGCATACAAAGGGGTTATCTTAAAAGCAATAAATTCCATTTGTGCTAATTTTTGCTATTGTTTTGTTTTGTTTTGTTTTTAAAAATAACTTTAAAAGAAATTGAAATAATCATTTCTCGTTGTCTAGTTTTTTGCAATCCATTACATAATATTTGATTAGTAAAGATTACTAAGTGCTACATTAAGAGAAATATGTATATGCGACAGATTATCAGACATAAACGGCCGTATGTATAATGAAAAATTGGAAACTCGTTAGTATATTGGACGAAAAACTGGCAAGTTTATCGCCCGCTATAGACTGATATAATTAAAACTTTCCATACCCAATATTTGATAACTATTCGGATAATCCAAAAAATTAAATTCCTTGTACATTTGAGTAAGAATTTCAGCATATTGGATTGACAAACTTAGCCACTGTGTACAACGACCTGCTAATTTTTATTATACATAAGGCCGAAAAAGCTTAATACTTTCCAACTTTTTAATATATATTTCATAAAATTTTAATGAGTAATATGAGTGCATACAAATTCACATCATTTAAGATAATCAATCACAAGTTTTGAAAACCATTTTTCAGATTTCTGGAAAGAAATACTTCATTTAGTAATTGTAGTTGTAGTTTACAAAAAATGTGGTATTAATAAATATCAAACATGTGTTGGATCGATGCTATCGACTTGTTCTATGAGACTTTTAATGAAAATTTGCTGGCACACAAAATGGTAGATTACCCTAGGAGACATCGGTCGTTTCCCCCACTGATTTAAAGTGGCAAAATCTAAAGAAAAGGAAAAGCTACTTAATAGAAAAGACAAGTCCTGTTTTTTGAGCCGCAGAAGTAGTGATAAAGTTCGAGAGGAACTTTAAAAGAATTCATACTCACCCCGGTAAGCGTGAATTGTTTACCAAGTGTTAATATTATTATTTCTAAGTTAGAAGAACAAAGCAACAGTAGTTCGTCGTTCTAATGTAAACACATAAAATATGTTTCTGTCTTTTTTTTAAAGGGCAGTTTAAACTGTAGAACTTTACGCACGTAAAACCCCAGAGAAAATAATTTGAAAACATTTTTTTAATGAGAGTAAAAATCATACGACAAATCTTTTTGTTTTTGCACTTAGAGTAGATAATAAAAACAATTGTTAAAACAATAAATCTAAAAATAAATTTTACAAATAAAAACAAATTGGTTGTAAATAAAATAAAAATTGTTAGCAAATACCTACGTATTTAAAACTAAAAATATTCTTCTGATGAAATGACTTAATTTTTAAAAATTTTTTAGAAGCTGTAACAAGCATACAGCTGTCACTTTTTTATACACTTCGCACTTAATCAACAATAGGGTATTAATTCAAAATTTTTGATAGTTCATTTTTGCAAAAAATTTAAATGTACCTATTCCAATTACTCTTTCATCTCGAAAACCTAATTTAAGCCACATTCGTAATAATGTGTCTAACAACAAAAAGGTATTATTTTGATTTAACAGTTTAAGGCCCATTATTACAACTTGCCGTTAGTTAAAGGTAGGATTTTATCAGACCGATAATTGGCTTTGTGTTATTACAAGTTAACTTTAACTTAAAGGTAAGGCAATCTTCCCAATAACTTTATCGGTCACTTTAGGTTAAAATTTATTTGTAATAACAAAAACCAATTTATCGGTCTGATAAAATCCTACCTTTAACTAACGGCAAGTTGTAATAATGGTCCTAAATAAAAATGTATCGTATATTTCCATAAGATAAGCCTTTATTTAAATTTGGTTGCATATTCAAGTAATACTGTTTTTTTAAGATATTTTAGAAAAATTGTGTTAACCCGGAAAATGGAACTTTTTTGCTATAATAGCAAAAAAATTAAAGGAACACAATATAGGCATAGTTTCGAATGGAATTTTCTTTCTATGATGTATTCGAATTTTCAAATTCTCTTAAAATGTAACCACAAACAGTTTTTGGCCTCTATTTGAATTTTTAAAATCTTGATGATTAGGTGCTATATATATTTTCCATGATGGTTAATAACAATTTTCCTTTCCTGTAAAATATTTTTATTTAGGATATCACTCTAAAATGTTAGTTTCATACTATTTCTCTCTATAAAAACAAAATGAAGCAGTATATTAAAGTGCAAATAAGCCTTTACAAATATTGAGAAGAACAAAGGCCTTAGTCATCGAATAAAAGAAAAATGAAATTTGAGTTGAGTGGACAAAATTTAAAGACGCGGTATATGCATATGATAAAAACGTTCATATCAATTTTAACTATCTGGTAACTCAATATGATTAATAAGTGTTTTTATTTGAATCGTATCAACAATAAGAAAACAAAACAAACAAAACAAATTAAATTATTACCGCCCTTATCATCAAATTCTTGCTTTTGTTTTCATAATTATATTGATTAATTTATATATTTTTTTGTAGAGAAAGAAGTTTGTATTAAAAAACATTTAATTTTATTTAATAAATAAAAACTAAAGAACAAAAGAAATCCACTAAGAACTCAAGAAAAATGTATGAATTATCAAAAAATAATTTTTGCTACTGCTGCCAATACATTATTCCGAACAATATAATAATTTATATATACATATTTATATATTTTTCTTGATTTTATAGGCAGAAAGATAAAATAAATGATTTCGGTCACTTAATTGTTTGCAGCCTTTGGGTGTATTCCATTTTTTTTTTATTGTGTAAAATATTTTCGATTTTTTTCACTTTTAATTGGTTTTCTTTCCATGATTAATAATAAATAAACCAAGCGGGCACCACAGCAATGCAGAAATCTTTATTTTACAAGGGTCTAAGTATTTACAATAATATGCCAAGCAATATTAAAAGTATTGAAAACTTAAATATATTTCGAAGAAATGTTGTCAATTTTATTAGATATAATAATTTTCAAAGTTAATTTTATATAATTTTTTTATGTTCAAATTTTTTATATGAATTGTTAAGAGTATTGGAAATACTACTGAATAAATAAATAAAAAAAAAAAAAAATAAAAAATTAATATTACCATTACTACACTTACGTTATATTACTACACCAATAAGATGGACCCCAAGTACACTTTTCTGCTCCTAACAAACGATTTTCGTTCAGGGGCGATGAATAAACAACAGCCGAACCTAAAAATGAATAGAATATATGATAAAAAAAATAATACTAACAAAAGAAATTCGTAGCTTTGTTTCCCTATTTTTGCCTATCTTTTCAAATTATTTTTTGTTAAAACGCAAATTGTTTTTATTATGTTTTATGTGTTAACAAATAGTCATCTACACATACGCAACAAAGTACAAAAAAATTTATTATTTAGCCATTTATTGTTTATTACTTACCAAATACTGCTAGTGCAGCAACAATGGCACAAAGGCCAGTATTAACTTGTTTCATTGTTATCCTTTTTCAATATGAATATCCTTTATTGTATTAGAAAAGGAATATTTTAATCAGTAATAATCTAAATGAACAAAAAAAATTATCGCTTATTTTTTAAAAACTTTTTAACTTTTTCACAGTACTCAATCGTTCACGAATGCAGCAGAATGAATAATCGCAATTAAAGAGTCAAGACGACCATACTGAAACTAACGGCGTTATGCCGTCATTTGCATTGTTATATTAAAGCCGCTGTAATATTTATTGTTAACAGCTTTCTAAAAAATCGGACACTGAGATAAAAAAAAATCTGCCATTTTATTGTTCAATAGTTATATACAATTTCAATATATTTGCCCGGATATCGTAAAATATTCAAGTAAAAAAGACAACAATTATAATATAATTAACTAATACTATTAATAGCAACGGGAATCACAGATTCTGTTAAATATAAGTTTTATAAAATTCAGATTGTTGAGTTTATTGGCGATTTCATTATCACCTCAATGAGTGAGAATAATGCAATTTATTATTTTGCATTGAAATAGAAATATATTTTTCTTCTCTAAGAAAAGCCATTCACGCATTAAAGAAAAAAGTAAACGACTTTGGTCAGAAATAGCCAAATAAGTATTCAGGCATACGCAATTCAGCTTACACTAATCATTTGACAACTGGAAACAAGAAAACAAGTGGCAGAATATTGAAAGGCTTCCTCACTGTTCTCTCTCCAGCTTATTCTCCATTTCTTTGTTTTTTTTTTTTTTTTCTTTTTAACTATTTATTTACATAAGTACAAATTAATTATTTTTTATTCAAAATTTATTTTATTTTAAATAAAAAATAAAAACAACAAAAATTTATTCGCTTAGTTCTAATGTGCTCACTAAACACACTTATAACAGTGCTGCATTTTCAGTTTTAGTCGATTTTTCGTACATATTGAACTATAATTAATTAAAATTTTGTATGGAATATTGATCATAATAAAAATTAGAACTAAGAAATATAGGACAGGCTTGTATATACCAACACTGTGGTATTTTGATAAATTGAAATTTTTACGGTATCAAGAAGCCAAGTCGGATAAAATTGCTACAACTGATGACTCCTTTGAGGAAGAAATTGAAAAAGTTCTATGTTCTATTAAGGTTAAAAACGGGTATGTGTAGACTACTCACAGCACAAGTTCACCGATAAAGAAAGACATTTTAGGGAGTAAAACAACACCTTACAACAAGTCTACACGATTAATAAAGTTTGAAAAAATTATATTTTCAAATATCAAATCTCATTGCTAACTTACAATTCGCGCAATGCCTGTATTTTGTGTATTTTCATAAAGCAAGTTACTCGAAACATTGGCAACGTATCTAACGTATAGAAGTTGGCAAAATTTAAACTTTTGGAAGATTTACAAGTTAACATTGTAACCGCTGTAACGCATGCTGTGTATCTCTGCCTATTCTCTTTTTGTATTAACACACGCTTAAAATTGACGAATAGATGGCAATCAATTTTACTTTTCAATTCGGTTGGCAATTTTACGTTCAATATTAACAGCTGTTTACAAATTATTGTTTGTGTACAGTGTACATTGAGTAAAAAAAGCCCGACAAAAATTTGGAAAAATTAAAAGTTGTGCGTTGGGAATATAATAAAAAAATGTTTTGCTAAATTTTTGTTTTTTTAATTTTATACATATCTACCTAAGTATATACATATATTTGAAAACAAAAAAAATGCACAAAAGTAAAAAGAAATTGGATGTGTTACGATTCATAGAACTATATAGAAGCCAAGAAGTTCTATGGAATACGCATCTGCCATCTTATCGTCGAAACGATTTGAAATTAACGGCATATGAGTTAATTGGCACTGAAATGAAAATGACTGTGGAAGATGTAAAGAAAAAAATTAAATCTCTACGAACAGCCTATCGTGCGGAAAAAGCGAAGATAGACAAAAGCGAAAAATCCGGACACAGCACAGATCCTTTGTACACTCCAACAGTAATTTGGTACGACAAGATGTCCTTTCTTGACCCAGCTTTAATTGATCGGAACTCGGTTGACATTTCAAACAATGTAAGTATGTATGAAAATAAAATATAAAAGAAATTTTATAATTGCTGTAACTGAACATCGACACCATATACATATCTTTAATTATACACGCATTAATATGTTTGAGTTTTCCGTCCCCGGAGATAGATAGGCGTACTTTATTTATTTATTTTGATAGAATAATGGTTTTATCCATTATCCTCTCACAATCTTTTTTTTATTCTTTTTCCATTAAATATTTAATTTGTTGGAACATTTTTAATGAAATTTCCAGTTGTTTCTTTGACGGAGAGATTTTTAAAATAAAATTGAATATCAATTTGAATGTCAATTAAAAAAAAATTGACAGGATTACTGTGTGAAAAACTTGAACGTATTATGCAAATATTTGACGGTTATACCTTTACTATTTAAGAAATTTAAATGAAAATTCTTTTTACGTACTTTTAATTATATAAAGCATTTAAGAATTTCTCGAGCTACTTGCATCGATTAGTGTTTTTTTTTATGTTGGTACACTTGTCTCGAAAATATGTTCTTAGTTGAGTTTGTTTGTGAGAGGCATAACAGTTAGACGTGTATTGCTCGTTCGACCATTTTCTGCTGCGAAAAAGCAGTAGAATCAAAGCCTCGAAAGCAGTTGAAGTGTTGAGAGTTGAATATAGTTGTCGTACTCTGAGTCAGAAAAATGTTTACAAGTGGGATAAGCTTTTTACAGAACGTCGAGAAGGTGTGAATGATGGCGCTTGTCCTGGAAGGCCCATCACTCAAAACCGATTAAATTTTGTTAAAATGAAGAGAAGTTTTGTCATTAGGTGGAATTGAAAAAACATTTCATGGATTTTGCATCACAATAATACAACTGTTTACTCGCAATTGCTTGTTCAATTTCGTTGTTTTTTTTTTTTTTTTTTTGACGAAAAGAAAAAAAAATTAAAATTGATTTTTTCTGTTGAACTGATCTGTACGTGTATTTCTGTATTTCCTTTTTTGTTTTTTTTTAGCATTCAAGCATGAAGAAAAAGGAATTTATTAAGAAAAAGAGGCAATTATTACAACCGGATGATAATCATCATCCACAAAACTCACCCCAAAAGACTCACAAAGACGAAGCTGATATTTACGGCCAATCGTGGGCAGTTACATATCGTAAATTGCAGCCAGATCAGAAAATTTTTGCAAAGCGTTTGATGGAGGAGATCTTGATGTACGGTCAATTGGGTCACTTGTCACTATCCACTTCAATAAACATAGACGTAGAACACGATTCACATATATATCATTCTTCGGAATTACAGTACGAAAGCACGCATTCACATTCTCCTGCACCGTCTTCAACATACTCAGAGATTTGATTTCAAATTAAGATATAATTTAAGTTCAATAGTTAAGTGGTAATTGCTTAGAAGAATTAGAAGCAATATAAAAACAAATTGAAAGACATGGCTTTCTAAATGAACATATTTTTATGTAAATATCTCATAATTAAGTATGTTCTGAAGGTATTTAATTGTGAGAGAATTGTACTTACTTAAGTAAGTAAATGTGGAACTTTAATAAAATATAATTTTTTTTTAATTACCTTTTTTCTTAGATTATTTTATAATCAATATTATAATAATCGCCCATGTGCTGGAAAACGTGCGATTTAAAATCACTTGTGATTTCAAAATCGCCAATTTTAGTTTTTCATGTGTTAGAAATCGTGCGTTTTCAAAGTTATGTTCGAAAAATGAAAACATGTTTTAAGCGTCAAAAGTAATAAAAACAAACGTAATATAAACAAATTATTAAATAAAATTAATAAAAATGCCAGCTGCGTCATTGTTAAGTTTAATTTTTTTAAAAAAGCAATATGAAAGAAAACAATGTATTAGAAAGCGTTTTCTTAGAGATGAGCAATGAAAAAGAACATACTTTTTATTTTACATTTTCTATTAAAATTAATTGTAAAATATTACTTTTTTTACTTTGTATTTATAAAAAACATATTAGATTTTATTCATGTATGATTTTATGTTAAATTATATGCAAATTTTTAAGAAAATATGCAATTTCACTTATAGATCACATACGTAAAAGTTTGTGATTTGAAAACGCCTAATTTCTGGCGATTGTGAACTCTAGCACACCTCTTTTGCGATTTCATATCGAGTTCGCCTATTTCATGCGATTTCCAGCACATGGGCGAATAATAATAGAATGCCTTTGAAATAACAAGTAACTTCAGCTATCAATAATAGTTTTATTTTCAGAAGTTATATTTATACACAAATTAATCATTATATTTAGTTCAATTAGAACAGAAAATATAGACTTTAGTTAAAAAATACTAATAAATTGGGCTCAATATTTGTTTTGTGTTTCTAATCCGATGAAATGAACATGAAAAACAAAACAAATTTTCAGGCGGTATAACATTTCATTAAACTTCCATATTTACATACAATTGAAAATAACTTTAGAAAATACTAAATTGTAAGCTGAAACTAACGTGAAAAAAAATCACATTTTTATTAAGACCAACTTAAGGAAATATTGGATTTAAATTATTCTTGATTTAAAATTAACTCTTCGGTTTTGCTCTCTGTAAGTTTGGCGTGTGATATGGGCTTATTATCAGCCCTTAATATCATATTTTATGCGGTTGACTTCGTTGTTTGATAGAAACATATTTATGTAGATACAGCTAATGTCAGTTAAAATAGTATAGAAGTGTTATGTTTTTAATTAATATTATTAAAGTAACGTATAACGCATTTTTTATTAGAAAACGCATAGTATTTTATAAAAGAAAGAGATAAATTATTAAGAGACCATAAAACTACATAAATGTAAATTATTGCATAGAAATTTGTGAAATAAGCCCTTTAAAACCTATATTTTTTATGAATACGCAGTATATTGGTAAAAGTAAAATTTAATTACAACGCATCACTAAAGTGATTTACAAAATAAGACCAAAAAATATATCATTCTTAAGCAAATTGTCGAGACTTTTCCAGTCTTTTTTTTTTTATTTTATAAACTTTTGTCAAATAGATTCCGACCTTTAAATTGTATAGTTTAACGTTTTTTTCCGGTATGTGATGGAAAATGATTTCGATCGAAATTAAAATCGACTCAGATTTCAAATTCTCTTTTTACTCATTAACCTAATGACCATTGCTTCTTCCTTGAATATTAAAATTTTAAAATAATTAAAACAGATAAGTTTTATATTTTAAAATGCGTAAAACATAATTTTATATGGCTTTGAAAATACAGACAATTTTAATTTCAAACAAAAAATTCCGTATGTGATTAAAAATGAATTTGTTCGAAATTGAAATTGTCTGTATTTTCAAAGCCATATAAAATTATGTTTTACGCATTTTAAAATTTTTATAATCAAGGAAGTAGGAGCAGTGGTCATTAAGTTGATGAATAAGAAGAAAATTCGAAATTCTTTTATATTTAATAGCTATTGAAATTTCAGTCGATTACAATTTCGATAGAAATCGTTTTTCAACATATACCAGAATATCTACACCATTAGTCAGCTAATTTTTCTGTAGTCATTGTTGGTCTTGCACATCACCTGGAATAAATGACTAAAAATATGCAGTATTTGACTCAGTTCTTCCAACGGATTTGTCTGTTCTTTAATCCATTGGTTTAAAATAATCCGTTGTCTTTTATACCTCGTAATGTTATTTATCAGCCCTGATGTTTTGTTTTCCGTTTGTATGTTTCCTAATTACACACATTCGGAAGTTTTATTATTACATATTCTATATTTATTAAATATATAGTTTCACTATATTTTCTTTTTGCTTGTGTCCCTAATTTTATTACTAAAACAGTTGGTAATGTTTATAAAATTTGACAGCTGTGTACAAAGCTGCCAGATTAATCGTCAGTTTAAAATATTTTACATTACGTTTAGGGTCTACACGTAACAGCATATCAAATGTTTTTCTCGAACAAACTCTGAATTAATCTCAGAGAGATTTCTGTTTCGTGTAGACTTTAAATCAGTGTTAGTGCAATGTTATAATATTTGTTGTAAGAAATCATATGACAACAGTATTATAAGATTTTGTTAATAACTTCACAGATTCGAGTTTTTCTTGAAAAAAAAAACAGACTGTTAATAGAATACAAATTGCGTATAAGAAACGTAAAAGTAAAATCATCTAGCAAATTTGCGTTCGTATAGCGAATGTAATTTTTTTGTGTAAAATCCGTAACAACTGACTGATAGATTTCTACTATATCCACTGATATAATGAACACTAAGTACGTTATTTTTCTTTCAAGTTATTTGTTTTATTTTTTAATTTATGATTTAAGTTTAAAAATTGTTCTATACATTTAAAATAAGCTGGGCAATAACAAATATGGCTGCTAGGGTTGGCAATCCCAAAATATTCCGGGAATAGCCAGATCTCGAATCCCGGGATTTTTATTTCGGGATCCCGAAATTCAGAAAATAAATATAACCCATCATTGCATTGTGATGGAAATTTCCATCATACTTAAATATTTTTGACAAAAAAGAAAAGAAATGTACAAAAACTTTAGTGTAAATTGGTCGCTGCTGAAATATTTTGGCATTAGATTATACCCATTAGACTGTAGTTTTAGATATTTATAATAAAATATTTTTCCTTAAAATTGTGCATGAATTTTATCAGTGGCGTACTTCAGAAAAATAAAAAAAATTCATGCAATTAAGGGATAAGCTAAATTTTAAGTTTAATATTTTTTTGATAAAAGATGAACTAAGCCAGTTTATTTTGAAATTTCATGACAAAGAACATTTACAAAATCTCTTTGAAAACTATAGACTCCACACGTGTTTTGTGTATATGTATGAAATATCGTTTACGCGTTTTGGCTGTCATTTTGACATGCGTTAATATATGGCTGTTGAACCGCCAACAGTTTTTAAGCAAAACCACACAGACAATTTACATTTGGGTTTTTCTGTGCAATTGATGCAAATGGCGAATGTATATATTTTGTTGTTACATTAAAAAAATATGATAACGGTAATCACGAAGGGCCTTACAAACTGTGCAAACGATGCAAAGTGTGTAAAAATACATCAAATTTTTTCTCGGCAACAACAAAATGTACGCATTTGAAATTTGCATTAATTGTACTGAAAAAACCTTAACACCCCGTCTATACGAACCATAGATTTGGTACGTATGGTTTACCAAATCATAATTTATAATTTTTCATCAAGTGCATTTCGTTTATTTTTGCGGTTGCGAATGTAAAAAAGATGGCATCAAATTAAAAATAATAGTTGATGGTAGCACATAGTTGTTCGAACAATTGTTTTACCAACGATGGTCGACAAAGAACATGACATTGATTTAGAGAGTCTACACGAGCCAAATCGATGATCGACCAAAAATTTGTTCATGATATACCAAATCTATGGCTCGTATAGACGGGGTGTAAGTAAATTGGCTGTGTATTTTTACTTCAAAACTTTTAACATTTGTACAGCCATGTATTTACGAATGTGAAGATAACAACTGAAACCAAAAAATTATATTACTTCATATATACAAAACACGTGCTTTCTTTTTTAGTTATTGCCTTTATTTATTAAAAAAATAATTACTTTATTCCTTTTCGATGCATTTAGGCATTTTATTTTTTTTGCATTTTAAGAGGGAGATGCCAAATGTTTTTGAGTCTATATATCCGGCAGCACTACGTCAAACAAATACTTCAAAAAATACAATTAATTATAAAAGGACGCTCACGATCTATAGCCATTTACACAGCAAATTTGTTTAGTTTTAGTTTGTACAGATTCAATCGTGAGTATCCTTGATGTATTTCTACACACTTTGCATCGTTTGCACAGTACCCTGACACAGATTCAATCGTGAGTGCCCTTATTAAAATTCTTATCATCATCCATCGGTGTAAGATTTTTATATTACGTATAGAGACCAGAGTGGGCAAACAAACAAAACATTTCGCAAACGTTACAACAAAGCCATACACTTTTCAAAATTTTTTTAATTGTATTGTACATGAGCAAAACGAAAACAAATACTTTCTAAATGAGAAAGAGCGCAAATGAAACAATTAGCTTATCGCTCTTGTGCTTGATTTGTTATTCCGTTACATCAGGCCTGCCATATTTGCCGATTTATCGGCATTTTGCCGATTTTTTACTTTAAATTTACCAATGTGCCGATTTGCCGATTTTTGCTTCAAAAATGGCAATTTTTTCAAAAAAGCTTAAAATACTATATTTGTTCTAGTATATTTACAATTTTGAACAATACTGAAATATTTGCAACAATTATGTATCAAATAGTCCAAAAAGATTGGATCAAAAAATTTTCGATGTTCGCTGGTAAATGAATCACTACAAGGAATTGTTTTTTCCAATAACACTATGCGACAAATGAAGACTTTTGGAAAAATGAACGAACACCACAGTAGAGGTTCGATTGTATTACCAAAAGTTGGTAAATAAAGTTAGATCTTGAAAATCTTTTGGGGTCCATGAAAAAAATTGGTGGTCAATCTGACCAAACCGAGTACAGGGTTTTACTAACCGTTGGTAGTATAATCGAACCCATACTGTGGATTCCGTGCATTTTTTTCACTGTCGCACTGTGTAATTATTTAAAGCTTAATAATTTAAACTGTTTTGATACTTATGTTAAAATAGATTTAATTGTTAAATTGTTCTGTTTTTGTTAATAAAAATAGGTGTATGGTAATTAAAACGGGAAGTTTTAATTTGCCGATTTGTTTACCTTGAAGTGCCGATAATGCCGATTTTTTTTTCGAAATTTGCCGATTTTTAATTAAAAGCATCTGGCACCCCTGCGTTACATTCGTATAATTTGCTCTTTTTTCTCTTCTTTTCTTTTTCTCTTCTTCCTTTCTTTTTCTTCTCAGTAATTTTTTGTTGTACGTACGCACATTTGAGTTAGTGTATTTGTAGTACTCAAAACAATATACAAAATTAAATGGGACAATCGTTCTCACTGTTTCTGTTTTACTTTTGTTTTACTCATTGTAAAGAACACAACAAAATGAAATCAAACGTTCAGTTTTGTTTATTTTATTACTCTGATAGAGACAAGTGTTGACTTATTTATAATGCGTCGTCTTCTATTTTATTCCTTCCCTAATCTAAAATTACAGTGCGGGCTTCTTGGGGTTGATTGCTGTTGGATTATTCAGTGATGAAGGTATAACACTGAATAACCAATCAACAGTAACCGATTTCCTTGCGGTCTGCATTTTAAAATAGGACCTTTGTTTTTTTCCTGACTTACATTAGATAATCAAGGGTCCATACCCTCTTTCCTCCTTCCCCTTATATTTTTCTAGATCAGCACAATATACTGCATTAGTCAATAAAACAAAAAAAGTGTATTTTCAACAAATCTTATATCTTATAAATATTTAAATTCAAACAAGATCTATAGATGATTGATTACCTTAAAAAAAATAAAAAAAAACATTTGTTTTTTCATATTAAAGTTCTCATATTTGTTAGGAATACAGATTTTAAGATAGTACAATTAATGACTCAATTATTGCTGATTCGAGAACTCAACAATAGTGGGAAAATTTGTTTTAATTTTTTAACGGCCATCACAATATTCTTAACACGAAAAGATTTTCTAAACTAACTTTATGCATAAGTATGCCCCAAGAAAATAAAAATAAAAAATAAAAAACTCATGGCTTCAATTTAAAGGTGGCAAATGATTGGCAGACATAACATTTAATTCTTAAATTACACAAAATTTTTTATCACACACTCTTTTTTATTTTGTAGTAATAAAGAATTACAACAACAGGTTTCTATGTCAATTACTTTGTTGAACATAAAAAAATTTTTGGTTGGAGTACGACTAACTTGTGGTTGTGGGTTAAAGACACATAAAATCTAAAATCAAGTTTGTTAGAATTTGAAGGTTTTCCAGCCAAAAAATATTTTCATACATATAAGTACATACGAGTACATAAAAATACTTTAAAAAAGCATTACAAAAAGAATTTAAATTTTCGGTTCAGTTAAAAGTTTTAACTGAAATGAACGTAAAAATCTATCAGTTTGTGGCAATATGGTACTGACTGTCTAATTTTGTACCACGGCTGATCATTGTCGAGGTCACTAAAAAATAAAGCATATATAATGATATTAACAACTATGAGTATTTATTAGGCGTAGACAAATTTTGGAAATTTATTATAAAATGTGGAAAAGTGTAGGGTAACATTAATTAAAAAATAAGTGTTGCCATACCATTTTAGGTTGCTATTAGACGAATGCACTTTACGGTAGATTTTTGAATAAACAATAAATACCTACATTTAGTTGTACGTAATAGAAATCGAAATTTGATTTTTATATAAAACAATATTTTTCTTTTTGTTAGCTGATACTGACTTATGACTTTTTTGATATATCGCAAATGAGCGATATGATAATATTAATTTAAGTGGAAATAAATTTGTGACATTAACTAAACGACACAAATGCCTAATTGATTCCCAGAATAAAGCCGTTACACCAAATGCTTTTAGTAGTACACGTACTGTTTTAACCTTAAGACATATTTAGTTGAAGATACAATGTTGTAAATGTTAACTTATTAACTAAATTAATAAAAAAATTAATGTCATCATTGTTACGTTTTTTTATTTATTTATTATTATAAATTTTTTTTAAATATTTTTACCTGTTGTGACTATGTAGTTACTATGGGGAATGTACTCTTCTTTCTTTGCCATTTATTCCAGTTCAAAAATCTAAAGTGTACTTCGTGTCATTATAATGCCAAGGATGAATAGTACACCATCCATAATCGATTCGTGCTAAGATTTGTCATCAAATTGAGATTTTCATATCTGCATGTAATCTGTTGGAACCATAGCTTTAAATTTAAATTAGCAGAAACAATCTATGTATGCTTTGAGAAAAGCGTTTTTATTTTTAAAAAAATATAAGTTCGTGTCACCAAAGAAAGAGCACTAAAATTCAAAACAAGAAGCACTAGGCACTAACTTAAAATTTTTTTTAGCTGGTGAATAATAAAAAAGCGATGCTCGTACCACTATTTTGGCGGTTGCTGATTTTTAAATTGGCCATTGTTATTTATAATATGGTCACTTTTTATAAAAAAAACAACATTGTGGAGTCTGTTTTTTTTCTTTGCTTGCAGAAAATAATGGTTTTCAGCTTTCTCAATTTGGGGTTTAAATTATGTCAAACATGCTTTTAGCGCGTTGTTGGCAGATCTTTTTGTGTGATTACTTTTTTTAATATTAGGGCCAGCGCCAAAAGTTCAAAGAAATAATTTCTTTAATATATTTTAAATATGGTCTATGAACAAACACACCTCTTGTTGTGAAAACTATGATATTCTACCGAGTATTAGAAGTGAAGCCGATAATAAATGTGGCTAGTGCTTCGTTTCTGTATAAATACAAAGCAAATAAAGCAATAGCTACGTACATACATAGTAAAGGTTTATTTTTTTATGAAACGAGAAAACAGTATTGAATCTTGCGCGCTTTAAAATCGAAATTCAGAGATTGTCTGCATATTTTACCTTTTCATCATTATCATCTACAAAAAGCTTCGGACCACGATTAAATTAATATAAGCGACAAATGTTACTGCGAACTGCTGAAGGGTATGTAAGATTTGATGTTAGAAAGATAAGATAGTTGAGGTATATTAAAAATAGAGTAGGAGACAGAACATAGCCTTATGATGCTACCGACCTTAGCCCGAACTGGTAGGAAGAGACACCGTTTATAAACACTATTAGATCGTGGTACCTGAAAAGCTTGTTATAAAACGGCAGAAATGATTATCGACACCAAAGCAGCAAGTTTGCAAATGAGAGCCCCCTTCCAGTCTCTATAAAATGCCTTGGAGACATATAGAGTGACAACTTTGCTTTTACCAAACGGGTGAATAGCCCATTCTACCATTCGGAGAGAAATTCCAAAATATCATAAGTGACGCGGCCACTGTAAAAGCTGTACTGATAAAAGTTTGGCCAGCTGTTGGACACTAAATATGTATATCACAAAGTGGCTAATTAAAATACTTTCCATAACCTTGGCGAGTGTCAGACAGAGTTTCTATTGCTGGATTACTAGCCTTACCCTTTTTAGCAACTTTCCAGGTGTATGAAAGACACAGACACAATAAGCTGCACTAAAAAGGTTAGCCGGATAATTTGAAAAAAAGATAAAAAACGAAACTTGTAGTAGAAGGGCCAAGCAAAATAATTGAGCTCAGGCCAATGTGATGTTTCGTGGCTGTTGATGACACTTCTTGAGTCCAGTAATATGTAGATATTTTAGAAAATTAAGTTTTTGTCATCGGTTGGTGTGACCAACTGGAAAAGGCGCGCGGTAAGTAGAAGCGCCTGTAGACTAGTGCTGAAGCAGGCCGAAACCCGTTAACGGGTTGTTATAGCCAGCTAAGTAAATAAGTAATTTTTTAAAACTGATCAGTAAAATTAAAAATGAAAGTGATTCTACTCTATAAATGATATTATCCATTTTAAAATTATATTTATCAGTACTGGTCTTTAATCCAAAACATATATATATGTATGTCTGGAATTTCAATCTTTAATTCTCTTGTTTTTTTCGTTTTTACATCTGGCATCATTAAATTACAAATAAACCGTTTTAGCAAATGTTAGCGAACTTGTTTTTTTAATTTGTAAAATTCTGAAATAAGTAGATAAGTATATGTACTCGTATGTATGTATGTTAAAAATTTCCGAATATGAAAATAACAATTTTCCTTTTTTTATTCAATTTAGAGACCTTGAAAGACATTAAGAATCGTTGTACACAAATGTGAATAACCAACAATTACCGATAAATTAGGTGAAACTTGTTTTTATTAAACAAAATATTACAAAAAAAAAAAAAAAAAGAAAAAAAAAAAAAAAACAAATTCAAACGTTCTAGAAAGAAAACAAACATGTTTAAACCAAACAACATTTGGCAGGTGGTCATCTATCACAAGCATAAAACATATAATTTTACAGCAGTGTGTGTTTGTGTATGATAATAATAAATATTTTAAATAAAATTCTTTAGAATGAACAATTAAGGAATTTGTTCATTATGGAAGATCGATTATTTAAAGCTCTGAAACACAATCTAATTGTAGAATCCGCTCAAGAACCTGACATGCCAGAATATGATGCGCACTAGAGGAGAAGGTAGATGGTTAAAAACATCGATATATTTGTCATATTTAAATATACATATGTATATTAATTAATATACATATGTATATGTGAGACAGTGGTCTCACATTGCTCACTCTCTGCGCAACGCTGCCGAAACAGTCCTTGGTTTTGAGCGTCCTCCCCGCAGAAACCAATGGTACGATGAAGAGTGTCGTGAGGCCACTGCGGCAAAGAATGCTGCCTACAGAAGAACGTTGCAGTCCACCACTACAAGAGCAACTGTGGAGGTGTACAGAGAGAAGAGGAGGGAAGAGAGACGCCTATTTAGAAGAAAGAAAAGGGAGCAAGAAAGGCGTGATCGTGAGGAAATCGAGATGTGCAGGAGTAGACATGATGCTCGAAATTTTTATAAGAAGATAAGGCGTCTTACTACTGGTTTTAAACCCGGAGCAACCTCCTGCAGAGACGAACATGGTAATCTGGTTACAGATGCACATGGTGCACTGAGATTATGGAGACAGCATTTCTGTAATCTACTGCAAAGCGATGATGATGCAAATTCCGCTGCTAGAGATGCTGTGCCGGACCCAATCAATGATGACGTTGTGATCCCGTCCCCTAGCCATGAAGAGGTCAAGGTTGCCATATGGCGACTGAAGAACAACAAAGCAGCCGGACCTGACGGTCTGCCCGCTGAACTCTTCAAGTATGGAGGCGATGAGCTGGTTAGGTGCATGCACCAGCTCATTTGCAGAATATGGCTGGAGGAAAGTATGCCCGATGATTGGAATCTCAGTGCCCTCTGTCCGATCCTGAAAAAGGGAGACCCCACAATATGCACCAACTACAGGGGTATAAGCCTTCTCCCTATCGCATATAAGGTTCTTACGAGCGTATTGTGTGAACGACTGAAGCCATTCGCCATCTCACTGATTGGACCTTATCAGTGCGGCTTCAGACCTGGTAAGTCCACCATTGACCAGATATTCACACTGCGCCAAATCCTGGAGAAGACCCATGAAAGTCAAGTCGACACACACCACCTCTTTGTCGACTATAAGGCAGCGTTCGATAGGCCGATAAGGGATCGCGTATATGCAGCAATGTCTGAGCTCGGTATTCCTGCAAAATTGATAAGACTGTGCAGAATGACGTTGAGCAATTCCTGCAGCTCCGTCAAGGTAGGAAGAGACCTCTCCGAGCCTTTTAATACCGTGCGAGGTTTCAGACAGGGCGATCCCTTATCCTGCGACCTCTTCAATTTCATCATGGAGAGTGTTTTGCGAAAGGCGGGTGTCCATCGTAATGGCACTATTTTTAACAAAAGTGTCCAGCTCCTTGCGTATGCAGACGATATAGACATCATTGGGCATACCAAGCGAGATGTCACCGCAGCCTTTAATGCTATTGAACGAGAGTCTGCTAAAATGGGTGTGGCGGTAAATGAGAGCAAGACGAAGTACATGTTGTCGACGAGTAGGGATGTTGATCGTATCGGCTCCCAGGTTACAGCCGGCAACTATACATTCGATGTGGTCAAGGAATTCATCTATCTTGGCACCGCCATTACCAGCAAAAATGATGTCAGTCTAGAGATCAGGCGAAGAATCACACTGGCCAACAGGTGCCACTACGGTCTCGGTAGGCAGTTTAGTAATAGAGACCTCTCTCGTGCGACGAAATTAACACTCTACAAGTCGCTTATTCTCCCGGTGCTTCTCTATGGTGCAGAAGCATGGACGCTGTCTTGTGCCGATGCAGCGGTCCTCGGGGTGTTCGAGAGAAAAGTTCTTCGTAAGATCTTTGGTCCTCTAAGGCATGGCGATGAGTTTCGCATTAGAACCAACCATGAGCTGTATGAGCTCCTCGGCGATGTAGGTGTTGTCCAGCGTATTAACATCCAGCGGCTACGCTGGCTCGGCCACATTGTTCGGATGGAAGAATCTGCTCCAGCGAAGAAAGTTTTCGATGCGAAGGTCACTGGACGTCAACGTAGAGGACGACCCTGTTTACGTTGGAAGGACCAGGTTGATGAAGCCCTGTCATCGATTGGTGTGACAAACTGGAGAAGGCGCGCGCTAAGCAGAAGCGCCTGGAAACTAGTGCTGAAGCAGGCCGAAACCCGTTAACGGGTTGTTATGGCCAGCTAAGTAAGTAAGTAAGTATGTATATTAATTTTCGGTATATCGGTAATCATTTCGAAAAATATTCATAATTCTTTGTATAAGTACATTGCAAATACTACATGTTTATATGTATGCCTCACGGCTTATGTTCATTTTAAATAATTTGTTTGTGTCTTTTATTTTATACTGAGCTTTCACTAGCAGAGAGAAATGGGAAACTGGCAGTGATTGTACAGGTTCTGGTATTACAGTCTTCACTAACGTATTTAAGAAGGAATTCGACGTGGGAGCTGGTACATATTCGGAGTCTGCTAAATTTGCAGAATGATTTAGATTATAAGACACGTACTGTTTTCATACTGAGGAATCGGGTGAATTAAAAATACATATTATTATTTTTTATTTTAGATAATTATTTCGAAAAAGGTTCGAGTATTTTCTGAGCACTTCTGCCGCATTTGCCGAGCATCAAAATGCCATTTGAGAGAATCAATAATAATAAAACAATGTCAATGTTGAATGTTCTTATTAATTCTGAATTACTTAAAAAATGTGATTTGCTTATATATTATTTATGAGAATTTAACTTAACCTACCCTTTACATTAGTTTTTATATATGTATGTACATATGTCTAAAATGTATAAAACAAAATATCTTCCAACGGTTGAAAAATGAAGCGAGTCATATTCTTGCATTAATAAAAAGTGCAGTCGTAGTGTTTACATTTTGGCTTTGAGTATTTTACGAATGTATGAATGACGATGGTCAGCGGTATCACCAAGAGAGTAGTCCTATATCGTCTGCTTGTGTGAGTTCTTTTCAATGACACAAGATACTATTTTATTATTTTGCAAACATGCACCCAAAAGAATGCACTCATAGACATACACTTGAAAGAATGCAATCATGCACAGGTCTGTGTGAGCGAAATTAGAGTTTTGTCTGATAGACAAGCTGCCATCAGGAACTTATCCTTAGTTATTCGTCTCAATGCAGAATTTGCGGGAATATTTCAGAGAATGAGATTTTTGGTCATTTTGGCGCTATGCAGGAGCCTGGACTCCCTTGTTATATTCCACTTTTTAGAAAGTTCTGGTTGGCTCTAGTTCTTTTGCTTGTTGTCTTTTGTAATGTTATTAAAATTGCCATGGTGAAATTACTTACAAGGTGGTGGCAGGTGAATATAGTACAAAAACAACAGGGAATTTGTTTTTGTTTTTTCAGCTCTTTAATGTCAAAATTCAAAAATGAATTCAAAAAGCACATGTCACAAGTGTGTATGTGTATTTTTAACAACATATATGTCTCTACACTAAAATAAAAACACGAATACACACAAAGCAAAATGTAAACAAAACATAAATATAAACAAAACTTTTGACAGGACAGGTATGACCAAAAAAAAAAAAAAAACCCAGCTGGTTTGGCAACACCACCTTGTAAGTAATTCCACCATGAAAATTGCGCATTGTGCTAATTGTAGAAGAGCACGTGTTTGATTGACTATCAATCTGACCTACCTACCTACCTACTTTACATCATTTGATAGCGGTATCATTTAAATGAGTGGTTATTAGTATGTTTAAAAAGTGTACTGGGGGGTTACTTTGTATTTCGATTCGAATCGAAAATCTTACGAATTCGGAAAAATTTACATATTTTCGAAAAATGTTTGTACTCATTAGTACTGATTTTTTCGAATGAAAAATTTCTTTCGAAAGTATTTTCGATTCGAACCGAAATACAAAGTAAGCCCCCTGACATGCTTTACTGGTTTTTGATTGAACTTTGATCTAAGACAGTCTGCTTGTTTGATATAAAATAATTTATTTTTGTTTTGCTGTTGACAAACCAATATCGTTCTAGGAAACCATAATTTGATCCGACGATTTGTTTTTCAACAGGATAACAATCCAAACGCTGAAGCTATTTAGGGGTGATTCTGGACATTAAAACTTAAAACGAAATTTCCTTTCTACTTTCAGTTTTATAATAGTGTATTTGTCGTTGTACTACACTAATAACGTAAGACAGAAGTACGAAAAGCTTTGAGCCTAACAATGAAAAACAAGAGCTGGGGCCCTAATCTGTAATTCTCTTAAGCTAAAATGCTAAAATTTTGGGTTTTTAAAACAGGTTGGACGTTAGTTAGAATAGATAAAGTTAAAAAGTTTAGAGGTAATGGGCATAAAGCTTCAAGAATTGTAGTCGTAGCCAAAAAGTCCTAAATCAAGTTTATAAATTTTTAGCGATAGATTTTCAGCTTAGGAGAGTTACAGAATATCGCCTCTGAACTATTAAAATGATTTTATTATTCAATACCTATAATCTGCGAAATTTCAATACACTTAGTTCAACGTTTTTCTAGCAATTTTACCTGAATGTTCCTAAGAGCCATCCCTAAATAAAAGCGGCAAGCGGAACGTTTTCTAACGCTTAGCGCTTACTCTGAGCCGCCATCCCTAAATAAAAGCGGCAACGTTTTGTGAAAACATTAAAAACAGGGTAATACAAAAATATATGCTTATATAACAATTCTGACTATTTTAATAATAAAATGCATTTCTCTATTGGTATTTGTAACATAAACTAAATTTTATAGTACTATTTTATTTATTTTTATTATATTTTATTTATTTATTTTATATTATTATTTATTATCTTCTATTTTGTTTATTTTTTGCCTTTACGATTAAAACATGGTTATGCAAATAACATATCTTTATATCACAACCCTGTTTTTTCCCTATTTGTTTACATTTTAGTTGCGTTTTGCGACCAACTTTACTATTAAAGGGGGGTTTAGACGGTAATACAAGTCGTACGTAAAATCAAAGAGAAAATATTATGAAATTCCATCCGTATTTTAAAAATGTTACGACAGATATTTTTTGCGTTTACACGGTTGGTAAAATACCAAAACAAAGTAAAATGAAAACATAAAATGCACATACACATGCACACAAAATTTACATGCATTGTGAATACATTTAACATAAGCAAACAAAAACATAAAAATGCATCCCTGATCTAATGAAATGTGATGGTTTTTTAAAAAATTTCAAAAAACAAAGAGAGCCGTACGACTGTCAAATTTTCATCCGTATTTTCTCTCAATGTCGTACGGTCTCATTACATATCAAGTTTACACGATACTATTTATTCTCTTCTACACAAAAATTTGACATGTCGTACGACTTGTATTACCGTCTAAACCCCCCTTAAACGCTCTGTCAAAATTGGATTTTTCAATTGCAAAGCGTTGCCGCCGCGTTATTTTGGGATGCTCCATACAAATTGTATGGGCATGAGAAATTTTGACAGCTAGAAAACGCTTGCCGCTTTTATTTAGGGATGGCAGTAAAGCTCCTCAAAATAATCGTTCACAGCTGCCATTGCAACTTCATTTGAATTAAAACGACTGTCAGCACAGATTCTTTATAGAAGTATTTTAATTTAAAAAAAATATCGATTCTACAAACAATTTAATTTTTAAATTTGCATTTACATTTGAGAAATTGATGACAAATATGTATCTTTTCCCTTTCAATTGTACATACTTATTTTCGTGTTAGGTATACATATTCAACAACAACGTACATATACAATATACATACATACATATGTACATAAATATGTAAATACTAAAGTAGTTGTTCGATGCTCTGATGCCGATGTTACTGGACGAATAAATGAAACAAAACAAAACCAAACAAAAAAGAAATGAAATAAATTAAAAACTGTGCCTGCAACAACAACAAAAGAAACGCAAAACCAACCACCACTAAAAGAATAAAACAAATCACATGGGGTTTGTGTGTTTGTTAAACACACATTCACAATACTAAAGTAGCATGATATGAAAATATTTTTACATTCGCGTCAACTTATACATGAAATTATGGTTATAATTCGCATTTAGTTAATGTAGTATTTTGTATAAGATGTTGAAGTTGAGCAGAGTAAAGCATACTTACCTGGCGTAGGGGTTACCGTGATCATGAAGGCGGTTCCCCCGGAGTGAGGCTTGGCCATTGCACTTACGGTTGAGTTGACCTCCGCGATTATTCCTAATGCGAATAACTCGTGCGTGTAATTTTTGGTAGCCGGGAATGGCGTTCGCGCCGTCCCGACATAGATATATAAATTTCATTATTTTAATAATTTGGTGAAGCGGTTTGTTCCGTTTTTTTGTTTTCAACAAAAATTTATTTTGATTATTTGTTTTCCAAAGTGGGGGAAATAAAACTTATTTTAATTATTAATCAGTGTGTTGGCAACTAAAGTCGCAATTTGCGGCCAACGACTTTTGAAAAGCCACTTAATTTTTGTCACTATTTCTAAGTTTATGCCACTTTTTCCCTTTGTTAACTTGTAGTAATTTTCGTTTAATTTACATCATAATCACTGATGCCAGATGTGACGATTTATCGCCATTTTGACGATTTTAAGTGCCAAAAACAACTAAATGACGATTTGATGACGACCAAAATGAACAACATGATATACGAGTAGTTAAACATTGTAGAAATTTTTATATTAAATTGTGTAACCAAATTTTAAAACGGTTTTTGAAGATACATTTAAATATTTAAGTATAATGATTCCAAATCTAATAATTGATAATAAAAATCTATTAATTTTTGGAATTGTCAAAGCGTTTCCAAATTTTGTAAATAAGGAAGAAGTACAAATGTTGGATTCGGAATTCAGTGTACTCCAATTATTAAATTTGAAAAACCTATGTAATAAAAATGAAACAAACTTATTAAATTTTTGGAAACAAGTTTGCGAATTGAAACGAAATGACTCTAGGTTACATATTTCCAACTTTCAAAAAATTTATTAAAAATATTTTAATTTTACCACATTCTTCTGCTAATGTGGAAAGAATATTTAGCAAAGTAAACATTAACAAAACAAAATTAAGAAATCGATTGGAAAAATATACACTTGAGGGTATTTTATAAACTAAAATATTTGTGAAATATATTTATAAATAAACTTACATATATTCTCAAATATAATTTTAAAAAATTTCAAGATCTCAAAATTATATTTTTACTTTTATTAATTATTATTTTTGAAAGTACAATTGTTTTAACCGTTTTTCGTTAGTTTCTTTTTTTAATTTTACTTCTATATAAAAAAACAAAACTATATTCTCAAGTGCATGTGTTATATCTGTTAGTTTTTTGCTAATAAAACCTAAAAAGATAAAGGTAGAATTAGCCGAACGTTGATGTAACGTAACGCAACGTACGTTGGTTTCTAGCATATGAAAACAATGCAAATGATTATCCAAAATAAATGTCACGTTGACGGGACGGAAGAATCTATATAAAATATAATTTCTAAACGTTTCTACGTGACATTTCAATGAGAGTGATGGGACTATTGTATGTTAAATGGCAATGTGGCCCAAATGCCCTTTTTTGTACTTTTATGCTTATAAGCAAATCTTTTTCTTTTTTATGCGTACTAAAAGACTTTAATTTTTTTAATTTTTAAAGTCTTTAGATACATATTATGATATTTATGTGAATATATGCATATAAAATTTATTTTTAATTCTTTTTAACTTACAAGTCCCATGTTTTACTTAATATATCTTCGAAATTTTATGGGTTACGCCGGCGAATTATATACATACCAAATGAAAAATTATTCGATTTTCTAAAAAGACGCATATGTGATGCATCATTGATTTAGGTGCTAGCTAGTTACCGAGATAATTCAATTTTTTTAAAAAAGTTCTACTTTTTTCGTTTTCGGTCCACAATGAACCAATGGATCCGATTCAATAAATAATGACTTTAAACCAAAAATTTAATATTCAGTAGTAGTAGAAGAATAAATCTTTACGAAGCATAAAATATAAGAAGTAAATATAATATGCTCGTATTATGGTACTTTTTTAACTTTGTGTTAATTTAACAACATTCATCACTGCTCTAAACAGCTGGCTTCATATTGCCATTTAAAAATTAAAATTTTTTATTTGTGCTTTGTTTTGTGAAAAATAAGTAAAAAAATATAATAAATTATATAATCAATATTAATAAAATAAAAAATTATATTTTGTTTTTAGTGGGCGACGAAAAATTAATATTATTGGTACAGGCAAATGAATGCCTTTATAATTTTTTTGTGTGTTTTGTTTTTTACATTTTCTGTTTTACGACATCAACGTTTGGCTAACCAGGCCTTAAAGGTAGAATTAGCTAAACGTAACGTAGCGTATCTTAACGTTGACGAGTCAGCTGATCATTTATTTTACATGCAAAGTAATGGCAGCGCTTACCGAATAAAAAATGTAACGTAACGGCACGTATCAAGGCCTGGTTAGCCAAACGTTGCTGTATCGTAATGTAACGTCCCCTAACGTAGAAACGTAAATGCACTTATAGAACATTTAAAAACGTGTCATATGTTTTGGAGATAAACAACAACAAAACAAAACAGAAAATATATTGTGAAATAGTAATTTGTTTATAGTGTGTACTTAATAGTTTTTTTTCAAATAATTAAAAGACAAATAAATAAATATGGATGCGGATTTGTGTGTTGGGCTACAGTTTTTTAATTTACTAAAAATTTCTTAAATTTCTTTCCTATTAATATTTTTGCTTTTCTTTGTAATACTCATGCTGAACATGTGTATAATAAATGTAGGGTTGCCATTTTTGAATCGAAAAAAGTACATTGAGGGAAAAATAACGTACATTTTAGTAAAAAAAATACATTGGACTTTTATTAAAAACTTTTTTTAACATTCATTAGCAAAAATAAAATGGCAAATAATAATACAAAAAATATGATTTTTGAGCTATGTTTACGACAAAGTAATAGCTCAAAATTATTCGAATTTTTATTTTTAAATTTTAGTCTATACTATTCAACTTTTCAAATGTGAAATAATTTGGTATAAATTTAAAAATAAATTATATGCCCGTATTCATAAAAAGTATTTTGGGTTTTTTGACAAGTATTGCATAGATATATCGTCGTGCGGGAGTTTATGTGCTCTATACACCATTTTTTATATCTCGAGTTAATGATGCTAATTTAGGTTTTTGACAACAACATTTTTAAAATCTGCAATCCGTTTTCGGCTATTTATTTCCGAAACTTGACGAGATATCCTAAAACGGATTACAGATTTGAAAAATTTTGGGTCGAAAACCTAAAGTGGCACCATTAACTCGAGATATATAAAAAATATGAAATGGCGTATAGAGCACTTAAACTCCCGCACGACGATATGTCAAATAAACCCTCAATAAACCTAAGATATTTTTTATGAATACGGGCATTAATATTTAATATTTTCTTTCTATAATTATTGTATATTTTATATACATTCATGTATTTGTAAAAACTTTTACAAATACATACTTACAAGTTTTTTTGAACTTGGTGTAAACAATGCTATTTTTACCAATGTTAGTTTTTAGAAAATTGTAAAACTTGGCAGAAGTGTGTTAAAATTAGTTTCAAATATTAATTCACATTCCAAACTTTCTATTAAAAGTTTGTTTGTTAATTTCCTTCTTCCAAAAGGGCAAAACTCGAACTAAATGTTATTTCAGACGCCGCATTTGAACGCGGTATAGCCAATATAAACATACAAATTCTTTTAAAAATTTTGAAACAATCTACTATTTAACAATTCTACTCATTTTCTTTTAATAATTTTTAAGTAAATGATTTTAAATAAATCAGAGTTGGGTTTATTGTATTGAATTTATAATGCATTACCGTTTGCACTACCCCTAAAGGCGGGTTTAGACGGTAATACATGTCAAATTTTTGTGTAGAAGAAAATGAATACAATAGTATCGTGTTAACTTTATATATAATGAGAACGTACGACATTGAGAGCAAATACGGATGAAAACTTGACAGTAGTAAGGCTCGCTTTGTTGGATCGTTGGATCAGAGATGCACTTTTATATTATTTTTTGTTTATGCTAAATGTGTTCACAATGTATGTAAATTTTGTGTGGAAGTATATGTGCATTTTATGTTTTCATTTTACTTTGTTTTGGTGTTTTACCAGCCGTGTAAACGTAAAAGAATCTGCCGTAGAATTTTTAAAATACGGATGGAATGTCATAATATTTTTTCTATGATTTTACGTACGTAAAGTATTATCGTCTAACCTGTCCTAAACGATATTGCAGCATCAACTAAATGCAGATGGAAATAATTAACTACTAAATCAAACCATTTTAGTGGTAGTGAAAATTTAGTGCATTAAATTAGAGGCGATAATGCACTATTTTCTCCACTACCACTAAATTTAGTGGAAAATTAAATCTATTGCAATAACCCCAATTCTAAAATAAATAAATTCATCAAACAGTAGATCCATGTCAATATTATTGACAAAAAATTATTCAATAACTTCTGTAGAATTACGAAATAAAATTTTTTAATTAAGACTTAAAACATAGACCTTTTTAAAATTATAGTACTTTGGTGGCAAATGTACTTTAATATTATATATGTTAGTTCCAAGTGTTCAGAACAAAAAAGAAATACAAAAGATTAAAAAAGTACATTAGCGTACTTTTTTAGGTGTTATGCAGAAATAAGTACATTGAACAAAACAAAATTACCCTTACTGCTTAAAAAAGGACGTTTGGCAAGCCTAAATAAACCAGCTGTTTGCAAATGTCCCGTAAAAACGTAGAGAATTTCTATTTTCTACAGATTGATACGTGCCGTTACGTTACATTTTTTATTCGGTAAGCGCTGCCATTACTTTGCATGTGAAATAAATGATCAGCTGACTCGTCAACGTTAAGATACGCTACGTTACGTTTGGCTAATTCTACCTTCAATCTGTAGAAAATAGAAATTCTCTACGTTTTTACGGGACATTTGCAAACAGCTGGTTTATTTAGGCTTGCCAAACGTCCTTTTTTAAGCAGTAAGGGTAATTTTGTTTTGTTCAATGTACTTATTTCTGCATAACACCTAAAAAGGTACGCTAATTTACTTTTTTTAATCTTTTGTATTTCTCTTTTGTTCTGAACACTTGAAACTAACATAAATAATATTAAAGTACATTTGCCACAATAGTACTATAATTTTAAAAAGGTCTATGTTTTAAGTCTCAATTCAAAAATTTTATTTCGTAATTCTACAGAAGTTATTGAATAATTTTTTGTCAATACAATTAAAATGGATCTACCGTTTGATGAATTTATTTATTTCATTTTAATTTAATTTTACACTAAATTTAGTGGTGGTGAAAAAAAAATAGTGCATTATCGCCTCTAATATAACGCACTAAATTTTCACTACCACTAAAATGGTTTAATTTAGTGGTTAATTATTTCCATCTGCATTTAGTGGAGGCTGCAATATCGTTTAAGGACAGTTTAGAAGATAATACTTTACGTATATTTATAGAAAAAATATTATGGCATTCCATCAGTATTTTAAAAATAAAAGTCTTAGGGCAGATTTTTTTACGTCTACACGGTTGTTTAAAAATCAAATCAAAGTCAATTGAAAGAATAAAATGCACGTATACGTCCACACAAACTTTACATACATTGTGAATACATTAAACATAAATAAAAATTAAATAAAAGCACATCTCTGATCTAATGAAATGTGATTATTTTCTTAAAAATTAAAAAAAAAACAAAGCGAGCCTTACTACTGTCAAAATTTCCTCCGTATTTTCTCTCAATGTCGTACGTTCTCATTACATATAAAGTTTACACGATACTATTCATTCTCTTCTACACAAAAATTTTACATGTATGTATTACCGTCTAAACCCGCCTTTAGTTGTAGTGGAAACGATAATGTATTATAAATTCAATGCAATAAACCCAACTCTTATTTAATTAAAATTATTTACTGAAAAAGTATTAAAAGAAAATGAATAGAATTGTTAAATAGTAGATTGTTTCAAAATTTTGAAAAGAATTTGTATGTTTATATTGGCTATACCGCATTCAAGTGCCGCGTCTGAAATAACATTCAGTTCGAGTTTTGCCCTTTTGGAAGAAGGAAATGAACAAACAAACTTTTAATAGAAAGTTTGGAATGTGAATTGAAATTTGAAACTAATTTTAACACACTTGTGCCAAGTGTGTTTTACAATTTTCTTACATTGGCAAAAATGGCATTGTAAACCAAGTTCAAAAAAACTAGTAAGTATGTATTTGTAAAAGTTTCTATAAATACATGAATGTATATAAAATATACAATACATATTTCTATGCAAGACATGGGCCCTGGGTTCGACTCCAGGCTCTGACATCTTCAAAAAAAGAAATATGAAAAAATTATTTCTTTCGGCGACTACCTCTCAGCAGTCTTCTGGCAAAAGCTCTGAGAGTAACTAATTGCCATGAACAAGCTTCTCAAGTCTGTCGTTCGGAGTCGACATTAAACTGTAGGTCCCGGTACTCATGGATAAAAATTGACACACACAACATGAGTGCTGCGAGAAGCTAGGCCGTAATCCTGACACAGGATTGTAAAGGCCAGTTATGTATGTATGTATGTATTTCTATGCAATACTTGTTAAATAAATCCTCAATAAAACTAAAATACTTTTTATGAATAAGGGCATAAAATTTATTTTTAAATTTATACCAAATTATTTTACATTTGAAAAGTTGAATAATATAGACTAGAATTTAAAAATAAAAATCCGAATAATTTTGGGATATTACTTTATTGTAAACAATAATTAAGATCTTATTATTTGCCATTTTATTTTTGCTAATGAATTTTAAAAAAAGTTTTCAATAAAATCCAATGTATTTTTTTACTAAAATGTACGTTTTTTTTCCCTCAATGTCCTTTTTTCAATTCAAAATTTGGCAACCCTACATTTATTATACAAATTTTCAGGAAGAATATTACAAAGAAAAGCAAATTTAAGAAATTTTTAGCAAATTAAAAAACTGTAGCCCAACACACAAATCCGCATCCATATTTATTTATTTGTCTTTTAATTATTTGAAAAAAAAAACTATTAAGTACACACTATAAACAAATTACTATTTCACAATATATTTTCTGTTTTGTTTTTTTGTTAGTTGTTTATGTCCAAAACATATGGCACGTTTTTAAATGTTCTATAAGTGCACTTACGTTTCTACGTTAGGGGACGTTACATTACGATACAGCAACGTTTGGCTAACCAGGCCTTAAGGTAGAATTAGCCACACGTAACGTAGCGTATCTTAACGTTGACGAGTCAGCTGATCATTTATTTTACATGCAAAGTAATGGCAGCACTTACCGAATAAAAAATGTAACGTAACGACGCGTAGCAATCTGTAGAAAATAGAAATTCTCTACGTTTTTACGGGACATTAGCAAACAGCTGGTTTATTTAGGCTTGCCAAACATCCTTTTTTAAGCAGTAAGGGTAATTTTTTTTAGTTCAATGTACTTATTCCTGCATAACACCTAAAAAAGTACGCTAATGTACTTTTTTTAATCTTTTGTATTTCTTTTTTGTTCTGAACACTTGAAACTAACATAATTAATATTAAAAAATATTTGCCACCAAAGTACTATAATATTGAAAAGGTCTATGTTTTCAGTCTCAATTAAAAAATTTCATTTTTTAATTCTACAGAAGTTATTGAATAATTTTTTGTCAATAACATTGACATGGATCTACTGTTTGATGAATTTATTTTTATTATTATTTATTTATTTCAGAATTGGGGTTATTGCAATAGATTTAATTTTCCCCTAAATTTAGTGGTAGTGGAAAATTAGTGCATTATCGCCTCTAATTTAATGCACTAAATTTAAACTACCACTAAAATGGTTTAATTTAGTGATTAATTATTTCCGACTGAATTTACTTTACCTACGTAAAATCATAGAAAGGATATTTTGACATTCCATCCGTATTTTAAAAATAAAAGTCTTACGGCAGATTTTTTTACGTTTACACGGTTGCTTAAAAATCAAATCAAAGTTAATAAAATAAATAATAAAATGCACATATACGTCCACACAAACTTTAAATACATTATGAACTAATTAAAAATAAATAAAAAATAATATAAAAGTGCATCTCTGATCTAATGAAAATGATTGTTTTTTCAAAAATAAAAAAAAAACAAAGCGAGCCTTACTACTGTCAAATTTTCATCCGTATTTTCTCTCAATGTCGTATGTTCTCATTACATATAAAGTTTACATGATACTATTCATTTTCTTCTACACAAAAATTTTACATATATGTATTACCGTCTAAACCCGCCTTTAGGGGTAGTGGAAACGGTAATGCATTATAAATTCAATGCAATAAGCCCAACTCTCATTTTATTAAAATTATTTACTGAAAAAGTATTAAAAGAAAATGTATAGAATTGTTAAATAATAGATTGTTTCAAAATTTTGAAAAGAATTTGTATGTTCATATTGGCTATACCGCATTCAAATGGAAGGAGGAAATGAAAAAAACAAACTTTTAATAGAAAGTTTGTAATGTGAATTGATATTTGAAACTAATTTTAACACACTTGTGCCAAGTTTTACAATTTTCTTACATTGGCAAAAATCGCATTGTAAACCAAGTTCAAAAAAACTAGTAAGTATGTATTTGTAAAAGTTTTTACAAATACATGAATGAATATATAAAATATACAATACATATTTCTATACAATACTTGTCTAATAAATCCTCAATAAACCTAAAATATTTTTTATGAATACGGGCATTAAATTTATTTTTAAATTTATACCAAATTGTTTTACATTTGAAAAGTTGAATAGTATAGACTAGAATTTAAAAATAAAAATCCGAATAATTTGGGGCTATTACTTTGTTGTAAACAATAATTACGATCTTATTATTTGTATTATTATTTGCCATTTTATTTTTGCTAATGAATTTTAAAAAAAAGTTTTCAATAAAAATCCAATGTATTTTTTTACTAAAATGTACGTTTTTTTCCCTCAATGTACCTTTTTCAATTCAAATTTGGCAACCCTACATTTATTATACAAATTTTCAGCAAGAATATTACAAAGAAAAGCAAATTTAAGAAATTTTTAGCAAATTAAAAAACTGTAGCCCAACACACAAATCCGCATCCATATTTATTTATTTGTCTTTTAATTATTTGATAAAAAAACTATTAAGTACACACTATAAACAAATTACTATATCACAATATATTTTCTGTTTTGTTTTTTTGTTAGTTGTTTATGTCCAAAACATATGGCACGTTTTTAAATGTTCTATAAGTGCACTTACGTTTCTACGTTAGGGGACGTTACATTACGATACAGCAACGTTTGGCTAACCAGGCCTTAAGCCTTTTTTGTGTTCTGACCACGGTTGTCAGATAGTTTTCAATTTTTATCCCCAATTTCGAAATTCATATCCCCAAAATCTTCATTAAGTTCACCCCCAAAAATCCCCACATAAACTGCATCAATAATTTTGGATGTATGTACATATTTTTTATTTGATATGTAAATTTTAAATTTGGAGACGGTGCAGATCAACTAAAAATCTTGACGACATTCTTTTTAAACCAACTTCTTGCTCGCTTTGATGTGTGCTTCAGGTCGTTATTTTGTTGAAATACTGATCGCTGTGCCATTTCATATTCATCATAAGACATCATGATGTCGTTGGAAATATTTGTATAGTATACGGCATCTATTTTGCCTGAATTCTAAATAGATGTCCTGTGCCATATTATGGAAAGCATTCCCATACCATAAAGTAAATATAAGTGGAAAAGTAATTGTGGTCGGACGAAACTAAAATTAGTGTGTTTATCTACGAAAGAAGTAATTTAGCTGTAAGAAGACCCTGTAATACTAAATTCCTCCGCAATAAAAACCATTAAAAAAGGTGGCGGAAACATAATGATATGAGGATGCTATTATTTATATGAGAAAATAAATCGAACTAAAACGAAGAGCACACGTTGCAAAAATTTTATATGAAAGTATAAGTTTTAGACAAGTTTATAAGCAAATCTTGAAAATTGAATTTCTATTGAAATTCTTTCATCGTGTGTTTCGAATGTAAGAAATTTATAATATATAATTAAGCAATCAAACAAATTTACAAATCACCTAAAACTGGTCGATCATCCCCATCCCCAAATGAATTTTTCTATCCCCATTTCAGAAAAAATATCCCCATTTTGGGGATAAATCCCCTAATCTGACAACACTGGTTCTGACGATCTTTTTTTAAAAAATTGACGATTTTATGCCCAAAGTACCCATAGCTGCCAGATTTGACGATTTATCGTCATTTTGACGATTTTACGACACAAAAATAGCATCTTGACGATTTTTGCCCTTAATTTGACGATTTTTATTTATTTTGACGATTTTTGGAAATTCAAAACTTGCGACGTTTATTTCTTTGAATTCTTTAACATTGTTTTAATTATTATCACACTATTTGTAACTATTGCTTTTGGAAATCAAATATAGAATATTACTCTATTTCTGAAGAGATTTTTGTATTTTTTACATAAATAAAATCCAAAATTGGCTTTTGGAAATTCAAATTAAGAAATTTAACAGCATGTTTCCAGGAGACAATTATTGTTTTTAAATTGTCAAAACAACAAACAATAATCATTTTGGGGTTCTATAAGACAATAGTAATTGTTTCACACAAACAACGTAAGACTGTCAATTTTTCTGTGTGTAAATTGGTTTCTGTATAACAAAAGTAATTGTCTTACACAATATGAAATGTCAAAAATAGACAATCAGAAAAAACTCATTGTTATTGATTTGTTTGCTCTAAAAATTTGTTTTATTCAAAAAAAAAATAGTTTTTCATAAAATAATTAAAAATACTGGATATATCTAGTGATAATGACATTAAAAAAGATATTTGTTTATTAAAGCACTATAGTCGACTTTAAAACTGTAGGTCCCCGATACTCATGGACAAAAATTAACACACATAACATGAGTGCTGCGAGAAGCTAGGCTGTAACCCTGACACAAGGTTGTAATGGCCAATTATGTATATGTATGTAATCTGATAGACTGTGATCCTGATATTATTATCACACAGTGGAATCTGTTGCGATTAACAGAAACAAATCAATAAGGGTACTCACGATTGAATCTGTGCAAACTAAACTAAGCAAATTTGCTGTGCAAATGGCTATAGATCGTGAGCGTCCTTTTATAATTAATTGTATTTTTTGAAGTATTTGTTTGACTTAGTGCTGCCGGATTTATAGACTCAAAAACATCTGGCATCTTCCTCTAAAAATGCCAAAAACAACGCTTATTCTTTGAAAAGAAAAATAAGTTTATTACAAATAAAAATGCCTAAATGCTGCGAAAAGGAAAAAAATTATTATTTTTTTAATAAATAAAGGCAATAACTAAAAAAGAAAGCACGTGTTTTGTATGTATGAAGTAATATCATTTTTTGGTTTCAGTTGTTATCTTCACATTCGTAAATACATGGCTGTAAAAATGTTAAAAGTTTTTGAGCAAAAATACACAGCCAATTTACTTATGGTTTTTTCAGTGCAATTAATGCAAATTTCAATTGCGTATATTTTGTTGTTGCAGAGAAAAAATTTTATGTATTTTTACACACTTTGCATCGTTTGCACAGTTTGCAAGGCCATTCGTGAGTACCCTTAATATATAATATTAAAGTTAGTTCAATTGGAAACATTTTAAATGAAAAAAGTTTTGATGAATTAACCAACTTTGTTTTTAATTTACTTTCTCATAGTTCTGCAGCAGCTGAACAAAAATTTTTAACACTTTTCTTAATCAAAAAACCAAATTCGAAATCGACTGCAATTTCAAACAGCTAAAATTTGCAAATCTGACAAGGTTTTGAATTATTTTTTACTTATGGGTGTTAATTATTTAAATATGTATTGTTAAGAAATTGAATTGTTTTTGTTATATATATGTTTATTTTTTATATGTACATATTTTCGAAGAACTTAATTCTTTTTGTTATATTTTTCATTTTTGTTTATTTATATGTACCAATGCATGTAAAGGTGTTAATAAAAATTGTATTCCATCTCAAAAATGTATTCTTAAATGGTTTTTGGTAGATTTTGATTAGTTTTGAAAGAAATTTTGGTAGAATTTAAATTTTTTCCGTGGGAACACTGCTGCCAACATTGTCGGGGGTACATTACAAATTATTCACTTTCTTGTTGAATGAAATTTATTTGTTCAAAAAAGCCACTCAGAAATCGTTTTATCCGTTTAATAAGCGATCATCGAAGAAACATTACCTCAATGGATTCAATACTTAAAAAGTATATCTGCCCAAAATAAAGATAATGTTCAAAACCTCACGCTACAGATAAAACGATATTCCTCCTCATCGCGGATTATGATACTTTTTCTTTGCGAAAGAAGTAAATGAAGACACACTACAGAAATGATCCTGTGAAGTATAGTCTTAAATTTTTCCTACTAAAACTCAACCATATATACAAAGTTAAAAATTAACTAAATGAGAATCATAACGACAATTATAATAGCCAAAGAAAATACAACTTCAACTAATAATAAATGATTGTTGTTTTTGTCTTGTTTTATTATACATATTTGATAGCATGTTGGTGGTGTGTTACGAATGGCAGCAGCGCACAGTGGTTTGGCCTCTTACATTTTTGTTCAAAAAATATATATATTTTTTTATTATTATTTATTAATAGATATTCAAATTGTGTGTATATTTATGTACATTATTCAGTTTACAATTTTCTTATGATCTATATTTGGCATAACATGAATGTTGTGAGCCACATTGGCAAAATACTAGATATTTATTCAGTCTTATAATTTTCTCATATAGTATATAGTATGTATATAAATTAAATGCAAATTATTAAAACATAGTATATATTTTCAAAAGTTAATGAAATTCGTTTATAAGTATATTATAAATAGGAGGTCTAGAATTCAAATTCATTTATAATAAGTTTACGATATGTTATAGATGACTCTAAGTATTTGTATAAAAGTAAAAAGTTAGATCCGTTTAAAATGTGTAGCACTTCTGTAAGACTTAACTCATATTTTCCGAAACACGTTACCCTGATTTCTTTGTAGATTGGACAGACACCAATAAAATGATATGTGTTCTCGGATACCTCTAAATTGCAGATAGTACACTTGTCTATTGAGTTGTTACTAAACGATTAATTACTAATTATTAAAAGACTTGTACTGCGGGATGGAAAATTTGATGCAAGCAAAGGTGTAATATTATAATTCAGCTGGCCATGGTGTAGAGAATTAAATACATTTTCCTCACGCTCTTTTGTTTCAAAAAAATATATGTAAAAAGTAGTCCTAGGTCATTCAAAGTTTGCACCGAGCATTATATTGACTTATTTAAAAAAAGTGGAATTTTATCAAAATCGGCCACGCCCATCGCCTACCGCACATATAGTCAAAATCGATATTTTCACATAAAATTGTTCCTACAAACGCAAGTCTTATTATTTGGTACATGCATTTCCTTGAACAAACAAAAGATACATGACAGGTTTCATCAACATCGGCGACGACTACCGCCCCATAGAGCTTTGTGTGTCGCTGGAACTTTATAAAAAATGAAAAATTTTTAAAAAAATTGTTTAAAAATAATGTTTTAAAAATCTAATGACTGAGAAGTGTTTTATTTGTATACTTTGCTGTATCAATGTCAAATAGAGCTTGATATTTTGCTGATGGTGAACACCACGTACATATTTTAAATTTGTGACAAAAAAATGAACTCCAAAGACAAAGTTTTTTGTTTTTATTGAAAATTAAAAGTTCAAAATATATTTGATTACCACACAAGCTAAAATTAATAATTAATAATAGAAAAAGAAAATGGTTAATAAGACCCAAAAAAAAAAAATTCATAATAGTGTCATTACCGGAGCATTTTAATAGCATGAAGCGATAGAAAGTAGTATATACTGCATATAATACAGAAATTTAAAACGCATTCACTTAGGTTAACTTTCAATGTGTCTGGATAAAAATGTAACAAAGATATACATAAGCCTATTATTTTTGGTACATTATATTTAGATCGTTTATTATAAGCTGTAAAAAAAAACAGGTAGACTAGAAAAACGAAAAAGAAAAAAAAAAATATGAATTAATGTTACTCTTAAGCCACTGTGCAGCATAAGCAGCTGGTGTGTTAGTTGTTATTTAGCACTGTTGCCAACTTTTTTGCCGTCAAACTCTATATAAAAATCGCCAGAAAAGTCTAAATACTTAGCGTGAAAAAATATGAAGAAGAATTAACCCTTAAATGCATTGTGATGTAGATCTACATCGTATTTTGAATCGCTCGTATTGCAATAAAGAAACTTTTATAAAGTGTTTTTGGTTTTTTTTTTTAATAATAAAAAAGGGGATTTATCGTTGTTAAACATATCTAGGGCCTGTGGCAGCTAGTTTTATTATTATCGACAAAATTCTTCATTGACACTTTAGTTGAGAAATAAAAATTCATGCATTTAAGGGTTAAATTGAAAATAAAAGACGTACATTTTTCTAATACCTATTGAAAAATAAAACTTTTTATTCTTATAATATCTGTGTATGAATAAAATATCTAAATATGAACTTAAAATTCATTTTATAATAAACTAGCTGAACCCGGTGTGCTTCGCTACCCCCTCGTTATATACATATTACAAAAAAAGTATTTTGTATAGCAAACATTATTAGTGGTGTAAGTAAGTATCTGAATTAAAAGAGAAGGGGGCGGTGAAGTGGGCGTGGTTCATAGTTATATGACGACGTTAACAGTATTAAGAGCAGTATATTACCAAATAAAAAAAAATACAAATTTCTACATAGAACAAAAAGTTTGAAACTTTCAAACAAAATTTGGCGTAAATAGGGGCGTGAAAGAGGGCGTGGAGTAATAAATTATTATTTATACTTCGCCTGGAGTATAACGTGTATACAATTTGAAGTAAATCATTTAAAAACCATATGGGGGCAATTACATAATTTAAAAAAGTGGGCGTAAAAGTAGGCGTGGTCGAAAAAAAAGTACCCTATTAATCATGTCAGAGTCCCAGTTAAATGCTGTGAAAATTTCAGGAAGATCGGTCCAGAGGTTTGGTCTCCTATAAGGTACAAACAAACAAACAAACAAACAAATAAACAAACAAACAAACACACATTCAATTTTATATATTTAGATTTAATTTATATTTAAAAACAGTTATAAAACCAGTAAATTCGTATACTATTGTACATATGGGTATTACTTTGTTAATTCCCATATTTTCAAAAACGCTGCACCTATTGCGTTTTTTAAGTCTATATAATACTATAATATAACAATTTCCATTTCGTTTAAAATTTTTTATTGTCCACGCTTTGGCTTTGAAAACTTTTGTTTAAGGTTTGTGTTTCTGATAATATTGGTCTCCCAAATAAAAGGTACAAAATGTTGAAGTTATTTTTATATAAATCGTGTAATTTAGATGCCATAAAGCTTCTCTCAAAGTTTTTTGCAATTCCAAAATATGTTTTGAGCTCAATGCATTGGTCTGTACTATTCTTGATAACTGGCTAGTGAGCCAACATGTAAACATATCTAAAAATTTTATTTCTATCTGAATGGCGACCAAAAGTGTCTTCTACTTTCCATATAAATTTGCCTGAATTAAAATGTTTAAACGTATTTATCTCAAAATCGTTTTTTTTTGGTTATGCCACTCTTCTCGCAAATGAGCGATATGTATATTGATCCGCTAGAAAGGCTTTTATATTATTTGAATTTAAATAAATAAATAATAATTCACGATTACGCATTGATAAAGTGTACTGAAGCTCAGTTTATGTTATCTGCCTCCGCAGAAAATTTAGTTTAGAATTGTAAAAAAATTGTAGAAGAATTAATCAATACAAATTGGAATATTGAACTATATCTCGACCATCAAACCGGCAGATTTTAATTTAATTATGTAAAATTGGAACAAACAAGTTAATATTACTAAATATAGAGAATTGAATTGAAAAATAAAGGATGTAAAAAATTCGGTTATTTTTATTTAATTTTCGTTCCTTTTTTGTTGAAATTTGCCAACAAAAAAGGAAATGCCTTGGCAATACTGGTCTGGATTTACAATGTTGAAATTCAGGGTTGTCAGATAGTTTTTAATTTTTATCCATAATTTCCATATTCATATCCCCAAAAATCCCCAAAATCTTGATTAGTTCATCCTCAAAATCTCCACATAAACTGCATCAATAATTTTGCATGTATGTATATATGTTTTATTTGATATGTAAATTTTAAATTTGGAGACTGTGCAGATCAACTTAAATTCTTGAGGACATTCTTTTTAAACCAACCTCTTGCTCGATTCGATATGTGTTTCGGATCGCTATTTTGTTGAAATACCGATCGCTGTGCCATTTCATATTCAGCATAAGACATCATGATGTCGTTTGAAATATTTGTATAGTATACGGCATCTATTGTACCTCAATTCTACGATAAATAGATGTACTGTGCCATAGTAGGGAAAATATTCCAATACCATAAAGTATAAGTGGAGAAGTAATTGTCGTCGGACGAAACTAAAACTAGTTTGTTTATCTTCGAAAATAGTAATTTAGCTGTAAGAAGCCCCTCTAATACTGAATTCCCTACGCAATAAAAACCATTAAAAACGGTGGCGGAAACATAATAATATGGGGATGTTTTTATATATATGAAAAAATAAATCAAATTGAAACCAAGAGCACATGTTGCAAAAATTTTATGTGAAAGTATGAGTTCTAAACAAGTTTACATATAAGCAAGTATTGAAAATTGAGATTCTATTGAAATTCTTTCATCGTGTGCTCCGAATGTAAGAATTCTATAATATATAATTAAACAAGCAAACAAATTTTAAAAATCACTGTAAACTTGTCGATCATCCCCAATAAAATCCCTATCCAGAAATGAATTTTTTTTATCCCCATTGCAGAAAAAAATCCCATTTTGGGGATAAATCCCCTAATATGACAACACTGTTGAAATTGAATTGATGACACATGGTGGAATTACTTACAAGGTGGTGATGCCAACCCAGCTGGCTTTTTTTTTTGGTCATACCGGTCCTGTCAAAAGTTTTGTTTATATTTATGTTTTGTTTACATTTTGCTTTGTGTATTCGTGTTTTTTGTTTTAGTGTAGAGACATGTATGTTGTTAACAATACACACACACACTTGTGACATGTGCTTTTTTAACTCACCATACCTGCTTTTGACATTAAAGAGCTGAAAAAACAAAAACAAATTCCCTGTTGTTTTTGTACTATATTCACCTGCCACCACCTTGTAAGCAATTTCACCATGTGATGACATATGGTGAAATCATGGTGAAATTACTTACAAGGTGGTGGCAGGTGAATATAGTACAAAAACAACAGGGAATTTGTTTTTGTTTTTTCAGCTCTTTAATGTCAAAAACAGGTATGGTGAATTAAAAAAGCACATGTGAGAAGTGTGTGTGTGTATTGTTAACAACATACATGTCTCTACACCAAAACAAAAACACGAATACACACAAAGCAAAATGTAAACAAAACATAAATACAAACAAAACTTTTGACAGTCGCGGTATGACCAAAAAAAAAACCCAGCTGGTTTGGCAACACCACCTTGTAAGTAATTCCACCATGGTTCAGCCCATGGTGAAATTACTTACAAGGTGGTGGCAGGTGAATATAGTACAAAAACAACAGGGAATTTGTTTTTGTTTTTTCAGCTCTTTAATGTCAAAAGCAGGTATGGTGAGTTAAAAAAGCACATGTCACAAGTGTGTGTGTGTATTGTTAACAACATATATGTCTCTACACCAAAACAAAAAACACGAATACACACATAGCAAAATGTAAACAAAACATAAATATAAACAAACTTTTGACAGGAGCGGTATGACCAAAAAAAAAACTCAGCTGGGTTGGCAACACCACCTTGTAAGTAATTCCACCATGGGTGAAATAATAAAAGGTGGTGGTATGGTGAAATAATACAAAAACAACTGGGTTTTTTGTTTTTGCTTTTTAGTTGTTTGTCAAAAATAAATTGTGGGTAAATAAAATATTTTAGTAATATTTTTAACTAAAAAAGTAAAAGATTTAAAAAAAAAGAATTTTCATAAAATCCGTATATGTATGAATGTATGTGCTTAAAAAAGGTTCTTGTACCCTTTATTACAAATTTTACATTTATATATTATTTCAATTGGCTTTGTGTTTTTTTACAACATACAAGAATATAAAAATTATTTTTTTAATTTGTGTAAGTTTTAATATTTTTGTTCTGGCCATATGCGTATGCACATACATACATACATGTACGTTACAGGAACCATAAACAAAGAACGCAATCCCACAAACACTTGTAGGCACATATTTGATATGGGAGAGTTTTGTTTATACATACATACTATGATTTTAATATAAAAGTTTTTATTTTTGTTTTACATAATTAGATCAAAGTTAAAATCTACCTACATATAAAGAATTTATGTAGATATTTGCAATGAATTTTTTACTAATTAAAGGAGAAAATAATGTATGCACATCAGAGCGGGTTGAATTTGTTTCGCATGGATTTTGAGGTCATATTTATTAAATTGTACTCAAATAATAATATAATACTTGGGTTATTATGAATTATTATACATACCTAAATCACCAGCTAGGTTATTTTGTAAGTTTTTCATTGCCATTCTGGCATTTTTTCATCATTCCACCATTTTACCGTTTATTGGAAAAAAATAAAAAAAAACGCAGGGGTATTCTTAAAAAAAAAACATTTTAAATATTAAACAAGCCATTGTTTGTAACAAGCACCACAAAAAATTTATTCTATAGTATTTTTCGTTTAGCTGCACATTCAAGTTTGCATGAAAATTCGTGCACTTACGCAAAATGTTCTGCTACGCAGTATGCACTTAGCAGCATAAATAACGCTGCTAAGTGAATTCGTCTGCCTGAATAAAAGTGCTCTTACGTAAAAGTTTTTTCTCTTTGCCAAAATGGATTTATATATGCATTTTTTAATAATCAATAATTTCAGAGTCATATGTAAAAATAGTTAAACAAGAAAAACAATTTATTTAAAAATAAAAGAGGTACATAAGTAATTTAAATTCAAATTTCATTAAAAGCAAAAAAAAAGAAACAAAAGTCAACAACTAATACGTACTACATATTAACCAAGTAATATGTGCTTTTGAAAAATATTTAGTAATACTTTTTTGCTTTAAAGCACGTACTGATTGCTTAAGAATTGCATTTTCTATTTCATCCAAAGTGCCATCAATATTATTTAAAAAGCAATATTTTTGTAGCACATCTAAAACGATTAAAGCCTCCTTCATCGTCAAAACATTTTTCTATTGTTCCTCTGTTTGGTTGTCTCGTACAGCATCAATCAACAATATCTACGTCATTTAAATTTCCATAGCATTCGAAGCTATCATCACATCTTATATAGCTTTCATAGTTAGAAAATAATTCAATTCGTTACTCTCTAATATTTCTACCTCAGAACTTGACGCCTCATATAATTTTGCCTAGAAATTATCAAAAAGAGGTATCACTTTAGTTTCTGTTATGCATTTTTACATACTCGTACATATCTATAATTACCTTTTACAAGCAAGTATGGCTGACTTCCTAAATGCATGTTGCTTTGTAGTAATACATTGTAGTGTATTCGTAAATGCAACCCAAAAAAATTTTACAATGTATTATGTTCCGTTTTGCAACATTGTTGTAGTTAATACGCAAGAAAAAGCAAGAAAGGCATCCAAAAAAAATTAGATGCAAAATAAATACAACACATAGCACTATGGCGGCGCAGGAAGATAAGAAAGCGTTTGTTTTTTATAATTTAAAATGTATTTTGTTTACTAATCTCCTTATTATTTATTACAGTAAAAAATTGACACAGAATTATAAAAACTTAATAATTAATGCAAGATTGTATGTGGAAAATATTTTGTTAAAAAAAGACACGTTTTGTTCTATGAGAACGAGCTTTACAAAATATTAAGTTCATAGATGATACATTTACCTTTAAGGGAACATTTCGTTATGTATTCCGGAGATGGAGTTACCTTGTTCGCACATATCTAAACAATTTTGCAATAAAATATGCTCTTTCGTCATTCGCTTTATTATGTATTATTGATACGTTACAATGCATATAAAATATTCCTAAACGATTACGGAGTTGCAAAGTATTAGTATGCAACGTATTAATAAAGTAACAATACGATGTATCAACTTGGTTTTAATACTGTATTGATACATTGTAAATATACATTTAGGAAGACAGCCTATATATTGTTTCAGGTCGGTTGGTAAGACCAAGCAATTTTTATAAAATACAGGGCATCCAAAAGCGAAATTGACTTGTATTTATATTTTTATACATATTTTTATAATTCAGTGAATTGAGTTACCACATAAACAAAGTAAATTTTTTTTTCCTTTTTTTTGTTCTTAAAAATAGCGATTGCCATAATATTTTTTTTGTGTTTATAAGGCACTTAAGAATAATATTTTGTATTAAAAATAAACATTGCTGACAAAAAATCGAATGCTCTTATTCAAAATACCTATGCACTTAAGCAAAATGCACGTAAACGATTTTTTTTCATACAACATTTAGCCATCATACACAATACTTTGTATTTTGTGCAGTTAGGCAGAAAATACAGCTAAGCGAAATGCAGCTAAACGAAAAATACTGTAATAAAAAAAAAATATTAAAAATTTTTTTCATTCCACCCTATTTTCCACAATTTTAGCATTTTTGAAAAATATGGGAACATTTGTATCCTGCAAACATATAAGCACAGACACACACACTTTCGTTATAACTGAAGAAAACAAGCTTCATTTTTTGGATCGCTTCTTATGAAACTATAGAGTTTTGTGTACAATTTAAATAATAATAATTTTAATAAGTATGACCAGAAAATCTAAAGTCGACGTGGGGGAACTGGAAATTAATTATGAAACCATGGTTTTTTAGCAAAGCTATCTTAGTTTTGGTTTTTTCTAGACGCTTTTTTGGTCTCTTTCCACCCTTGCAATACGACCCGGCATACATCAGAGTTGGGTTTATTGCATTAGATTTAATTTTCCACTAAATTTAGTGGTAGTGGTAAAAATAGTGCATTATCGCCTCTTATGTTTAGTGGTAGTGGAAATTTAATGCATTAAATAAAACGAATTTAGTGGTAGTGGAAATTTAGTGCATTGAATAAAATAAATTTAGTGGTAGTGGAAATTTATTGCATTAAAAAAAACAAATTTAGTGGTAGTGGAAATTTAATGCATTAAAAAAAACAAATTTAGTGGTAGTGGAAATTTATTGCATTAAAAAAAACAAATTTAGTGGTAGTGGAAATTTAGTCCATTAAATATAAAAATTTTAGTGGCAATGGAAATTTAGTGCATTAAATATATCGATTTTAGTGGTAGTGGAAATTTAGTGCACTAATTTTGAATAATTAATGGTAATGGAATATAACTCCATTAGCACTATAGTGGAATGGAAATTTAGTTCCACTACCTCAGTTCCACTATCGTTTTAATATACCTTCATATATGAATATAAAATTAATATATGCATACATAGCTTAAGTCAATGTCAAAATAAATTGTAGTGAATGTTATTTTCTTAATTTACTAAGTCCGCCTGTATAAAGTAAATAATTGTTGTTATTGTTTTAATAAGAATTTTAGTACTTTCAAATGTAATATATTATTCAGTTCACCATAGGTAAGATTTTAATGGCGCGGACTGTCAATATTGCCAGCCGCTAATCATTCAGAATTAGTGCACTAAATTTCCATTACCACTAACATCGATTCATTTAGTGCACTAAATTTCCACTACCACTAAATTTGTTTTATTCAATGCACTAAATTTCAATTACCACTAAATTTGTTTTTTTTTAATGCAATAAATTTCCACTACCACTGAATTTATTTTTTTGAATGCAATAAATTTCCACTACCACTGAATTTATTTTTTTTAATGCAATAAATTTCCACTACCACTGAATTTATTTTTTTTAATGCAATAAATTTCCACTACCACTAAATTTGTTTTTTTTAATGCAATAAATTTCCACTACCACTAAATTTTTTTTTTTTTAATGCAATAAATTTCCACTACCACTAAATTTGTTTTTTTTAATGCAATAAATTTCAACTACCACTAAATTTGTTTTTTTTAATGCAATAAATTTCCACTACCACTAAATTCGTTTTATTTAATGCATTAAATTTCCACTACCACTAAAATGGTTTTATTTAGTGGTTAATTATTCCCATCAGCATTTAGTGGTGGCTGGAATATTGCTGCATTAATACTAAGTCGTTTAGTGGTAGTGGAAGCGATAATGCATTATAAATTCAATGCAATAAACCCAACTCTGGCATACATACATATGTAGTACATACATACATATGTATATTAAAAAAATAAAGATAATTCATTTTTTTTTATCGTAAGAATAAAAGGTTATCTAACGATTAACAAACATAATCGCTAAAAGCCAAACCCAGGCATATCATGAGATAATTTGTCTAGTAAAAGCAGAACTAATAAAAAAATATTTACAGAAAATTTTTATACAAATTTTGATCATACATATATTAATTATAGCATTACGAACTGAAGACAAATTTCAGTTTAGCAGTTGCAAATAGAAATATGTCTGTATTAAAAACAACTTCTGTCGATCATAAAATGTTTGTAAAATTATTTGGTTTTTTTGTAAATTAATAGAATCTTGTATGTTATTTCTTATTTTTAATAATAATTTGGAGTGCATTTAGACTTTATTGTGATGATAAGATATTTTCCAATACATACTTCCAATAAATATAACCTTTTTAACCCGGCATTACTAACCTTAAATCATGTCGCATGGTTACTAACCATGGGTCTTATCGACCCTGAATTGTATTATCCATTGAAATCGTCTCAACTTATAAATTGATACAACGTATACTTCTTTTGGTAGATTTTAGTCTTTTATTGTTTAATTTTAGTATACAATGGTGTAAATTAAAGCAAAAATATTTAAATTAAAATTAAGTATGAATTCATTACAACATAGCTAAAAAAAGTGAAAAAAAAAGTTATCCAGCCGAATTGCGCATAAAATTAAGAGTTTTTAAGATATTGACGTCAAATAAAGTGCATTTAAAACCTGAAATATAATAGTAAAATGTTAGAAAGAAAAATTGGTACGGCTAAAGCAAACATTTTTCAGTTATGTACTGTAAATGTTACTTTTATTCGGAATTTTCATCATCGAACATATCATCAAAAATGGATTTCTCTTGTGCAGAAGCAATGCAATTTGAGCACAGTGCTTCTGGCTAAAATATATTTTCCACATTTATAGCACGTGGTTTTGGTTTTGCGTTTTAATTTATTACAATGCGAATAAATGAACATATATATTTTGTATAACGGTATAACTAACCTGGGTCTAATCGACCCATAATCTTTGTTACATTATTGCTAACTATGGGTCTAGTCGACCCAGGCTGTTTTTTTAAATAATTTTATATACATAATATCATGAATTTTCCTTATGTTTATTAGTTATAAACGTTTAAATATAAACAAATTTTAATTACACATATATCTTGAGTTAAAATATCGTCATGTTTTTTTTTTTAATTTAAAAAATTTGCGCGTCTGGGTCGATTCGACCCAGAGGTTAGTAATGGAGGGTTAAACTCATAATTAACCAGATGACTTGTTCTACTTACATAACTCTTTTATTCAGCTAACATTGTTGCCAGTACGGTAGATTTTCTACTAGATCTGGAGTCTTTTTTTTAACCACTACTCAGGTGTAAACCTCTACTAAATGCTGTGCATTATATTGGAATTTTTGTGGAAAGAACAGTACATTATGACAACAGAACATATATTTTTGTTTTTCGAGACAAATTGCTGTGAATTAATCATTCAAAGGCCAGTGTTATACCTTCACCCTTGAATAATCAACAGCAATTGAATTGCATGTTGATTGTGGTGAGTGTCTTCTCTAAGTAGGTTTTTAGATGTTATCTGCTACATCCCAATAAGTGGCGCTTTTCCCTTATCATTCGTTTTTCGTTGTCACAGGTTAAGGTGGAATAGAGTGGAATGTCAGAGAGCAGTTTCTTTGTGGATGGACTTCTCGAAGGAGGGGAACTCTTATTTTTAAATTATAGTTTTGAAAAAACAGCAAACTAACTCTTTTCATTTTTTACCTTTGCTGTGATTCGAACCTGGGTCGTTTGAGTTTTTGTGCGAGCGCTCTAACTACTATACCACGGGGGCAATACAAAAAGGAGCAATTTTATTCAAAAAACCGCTATGTGGGTTATTTTTTTTACTAACTCAGCTTTTAGGCGGACATCTCAGTGCTCGTTTGATGGAGCTTTCACTGTATATATTTGTGGGTATTCACTGAAAGAATTTAAATTTGAACTTTGCAACTGAATGGTAAATGTTTTGCAAACAATTACAAATTTATTTATTAAACAATTTAGTTTCATGCCGATGTTTGAAATACATACTCGTACTACATAGTTATGTACTTATTAATAAAAAGGGGGTCAAGAATATTGTTTTATTTTCAAATACATACTTGCAAAAGTAGATCTCATTAAGAAGTCTTCCACCTTAAGAAGGCTTGATTTCAAACTTTGTATCCAATATTTAGTATACGAGTATTCAAATAAAATCTAACGTTTCTTTTCACTCTTTAAAGAAAAACAAAAATACAAAGAAAAAAAAAATGTTAAAACACGGAAATGAACTTGACCTTTGAATGGAATATAACAGCACATTTTTCAAAGAAACAAGAAAAAATCATAAATATTGAAAAAAAAACAAGATTTAAAACACTAAAACAGTATCAAATAAAAACATAAAAATAAAACTTTAAATAAAGTTAGCGAAGAAGAAATACCACAAACATATCCATACAAACTAATTAAAACCGTAGAAGTGGTTTTACTGCATTAACAATTATTTTTTATACACCCAAAACAAATAAAAACAAAAACAGCTGAATCTGATGTGCTACGGGTATTAAAGAAATTCAAATAGAAATACACTATAGCTTATAGAATATTTACATGTATGTATATATGTACATACTTATGTATCTATAGATTATATTGTAAACACCGACCGTACTCCCTCAATAAACAAATTCAATACAATATATGGGTGAGATATCCTAACTGAAGCCAGAATAAAAGAAATAAATAAACTGTCGTATTTATAAAAAAAAATTTCTATGCAATTCTTAATATGTAATTACGTCCTTAATAAATCTATTATATGTATTTATTATAGGTATATGCAAAACAATTCATTTTCAAACAAATTCAGTACGAAAAAGTTCTTTGCAATTTACCAGTTTCTTTAAATAATAATGATTAAATAAATATTAAAATGTGACGTACATAAGTGAAAGTAATATAAATTTTTATTTATTAATAATAAAAAAGAAAAAAATCCAATAAAAGTTTTAGGGCACTGCTACACGTTCAATATACATATATTGTGATATTTGATTTTTTTTAGAAATTTCATAAATTTTTACAAAAAAATTTTCATAAATTTTACGTTTATTTTTATTTTTTTTATCACAACGTAAATTTATAAATATGTATAAAGAAACAAATTTTCACACTAGCCGATTGTCAACCCAAACAAACTCTGATGTTTCTTCACGACCATCTCTATTTTATTTCATTATTAATATTAATTTAAAAGATTCATTCATTCATTTATAAGGGGTCATAGCGGTGAATTTGACCGGTTAAATCAGTGTTAGGCGTTAGAAAATGGAAAAAAAGAAAATATTATATGTGAAAATTAAAAAAAAAACTTACGAATTAATAAATTTTTATTAAAACAAACAAAAAAAAAAAAAAACATAAATTTTATTCAAAGAATAAAAAAGGAAAAAAATAAAAATCGTCAGTAATTTCAAGTAAATGTACTCTTCAAAATTGACAGTTGACGTAAGACTTCTGCTGTTGATAACAATGACCCATTGAACTTTTTTCATAAAATTGTTTTTACTTCTCATATACACTGGTTTTCTTTAAATACTTGATTTGATTTTTTCTTTGCTACACTTCTAAACATACAAAAAAGAAAAAAAAAATCAAATCGTTTGAATAGATTTTAATGATTTTATCTTCAGGGTAACTATTAATCTTCTAAAAAGAATTACAAGAATTATTCTTTACAGAAGTTATTTTGTTTGTGTGTGTATTTTTTATTTTTTTGTTTGAATTTAAACCTGCTTTTATGTAAGTATTATTTAGACAGAATAGATTGTCTTAGAATTGTAAATTTGTTATAGGAAGCAATCAATATCCATGGTTTAGATAACTAACGATTAAATTTAAATTAATTAAGAACCAGAAATATAAAAAATAAATATTTTTGAAAATATATTTTTGTTGTTCAATATTATTCTACAACGGGATACTCGATTAACATACATTTAATGTTTAATATTCAAGAATTTGAAATATAGTCTTAATTAATGTCTAGAATATTACATACATATTTGTAAATATAAATTTAAAATTTAATAATTTTTATGTAGATTGGGCTGAATTTGAGCCAATTCGTAGAATTTTTCTCTTATGCTGTGATGTTACCGCTGTGTAAGTTATTAACTGCGTTGTAATTTTTAATATATTTATGTATGTTTCATGATGTTTTACGTGATTCATAATCATAATTATGACTTTGCCCGATTTTTCTGGCTATTTCGCAATAAGAATATATTTTTAGAATACGAAACATCAATCTTCGTAATTTCTGACCCATTTTAAGCTTGTTTTTGGCTTTATTAGTAACCTCTTACTGCTACAAATGCTTGTGGTTCTGTTCGGCTCTGTTGAGCCAACAAATTGATGAAGAATTTTATGTTTGACAATAAACAAAAAAAAAAAAAGTTATGTTATAATGCACTTTTATAATATTCCTTTGTAATTGTCATTTGTAAAGGAACGTTCGCATATCTTTTTTTTATTAAGACCAATACTTAAGGGTAAACCCCTACTCATGCAGTGCATTGTATTTTTTTATTATGCTCCTTTTTGTTGATGAGGCAAGCTGCTGCCAATTTGACCACTCAAAGACCAGTGTTATACCTTCACCCTTGAATGATTAAAATCAATTGACCCATCTGTCGGTGGATGTTGATTGTGGGTGGTGATTGTCTTCACTAAGTAGGTTAGCTGTTATCTTCCCAGAAGGTGGCGCGGTACTCCTAATCATACGTTTCAAAGGTGGAATAGACTGAAATGTCAGGGAGAGGTTTGTTAAAGAAGAATTCTTGAAGGGGGTAAGGAAGCTCTTATTTTTAAATTATAATTTTTATAAAACAGCATTTTTTATATTTTTTCATTGTTCTCCTTCGCTGTGATTTGAATCTGGGTCGTTTGAATTTTGTGCGAGCGCTCTAACTACTATACGCTGTCAAATATTTGATTAAAGAAGCGTAAACAAATATTTGTTTGACACATTTATTTTGTTTTTTGTTTGTTTCTTTAAATTAAATAATTACAAATTTAAATATTTTCTGTTTTTAAATAATTCTTTAAAAATATTTACGTATAGCAAAATTTTTGTATAATAGGTTTCCATAAAATAGTGGTTGCGCTATTTTCATCAACTATGTATTTGAGAAATCTGAACCTAGCTTAACATTCATAATATTTCTGCAAACAATTTCTTTTTTTAAATTTTCCTGTATTTGTAATTAATTTACTTATCGAACATATTATTGTGAATATGAGCAAGAAAACGCTCACAAAAAAATTAATTTTTAACATTTTTCTTGCTTAGAAAAATGATGTTGGTTGGGTGTGATTCTGTTGTATCGAATAGCAGTCTGTGTACATCCATACTGAGTACACTTTTTATAATGTAAATTATTGTCCTAAATCCGGCATGATTCGCTACACCCATCACTAACATTTGGCCACATTTTTCGACTGATGATTTTTAGTGACTACGAAGTAATTCAGGTCAAATTTAGAAACTGTAGCTGAAAACGATATCAAGATATACCAGAAGTCAATGTGGAAGGTACCAAGCGAATTCCGCCCACTTTCTGAGTGATGATTTTTCTTTCTTTTTTATTGAGACCAATACTTAGGGGTAAATCCCTACTGATGCTGAACATTGTATTGAAATTTTCTGGAAAGGACCATACATTTATGACAAAACATATATATTATGTGTTTTTTCTTATACTATTAAGCGCCTTACCCGGGGTCGACACCTGATATCAACTTTGATATGATATGAAAGAAAACGTCGGCAGAGAAAATAAAATGCCATTTTAATATTTCTCTTCATATCTAACAACAGGAACACATTGATGTTGAAATATTATAACATTTCATTTTTTTTTTGTACAGCAATGAAAGAAAGAACATGTCGGAGTATTTTATTAGTGGAAATTTGTTTAAAAATAAAGGGAAAATTTTATAAAAATTAAATAATTTTGTGTATAATTATTATTAATTAATATATTTTTTTTTATTTTTTTATTATTTTATTGCTTTTTTATTGAATTTAAAAAATTCAATTTCAGTTTTTTTGTTTTGTTTCTCTATATGAGCTGTTTTTGACAGTTCATATCATGATATTGTTTTCATAATATATATTATGATATCGATATCATAATAGATATTATGATAGCTGATTCGCAGTCTACACGTAACAAAATTATATCGGCTATCGAATTTGACGTACGCAGATATAAAAATATTTCGTTTCATATCTCGTGGAGACCCCGGGTTAGGAATAAGACAAATTGCTGTGAATTGATCATTCAAAGGCCAGTGTTATACCTACATCCTTGAATTATCAACAGCAATTGCCTCATTGTTGCATATTGATTGTGTGGTGAGTGTGCATTCGCTAAGTAGGTTTAGAAGCTATCTGCTATTTCCCAATAGGTGGCGCATTTCTCCTGATCATGTTTTTTTTTGTTGATATTGCTTGAGGTGGAATAGAGTGAAAAGTCGAGGAGCGGTTTCTTTGTAGACGGACTTCTTGGAGGGGGCGAACCTCTTATTTTTAAATTATAATTTTGAAAAAACCGCAAACTAATTTTTTCATTTTTTACCCTTTTTGCTGGGATTAGAACCTGGGCCGTTTGAATTTTTGTGCGAACGCTCTAACCACTATACCACGCACCCGTTCTTCCTTGATCGTGAAATCATTCAGACGAAATTTAGAAACTTTAGTTTTGATTGTTTTCAAAACTGTAGTAAACTTGTAAACAAAATCTGTAACAAATTAATTCATAGATTGAATAAATAAAAAAAATATAAAGTTCGACATGAGTAAACATATCTATGGGAAACAATGGTATTTCTCTGTTTTAATTCCATTTTAACAGTTATAGGTGCAAGAGATTTCATTTAAATTTAAACATCCTACATTAACTTATAAGTTCTATACAGTCAACTGTGATTATCCATTTAAATGACATCCAAATAATACCAAATATTGTACTTTGTGATTCATGACGTTAAACAATTTTTAATTTATAGTTCTACAAAATACTTAAAATTCAAAATTATTTTTAGCATAACAAAAACAAAAAATGTAATAATATTTGTTATAAGTGCAGTGTAGGTTTTAAAAGTGGTTATCTAGTGTTTTTTAAATAAAAATTCTCAATTTGTATTTCATTTTAATAAGAGTTTCAACAATTAGTTAAACATTTTTTTGGGTCGTATAACATGGGTTTCTTTTCATTGTTGATTAATTTTATTGAAGCTTTAGTTTAAGCGTGTGTTCCATAGTTAATGAGCAAATGAACGAGGGTAGTGATTATTTTTATGAAGTATTTATTACATATTTTATGCATTCAATGATTATAATATGGGTTCAGGCATGTGCTAGAAGATTTAAAAATTTTAGAACTTTTTGTTTATCATACTTATAAAACGACTCTCCTTTAAATTCTTAAACTAAATGCTGCAATTAAATTATTTTAATTTCTTATCTTATTAATCAAAACTTCCTGTTTCAAATTTGAATTTGAAAGTAAAAGTAAATTGTTTGCATATATTCATCTGCTTTTATAAATACATACCCACTGCACTGGGGATAACGTCAACACTCGACGATTTCGTCAACATCAAACAAACCAAAATTCTCATAAAATTAAATCGAAATTAAAAAAAAAGTGGGTGAAAATCACTTCATTTTTTTAATTTTTAAATGTACTTAAACTTTAATGAGAATTTTATATATTGTTTTGCGAATAAATAAAATCCCAAATAGTTTATTACATAATAAGAAAAATAAAATGCTTCAACAAAGAAGAATGACAAAGAGTTAGAATTTGAAAAAAAAAACCAGCTTAGAAAATAGAATAAAACAAGTGTTTGAAATATCACGTTAAAATGATCACATAACCATTTGACATAAACTTGTTCTGCACACCAATAACTTTTTATGGATTTTATGATTTTTTAGCTTATAAATTAGGTTTTTTTTATACACTTTCATTCCTTAACTTGAAATAGAATTCTAAAAACAAAATCTATGTTGTAGATTGATTGGTTTTATTAACAATAGTCGTAAAAAATGCAATTTTATTATTGGAACAATATTCTACATTTACAGGTACGCAAACAAAAACATTTATTCATTAACTCAAAAGAATTTATTTTGTTATAAAATTTTTTTAAAAAGTTTGTTTGCAAATTTTACGATATACTTATACATAAGGTATAATCTTGAAAAATTAAATAGTGGTAAAGTTAAATACTCGGATAAAATGAGATAATAAATTGCAGTTCTTAAAAGTTAACTGAATGGTTAATTTTTAGAGCGTATAACTTTCCTTTGTTTAATAATTTTTGAAGGCATTCAAATAATATTGACATTAGCACTGAAGACTTGGAAAATGTTTTGGGGTTGCTACTGTTATTGTTCCTAATGCAACATTTTAAACTCGCTTCGTATCTATATAACTTCAGACAATCTCATTGCATAACTACGGCTTTGAATATGAAAACTACCCAATGACCCCAACCAGCAAAGTCCGTATCAGCTCTGTGTATTTATCCAAAGTATTTGGTATGGTCTATCACTTTATTCTGATTCTGCTAATTATGTTAAACGATGGATTGTTAATTCAGAGGCTATCACAAGATTAAAATGGGTGTGCTTAAGGCGGCTTATTATTACTAGACTTGCTCTTAAAAGTTCATTTACGTAAGTGAGCGATATGCTTAGTTCAAAGGGAAAAGATGAACTAGTTCAATATTCTAGTTCAATAGCTCCTTCCCTTTTACATGAAGCTACAATGAGAAACTAATAATATTTGAGTTCGATTTTGCAAAATAGTAGTTTATTTGATGCTTTATGTATTATTTTTTATTTACCCATTTATAATAATTTTAATTTAAGAAATAATATATACCGTCCTTTTACCATTCTTTAATGCACCCTGGCTAAATGGCTAACCCGATTACAATGACCAAAGCTGAGATTTTTAGCTACACGGTATAAAATTTTCTATTATAAACTATGAATTATAATTTTCCAGATTGTAAGACAGCGTGTAAAATTGCCGAAAAAAACCAAAATTTTCGCCATTCTTTTTTAAATTATGACCAAACGGTATATCCAATCAAAGCATGGTACTACTTAATAGCTGACAAAATAACCTAACTTGTTATGTACAATAATCCATTATAACTCAAGTATTCTATAAATATATATATCTGCCTTAATTATTTTTTCACAAATATTATATACAAAACATCTTGAGTTTATTAAGGCGGATTCACCCAGACCAAATTTTTTTATATGTAGTTTGACGTTTCCCTCAGAGAGCGAAAGAACTGATTTTGTGCGATGTACTCTCAGCTTGATTTAAATTAATTTCAAATTTGGTTCGAACCACATTAGAAAAGGTTGCCACATCATACAAGATTTATACAAGAGTTATGCCATATTGCTTGTCATTTGTATTAAAAAATTAGTATGGTGAAGTAAATAATGTAAAAAAAAGCAAATAAGAAACACACATATTAGAATATAAGAAATATTGGTGGCAAAATAAAAAAATTTAAATTATAAAATATTATTTAAGGTAGTAGTATTAAATAATTTACTGTATAATTGTTACATAGGATTTTTATCCATTTCATCCATCACAAAACAAAATCTTTTTATTATTAATTCACATCAAATAATATTAATTCTTTTTTTACTTTAGTTATAAATAACAATATTATTAGGTTTTCATTTTCTTAATTTGACACAAATATAATTAATTTTCTACTTCCTTGTATTTATGTAATTTTTAATTGAATATGGCAGCACTGATTTTACGAACAAAATTTCTGAATTGGGTGAATCGTGGTGCAGAAACTCTCAGCAATCAAAAAAATCGTTTGGACAAAAAATGTTTCAGAAACTTATGGGTGAATCCGCCTTTATATGCACTGACCACTACCACCAAAGTATGTATGTATGTATATGACAAGTGAACAAGAAAGAAATATGTTGAAAGAGATTTATGGGTGAAATATAGCCAAAAGAGACATGTACGAGAATGAAACAGAAAGATATACTAAAATAAGAGAGCTCATGGAAAAGTGCGGTTCACTTGGTTCAATTGAAAGAGTAGTACAATTTAACTACGTCGTTCATTACTATATAAGTCTTATTATTACTATTATTATTTTTATTATTATATACTTCTCAATTTGATATCCAAGTTCTTAAGAAATGTAAATCTATTAAAGGCTTCTAAAAATTGTTTACAAGTACACTTAATCAAAATCGAACGTCGAATTGATGTCTTTAAATCGTCTTGCTTTCCTTATTTCGAACATAAACAAGCACAATACTCGAAACAGCTGTTTATACTCCGTTTACACAAGACATCAATATAATGAACAAAATGTTGAAATTGCAAATGTCAAAATTGTTATCTTATATATGTGTGTATATTACGACTTGAGCGACTTCAAGCAAGTGCGTTTTATTAATATTTTTAATGATCGATCAAAAATTTGTTCCAAATCTACACTAAAATCATTTTTTGATCATGACCGATTCTGATTCCGGCAACAATCAGATTTTGTAAAACTACTGAATAATTGAAAAAAACTGATTTGGCAATATTTTATAGAGAATTTTCTGATCTGAAAATGAAAAATAACAAAAAAGGCATATTTTTTATTTTTAACTTACAGAGCTCGTGCAAAACTCTGCTGGCTGAAAAATGTATTTCAACCATTCTTTTTGAAATGAATTGTCAAAGTAATTTTCTAGACATCTATATAACTTCGAACAATTTTCATAATTTTTGATAACAAATACCTGCGTATTCTTTACTATCATGTAGGTCCCGGTACTCATGGATAAAAATTAGCACACACAACATGAGTGCTGTGAGAAGCTAGGCCGTAACCCTGACACAGGGTTGTAATGACCAATTATGTATGTATGTATGTACTCTGGAATCAAAAGCAAAATAATAACAATTTATCTATTGAAAACATTAGATAGTTTTAAATCAAATATGATTTATTGCAAGGTCGATCTGATATTGAAAATAAAAAACATGTATTTCTTATATAAATGTACAAAAGAAGAGTCAAGTTAATTTGGCTCTTCTTCTTTTTTGTATTTTTCCTGTCTATTGCTTTGTTCTGAAGGTATCCAAAATAGACCTTTCCGGTTTTCTGGGTGGGGTGTATATGTATATGTGCACCATCTTTTTTAATCTAACCTATATTCTTGTATTTTATTTTTAAGTTTAAATAGTAATTTTTGAATACAGTTAATGTACTCATAGGTTTAGATGAAAGCCTGTCAATTATTTTATTAATAAATTATACTGTTATCGAAATAATTCTCACTTTCTAGCAGAGTAGGAAAATAAACAAAACTGAACGTTTGGTCTCATTTTGTTGTTTTCTTTACAACGAGTAAAACAAAAATAAAACAGAAACGGTGAGAACGATTGTTCCATTTAATTTTGTATATTGTTTTTGTTTTGAGTACTACAAATACACTAACTCAAATGTGCGTAGGAACAACAAAAAATTAATGAGAAGAAAAAGAAAAGAAGAAGAGATAAAGAAAAGGAGAAGAAAAAAAGAGCTAATTATACGAATATAACGGAATAACAAAGCAAGCACAAGAGAGAAAAGCTAATTGTTTCATTTGCGCTCTTTCTCATTTAGAAAGTATTTGTTTTGGTTTTGCTCATGTACAATACCATTAAAAAATTTTGAAAAGTGTATGACTTTGTTGTAACGTTTGCGAAATGTTTTGTATGTTTGCTCACTCTGCTTTCTAGTGATTTTGAATGTCAAGTCAAGAGTGTATTGAATAAATGTTCATTATTTCTTTAAGTTTTTATTTCTTTCTGAAAACTGGCCTACAAATTTCGTTAGTTTAATGTGCCCTTGAATATGATTCTGTGTTTTAGAATTCTGTTTATGTTATAACGTTCTCAATGATCACACTGAATTTATTTGGAAACCGTTTCTTTTATTCTGCTTCCGAAGATTACATTGAAATCTGAGCAGCATAACATTATAGACTTGCTCTTTTTAAGTTATCTGCTTAACAGAAGGACAATTTAAAGGTTGCTATTTTGGTGAGTATTATAATTGGAGAATTATGGTCTGAGTGCCTTTTGAGAAATAAATACATATTTTAATATACCAGAACCCTTAATGTGGCTCCTCTATCATGAATTCGCTTGAATTTTAATGAAATTTACCTATTAATCGATTTTTTTTTAGATATAAATAGAATTAAGAAGAGTATTATAATTTTTTACTTTAAAGAATATGTAAAAATTTTTTTACTAAAGATTGTGTCAAAAATGAAAAATAAAAAAAAGAATACTTCTGACTTTGTTTGTCATTAAAGAAGTTGAAAAAAAAAAATAAAAAAAATTAGAAACGACCTCTGATAATTTAAATTAAAAAAAGAACCAATAAACACAACAGTGTTTCTAAAACAATTACCGATACTTTACAAGTGTATAGATTTTGAAGTATTCAGCATATGTATTAGTGTCATATCCGGAGCCGGTCATAAGCACAAGCGCCACTATGTGTATGCAGGCCCTAAAGCTGTTGCTGTGTGAGTAGATAGTTTAACTGCGAACGTTTCTTTACTGTTTGTTTACGTAACTAGTGGTGGTAACGTTAAAGTATACGTTAACGCAGACTGCGATGTTACAAATACGCGAATGTTAAACAATGTTAACACTTTAATTTGTTAATGGCTAAACAACGAAAAATAATTTACCGAACACAGAACCAACTACCAAAATAAAAAAGACCAAAACAAACTAAGCGAAATAATAAAAACAGTCGAACATTTTTAACAATTCTTTTAAATTTTTATGCATTCAGTGGGATTTTGTTAGTTGACATTCGACCGGCATAACCGTAACGTCTCTTTAAGAGATTTGAATTTTTCAAATTTCTTAACATTTTCTATTATTCGAATGAAATCAATTGAAATAGAATTTGAGCGGTTTACTTAAATTTTATTAAATTAAACAAAAATTAAAAAAAAAAATAGTTTAACAAAACGAACGAAAAAATTATAAACAAAAAAAAAATAAAATAAAAGAATGAAATAAATTTGAAAGAAAAAAAAAAGAAGTGCAACATAATTTTATTTAAAAACAAAACATATCTATAAAAAAAATTTTTTTAAATAAATTTTATTTTTTGGGAATTTTTAAGTGCAATTAAAACAAAATGTCCTCTCGTGTAATAACCACGCTTATGGCTGAAAGTGTTTTACTTTCAAAAACCGTTAAATTTATTTCCGGTTACTCGCCCATAACAGTATTTCTTACCGCTGCAGTTATAATATTTTTAGTGATTTATAATAAAAGACGCGCACGTTTAGTAAAACTAATTGAAAAAATACCTGGTCCCGCCTCATTACCTTTCCTGGGAAATGCCATCGAAATGAATGTGGATCATGACGGTAAATATGTTTATTGCTTGAAAGTTTTTTGACCTTTTCTTTTATTATTTTGATTTGAGTTTCTTTAAATTTCTTTAATTTCCTATTACGTTTGTTTTATTTACAAAAAAAAAATCGTTTGAAGGTGTCAAAAATTTTAACCCTGAAATATCTTATTTTTCTCCCAATCAGTTGTGTATGTTTATGTTTGTGATCTTCTAAAAATGTAACACTCCATTTCATTATTTATTTGAAGCATTTTTGATATATAAACTACTCGTACATACTCGTACAAATATTTCACTATGGATGAGTAAAGTGTTAATTAATTATTTAAATGACTAAATAAAATTGAAACGTAATAACAATTAAACAAATTATCTGATCCAGATATTCTATGGTTAAGTGAAAACTGATTGAAGTGCCACCAAAAATTTTTAAGAACAATATATTGTAAATACACAAGTTCCTAAATATTTTCCAATTCATTTTAATGTTTCATTTCAACGATAAAAATGCGTAAAAACCGCAATAAAAACAGAAAAATAATCTACGCAAAAATATTATTAATTTTGATTATAAACATACTCACATAGATATAATTAATTATACCCATATTCTATAGATTTATGTAATTCGAAGCAGGCTTGTTGTAATTTAAATATAACCAGACAGAATATATAAATTTTTTTTAACATAAAAATAACAACAAGAATATTAAGTAGATTTGTTTTATATTTTATAAATTATCAGCAGATTTTAGTGTTTTTGTTTTTACTTTTTCCAGATTTAATTTTTTTTTAAAAGCAACATATTAATGTATAGATAAATACATACGAGTATACATATATATATATATATAAATTTCAAGTCTCGTATAATTTTTAAAATTATCAGTATAAAAAATCAAATTCTGGTTAAGAATGGTATAAAGAATCTTCTTTTTAGTGAAGAATTTGTAATAGAATTCGTATTACAAATTTCTTTGTTTACAAACTCTTTTCATATATGTACATACATAAACTTTTGTTACACAATTTATATTAATAAATATAACAAAGAGAAAAAAAATATTACGACTTGTTTAAATAAAACATCGCAGTCGCCGTAGTGGTTAGTGTGAGAGCTCTGGTTAAAGCCGCGGCTCTGACATATTGAAGCAAAGAAATATGAACAAATATTTCTTTCCGCAACTACCTCTTAGCAGACTTCTATTAAAAGCTCTGAGAGTAACTGATTGCCACGAAGAAGCTTTTTAAGGCTGTCGTTCGGAGTCGACAACAATCTGTAGGACCCGATACTCATGAATAGATTTTGACACACACAATATGGGTGCTGGGAGAACCCAGGCCGTAATCTTGACACAGGGTTATAAAGGCCAATTATGTATGTATGTAAGTAGGGATGCTGGATATTTATCGATGCATCGATATATTTTTCCGATGCATCGCAATCCATACTTATAGTTTTGAGGTGTCAGAATTTTTGACAAGTTTTGGTAACACACAGTTTAAATTTTTAGCGCTACCAAGGCTTTGAAAATTCCATGAACTACATAGTAGACCAATGATCTGTTTAAAACAACTAATGTTGATGTACTCATCGGCATATATATTTAGTAAATATTATTTACTATATATTGGTTATATTAAGTTTTTCGGCGACTACCTCTCAGCAGTAGTCTGGCAAAAACTCTGGGAGTAATTGATTGCCATGAAAAAGCTTCTCAAATCTGTCGTTCGATTCGACTTTAACCTGTAGGTCCAGGTACGCATGGATAAAAACTAACACACAAAACATGAGTGCTGCTAGAAGCTAGGCGTAATCCTGACACAGGGTTGTAAAGGCCAATTATGTATGTATTCATTTAAATAAAACGTCAGTCGAGTGCCCGGGAATAAATATTTACACCCTGTCTATACGAGCCATCGATTTGGTATGTATATCACGAACAAAACGTCGTCATCGCAAATGTCAAAATTTTGCTCTAATTTGTGTATGTATGTGGACACCACGTATGGCTTACCAAATCATGATTTATACTAATTTTTCATCGAGTGCATTTCGTTTATTTCTGCGGTTGTAAAAAAATTTTATTGTTTTCTATACATTAAAGCTTCCAAATATGCTACAGGATAAGGTATTATTTTTGATTTTTTTGTACTATTTGCTTACTGGTTGCAATAAATTTGCATTTCTATTGCATTTTAGCGGCTCATTTCATATAAAAATCATGCATTATTGATGCGCACGAGTAAGTGATTGTTTACAATTTATCCCTTAAAAAAAAAGCTTATGGTAACCACTAATTTCTGCTGGGATGTTTTACTGGGTAGTGGTTCGAACAATTGTTTTACCAACGATGGTCGACAAAGAATATGATATAAATTTCGAGAGTTTACACGAGTCAAATCTATGATCAAATAAAATTTTTTTCATAATATACCAAATCAATGGCTCGTATTGAAGAGGTGTTAAGACATTGGGGAATAACAAGGAAAAAAAGTGAGAAGAAATAATTTGAAAATTTAATTAAATTTTTCGGTAAGTCAGAGCAGATTTTAATCTTCAGCTTTTTTGCCCATTAAGGATACATACGACTACTTCCAGACTCAATCCAACAGCCGATTCATACAATACGAACGAATAAATGTAAGCATCAAACAGTTTTGCTTCCGTATAAAACGCATGAAATTTAATATTTTTTTTAATTTTAATTTAATTCATTTGTATTGCTGGATTGATAGTTTTATTGTTAATGTTTTATCTGTACTGCCTCCAAATAAAAATAGCTTTTTGAGAAAAGTTTTTATATTTGATTGTTTTTTATAAATGTTAAAAAGACAAGACTGAGAATATACAATTGTGTAAACTATTTATTAAAAAGATCCTGATGATGAACCAAAGGGTTCGAAATATATAGATCTATGTATTATTAAAAATGTGTTTTATTTTTATGGATTGTGTATTTGGAGGCAAAACAGATAAAACAATAACAATTTTTTTAAATATTTGTTCTAATTTTTTTATTTTATGAAAATTATTAATAAAATGAGCATGTATACCAATTAAATAATTTAATAATTAATTAACTGATTAAATTCCAGATATTCTAGTAACTTTGTAAAAATTAAAAAAATATAATTTTTGTTTTTTTTTTAACACTGGAATTTTAAAAGTAGAAATTAACTCAAAATCGTTAGGAATTTACATTTACACCAAACTCAAATCAAGTAAATTTAATTAGAAATCTCTTTAAAAATCTATAGTGTTTACACGGAAATTTTTTGACAACTAGCAGGACTTAATTTTCATAAAAATAACAGCCAATAAAGAAATATATAAATAAATAAATAAATAAATAAAAGAATATTTTTTCTTATTATTCTATATTCAATTAAAAATAATTCAAAAGTCTTGAATTTATTTTTGTTTTAGTTTTATGAAGCACTTTTAAATTTTCAGTTTTTGTCGGGATTCACAATGTGGAAATTGAAAGACAGACAGACAGACGAAATTTGTAGAAATAGTGACGAAAATGTGAAGAATGTATAACACGAATGTTTGTACAGGACATTTTTTTATCTGCTTTTCCACTTTTTGAAGTTTTTGTTTCTTCTGTTTGTCTTCTAAGTTCTCTATGGTAAAAGTTTTAGGCAAGATCAAAAGAGAATTGAAAAATGTCTGCATTCAACAAGAATTTGTCGAAATCTAGTAACGAAGTAGATTTTGATTTATATGGGAAGTCTAGTAAAAAACGACTAGATTTCTATTGAAATCTGGTAATCAGTTGATTTGAGTTTAGTGTAAATGCACTATTAACGAAAACGTAAATGAATTATATACTCTAGTTGACACAAGTTATGCAAGAATTTGCCTTTTAGCTTCTCACTCTCTTATTCAATTTAAAATTGTTCTGAGAGTGCTAAAGAACTGAGGCGTTATTTTAAAGAATATATTGGAGTATACTCTTAACTTTCTTATGTAACCCATTAAGTTAGAAACAGCTGTTCGCGTTTATTTATATTTTATACTTTATTTGAAAAATGAAACATTTTAGAAGTGATAATACCAAACTAAAAAAATGGAAAAACTTATGATAGATTTTTAATAATTATTAGTTGAAAATATAGCCTAGACCAGCACAATGTATTGCATGAATAGGGGCTGTCCCCTGAGTTCTAGCCTTAATAAAAAAATGGTGACAGCAGTTAAAAATTCTAAAATATTATAATTTTTACTCCCCCCATAAAAACCTCCTTACAAAATAAAAAAATACAGTACAGATGTGTTTTCGTTGATAATAACTTAATTTTTACAGGCCCTTATTTTATAAGATGTATGTACAGGGTGTTTTTTTAGAGGTATAGAACTTCAAATTGAAATAAAACACAAGAAAATCGTTTTAATGTCCATCAATTTGGCTTTATTGGAAGGATAATTTTATGCCATTGATGTTTAAATACGATTTCGGGCATGTGGCCGCCGCGGCTAGCTCGAATAAAGCCAATTCTACAGATCCAATTTTCAACCACTTTTTCGAGCATGTGGGGCCGTATGTTGGCAATAACGCCACGAATGTTGGCTTCCAAGTCCCCGACTTCACATATCCCCAAAGAAAATAATCCAATGGTGTCAAATCACACGATCTTGGTGGCCAATTGACAGGTCCATTCCGCAAAATTATGCGCTCATCGAATGTTTCCTTCAATAAATCGATTGTGACGTGCGCTGTGTGGCATGTAGCGCCGTCTTGTTGGAATCACAACTCATCCACATTCATGCCATCCAATTCGGGAACATCATAGTCGGTTATCAGGGCTCTATACCGGTCTCCATTAACGGTAACTGACTCTCCAGCATTATTTCGGAAGAAGTATGGCCCAATGACTCCACCAGCTCATAGAGCACACCAAACAGTCAGTTTTTGTGGATGTAATGGCGTCTCAAGGGTCTCATGTGGATTCTCTTCACTCCAAATGCGGCAATTTTGCTTGTTGACGTAGCCATTCAACCAAAAATGAGCCTCATCACTGAACAAAATTTTGCGATGAAAATCAGCATCGAGAACAATCTCGTTTTCGGCCCATACACCAAAATCACGACGCATTGCATGGTCTCGCGGCTTTAATTCTTGCACAAGCTGGATCTTGTAAGGTCGCAAGCCAAGATCTTTGCGCAAAATCTTCCATAAAGTTGATGGACAAAGCTCCAATTACTGTGCACGGTGGCGAATAGATTCATTCGGGTGCTCTTCAACACTATGCTCTACAGCCGCAATTGTTTCTTCGGTACGCACTGTTCGACGTCTCTGCGGATGCGTATTATCACATAGAGTAAACGTAGTGCGAAAACGATCCATGGTTAACCGAATTAATTGCTCTGATGGACGATTATGTCGACCAAAAAATGGACGGAGCTTGCGGTAAACTTCGCTAACTGAACCATTATTTTCGAAATAAATTTGCACGATTTGCAAGCGTTGTTCTTTTGTCAACCTGATCATGATGAAATGGCAAACCAAACTAAATATTAATCACTTGACAGCTGACAAAATAGCCGCCAGTTAAAAAAGTGATGCCAACTTAAAGTTCTATACCTCAATAAAAAACACCCTTTATGTATAAACAAATTATACCAAAAAAGTGACTTTGTTTTTAAAACTTTTATGCATTTTTTTACAACAAAAATTATCTTTTGATAAATTTCCAGGCTTTTGAATTAATTAAAGTATATTATATCTCGTTTAAATATTACCAACAGTTTATCTGGTCTATGTGCCAAATGCAGGGTTGCATTTCGTATACGAACTGAAAGCAGTTGTTGCATTAGTTATGAATTATGAATAAGATCTGTAACTATCTGTTAACAATTTTTTTAGTTTCAGTTATGATATATGAATATTTATGAATTATTTAAATCCTGAAGTTTCTTTGTTAAGTACTTAAAAATAAAAATAAAAAAATTTAAAGTTCATCGATTCTCTTCATTAGTGGCTTCACTGGTACTATTGTGCTAAAAGAATAGTTCTCATTGTAAGTGTTAATACAATAACTACTTTGTCATATCAACAGCATAAGAAAAATTCTGCATCTTATGTTAGTGAAATCATTAGTAAAAGATTATGCAGATCAAGGTAATTGACTATTGTCAATGTCATCCTCATGTTAATCATCAGTCATAAGCATTGTTGGTTGTTAGAACGGTAGTTGGTAGTTAAGGAAATATCTTGTCATTTGCTAGCTAATTGATTTAAGGGGTAACAACTCAATTATAGCTACCGGTTGGGAAACGCTTAAGGGCAACGCAAGTGCTTAAAATAATTTTTACTTAAAAGCAAATTAATTTATTTTTAACCAAAAAATTGTCGTTAAAATTATATAGTGAATTATACTACTGGTTTCAGTTGCTTTAAAATAAGATGAAATAAATTTTTTGTGTTTGCTTTTACCGGAAATGACATTTATCTCTTAGAGAATTACATATACTCTATTACATACACATACTTATGATTTTCAATGAAAATTTGAAATTTTAAACTGTTCGGCCGGAAATTAAAAGAAGAAACACATTTATTCGGTAACCACTACAAATTTATTCAAGTAATCTACTATGTTACGTTGTTACGCTTAAAGAAAAAATTTAATTCTAATTATATGAGATTCTACTAAAACGAAGGTACTGTAGTAATTTTTTTTTATTTTTGCACTAATTTCCACATATAAATGGACGCTAACCTTTTTTTTTAAATATTTACTTTAAAGTTTTTCGATATTTTAAATGTAGCTTTGATATTATTATATAAGAATATTGCATGACTTTTGGTCTAATATCATATAATTAGAAGATTTAAGTTAAATAAGTGCTTCATTAAAATAATTTTTGCCAAAAAAATTTAATGATAAAAACAATTTTAATAGAAAAAAAAAAAGAAATAGATTATACAAGCGGATGTCGGTATTTAGAGTCCATTCATGCCCCTATAAAATATTGTTACGGCCGGGTTCGACCAAATAATACCCTACATCATAATCAGCCATGTCACAGATTCCTTCCGGAATGGTTTTTATTTGCCATCTATCTGCCGTATTTGCCATTCTGCTTGAAATCATTTTTGTTACTTCAGATTTTGAACGTTTTGTTAAACGGGAAAATGTTGATAAAACAATATTTACAAAGAGCAAAGTGTAATGTGGCAACATACCGTCGTGCGGGAGTTTATGTGCTCTATCCGCCATATTATATATCACGAGTTGATGATGCCACTTTAGGTTTTTGACACCAAAATTTTTAAAATCTTCAATCTGTTTTCGGCTATTTATCTCCGAAACTGGACGAGATATCCGAAAACGGATTGCAGACTTGATGAATTTGGGATTGAAAGCATCATTAACTCGAGATATATAAAAAATATGAAATGGCGGATAGAGCACATAAACTTATATATCAAAAACAAAACAGTTGTTTTTTTTCATATTTTTATAAAATTAAATTATGTTATAAATTACTAGTTAACCCGGCAAACGTTGTTTTGCCATATAAATTTGCTCTAGAAAACCTTTTTTTAGTTAAAATATATGTGATACTCTTCGCCGAACTGCAAAAGTCACTATTGGTACGAGCAATCAATGTCTGTGTTACTAATAATTTTAATAAATGATTATCCGGCATTTTCGGTACTTCAGTTTGATAGTTAGGGATAGGGAAAAATATCGCCTGTATCGCGATTAAACGTTAACCATATGTGTTCTACGGTACTCAAATACACATATCTAGTTTAATATTTCATCGACATCGTTACGTTATTTAGGTGAGGCATAAAGTTCCCCTTGCGGCGAGTACCTAAACATTTATGGGTATGAAAAATAGATGTGAAAATTTACATTTGTAAATCTAAAGTTGTGTTAAGACACCAAGAAAATTTAATCAAAATCAGTTTGTTAGTTGGGGATACGGAGAAATAACGCTTGTACCCTCTTCTGAGTACTTAAAAAAATACGTTAACAATATATGCTCTACATAATATTTTTTTGTCTCGCAAAAGTCTTTTAAATAGTTTTACAATATTGTGCTAAAATTACACTTTCCAACAAATACTTATCTACTTACTAGCAGTTTTAAAAAGATTATCATATTCGATGAGACTAGTATTTGTGTAACAGCTGTAGTTTTATAGAGTTTTCAAAGCACACACGCTTAAGGTAACGGCGCATAAAATAAGTCACATTCAACTGGTACTTTAAGAAAAAAAAAGAAAACAAACACCTAATTAAAAGAGAAGAGAAGCTAGGCCGTAACCCTGACACAGGGTTGTAATGGCCAATTATGTATGTGTATGCATGTAAAAAGAGAAGACATTGTAATTTTTGCAAAGTATCGGATATCCATCCCGGACTTCGTTGAATCTGTGTATTTTAATAACTTTGGTGTGAAAATGGTCAATTTACGGAAGCAATATTTATTAAGCACTAGAAAAACTAAAGTATGACGACCACAGCTGAAACATTTGTGTAGATTTGTGTGCTGAAACATTTGTGTAGTCATTGTACCTTTGGTTAATTACAGCCAAATTATATTGCCACCACTTGGATCGATTTTCTGAAAACTGAAGATTACAGCGAAGAACAAGGTCAAAGGTTTGACCAGGATATTTGCACAATGGAAGATTGTTGCTAAGGGTGGTGGAACATATCTATGATGTTTGTCGGGATCTAATAATCATGCAAAATAATCCTATACGAAACATTATATTCCTCAACCATCGTGACTATTTCAAATAAAGTGAGTGCATTATTATATTTAAAGCTAGAACCGCTAGGAAAAAAACTAGTGTCAATTTTGTATTCACCACAAATTTAGTGAAAACAAATAAAATTTGTATGTGTTGACTAGTGTGATTTAAAATTAAGTTTTTTGTAAAAAACAAATAAAAACCAAATAAAGAATAGTTATTTTTACTTCAAGTGAAAAAAGAAAATGTGAATTCTATTCATTAAATTATATAATATCGTTCCGACAATTTTTTTGTTTCTCGTTTTCTGAAACATCAAAATACGTGACATGGCTGAATGTGTTTTTCTTCTTTTGTTTTTATTTTTATTCATAAAGCTCATACAGTTAAAGTGCATGGCATATCGCTCAGGCTTGTGACTTTAGTATTTAAAAGTTTGTACATACCTTCAGTATAGCTGAATTTAGAATAACTTTAACGCTTATAAATCAAATTTTTTCTTAATTGAATTATATTTTCTTACAGACGTTTCTTTTCCATTTCTATACCAGCAAAATAAAATGAAAGTGGTTCAAGTTCTGTCTATTGTAAAGTAGGTGTAGGGTACAAAAACTGAATTCAAACACTTTTATTATTATAAAAAAAAAAATAAAACGAAACAAAAAACAAAATTTAATAATATAAAGTTTCTTGTAAAAAAATTAAAGTTGAAGCAAAAAATAGAAAAAAATTAATTTATAAAAAAAAACTTACAAAACAAAGAAAAAAGTAAAACAATTTTAATTTTAAATAGACGAAATATATGTATAATTTTTTTTTTTGCATTTAATAATTTTAAATTTTGAGCGTATATTTTTTATATAATATTTCCGCATTTTAGAAGATGAATAGGGGTAAAAATAAAACAAAGTAAACCAAACAAATAACCAATATAAACCTCATCAATGACTAATGTTTGCTTAAGGGCAAACAAATTATTTGGTTTGAGATGAATGCAAAAAAAAAAAATTTAAATTTATTTATTCAAAAATTATGATCATAAAATAGTATAAAATTTTTGTATTTTTAATAGAGACAACGTCTACAGTAATACTAATATTACAATTAATAACAAATCATTTGAAACATTATGTTTAAAATTCCATGAAATATTTTGATTTAAGAAATCTTGAATAAAATAATTCATATTATTAGTTTTATAGAATTCCATTTTGTTTTGTATTAATTATATATTCTAATGGTTGAAATTTTATTTAATTTGTATCCAAATGCCTGTTTTATTAAAATTCAATGCTTTATTGTTTCTTTATAACAATAATTATGAATATTTTTGCATAAATTTAACATAAACTAGCAATTTATAAAGTTGCAAGAATATCCTTGAACTCTTGAATTACTATTTAAGGTTGTGGATATTCTTTAATTCCGTATTTAATGAAAGCGAAAATGTGTGAAATCGCACAATCTGTCTAATTTATGCTTCATGTTCTTTAGATAAAAATACACACATACATACAACATGCTTTTTACATTCCATATGTATTTTATACTCACGGGTCTTTTTTAATAGCAAATATAGTATTTGTTAATTTTTTTTTAATTTTAATTTAATAGCAAATCCCGTATTCACGAAATTACAACTTAAAAAAATGTAATTTTTTTGGTTTTGAAATCGATTTAAAAAAAAAAATTATTAATTCGAAGATATTAGTTAAACAAAATATTTTCGAAAATCGGTTGGAATCGGTCGGTTGGCTGAGTTACCGACGTTTAACTTTAAACAAAACACACTTTTTCGACAAATTTTCATTTCATTCGCGCTCTAAATTTGCCGTGAAGTAGAATATTTTTGATTTATTATATTTGTAAAAAAGCTTGCTAAAAAGAAGCTTTTGAAAACATGTCAGAAGATTAATTGACTTCAAAATTAATGAGATGTGCTAAGTTTTGTGGTAACATATTTTTCATCTTCTTTGTTTTTTTTTCTTTTCTTAAAAATGCCTCCGCGTCCGTTTTCTTTTATATAAAACCCTTGCATATTTTTTTCTTCACTTTTGTAACATAGTGTAATTCCGAAATATTTTTATTACACAATTCCAAGTTTTCTAGAAAAAAATTTCAAACAAAAGATACTATTTTTTATGTTTGTTTTAATTTTTCTTTTGTACGCACTGTCAATCTTGGATTTTTTGAAATTCATAAAGGTAGAAGTATATAACATGCGTTGCGTTACCCCAATTGTGTTTTTCGTCTGTAAAAAAAGTTAAAATAGAGAATTTTCATAAAGCAAGTTACTGGCAAGATTGGCAACGCATCTAACGTATAGAAGTTGAACAAATTTCAACTTATAGATGCGTTAACAGTTAAAAATTTGACTTACATTGTACATTGTAACCACTGTTAACGCCGTAACGCATGATTTGTACTTCTGCCTTAACGTACGAGTCCATACACGATATATTTTGGTAGCTCTCATACAAAATGTATGGGCATGATAAATTTTGACAGAAAATATACGCAGTACGCTTTTATTCAGGTATAACCTTAATTATGCTAGATTTGGGGTTTATTTTTTGGGCTTTAAGAAATTTGAGGGAAATATTTAGGGGGCAAATATTTTAATCAGGGGGCAAATTACGGCATTCGATATCGAACGAAATTTACATGAAAATTGTTTTTAATTTGTATGAAATTTGACTCGATATCGAATGCCGTAATTTGCCCCAGTATTGAAGTAAAACATTTGCTGACATAGGTCGTCAAATTTAAAGCATGAATGATATTTTAAAACAAAGTTCGTACGAATGTAATGGGTAAAAGAGGTATTAAATAAGCTTGGCTTTCTTTCTACTCCGAATTTAACAATAAAGCTTTGTGTAACCGCAAAAGTTCTTGTCGACTACAAAAAAGAACAAGAAGCCCATAAGGATTCAAAAAATTTTATATTTTCTGTGTCTTGGGAAAACAACTCACCTATACCAGTTAATTATTATTATTTTCAACTAAAGCAAAAACTTCCATGCAACATCCACATTTATTTTTCAAAAACAAATTTTATGGTATATTTCAAAAGTATTTGTCTTGACAAATAATTAAGAAAATCAAATAGCTTTTTTGACTGTTAAATCACTTGTTAGAGATACAACCTCTTTATACCCTCTCGAAACTTGCTTAAATTGTTAACCTACACGTATACATATGTATGAAGCAGATGGAAATCCTGAAAATATTACAGAAGCTTTCAATAATGACTAGTGATTTATTTAAATTTGAGAAAATAAATTTAAATTAATAAAACGAATATTTATGTAATAAAATACAGAACAGTTTAAGGTCATATGTATGTGTTTTTTTAGGTTTTTTTTTTCTATTATAACTGCATAGAAATTTAGGGATTGTTTTACTTCATTTAAAGTTTTTTGTCTCTATGGACTTGGCAATACTGCTGTGTGAGGTTAGTAATTAATAGAGAAGCGTCATACACATTGTTTCTTCAAATGTTTTGAAACTTTTTAATTGCACTAATCGACTTAAATAAAATTTTTAAATACAAGTGCAAGGACTTAACCCCCAGCAGAACATTTTTAAGATTTGGAAGCAATAAATAAAATTGTAAGCTATAATGGAAGCATTATATTGTTTTTTATACATTAAAGCTTCCAAATATGCTACAGGATAAGGTATTATTTTTTATTTTTTGTACTATTTGCTTACTGGTTGCAATAAATTTGTATTTCTATTGCATTTTAGCGGCTCAATTCATATAAAAATCATGCATTACTGATGCGCACGAGTAAGTGATTGTTTACAATTTCTCCCTTACAAAATAGCTTATTGGTAAGCACTAATTTCTGCTGGGTCCTTATTTTTATCTTATTATTTAATCTACGAATTAAGGGTCTTACAGGTCTTCTTACAAATTTACTACCAATATTTTAATAATAATTTAATATTCACTATTAAAGGTTTCAGAATTTAAGAGAGTTTTCATTGTCGCATAATCCACTGAGTAGTTAAAGAGGTGGAAATGGGTGTTAAAATCCGCACATAGTCCTCTAAACATGTCAAATTAGTGTTTGTAGTTAAAAAGAAATTATTGTAATTTTAATATTGGAATGAAATCACCAAACTTCTACACATTATTTTTTAATACGTAGTTGGAAAGTGTTGTATTAATAAAAGAATTACAACTCAATGACAAAATAGCACACCTCACTTACATATATTTTATATTATATTTTTAATTCATTCAGATCAGCATTGTGGGAAAGTTACGTACAGGAAGTATTTATTTTCTTTTTATAAAATGTTTTAAAATATGTTTGTCTTTACCTGTCTGCCTTTAGTCATTTTTAATTATCTTTCAGTTGGCAGTTTATATTACTTTTTGTTGAAGGGAAATTTATAAATTTCGGCCATAATCAAGTAAACAATGAGCAGTATTAGATAATTTAATTCACTCAAAACTAAATACTTAAAGTAAAACATGTAACATAATTGAAATATAATTTATATTTAAAAATTGTCTTTCAACTAATTTATCTTCAGTTGTACTTGGCATGAAACAGTAAAAAACAAAATTATGCCACAATTGTTGTTACAGTAAAAATAAAAAAAAAATATCTTTTTATAAAAGAATTACAAATATTCGTTATTATGACAAAAAAATTTCACGGGAAATATGTTTCCTTTTCAAAAAATTACGATTGAGAATTTGAAACTACGACTACTTTCGGCTTTGTGTTCTATTTCATAGATTATTTTTATCCCATTTTTGTTAATGAGAAAAAGTTATGCTATGTCATGTTATGTTATGTCAGATTTTGCATTACTTTATAGCAGGGATGGCGAACCTTTTTTTGACTGCGTGCCAATAAATATTATTTTTATAAAATGAAAATACATGCGTGCCAATAAAAATTATTTTTATTAAACAGTTTTTACTTTTCTGCTTGAGAGATATATATAGAGGATGTTCTTCGCTTCCATCATATTCATCGCGACTTGCTTTAATTAAATTGCCAACATTGAAAAGTAGAAGAACTATGCTTAATGTTTCATTTATAGTAAACCTTTTAAATGAAATTGTTGTATCCGATTTTCTTTTAGGCAACCTAAAGTTAAATGTTCCCTAACGCTTATTACGATACAATAACCCACTTTATGTAAAAACTTTTCGAACAAACTATGACATGTCAGATCCGTTTAGGAAATTATTTTCCACATTTAATGAAATGTTTAACTTTATAGATTTCTCTTTAAATGTTGATATTATAAAAGGTAATATAATTTTGAATTTGAATTTATTCAATTCATTCATCGATAAGTCTGTTTTGTCCATCAGATTTTTTATTATTCATAATCTAAAATAGACTTTCACAGCTATACGTTGATGAAAATATTGTTAGAATAGCTAAAGACAATTTCTTCATCGCATTAAATGTTTCTGGGAGCGAACACCATGTCTTCAACAACATATTATTCATGTTTTCGTATTCTTCTTCATTTAATCTTTTTTTTTTCCTTATTTGCTATTTCTTGCCTCAACTAAATTTCTGCTTCCAAATAGAGCTTGAATTAAACTCTGCCAACTTCATTTCTAAATTCACCAACTTTAACCATTCTAATTGATCCATTTTAGCAGTTTCCAAATCAAACTTGTCTGGATATTTAATAAAGTTAAAATTGTCTTGTATGTCACTTATAGCGTGGCTATAAAAATTTATATTAATTTCATAGACTCCATGACTAGAAAATGTTTGAAGGTGATCTTTCAACAAAGGAAAATATTGTTGTCAATATCGAGTTTAAATATTACTAATTTGGACTCAAAACCTTCAATAATATCGAACATTACATCAATTGATTTTCCGGGACCTTGCAATTTAATATTTAATTCATTTAAATTGTTGGAAATATCCGGTAAAAACATTAATTTTAATAAAATTAAACCTATCTTTTGTACTATTGTGCGTTGATTTAATATACTCATGAGCTTGATTAATGTGAATGCGAATAGAGGTTTTATATATTTTGCCATTTCTCCCATATAACCAAAAAGTTAAATTATCTTGACAGATTAATCAATGTATATATATTACATTATATTGCAAAAAACCAAATACTTAGTTATAATTGATTTAACATAATTTTCTTCATTATTTTTATTAGAATTAGGACTTTATTATATATTAACGTTATGAATAAAGGCGCCAGAAATCTGGAAGTTTGTTTGTAAATATCAAAATTTATGCATTAAACTTGAATTGAGTTCTCAATTCTTTCAATATCAAAAATGCATTTGGATTAGTCAGTACATATGTATAAAAATGAAAAATATTATACGTGCTAGTGAAAATTTATCTGCATGCCACTTTGGGCACGCGTGCCATAGGTTCGCCATCCCTGCTCTATAGTATTGAGTACATACATTCATTTGGGTACTCAATACTATTCAATACTTTTAAGGGATTTTAATTTTAGGAAACAACTATTTTTTTTTAGACAGAAATTTATTTTTGCCGTTAAAAATAAAATTTTCCATACAACTAAGAAGAAAAAATAAGACTCTTAAAGTTTGAGTAGTTACTTTTAAGTATTGAGTACTGAAAAATTAGTACAAATACTCGATACCCATTACTCAATACTCTGCCAACACAAGTATGTACTGGGATCTATATGGTTTGTATTAATGTTTGATTAAAATCTGAAATCGCATATGTGTTGTCACTTTTAAGTTGTCTTTGATATTTGTATATATTCAGAACGTTTAAAGGTTCTGAATTTAGTCTGAAAGCCGCCAATGTTAGTGCAGATCACATCTTAAATATTAAACACAGAATTGAACAAAAACTCAAACAGCTCAGGTTCAAATCCCAGCGAGGGATAAAAATGAAAAATTAAAATTAGCGGTTTTTCTAAAAACTATAATTTTAAATAAGAGGTCCCCCCCCTCTCCAAGTTGTCCATCATCAAGAAATATTTCTACTCCATTTCACATTTGGCAGGCATTAAAAATGAATGATCAGAAGTACAGCGTCACCTTTTAGAAGATAACAGCTAACCTACTTAGTGGAGACGCTCACCACTTAAAATTAACATCCAATGACAGATGGGGCAATTGCTGTTGATCAAATGCGAAGGTATAACACTGGCCTTAAGTGATCAAATGCCAGCAACTTGTCTCATCGATAAAACTGGCGCTTAATAATAAAATCTATCACAGCATGAGTAGGGGTTACCCCTGAGTATTGGTATAAAAAAATAAAAACAAGTGGTCATGGTACCGTCCATACAAACTAAATATTTCTTTTTGTATGTCTTGAGATCGATTACAGGTGAATGTTCTGAACTTAGTACGAACTTAGAACTATGAGTAATGTAAATCATCACTTAAGAAGCGGGCGAAATTGGACAAGTTGGCGAGTTATTTCCAATACCAACTAAATATTAATGTCTGCGTGCATGGGAAACTGTTAAAGATAAAGTTTCTGAACTTGGACTGGATTACTCCATGGCCAAGGCCAATCATCATTCAGAGAGTGAGCTGAATTGAACAAGTGAAAGACGTACCTCCAATACAAAGTGAATATCGATTTTTGTGTATCTTAAGAATGGCTAAAGTTTTATTGCCAAAGCATGCACAGGGTTCACTGGATTATTAATAAATTCTTCTGTTACCCAAAAAGCTTACACTTTCTACTGAATTTAAACATATGGTTAAAAGTTCATTGAACTAATGTTCAATATTTGCTTGATTTTTATTTCTTTTTTAAAACTGACCTTGAAATTGAAAAGGCAAGATTGCTTTGAATAAATTGACTACCCACATAAATTTCTGCAAAAAAAAACCTATTTGGATACTGAATTAAGATTTAAGAAAACATAAAATAAAAAAAATTGCGCTTTAAATATGTTCTTTAAAAAGTAAACAAGACCATAGTAAAAGTGAACCTAAAAATAATCCCAGAATTTTGTTTATTTTCTATGATCCCGAAATGTTTAGTCTGAAAATTTTCGTGAATTCCGGGTAACCTCAACATTAAAATTATTGAAAATATATATCATTTAAATTTTTTCTAACACTGTATAGGATCTTCTGTTAATTTATTTTTAATTTCTTTTATGGGTAATTTTCATAATTATTGTTATTATTGAAATATAAAAACAAAACAAAAATTATTATATTGTAGGTTTTTAATTATATTTTATTTTTAATATGTTTGTTTGTTCAGTCGTGAGAAAAATATAAAACTAAACGCTTTTAAAATAAAGCGGTAGCGGTAGCAATAACGGCAATTTACTTGACATTCATTTTGTCACTATAAATGACGTTGTTTGTTGTTGTTCTGCTAATAAATATTATTAAATTTAGATATAAAAATATATATTTATATTGGTTTCAAACTTTATATTTAATTTATACATAAACATTGCTTTTATTATTATTTTTTATCATTTAAAACAAATAACACCCAATTTAAAATAAAACAACGTTACCAATAATAATTGGCGTGTGGCTCAGAATAATTAATGTGGGAACACATATCGTTTATTTTTATAATTAAATTACAGTCGAACTTCTATATTATGAATTCATTTCAAGTAAACAGCTTTTTTATGCTAATTGGAGTATATGTATTTTAGTCTCTTTATAATGAATTTTTCCTTATAATCACAAAATCGTGCGAATGTAAAATGTTATTTCAAAATTTTTTCTGTAACACATACATATGTATGTACTAGCAACTCCAAAATAATAACAAAACGCCGTAGTGAATCAAAATGGCACAGCGTATTGTTAATCACTTGAAAAAGTTTTTAATAATTAATAAAGTTGTAGAAAATTTATTAAAAAAAGATGTAACTAAGCACTTTGGAAATATATTCAGCATTTTATCTAACATTTTTAAAAACATTTTATCTAACATATTAGGAAATGTACATAGAAAACGAACAATTAAATACGAAACTTCGAACATTTTTTTTTAAAATGGATTACCGTCGCTCATAGTAAATATAGTCCCATATCCCATTAAAAAAAATACATTTCTCTATAATGAAGTAATTCTCTAGTCACATTCAATTTCATTATAGGGAAGTTCGACTGTATTTTACTTTTATTTTTTTATTTGTTTGCTGATACATACAACTAGTTGCTAATTATTATCTGTTTCGTTTTATAATGTTCTTGTTTGCTTTGCTATCATGCAAAATTCTTTCAAGTTAGAACTTCTAAATAATTTCTATTGCTATTGACTTTAATTACAAATGTTTATAAAAAAATATTTGATTTCTTTTAATATTGCCGAATCATGAATTTTTTCTTTCTTGAGAAAATATATTTTTAATGGAGCAGGAGCAGGAAACAAACATATCGTCGTATTAAGTGCAAACGGACGTAACTAAACTTTTTGTATTTTTTACAGAAGAAGCAAAAAACCTTAAAGTCAAAAATTTTGTAAATTCTGAAAATCATACTCGTATAACTTTCAGGATCGAGATATAAGGATTGACATCCCTATATACAACAAATGAGTTTGTATGTAAGGTTTTCATATACATAAATATGTATGTATGTAGTTATGTCTTTTTGCATTTAGAAATCAGCGTGGGCAAACAAACAAAACATTTCGCAAAGGTTTTCGCAAAGTTAAAAACTTTTCAAATTTCTTTTTAATGTTTCGTACATGAGCAGTCGCCGTGGTCTAGTGGTTAGTGTGTTGGCTTACTAAGAAATGGGCCCTGGGTTCGACTCCAGGCTCAGACATCTTCAAAAAAAGAAATATGAAAAAAATATTTCTTTCGGCTACTACCCCTCAGCAGTCTTCTGGCAAAAGCTCTGAGAGTAACTAATTGCCATGAACAAGCTTCTCAAATCTGTCGTTCGGAGTCGACATTAAACTGTAGGTCCCGGTACTCATGAATAAAAATTTACACACACAACATGAGTGCTGCGAGAAGCTAGGCCGTAATCCTGGCACAGGGTTGTAAAGGCCAGTTATGTATGTATGTACATGAGCAAAACCAAAACAAATACTAAATGAGAAAGAGCACAAACAAAACAATTGGCTTTTCGCTCTTTTGCTTGCTTTGATATTCCGTTACATTCGTATAATTGCGTACAAAACATAAGGAAAAACGTATTTTTTGTTTGTTTCATTTAGTATATTTTTTACATTTTTTTCTTTTTTTGAATAAAATTTAACTCATAATTAAAATGTTTACTGCTTTGCCAAAAATCTTGATTCATTTCGGTATTAAAGTATGCATATATAATATTTTAGGGAGTTATAATGAGCAAATCAATTAGCAAACATTTGCAAACATATTTTCTTCAAACTTTTCAATTTTGTCCTCATTCATTTGTTTTTTCTACCTACGCACATTTGAGTTAGTGTATTTGTAGTGCGCAAAACAAAAACAATATACCAAACAAAATGGGACAATCGCTCTCATTGTTTTTGTTTTATTTTTGTTTTACTCATTGTAAAGAAAAAAACAAAATGAAACTAAACCTTTCGTTTTGTTTATTTTCCTACTCTGCCAGAAATACACGCACTTGTAATTATGTCCGTTTGAATTTCGTTAATAAAATTGCCATTTTTGATCGCAGGAATCTAAAATTTTGTACGAGCATATATTTTGATAAAACAAACCATAATTTATAAAAAACTCAATTTCGAAATTTTGTTTAGTTACGTCCGTTTACATTTAATATGACGATATGTACGTATGAATGAATTAACTGATTCAAAATCAATATTTAGATTAAATTGCATTAAATGATGAAAATTAAATACTTTTTATGCTGATCTTATTAAAAACATTCAGAAATTAAATAACCAGTGTCTCGTTTCTGAAATCCTCACATGGAAAAACTTTTCACATCAAACCAGAGAATTGAAAAAAAAAGTGAAAATTGACACAAAAAATCGAAGTGTTTCTGTTTGTGATATATAAAGGGTGTTTTTTATAGATCGACACAAGTTTATATCATAATTAAACAATGAAATATTTTAATGTCAATATAACGGGCTTTTTTTATTTATTTTTTTATTTAAGATCAATACTCAGGGGTAAACCCCTATTAAATCTAGGGCTTTGTATTGGAATGTTGAATATATAGATATATGTAGATAGATAGATGTGAAGATGTTAAGCACCTTATGTCAATGGGACAAATTACTGTCAATTTAAACACTCAAAGGATTATGTCTTAGGTTTACAACTTGTTAATACGGGAACGGGGTAGTCACAGAACTTCACTCTATTAAAAACTCTATTAATATAACGGGCTTTATTAAAATGAAAATTTTATGAAATTAATGTTCTGCCATGTGGCCGCACGTCTGACACGTAGAAAGCGCAATCTGAAACACCAATTTTTAACAGCTTTTCGCATACATATGTATGTACCAATTATCCTTATCGTGTTCAATTTAAATACTATTTAAAGTCAATAGACCAAGATGTTTTTTTTTTCTATTTTTTTATTGAGTGCATCACTTAGGTGATGATCCATAGGAAATTATGTGGCGAAGGGGGAAAGAGAGTTTGAACCTTTGATTTATATTTACTTATACGAGTATCATCTGCATGTATTGAATTAAAAAAGGAAACAGATTTCGTAATATCGGTTAAAAAGACACACATATGTAAGTCGACCTTAAAATACTAAATGTTGGCAATTTATTATAAGAAAAATAAAAATGAAGTAAAAAAAAACTAACAATTAAAGTTCATACTTTTACTCATACAGTTTTGGGGTGTTATGAGAAAATAACGAAAAAAAAGAAACAAATAAAACATCATTAAAATTATTCCAAAACTGTAAAACCAGCATTGAGAAAATACTGGGTGGCAAAAAATTTGTGTTTAAAATACTTTTATTTGTTTATATACTACACTTTTATATACAATTGTTTCATTTGTCATATTAGGGCAGTACGGATTACAAATAGATTTTGGGAAAGAAAAACTCAAAACTTTTATTATGAAAATATCTCTTTAATGGTATTTTTTTCGAAATGAATATAAATATTCCATACACATAAAATAGCCGTAAGTGCTGCCATATAATATAAATTTGGTTAATTAATTTGCAATAAAATCGTTTTTAAAATAGCAATTTTTTATTAAATAATTAACGCTACAAATATATGTATAATCGTTGTGATTGGCGGAACCCTAATGTTAATATTTGCTACACCTGTGAATTTGTTTCTTGTTTTGACTATTTATTTACAAATAAATACTAAACGAGGCACTACAAAAGCACAGAAAATTTAAAAATAATAATAATAAAAAAAAAACGTTTACAAAAGCAAAAAAACAAAATACATATATTTTTATAATTTATTACATAAATTTTTAACGGAGAAATATGTATGTATTGTACTTATAAACGTAGATTTAATTTTTTGTTTTTATGCACGAATTTTTTGTTTTTTTTTACCAAATCTTCACTCTCTTTACTTGTGTGACTAACAATGACAAAGCAATTGCTACCACACTGACGCGCAAAACTCGCTCATATTGATTTTAGATTGATGACGTCTCGCCGATTTAATGAGATCAAATTCGTAAATAGTTTGATTAATAATTTAATGAATGATGATGATTTCAATTTCGTAATACTTGTATGTACAGTAGCTTTTAAATAAAGAGCATATGGTTGATGCTGAAATAAACGTGAGTATTTGCGCATGCAATATTAAACAGTTTGATCACTAGTTGCCAAAGAGTTTCAAAGTTTATGTGTTTAGAACACTTAAAGAAAATTAATTTTGTTAAGATTTTTGTTTCGATTGGCATATTCAATAGCAAAAAATAGTTTAATTTAAAAAAATAAGTGCATATTTATAATCGAATTCTTCTATACGAGTACTATTAAATATTAGAAATCATCTCACCCTTTTAAAAACCAGTTACTATTTTGCAGATTAAGCAATTTGTGTTGTGTAAGTAAAAGTTCAAACATACATTTAAAACAAAACTTGTTTTTAATGCTAGGCTTTTCAAGCCTTTTCTCTATATTTTTAAGGTTGATCTTCTTTTCCAACAATAATGCAGACTCTGTTCTTTCTTTTATTTGGTGAAAACGTATCGCAACAAGCAGTTTAGCCAGCCGCTATGTTTTTTTGTGAACAAAAAAAAAATGAATTCAATTGTTTTTAAGTTTACGAGTATTTATTTAACGACATACATATATTTTACGTAAGTAGCCTTTTATTTTTTATGTAATGCCAAGTTAATATTTGTAACGTAAAAATCTAATCTTTTTAGCTGTTCTACGAAACATTGACTACGATACCTTTTATATATAGTACGAGTCTTGGGTCTTGTTTATGTTACAGCTGATGCCGACGTTCAAATACGTTTTCAATAACTCAGGCTTTATAGTTTTGAGGTATTTTCACTCGACAACCTTGCTTGGACGCTGCTTATGATTGTGTACAATATCCATAACACCCCTTCTATACGAGCCATAGATTTGATATATCATTAACAAATTTTTGGTCGATCATCGCTTTGGCTCGTGTAGACTCTCTAAATCTATGTCACGTTCTTTGTCGACAATCGTTGGTAAAACAATTGTTTGAACAACTATGTGCTACCATCAACTGTCATTTTTAACTTGACGTTATCTTTTTTACATTCACAACCGCAGAAATAAACGAAATGCACTTGATAAAAATTATAAATTATGATTTGGAAACCATACCTAGTCACCACATACACAAATTAGAACAAAATCTTGACATTTGCTCTGCCGACGTTTTGTTCATAATATACCAAATCGATGGTTCGTATAGACAGGGTGTAATTTATTTGTAAATATAATTGGACAATGTTACTATATAAATTCTTTAGAGTACTAAGTCATACATAATAAGCATTACCAGTTGTCGATACTATTTTCAAATCACAAACAAATTGGACAAAGTGGTAACATTTTATGTAGATACAATTGTATATTTGAAAATAGTTTGTTAGTCCGGATTTACACTTAGGAAAATTAAATGATAGACATTTTCACAATTTTTCTATTGGATCCATGCTTTAAAAAAATAAATTTTGTAAATTTTTGCTTGTTCCAAAAGCTTTGGAAAAATTCAAGAGATGATAACAAAGGACTTAACTAGTGCTGCCAAATTCTGCTACATTAATCGATAGTATTGAGTACTCCCCTTTGAGTACTTCCCTTTGGGTACTCAATACTACTCAATACTTTTAACGGATTTTATTTTTAAGAGACAACAATTTCACACAGTACTATGTTTTTAGACAAAATTTTGTTTTGGCCGTTAAAATTTAAATTTTCCGTACAACGTCGAAGAAAAATACAACTATTAAAGTACTAAATAATTACTTTAAGGTGTTAAGTAACCAAAAATTAGTAAAAATACTCCATACTCGGTACCCAATATTCAATACTTTGCCAGCACTAGACTTAACAGATGAGTCGGGCTCTAATACTTCAGATACGGTAGCAGATGATTTTAGTCTTTAGAGCGATCATCACAAATTAGTTAAAAAAAAAAACAGACAGAAATGTAGAAAACCTGTCTAATGAGCTTTTTGTATATTTACGTAGTCCTGTACTTATAATAATTGGTTTCAGGGTTACGGTCTAGCTTCTGTTGAGTGTGTCAATTTTTTTATCCATGAGTACCGGGACTTAAACTTTAAAGTTTAAAACGACAAACTTGAAAAGCTTTTTCATGGCAATTAAGTAGTTACTCTCAGAGCTTCTGTCAGAAGACTGCTAATATGTAGTCACCGAAAGAAATATTTTTTTCATATTTCTTTTTTTTTTCAAGATGTCAGAACTGGGGTTTGAACCCGAAGGTCTTGTCTTAGTAAGCCAACACATTAACCACTAGACCACAGTCACTGCTTACGTAGTCCTGTAAGTCGGTTTAATGAAAACTCTTAAGAAGTATGGACCGATTATAAGGTACAATTCCTAAAATTGTACAATGTTTGCCAGCTCCCTGCCATGTCAAAAGCGATTTTTGGTTTAGAAAAGTAGAGTGCAGGCTAAAAGGGTTAATTAAAATAAATTTGAAAGAAAAAAAAACCGGTTTATCTATGCACTAAACATCTTGATTCAACCCATTTTAATTTTTGCCAAAAACGATTCTTTACTTTCATTTACTGTATATTTAAGAATAATTCTATTCACACGTGTTCTATTATGTGTACGTACATAAACGGGTTTTAAACAAAATCCCCAGTTTAAGCTTTTGTTAATAATACAACACAATACAATACAATACAATTCAATAAAAAAATAATCAAATAATAATTATAATTAATATGTATTTGTGCATAGTCTTCATTTTATTTCTTTTTCTGTCCGAAATCTAATGATTTTTCTAGAAGAACAGAACCAGATTTAAAAAAAAAATATTAATTTTTACTATATTTGAACAACCGTACTAGAATTAGAATTATAATTTTTATAAGTATCAGTAATAAAGTCGTTAATAAAAATAAAATTGCTTAAATATTAAAAAAAGAAATTAAATTAAACAAAAATTAGTCGTATATACTCATTAAAAAAAAAAATACGAATACGAATACTTGTTTCTAAGAAGAAATTGCAGATTGTACATCTACGAGTATTATTGGTTCAATGTCAGTCAACTCAATCAATATTTCATCCATAAAATTGCATTTGAATTTTAATAATTGTTGGGATTTTATTAAAGTCATTTAAACAAAAACTGCCGGTAGTAAAATTGTTAAACATTTTTTTTATATTTTTATACATACATATAAATATATATTTAATTTTATTATTGAACAAAAAAGAAATATTAATAAAAATAAAAATAATTATTGAAAATAAATAAATATTTAATTTAATTTTGTTTGTTTTAGTAATTCGTGTTAGCGAACAAAGACTTATGACGTAATCTTTTAATGCTTTTTAATTGTATGCACGTATGTATAGACCATGCATATGTACGTGTGTGACCCAAAGTATGAGTACTTAAGCAATCAGTTATGCAGAATTAAAAAAAAACTATTAATCAAAATAAAACAACAAATAAATTTAACTTCAATCGAAAACAAGAGTAATTATTTACAAACATTTTGCGCTTTAATGCAATTTTATAAAAAAAAAATATGAAATTCTGAGCAATTTTAAATTGGCGCTAACCATTTAACGAATATGAAATCTTAAGTGTTTTAATGTGTTTGTATTATAATGCATTCGATAGTATCTGACATGTATTTCGTTAAAAAAATATTACGAAAATCTATCGTTTAAATTATCAAAAATACAAAAAAAAAAATTAATATCAATTAAAATATTTGTAGTATCAATTAAATGTTGCATTGATTTCTGACCCACGCTCGGATTGATAATATCAATTAAAATATTTTAATTTTAAATATTTTAAATTAACTTTTTTAAAAATATTAATTAAGAAGTTTAACTAAAAATTAAATCGAAAATTTTTGTTGAATACGAAATCCATTCAAATTTTTACTGAATTAATTGAAAAAGTATTTAGAAAAAAAAAGAAATATAAGTAGATTTGGCTCAAAGAATATATTTTTTTTTAATTTTGACAATAAAACACGACTATGAAAAATATTTTTATTTGTTTTGTGGCAAATGCACTCATTTTTTCAATATACAGTCTGTCAATAATGAGTTTGCATAATAAAAATAGCCAGCATATATTTAAAATTATTTGTAATTTAACGTAATTTTTATTATTAAAAATTTATTTTAACTATATGAATCAAAAATTTATAGATGTTTACAGGGAAATTTTGAAATCAGTTCAAAACAAGAACGAAATACAACAAAAACAAATTTTTACTTCATTCTACACAGTCAAGAAACTCTTAGAACAAAAATGATTTTTTTAATTTTAGCTTTAGTAAAAACATTTAAAATTTGTATGGAAATCTTTAGCATCTAAAGCACACTCTAAACTATTTTTCATTGAACCTATTAATTCTCTGGTAATTTCTATTCTAAAAGCTGTATTAGAATTATTAATTATTATATTAAGCTAAGTCATATTATTTTCTGTCTTTAGGCGACTTGCTATTTCTAAAACACCCATATAATCTCAATAACATTGAGATCATGAATTTGAGCCGGTGTATCGATGGCGTGTCCGCAGTTACAATATATAACAGTTACAATATATACATGCGTATTTACCTCGAACTTTTTTTCGAACATACCTACCCCCCATCTCCACTCCCTACAGTGGTAGGAGCACATTTTTAAACTTGTCCCCCTTAGGGACTGGAGATAGGGGGTAGCTATGTTCGGAAAAAAGTTGGGGGGTTAAAATATTAGTAAGGGTCGGTCTTACATCCCTTTAGCAGCTACTCCAGGGAAGTTGTGGAGCTTTTTGTGGATTTTTATTCCTTCAACCCAACCTCTGACATCGATGAAGAGCCATTGCTCCCATCCCACATCCCTTCTTTTTGAATCATATATTTTTTAAGTGAAACTCACAAAATAAGCGGTTCTAGCTAGTCTAATTCGAAAAAACCGTATACTATCGCAACCCTATCAGAATAGTTTTAATCTCATTCTTTTGCGATTTGATTTTTATTTCTTGATCCAAAAATACCTCCACTCTGAAATTTTTCACAACTGTAGAGAACGAAACTATCTTTGGTATAATTTTTTTTCAAATTTTTAAAAAGGTCGCTTTCGGAGATATAAGCTTCCGACTTATAGGTAAAGATAATTGACCTTTGACTTTTTCAAAAAAAATCATGTTGCATATTAAATCAAAGGTAATTTAATACTTTTTCAAATGCGAGATGCGTAGCTATAATACTTTTTAAGAAAATTACAATTAAGTAAGTATAACTTTGTGCATTTTTGTACTGTTTATCGATTTTCAAGACCTCATATTTCCGGATCCAGAAGTGTCAGCGCCCTTTAATTTTATATTTGTCTTAGTGTTATGATATACTTTATTCGTACCAAAAATCAGCCAATTCGGAAACAGTCATTTCAAAAACGGCATATTTTAAGTTGAGTTGAGTTGATACATACGTATGTATGTTTGAAAAAAACTTTTATTTTTTTTACCGAAAGTAGGGGTCATCTTTTTATTTTTTTCGTTATATCTTAGGCATTTACAGACCGACCTTAAAGTATGATATATCCATGTGTTTGTCTCAAGGAGTCCAATGTTTTACCCTTTTTTTATTGAGGTCAGCACTCAGGGGAGGATCCCTACTAATGCGTACATTGTGCTGGTCTAGGAAAATAAGGGTGGAAGAGGGTATGGACCTTTGATTTGAACTTACTAATATCATATCAGATACTAGTCAGAAACAACAAAGGTCCAACTTCAAGATGATAACCGCAAAGAAATCGGTAGCTGTTGATTGATTATTTAATGGCCAGTGTTATAACTTGACCACTGAATAATCCAACAGCAATCAATCCCAAGAAGCCGGCACAGTAAAGTATAAATTGGGGGAGCAATAAAATACCATAATGATATTGGAGATGATGATCCTCTGGGATAATTCTAAGTAACTGCTCCTCTTTTGGATTTCTGACATGGGAGACCCAGTTGAGCCCTTGTAGTGTAAGCATCTACACCATAGTAAGGTGATTATCCCATGTAGAGGCTGTTGACCTCAACATTAGTCTTCTCAATATTGAGTTATACAAATTTTGTTTTATTTTATTATTTTTATTAAAAAGTTGTCGTAAACAAGCTATTGTCTTAAACAATTCAAAAACACATTGAACTTTACAAACATTTTTTACTTTTTTTCCATGTAGAATCCACATAGAAAGGTCATAAAACTTTTCAACAAACTTTGAAAATGATCAAACTAAACATTTGTTTAAACAAAAAATAATTTATTGTTGGTATAAAATTGTTATTTTCAATATTTTTCGTGGTTAAGAATATAATGTGAATGCAAAAAATGCACACCAAAAGGGATCAAGGTGAACCACAAGAACGATTAAATGATCAAATAAATACTCAAGAAGTTGAATTCTATAAAAACCAAACAACAAATTATTATCTAAATACAGTGGGATACGAGTATAAAGAGTTAAAACTAAATTTTATATAATTTGTTTATACATATTATGAAAATATTTCATTGAATATTTTAGCAAAACAGCTTTACTGTAAGTACGAGCATATAGTTCTTAGATAGCAGGCAGCAATTAGAACTAAAACACTGCAAAATGAAATGAAATGAAAAAAAAACGCAACTCTTGTCATTCAAAGTGTTTAATAATTATAATAAAAACCAGAATTTATATTCTGTGAATATAATTTTGCCAATTGAAAAGACTCTTCTTTAGCTTTAGGAGAATTATTAATAATAAAAAAAAAAACAACTGATTTTATATTCAAATTTAATTACGTTACTTAATGATGTTGCTCATAATGACGACAATGATTTAACAAAAATTATATAAGAAATAAAATATGTTTGTAGCGAAAAATAATAAAAAAAAAAAAATTAATTTTAATTTTCAGTTTCTAATAAAACTGAAGGCCATCATGTTGGTTAAGAATTATTTTTTTTTTCTTTTTCTTTAAAGTCGAAAACGTTCATAATGAAAAAAAAAAAAAAACACAAATACTTCTTACATTTTTCTCACTACCACTTCGTTTAGACAACAAAAAAAAAACGCAATTTTCAAAATCATAAAATTCTTTATTGGACTGTTTTTTTTCTTTAGTTTGGCTTGATTCATAAACTTCATTCAGGTTGTATTATTTTATTCTTTTTTTAAAATTAAATTTCCAAAAAAATAAATCATAATTACCTTTGTGTGTGATTTTTTTCAAGTGTTGAAATAAAAACGTTGACATACTCGTATCATAGGACAACATAAAATGTTTGAAATGAAAATTCATTCAAAAAAATCTATTTGTTTTATGCAACAATGATTCTTTATTATGAGTTCTGTAGAATTAATTTGTTAAAACAAATCAAGAAACAAAACAAATTTATTAACAGAATTTTCAATGGCATATTCCCTTACATACATATGTATATATATATACTAATGTGTACGTATGTATACTTTTATTTTTATTTTATAATTTTCTGGTTTTACTTTTGCATGATACGAGTAAATGAAGTGAATTAGAATAGACTCGTTAATTAATTAAGTTTAAGTAAGAATTAGAAATATTAGTTTTACGCTTAAATTAAAATTAAGTTACTCGAACAGAGGAAATGGCCTCGAATATACCAATCATAACCTTACTTCTTTTGATCAACATAATTTTAGTATTTTTTTTTCCGTCAGAAACGCTTTAACTAGATCAAAGTTAAATTCTATTAAGAATTTAGATTTTTTTTACAATAATTTTTTTGATAAGCAAAGGAGAGAATGATACCCGTGAAGGAATGGCACACAAGCCAAACTGAACATGTTTTCGACCCCAACTACGGTAGTCTCATCAGAGTTCTTTGTGTCTGTACATATTCATGACTAAACCACAGTGTACTATCAAGCCAAACTGAACATGTTTTCGACCCCAATTACGGTGAGGTATGTACATACAAACATACGAGTATGTGTCTATAGTCGAACGTTTTGGAGGAGAGTTTTATACTGAAATAGAATATCGCAGAGTTTACATAAGTGCATGCAATAACTATTAGGCGACTGTAATGCTAAGTAGTCGCCATAGTCTAGTGGTTAGTGTGTTGGCTTACTCGACAAGAGCTTCGCGTTCTGATATCTTGAAAGAAAGAAATATGAAAAAATATTTCACTCAGCGACTACCTCTTAGCAGTCTTCTGGCACAAGCTCTGAGAGTAACTGATTGATATAAACAAGCTCCTCAGTCTTCTTGCACAAGCTCTGAGAGTAACTGATTGATATAAACAAGCTCCTCATGTCTGTTGGTCGGAGTCGAAGTTAAACTGTAGATCCCGGTATTCATGGATAAAAACTGACGCACACAACATAAGTGCTGCGAGAAGCCAGGCCGTCGCCCTTAATCAGAGTTGTAATATGTAATGTAATGTACGTAATGCTAAAGCTGGTCAATATAGAAAATTAAAACCTGGAAATAAATTAAGGAAACGATGACTCAGAAGAAACTAATTTTGAACAAAATGCAGTAGAATCTTACAAATCGAACCGTCCAGAAAATAGAACCTGCCATTTCAATGTATTGGATACTCTAAAATTAGAGTTTCTAATTTCCTAATGTTTTGAATCTTTTTTTTTTAGTATTTTCGTAGTGTGTACAAGTCGGTCATAAGAGTGTGAAATTTGATATGTTTGTTCACATTTCGGTCTGTTGATAACTGAAGTTCATACTGATACATATTGATTTATCTATCTATCAACCATCTTCGCATTCCAATACAATGCACTGCATGAGTAGGGGTTTACCCCTGAGTATTGGTCTTAAAAAAAAATTTATTAAAAAACTGTTTTTTTTATAAATTTAACATATTCATTAGTTAAATGCTAACAAATAAAAATTGTTTTGTGTTAAAGAAAATTTTACGCCACTAGTTTTATTATAATTTTATAATTTTCTTAAAAAAATGCCCATACATTCGAACTTTTCAAGAATTCGAGCTACCCGGTGCACAAAGTGGTTCTAATTTGTGAGATTCTGCAGCAAAAGCAATTAGAAATAGTGTTTCGATATCACTGTGTGTAATTTTTTAGGACATGAAAATATAACTATGCATGTATGTATATACGGACACCACTACGTCATAAAAGACAAAAAAAGAAGTTTTGTCCAAAGTTATGAAATTTGTTTTTGTATGGGCCCCCAAACAATTGCGGCCTCTGTGTTAGTTTTGCAAAAAAGTGATTATTTTCTTAGGCTCATATCTTGCAAAACGTTAGGAACGTTGATTTACAGCCTATTTCACAAACAGTCACTGAGCGAAAGAAAGGTATTTCGTGTTTCTTTATGTCTTTCGCCTGCTCTTAATAGTCACCTTTTTCTTGTTTACGTATTGTAAAAATGAAGTGATGTCAGATGAAAATTTTGATTGCATTTCTTTAAAAATAGAAAATAAACTACTAGTTTGCTTCGTTTTGTTCGCACACAATTCTGTTGTAGAGAAATCAAAAATCAAATCAAATAAAATTTGAAAGAGATCACTTAGTCGACATTGTAAAATAGGCTGTTACTTTTTGTAGCTCTTGTCATGAAGACCAAAATCGCAAAAAAGCTTTTAAAAATTAGATCTTTTAAACTTTATTTTCCCTGTTGAGGTCCATATTTAGCAAACTCTTTAAAATTTAAGGAAACAATGAACTACAAACATTTTTTCACACAATCATACTGCTTTTTTAAATACTCACAGCCTTTAGAAGCAGTCTTATTCCGAATTCAAAGATGTATTTGATTCTGAAAACAAAAAATTTGTTAGTGTCCATCACATGATGAGACTTCAAATAAGAGAGATAAGACTTCAAATTCTCACAATTCCGTTATTGTCCGTTTTGTTCTTGTCATTATAGCTTCATTGTCCAAAATGATGACGACAGAAAAATGTTTCTTTGTCGATATTATCGTCGTTTTGAAATGGAAAGTACCAATATATTTTCGATAAATGTCGACAACGCTAACGGAGACGTCAATCTGTGGTTTTTATTTTCATTTTTAAATGCCAACGATAAATGGCATAGTGCTTGCTGGTAATATTTTAAGTAAAAATAAGTTATTTGACGAAGTAATTCTGTTAATAGGACAACAATAATGTCATATTAACTTAAAGACTACATTTGTAAAAAAACAATTTCTTTCTAATATTTGATTTTTTTTAACGAAAAGTACATTTTCACTGTTTATGAGCTTATTGTTAAAATATAAATAAATACTGTGAAGTACATTTTGTATATTTTACTGCAATAAAAATAAATATTTTATTTTAAAAAGAGTGGAAATTTTTAACATTTTATTTTTGACGATTTTTCTAAAATTTTTTTCTTAAAACTTAACGATTAATCAGAAAATTGGTCTGGCATCTATACCTGCATACCATGTGGGAAAGAAAAATGCAGATTTGAACGATTTAACCGTGACATCAAACGAAAGATACGTTGTTGATTCCTTTTTAGGGCAAGAATATGTAAGTGCATCAGTGCTGTATTTAATTCAATTTAATTTTTCTGTGACAGTTATGGACGTCACTGTGTAATTTAATATTACTTTTTCAAACTCAAGTACACAAATAAATATGTAACTATACAAGCAGAACATACTAAGAAATGTGTTTTTAAGAAATTTGTTTTCAAGTTTTACAACATCAGCAAAAAGTATTTGGTTCTTTGGACTTTTGGCAAGAGTCAGGTTTGGTCAGCTTTCATATGAATTGTAAATGTGCTGACAATTGTTAAATTTTATAAAAATTTAGTATTTAAGACAGAAAAATTGAATAAAATTGATAAATAAATTGAGCGCATTTGAAGATTTTGTAATTCTCAAACAAAAGGGGGCAGTGATGCTTAAATATAAGCAATTATATACATAAATATTTTAGGCAAATTCTTGTAAACTTTTCTTTTTAGTTAAAACTTAAGCCCATATATATATAAGCACTTTGGTTTTTTTCTTATTTAATTCTTATATTTCAGGTTAATTAATAAAAAGTTTTTTCAAAACTACTTACGATGACTCGGATAAATATTTGAGTTTTAGTAGTAATCCAATAGCATTAGATCGGATACATGCAACGGTTATCTGCCTTAAAGCCTAATGATTCACTTATTGTAGGCAATACTAGAGTGTATCATACAACGTTATCGAGTTAGAAAAAGACTTTTGAGTTTTAATTTTAAAAGCCTGTCTTAAGATGTCGAACGTAAAGCTATGTGAACGAAACCAAGTGCCTCATTATTGATAAAAAAAACTGTCCCACTATGTTTAAATGTATCGTGTTTTTGGTTTTATGTATGAGATGTAAGATATTTAAAAATGTTAAAATTTCAATGTTGATGAATCAACAGTTTAATTACACTATGCGACAAATGAAGACTTTTGGAAAAATGCACGAACTCCACAGTCTAAGTTCGATTGTTAGTAAAATCCTGTACTCGTTTTGGTATTGACTACCAATTTTTTTTATGGACCTCAAAAGATTTTGAAAATCACTGCATCACTCAAGAAAAGGTGTCCTCAGTTTTTGGCCAACAGCTAACTCAGATACTGCTTAACTATGAAACTTATTTTCATGAACAAGATTCTCAACTCTGTTTTTGGTTCCGGAACTCATGGATAAAGTGGAAGTGTGAGAAGCTACGCCGTAACTCTGAAAAAAGTTTGTAAAAAATGTAAAAAATGCGCAAAGACATTTCAAATGTTGATTGTGGCGTCTGGCGAGTCTACTATGAGCAGAACACAAGCAATTCGTCAGAAACTCACAGAATTGTGGAAATTACAATCATGGATATTGTACCATGATATAGCAACAGCTCACACATCGATGCTTCTGCGTGACTTTTTGGCTAAAAACAAAACCGTTATCATGCCTCACCCACCTTATTGAGCGGACTTGGTCCCCGCTGACTTTTTCCTCTTTTTAAAACTGAAGACACCAAAGAAAGGAAAGCGTTTTGCTACGATTGAGGATATAAAAAATCGAAACAGTTTGCTTTGAAATGAAAACTACCAAGTCGTTCATTCGATATTGACTGATATTATTAGAAAATTCGAAACAAGTAGAGGAATTTCACGTATAAGACTGTCAGAAATGTCTCCCTATAATTATCTGCCATACTTAAAAACAAAAAAATCCAAATAAAAAATTAAAAAAAACCAACTTAAACAAAAATTTTATTCAAAAATTTACTTATAGTATTTAATAAAGCGGATGAATTTAAATATAAAATTAAAAAACAAAAAATGTGCTGTAAGATATAAAGGAAATGATTTGTAAAGTTGAAACCATTAAATTACATAAGAATTACTGAAAAAAGATATACAAAATCATAAATTATTTTTATATTTACAATGTGTAATGAATGTAGTAAAATTGTAAAAATTATCTTGTAATTTTAATTAAATTTTATTACATACTCGTATTGTGTGTGCAAACACAGTGTAAAAGATTTATTAAATTGTTTTCGGAAATTGTTTGTAATTTCACTTTGAGTTTTAAATTGTTTTATTTTTAATTTACTTGTAGGTTTTCTAATCAAACACCTCAATTAGTTTATAGCTAAATTTAATTAAATGAATTTGGGTTGTTCCTGCAATGATTTCTCCATCAAAGGAGAAATTTACACCCGATTTGGAAATGTACTTATACACAAGTTTCCTAATCAGAGTTCCTAGTAATCTGTACATAGTCATGACAATCATCGGCTTTTCCGTAGAAATCATATACTGAAATTATATGTTTTCGATATAGATACATATATACAGGGTGTATGCCGGGAAGATATACTACTTTGTTTTGCCGTCATTTTGGTAAACATTAGTCTTGACAGTTCATATTTGAAGTAGTTGTGAAGTAGAGACGTGGCAAATTTATTATGGAAAAATATTCGGTAACCCAACGTGTTTTAATCGTTAAAACATTTTATCAAAATCAATCATCGATTACTGTTACGATGAGAAAGTTACGTGATATTTTTGGGAGGAACAACGTGCCAACAAGAAGCACTATTCGTTGTGTATGGCAATGGAAAACCCTCAAATTATTCATCAGTCACCTGTGCATCCATTAGAAGTGACAGTCTGGTGCGCAATTTGGTCAGGAGGAATCATTGCACCTTTCTTCTTGGAAACTGAAAACGGTACAACGGAAACTGTCAATGGGGAGCGATATCGTTATGTAATTGAAAACTTTTTAACGCCACAACTGCATGCTTTCGGCTTGACTAACATATGGTTTCAAAAAGACGGTGCCACAACGCATACAGCCAAGATTACAATGGAATTACATCGAGACCTCTTTCCACAACAAGTAATTTCAAGGAGTGGTGATTTTTTATTGGCCTGCACGGTCGCTTGATTTGACTGCTCCGGTCTTCTTTTTGTGGCGATATTTGAAAAACATGGTTTATTCAAACAAACCAGAAACTCTTGATGAATTCAAACAAAATATTCGTGATGCAATTAATGAAATACCGCGTGAAATATGTACGAATGGCATGAAAAATGTGCTCGAATTTGTGAGGCTAACAGAGGCTTATGAGGCTATAAGATCCATTCCCTTTCACTTAATCTAAAATTATAAACAAACAAAGTGGTATACCTTATCGGCGGACACCCTGTACTTTGCATTGAGTTGGTCAAAGTCTTGTTAAACAGATAACGTTTTCTTTGTCATATTCTTCTTTTCTCTCCTTCTTTAGAATTTTTTTTAATTGTCGTCTGATTCAGATAGTTAGAGTAACAATAGTTATTTTTATTGCCTTCTTTTTACTTTGTTGTTTAATTTGATTGATATTTTTTATATATTTTTAGAATTATTTGCTCGTATTACTGGCTCACAACGTTTATGGGGCAATCGTTTGGGTCTGAATAAAGTATGGCAGGGCACAACGCCTTACATTATGCTTTTTGATCCCGAAACTGTTGAGGTAAATAGAAATAAAGCAAAATCTAAATTAAAACAATAAAAAAAATTAATTATTTTTATTTTAATACAGCCTATACTAAACAGTCAAAAATTCATTGACAAAAGTCATGATTATGATTATTTGCAACCCTGGTTGGGTACTGGCTTACTGACAAGTTTTGGCAGAAAATGGCACTCAAGAAGAAAGGTAAGTAAGCAACACTTACAAGAAGCACTTAAAACTAAAATACTTAAAAAAAGTGATTTAAAACAAATAAACAAATATAAATTAAGTTTAACACCTTAACATAGGAGTGTGTAAATTGTTTTTAAGAGATCAAAATAATGGCCATTCCATTAGATAATTTTAATTAAAATTTAATTTTTTATTTTTATGTTTTATTCGCTTATTTTCAAATTATTTCTTTGCCATTGTGTGTATGATTTTAATTCGTATTAAGTATTTCATGTAATTTACGTGTAATTTTTATTTTCTTTTATTTCCGTAGATTTTAACACCAGCCTTTCATTTCAAAATTTTGGATGATTTCATTGATGTTTTCAACGAACAAAGTGCTATTTTGACTCGTAAACTTCAAAGTGAATTGTCTGCCGATTCATTCAACATTTTTCCATATGTAACACTTTGTACCCTTGACATTGTATGTGGTAAGTAGTGATATTAGAGGTGTTAATAAAACCTAATGGCTCATAAAATCAATTACAGGAAGTTGGCCACTTATTTTATAGAATTTATTATTTATTGTTTTATTGTTTATATATTTGTTTATAGAAACCGCCATGGGTCGCAGTATATATGCCCAAAGTAATAGTGAATCTGAATATGTCAAAGCTGTTTACGGGTGAGTGTTTTTGTCTTTAAAATTTTACGAGTAATTCAAAGCGTTTTTCATCGGTTAAACAACTTGTTTGTGTTTACAAAAGTCATGATCATGACTTAGTTGTTTGAAATCGAATTAAAAAAATTCAACATTTTTTCTGAAAGTAGAAAAATCTTAATAATGCACCACATAAGAAAAGGTCACGTGTATCGTTTCAATACAAATTTATTTATAAGAGTATGCAAATGACAGAAACCGTTATAAAATTTACATAAAAGTGCAGAGTGTCACTGAAATCCGTTGATGTCGTATAAATAGATGAATAATTTAGTATGCATAATATTAAGTTTTATCATTAAAATAAATCAACAAGTTGAAGAGTCAAAAATAAAATTTAAATTTTTAAAATAAAAAAAAAAAAATAAATAAATATACTTTGATATAAATATAAATATAAACAAAATATATATATACTAAGAATATTTCTTCCACAAAAACAAAAATCAAACAAACAAAAAATAAAAAAATAAATTATACGCTTCATATAATCACAATACCAAATAATTCAGATTTGCTTTGGAAATTAGTCATCAACTCGTGCAACCTATAGGTATTTTCTCGATTTTTATCTATCTGAGCAAGAAATTTAATACCACGTATGTATATTGCTCGTTAAATTATGTGTTATGTTGTAGTGCTATAACTTAATAAACAATTCAAATTATATTTATTTGATTATTCTTAACCAGCTCAAACCCGGCGTGCTCCTCTACACCTACCACTACCTTTTGTCTACGTTTTTGGTGATGATTGTTAGTGACTACGAAGTAATTCAGACCAAATTCAGAAACTCTGGTTTCAACACTCCTCAAGATATGAAGAAATCAATATGTATTTAATTTGTATCGGAGATACCACATCCACTTGCCCAATTCCGCCCCACCTTCTGGCTGATGATTTGCCTTGACCGTAAAGTCATTCAGACCCAATTCCGAAACTTTAGCTTTAGCCGTTCTCAAGATATAACATAATCAGTATTTTGTTTGTATGGGAGGTGCCACGCGCAGCTGACGAGATCCAATTTTGAAAAAAACACTTACCCTATTGCACTTTCGGTAGTGGAGTCTATCTGTTTTCCAAATTTAAACAAAATCGGTTCAGTCGTTTAGGCGTGATTGACCGACAAACATATAGGACAAAAAACTAGCAAGTTTATCATCTGCTATAGACATATATTCTTAAAACTCTACGTACTTTCCATTTGATAACTGATCAGAAAATCCAAAAAACTAAAGAACTCGTACGTTTCAGTAAGATTTCCACGTAAAAGAATGACAAACCTAGCCACTACGTACAACAAGCTGCTAAATTTTTATTATAAATAAGTTTCTTAGTTGGCTCAACGCTCGAATTCTTATGACTTTTAATTTAAAAAAATTCCTTTTCGAAATGTAATTGTGGAAGAAGAACTATATTTGGCAATTAAAGATTTAAGATCTAGGTGGGACAGAAATTAAAACTACGATGCTCAGTGAAGAGACTCATTTTTGGTTTTAAGTAAAACTACCCCACTCCAGATACTATAGACTCCAGTTTATGTATATAAAAAATCCAGGGACCGTAAATAATGATTATTGTTCGTTTTTTGAAATAAAAAAATCAATCACTTAAAACAGACATAAAAAAAAAATTATTACATCATTATTATTATTTTTTTGGCATCTTTGCATATCCGTCATAATTTTTAAAGTTTTCTTCAATAGTACTGATTATTTGTGAGTAATAATATAAAAAATCATCCATAATCATTATTTTTGAGCAAAAGAAATAAAACTCAAAAATAATCATTATATATGATTTTTATTTTTTTCGCTCAAAATAAAACTCATTTTCAATATACGACTTTATAATTTTTGTGCAAGAAAATGATATTTTATATAGCCAAATGAACAAGCATTTCTTAATATTTTTTTCTTTTACTAGTTCTGACCAAATTTTTTAATGTTTATTAAGTCATAAATTGAAAGTGAGTTTTATTTTGAGCGAAAAAAATAAAGATCATAAATAATGATTATTTTTGAGTTTTATTTCTTTTGCTCAAATATAATGATTATGGCTGATTTTTATTAATATTATACAAAAATAATCATTACCATTGAAGAAAATCCTTACAACTCATAATATAGTTATTATTGTGTAATTTTTATTATAAAACTCATAATGATTACGGTCCCTGAAAAAATCACATTGTGGTGAGATTTACATAATTTTGACATCATTGCGGTTTATTACGGTATCATTCATCATGATTATTTGTGATGATTCGAGCAAGTTGTGACAATAAAATAAAATGGATATGAAGAAATAGATTTTTCAAAAGGCAACGCAGAGGCCTTATTCTGTAACTCTTCTAAGCTAAAACTCTATCGCTAAAAATTTTTAAACTTGATTTAGGACTTTTTGACCGCGAATACAATTCTGTAACGTGTTTTGTAATTTAAAACTTCAAGCCCATTAACTCTGAAATTTTAAACTTTATTGGTTCTAACGCCCAGCCTGTTTTAAAACCCCAACATTTTAGCATTTTAGCTTAAGAGAATTACAGAATAGGGCCCCAATAGTGCGATTCACTAACTTTTAAAACTTTCAACATGTTTTACCATTAACCACACATTTTGAGGTTTGCACTAACCACTATGTGATTCACTAACTTATTTTTAGCCACGGTAAACAGTTTTATTTTTCTCTATATTCAAATTAAAGTTACGTGGCAACTTTGTTAAATGGCATTTTAACCCATTTCCGCCCGCTGTACTATATATAGTACACAACTTAAAGTTCAAGTAAAAATTTTAAAATGCAGTTTTTTTACTCGGGAAACGCTTTTTATCAGTCAATAAGAGTACATGCAACATCCACGTAGCTGTTGTACATCAACTTATCATATCATAGTTGAAAAATATCAATTATGGGAATCTCCATTTTGGCTAGTGATTTATTTCTTGTGAGATTGTGAATGGTTATGCAGTTTATTTTACATCTTTGAAGAACGTTAAATAGCAGTTTATTTATTTGATAACATCACATTCTAACAAAAGAAATATAAAACAGTTTAGTTCGTATAGAATTTTTTGAGCTATAGCATATTAAGTGCTGCTGTACTAAGCTTAATACACCTGAAAAAACACAACTCAGAATATTTTTGTTTGTTTTTTTCTTTTACTGTGCAGTAAAAAATGTTGTTTAAATCTAGTAATAAATATTGAATTTTAAAAATTGTTCTTGGTTTTCATATGGGTGTTAATAGGTTAAAATAAGAGAGAAGAACAAAGAAGAATAGAAAAAAAAAAACAAATTAAAACCCATTATTTTGGAAATTTAAAAAAGTAAAACATTACAAATAATTATTATTTTATTATATATATTTTATATAGGCTAAATACTCAAAAGCCATTATATTTCTTTATTAAAATTATAATTTATTATTTATATAAAGAAACACTTTTCTAAAAACACATTAAACCGCACCAAAAATGTTGGCGTTAATAAACCACAATTTATTTCGTTAAAAATAACAGCTGATTGAAACAGCTGACTTTAGACGACAACAGAAATCGTTAAGGTATTAGTGAATAGCAGAATGGTTAATTTTGTGGTTAAAATTTTTAAAAGAAACAATTGTTGTTAAAAAAGCTTAGTGAATCGCACTACAGGTCGTTTAATTTTATACCTCGTGATTGTTGTGTAGGTGTCCATGTTATCCCAGTCATAAATCTAGCAATGCTACAGAAACTACTGCCAAATTGAGCGTCGAGTATGTTCATTATTAATAAGAGCCACGGTGGCCATATCCCCGAAATCATTCTCAAAAGTTAATGTATTATTCTCTTCAATTAATTTTTTCTAATAGAATATGAATTTTTTATTTATTTTTTACAATACTCGTATAAAGTTCTACGGGGTTAAATACAAACTATCACCCATATCATGAATCTCGATTCAGATCAAAATTGGTTTCAAATTCCGAAAATTAAGTTTTTTAGAAAACGTTAAATTTTTAAAAATGAAACCAGTTTTTTAACTTTGGATTTTATTTTTTTGACCCGAAACTAGAAGCAATATTGTAACCTTTGTGCCGACTTCAATGATTAATCTGATTTAATTGCAATGCTTAATTTCAATTAATATTTTCAAACTAGAAGTATTCCGATAATTATTGCTCGTTGCAATCGTAAAATTATTTGTAAATTTTACTCGTAACACAAACAAATTTCGGATTTATTTGATTTCGAGTAATTTTATAATTCTGCATGTATTAATTTCACTATAAATATAGAACAGGGACGATTTTCTTATATAAACTAAATTAAATTATTTTAATTTAAGAAAGAAATTTTTATAATATTTTTTATTTAATATTCACAGCATTGGCGAAATAATACAATCCCGTCAATCTAAATTGTGGTTACATTTGGATGCCATTTTCCGTTTGACCGCTGATTATAAACGTCACAGCAGTTACATTAACACTTTGCATGGCTTTTCTAATCGAGTGATACGTGAACGCAAAGCTGAGTTGGCTGACAACAACAATAATAATAGCAATGCAACTGATGCCTATGACGATTTGGGTAAAAAGAAACGTTTAGCTTTCTTGGATCTTTTAATTGAATATTCGAAAAATGGCACTCAATTGTCAAATGATGATATACGTGAAGAGGTCGATACATTTATGTTTGAGGGTCATGACACAACTTCGGCTGCTATTTCTTGGACATTGTTTTTGTTGGGCTCCCATCCAGAGTATCAAGAACGTGTTTATGAAGAATTGGAATCGATATTCGGTGATGATCGTGATACTCCCGCCACCATGAAAAATCTAATGGATATGCGTTATTTAGAATGCTGTATAAAGGATGCTTTACGTTTGTTCCCTTCAGTGCCAATGATGGGTCGTTCAATTAGTGAAGATGTACAAATTGGTAAGTTATTCTGTTAAAATACCCAAAATGTTTAAATTATGTTTTACTCTTTTCTTCAGGTGATTATAAAATTCCTGCCGGTACCACTGCCATTATTATGACTTATATGTTACATCGTAATCCCCGTATTTTCCCCAAACCTGAACAATTCAATCCCGACAATTTCTTGCCAGAAAATTGTGCTGGCCGTCATCCATTCGCCTATATTCCTTTCAGTGCTGGTCCTCGTAATTGTATTGGTCAGAAGTTCGCCATTCTTGAGGAAAAGGCTGTTTTATCATCGGTATTACGAAAATATAAAATTGAAACCGTTGACAGACGTGAAGACTTGACACTTTTGGGAGAATTAATTCTGCGTCCGAAAGATGGTTTGCGTGTAAAGATTACAGAACGTGTTTAAGTGAAGGGCATAATGATTGATTTTAGCCAGACCAAAAACAAAGAGATTATCTTGCCGTTAGTTTATAACGAAATTTATTATTTATCTTCCTCCTTTTTTAATTTTAACCAAAATACTCACACGAGTTCATCGTTAGTTTAAACGAAGAAATCCACTTCTTTGGATGAGAAAGTAGATTAGAATGAAGTTTTGTTCATTGTTTTGTTAGCTTCATGGTTTCTTTTTCTTTTTTCTTGTTTACGCTTAGCGACTTGTAAATAATGTTTTATTCTTTTATATTTTAGTTGTATAAAGTATTTTATTACAAATTTAAAAAATATATATAAATTTATAAGGTTTATTAGTAACATACATATATATATCATTTAACTAGTTTTTAATTAGATTTATTTTTAAGACTTTAATTTAGTTTTCCCAACCTTTAAGTAATTGAAATTTAAAAAAAATAAAAAAATTATACATTTTTAAATAAATAATTTACGTTATAACTTTTCTATTCAAGACACATTTATTTAACTTCAAACTTGGCATCACTTTTATACTCGCCTTAAAATATGCAGTAATATTTTGTGAAAAATGCTTAACCTTTTTTTTTAATTACTTCAGACATAAACCATTTCAGTTTCCAATTTCTTAAAAATTTATTTTAATTTTTAGCATTGCCAAATTCAATTATTTGTTTGCTGGTGGTTGAGATTTGTGCACTCGGAGGTTTTGGAAATATAAAAAATAAATACCAAATAATTAAAACAAATCAATTGGGAGATTCTAACGGTGTTCTATCAACAAGCCAAATTTTTCATAATCAGTATTTTCGACTTTAAAATTTTAAAACTCACCAAAATGGAGAAAAAATCGCGTCATATAATAAAAACTCACCAAGTTCAGAATTTTTTTTATTTAGAATGTTTAATAAATTAATTTTGCATAAAAAGTATAATAATTTTATATTAGAAATTTAGCAATATTTTACAGTTCAGGGGTTTTAGGAAATAAAAAATAAAGTAACAAAAATAAAAAACTATACAGTATTCCACGGTTAATTACCTCTTTGAGGTAATTAAACGAATACGTTTAATTGCCTGTATACACTGCCATCAATACATATGAAAAGCAAGTAACTTTATACTTATACATAAACTTGATAGATTTTAATTGGAAGGTTCTATCAAAAAAGTAGTGTAAAAGAAAATTTAACGGACATTTTATGCCTATATAAACATAATTGAGTTAAGCTGCAGTTTTTAGAAAATAATTATTTTGGGTAATTAAACGAGGGAATTTTAAGTGAAATTTTTCTTTGGGGAAAATATATTAAAGGTAATTAAACGAATAACGCAGTTAAGAGAAAGTTAATTAACCGTGGAGTTTTATTAGAAAATGGTAAGAAAAAATATGGGGATTTAGAAATTGAGGTAAATAAGCGTGAAAGGCAATTAAGCTTGGGACAATTATACGGGGAATACTGCACAAATTTTTTAATTTCATATACATGTTCTATACAAAATGTTTTAAAAAGATATTAATCTTTAAAGGTAAGATTCAGTATCTATCTTTTTATTAAAATACTATTAAAAAGTTTTGTTGACCCTATTATTTTAATTAAATTTAAACTTTTTTATTTAATTGACCTATAAATAAATATTTATTTTAATATCAATATTTCTCTAGTTTCTTGCGTAGCTTCGTCAGGAGATAATAGGCCGTAATTTGGTGTAACGACATTTTTGTAATAGATTAAAGGCAAGAGAAATATTTTTTCTTCATTCTGCTACCAAAATGTCGTCAGACGACAACGACGTCGCCAACTCAAATAAGACCGATTATTTATTATTAAAAAAAATTTGTTTAAAAAATAAGGAAAGAAGTAGCGAAATATTATAATATAATTAAAAAAAAATAAAAAAAATTGCTTCACAAATTTGTACATAAGTTTGCATTCATTTTTATAAGATTACTAGCTGAGCCAGCAAACGTTGTTTTGCCCTGAAATATTTTGAATTTGTGTAGAATTTGCTCGTTGATCTCTTTCGGTTCGGGCGCGTCGAGTGTACCTGCCAATGTTTTCTCCTCTAGATCGGGTCGGCATTATTTTAAAACAAATAGGATTTTCCGGAATTTTGAATTATTATTATTTTTTATTGGAACTTAAATTCTTTTACAAATTGTTTTAAGAAAATTTTTAATATATTGACAATTTTTTATTTTTGAATGTCCATAAAAGAAAAGGATACTTATGTATTTTTGTTTAATAAATATATTTTGTGAATTTGAGCCAAATCGTACCATAAGTAAAAAAAAATTGAAATATTACGACAATAGCGCCACCTATCGTTGTTAAACTTAAGAGAAACCTGGTTCTTAACTAAACTTATATATTGTCCAAGTTTGGTGCCAATCGGTCCATCGGTTCTTGAGTTTTTGTAACACGTACCCGGCACAAACGTTTTTATATATTAAGATACTCGTACATTTTTGTATATTAATTTTCTAAATTCTTTATGAAAAAAAATCAAAATGTTTTAATAACACTGTGCTACACCAAAAATATGCGGGGGTTCTGACATAGCAATTCTGTTTTGTAGAAGCCCATAAAGTACTGAAATAGTTTTAGTTTTTTTTCGATCACTTCGTTAAGTGTCTTTTTTAATACCAAATATAGTGAAATACCCGTATTCACGAAATTAAAACTTAAAAAAATCATAAGTTTTTTGTTTTGGAACCGATTTTTAAAATTCAAGCGAGATGTTACCGCAGCCTTTAATGCTATTAAACGGGAGTCTGCAAAAATGGGTCTGGCGGTAAATGAGAGCAAGACGAAGTACATGTTGTCGACGAGTAGGGATGTTGAACGTATCGGCTCCCCGGTTACAGCCGACAACTATACATTCAATATAGTCAAGGAGTTCATCTACTTTGGCACCGCCATTACCAGCAAGAATGATGTCAGTCTAGAGATCTAACGAAGAATCACACTGACCAACAGTTACTACGGTCTCAGTAAGCAGTTGAATAACAGAAACCTCTTTCGTGTGACGAAATTAACATTCTATAAGTCGCTCATTTTTCCGGTGCTTGTCTATGTGGTAGCATAGACACTGTCTTGTGCCGATGCAGCGGTCCTGGGAATGTTCGAGAGAAAAGTTCTTCGTACGCATTTTGGTCCTCTAAATCATGGCGATGAGTTTCGCATTAGAACCAACCATGAGCTGTATGGGCTCCTCGGCAATGTGGGCGTTGTTCAGCGAATTAACATCCAGCTGCTACGCTGGTTCGGCCATATTGTTCGGATGGATATTTTGTTGAAGTTTTCACTGGACGTCGACGTAAATCGACATGTTTACGTCTGAAGGACCAAGTTGATGAAGCCCTGTCATCAATTGGTGTGACCAACTGGGGAAGGCTAGAGACTAGTGTTAAGGCAGGCCGAAACGCGTTAAGTAAGTTAAGTTAAGTAAGTAATTTCGGTGCCTATATACATAAATCATCAATAAAAATGAGAACGACGCGATACACATAAATAAATAAATACACAAAATTTTTCATTAGACTTAATATGTATAGTATTAATATTGTAGTATTTAAAAATTTTAAAATTGTATAACTATAATAAAAAGAAAAAATTTAACATTATATTGAAAAAAAATTTAGTAAAATTTTATAATTTTTTTTCTTATTAGTGTTATTTTTTCTAGACTTTTAATATGCATGTGATTATTGAAGCGCTAGGTCTAATCGAAAAGCTGACAGCGCTTAACAAAAATATCAGTATGCGGATTCACTTAATTTGAAGCACAAGAAGTTATATTTTAATTGATTTTTAGATTCACAAATCTCTTTACTTCAAAAGACAGGATTTTTGCAACAAAATAGGTCAAAATGTGTCACTGTGCACAGTGCCGCAGTGGGCCTTTTACAATGCGGGTGCGGTTTTCTTGAAGTGAGATATAATTCAAGTGCGTTTTAAACATTAAATATGTCCTGATAATTTCAACAGTTATGATTTTTGCAATGAAAAAAGTCAAAACGATACACTGTGCCGGCCATGCCGGTTAATTATTCTTAAGCTAAAGGGATTGTCTTTCAAATACTTTATAAATTTTAATAATATCTTTACTACTTTAAAAGTTATAATGATTACAACAAAAAACGTCAAAAACAACACTGTGCAGAGTGCCGCGGATGGCCTATCACCTTACGGGTCATTTATTTTGAAGCCAGGGGAGTCTTCTTTCAAATGCTTTTTACATTTTTAAAATATCTTTATTACTTTAAAAGTTATGATTTTTGCAACGAAAAAGTTCAAAAGGCGCCACTGTTCGATGTTGAATTCTTAGAAGATTCTTGAAATATTTTCTAAATTTATTCTAAATAACGCATAACGAAGCACGTTTGTATTTCATTTGTAATCAGATAAGGGCAGAATTTTAAGAAAAATTTTCATTTCTTTACATGATTATTTTTTTATTTTTATTTGAGACCAATACTCAGGGGTAAACCCCTACTAAATGCTGTGCATTGTATTGGAATTTGGAAAGGACAGTACTTATATTATTATTAATTATATTATTATTAAGCGCCTTAGGAATGAGACAAATTGCTGTGAATTGATCATTTAAGGCCAGTCTTATACCTTCACCCTTGAATGATCAACAGCAATTGCCTCATCGTTGCATGTTGATTGTGTGGTGTGTGTGCCTTCGCTAAGTAGGTTTGGCTGTTATCTGCTACTTCCCAATAGATGGCGCTTTTTTCCTGATCATTCGTTTTTTTGTTTGTTTTGTTGACATTGGTTAAGGTGGAATAGAGTTTATGCCGTATTATAGCAAAATAATCTAAAATATTATTTCAATAAAATATGCCGATTAATATTTAAATTATTAAACCAGCCTACTCATGACAATACTTAGTGGAGTATATAACCCTGTCCATATTACTCGTATACATACATATGAACATATATAGTATGGATGTATATAATAGATGTTGAATATCAATCACTTATTGTGTATACTCGTACAATTAGTTGGCGGACATACATAAAAGCAATGGATTCAATTTAATAAAAATTTGCACAAAAAAAAAAAAAAAAGAAAAGAAATAAAATATTTCGCGTATGTTGAAAATGTGGCGCCACAGCTTAAGTGGACTTTAGGTGATTAGAAAGACATTCAGACCAAAAGAAAAAAATCCATATCAAACAAATAGAGCCAATACTGCAATATTTGCTATTCATTTATATTTCGCAATTTGCAATCAATTGTGTGTTTTGTTTGCCTCGAAATGCTGCAAATCAAAACAATCAAATAAAACAAAAAACAGACAAAAAAATAAAAAAACAAGTGAATCAAATGCATTTTAAATCCAACTAAAATAGGAAAATGACTTTAAATTAATACCACCAAACGATTAAAAAGGCTTTGGGCGCATGTGAATATTTGATTATAAGCACTGATGGTGGTCTCAACAAGTCAGAAATGTTAATTTTGTTTTAATATGAAGAAAAGAATTACGATATAGAGAATGAAAAGAATAACTACATATGAACAGATTTAACCCTCCATTACTAACCTCTGGGTCGAATCGACCCAGACACGCAAATTTTTTAAATTAAAAAAAACATGACGATATTTTAACTCAAGATATATGTGTAATCTAAATTTGTTTATATTTAAACGTTTATAAATAATAAATATAAGGAAAATTTATGATATTATCCATATAAAATTATTTTAAAAAACAGCCTGGGTCGATTATACCACGTGCTATAAATGTGGAAAATATATTTTAGCCAGAAGCACTGTGCTCAAATTGCATTGCTTCTGCACAAGAGAAATCCATTTTTGATGATATGTTCGATGATGAAAATTCCGAATAAAAGGTAACATTTACAGTACATAACTAAAAAATGTTTGCTTTAGCCGTACCAATTTTTCTTTTTAACATTTTACTATTATATTTCAGGTTTTAAATGCACTTTATTTGACGTCAATATCTTAAAAACTCATAATTTTATGTGCAATTCGGCTGGATAACTTTTTTTCCACTTTTTTAGCTATGTTGTAATGAATTCATAATTAATTTTAATTTAAATATATTTTTTTAATTTACACCATTGTATACTAAAATTAAACAATAAAAGACTATAATCTACCAAAAGAAGTATACGTTGTATCAATTTATAAGTTGAGACGATTTCAATGGATAATACAATTCAGGGTCGATAAGACCCATGGTTAGTAACCATGCGACATGATTTAAGGTTAGTAATGCCGGGTTAAGGACACAAATCCTTTTTGTGGAGAAGATTAGGCTAAATACTCATAATTTTTTAAGAGTTTTTCTTTTTTGTTCAAATAGATTAATTTTTGCAAGCTTTACCCTTTATGATACGACCATATGAACTAGGAAATCACTTTCTAGGCTTAAATTTAAATACAAAAAAGTGTGTGCTACTTAAAATTTAAGGACGTATTTATGCCATTATGCCTGGAATATAACCTTGTTTAAATGTTCGCAATGGCGCTTCTGTGTGAACGGTAACTGTAATGTTCAATTCTTCATAACCCTAGCGCTTAAATCAAGATGAATTTTGCCGATATCATGCACTATATTGGATTTGTAGCTCATTTGTGTTTTAAGAGAATCCCACACTAACGGAGTCAAATCGCATAATATCAGTAGTCAGTTTACAATGTAAACTTTATACAATTCAGCCCAAAAGAAGTTAGTAATCTTCGAACTAAAGCGTTAGCTTGGCCAAAGGCCGATTTTAAAAAATTTGGACCCATGATGTCTGAACAAAATTTCCTTTTCGATAAAACAATTTGATTATTTTCACGTGTTGCTGAATGATTTATCCATCAAGGGTGGTTTGGCAAAACAGACTGAATAAATGGCAATACATTTTTTGGGGGGCAGTGGTATAGTGATACGAGCGCGTGCCCAGAAACTCAAACGACCGAAGTTAAAATCCCAGCAAAGGAGAAAAAATAAAAAAATAAATTTGCGGTTTTTCAAAAATTATAATTAAAAAAAAATAAGATCTCCAAGATCTCTATCTTCACCAAACCGATTCCTGACATTTCCAGTCTATTCCACCAAGAAACGAATGATCAAGAGTACAGCTCCACCTTCTGGGAAGATAACAGCTAACCTTCATAAAAAAGATGCTCACCACTCACATTCAATATCCACATGGGGCATTTGCTGTTGATCATTCAAAGGTGAAGGCCTTTGAGTGATCAAATTAACAGCAATTATGTCCCATTAACATAAGGCGCATAACATCATCACATCCATCTATCAATAGCTACATATATATTCAACATTCCAATACAATGCACTGCATTTAGTAGGGGTTTACCCCTGAGTATTGGGGCTCCAAGTTGGAGGATCCTATACAGATATATTTACAATACAGAGGTTTAAAAAAAACTGTTTTAATGTTTTAATTTTTTTAAGCCCAGATTTTGATCAACATCAGTTATTCGTTTTATGTTGTATTTTTTTAAATTTGATTTATGATTTACAACCCCCATCGTAAGTGTTGTATTTTATGTTGTAAAGGGTGTACAAATTTAAGGTTAGGAAATAAATTTAGTTTTTTTTAAATTCAGTTTTATTTATACCAATGTAATGGAGTGTGATGTCTGGCAAATGTCCACCTGTAGCACGTAGGCAGGCAGACCTCTGTTCATTTCACAATATTTTGAACCACATTTTGCAATAAACTACCTGGTAATTTCGAAAGGGTTGGAGCTATTCCAAATTCCCTTCCATGCCCCCTTATCATCATAAAAAAATAAATCGATGCTATTCTCTATTATTTATATTTTAAATTTTTATTGTGCTGTTTAACTTCTTTAAACGTAACAATATTTACTTTGAGCTTGACGCTCAGGGATAAACTTTTATACTTTTAGAGAAATGTATACTAACTTTGAAAGGCAACCCTGTGACATACACAACATCTACAATAAAGGAAATAGGAAATATCATGTTGTTCACAATAACCAGAGCCTAAAATTGCATTTAAACTTCTTTTGTATTTAAAGATTTAGGGATTTTATTAAGTTTTCTTATTTTACCTGTAACGTTACCATTAATTGAGTTTTAACCTTTTTATACACGCAATCGATATGCATGTATGTGGGCTTGTGCAACTGAAGAAATTCAACTCAAGCAACATTGTTTCGAATTGTCCCTCAATTGGCGCCTCACTATGGTAAACAATAATTACAACAACAGACATTCATTTAAAAATTAGGGGCACTTGATTTTATGATACAATTCAATTAAATGGCAGACTAAACCCAAGCAAAACCGTTTACATTTATTTCAGTTTTTTTTAATTATTTATGAATTTGTGAAAACGTTGCATTATTCGCATATAAAATTAACAATTTATTGCATTCATTCTTTTACGACCCTACAATTGATTTGCTTTTATTGGTGATATTAAAACTTCATCAATCGTTGTCAAAAGAGATATTGATTGAATTATTAAATAAAGTTTGTTTTTGTTTTTTTTATAATAATATATAATAATACCGATCATAAAATTTCTAATATACGAGTATAACTATCTATTACGTGTAAAAGTGCTTTGTGAGAAATTACGTGAGAAAAACGTCATTTATTAAAGATTATAAAACAATAAAGTAGATTATTTTTGTACTCAACGTAAAACCTGTACACAAAAAAAGTCCTTTGTCTTTCTAGGCTTTTCTTGCAACATTTTATCTATAAGCAATCAAGTCATATATTAAACGTGCAAGTAACATTTTCTTTGTACTAACCAAAGTACTTTTCGAGCGAGATCACAATTAGGGTATTCAATTATTCGACTTTTTTCTTTGGTCGATTAATCGAGTGAGTAATTATTCGGGTTTTTTTCTTGATCGATTAATCGAATAAAATATCAAAATTGTTCGATTAATCGTATTTTGTTTTATATAAAATAACATACCAATTTTGCGTATTATTAAAACATTTTATTCAAAAAAACAAATAATAATACCCAAAAACATAGTAATGTGTAGTGTAGAAAATGTAATGAGATCGTATATTTTACTTTCGAACATATTATTGAAAAACTAAACCATAAATAATTCATTAAATAATTTTAATATTTGAGATCATATATATAACGATTTAATATATAAAAGTAATAATTTACTACTTCGTGTGCAATAAAAATATTAAATAAGTAAATAAAAATACTTAATTCATATTATGAGTTAAAAATTAGTTAAAAAAAGTGTGCCCTTCTATTAAAGAAGTCTTTTAAAAAAAGGATGTAATTTATATATTTAGCTCTTAACCGATTGTTTTCTTTAGTTTTAATAAAACTCGATTTTGAGAACACTCTCTCGCTGATTGTAGATGTTGGAGAAATTGAGAGAAGTGCATGGAAAAGAATATATAATTTTTCGGTTCTGTTTTTGTTTTTTTCTAAATATAAGAAATCACCCATTAAATCTTTTAGGTTTTTTAAAATTTTGTACACTTTTAATTGCTTCATTGAATTGTGATAATAGATTAGTTTCGTTTATTTCAATTAAATCTTCTGCAATCATGTCATCATCTGGCACATTTTGTTCCATATTTTCTAAAAACATTCTCAAAAACAATTTGTTTGCAAAATCTTTTATTTCAGATTTTGTGCAATATTTTAAAAAAGTGAAAATGTACCAGAATTTAGATATAAAATAATGTACTAAGTAGTTTTACACGTCTTTCATTTATTCGAATCTTAAGCCTTTCTAATAAATAATTTGAAAAAGGATTGTTTGCATTTTCCATTGTATTAATAACAAATTGTATAATGCCTTCTAAATCTATCAATGTAGCAGTATTTTACAACACTTAGGAAGTTTATTAATACCATTTATTATTTCTATAAATAAAGTATTTTTTTATATGGATTAATCGATTAATCGTAGGGAATTATTCAAGTTATTCGTTATTCGAAATTTGACTATTTTTAATTGTTCGAACAATTATTTGAACAAAATTCTTCGATTAATCGATTAACGATTAATCGTTTGAATACCCTAATCACAATGCTTTTCTGCACAATTTTTAATTAAGTTTTGTTAAAAAGATCATGTTGGCTTACTAAGATGAGAGCTCCGGTTTAAGCCCCAGCTCTGACATCTTGAAGTAAAAGAAATATTGAAAAAAAATATATATTTCTTTCGGCGACTATCTCTCAGCAGTCTTCTGGCAAAAGCTCTGGGAGTAATTCATTGCCATAAACAAGCTTCTCAAGTTTTTCGTTTGTAGTCGACAGTAAACTGTAGGTCCCGGTACTCATGGATAAAAATTGACACACACAACATGAATGCTGCGAGGAGCTAGACCGTAATCCTGACATAATCGTCAATCACGACATTGTCATCAAGGATGTCTTTAAGACATGTCAATAACAGTTCTCGACAACATCGCGTGAGTGTTCGTACACGATATACATATTGTGGTCTATTTTCTTGAAGTTGTCGTTGACAAACAGAATATTAACGATACGCTTGCATAGTTCACATTGGTCGATGACAAACCCACCGATATTGCCGCTCAGGCAGTTGTGCGGAATTTTTGGGACATTTACTTAAAAATGTCGCTGAAGAATTATAATGTCTATTGTCTATGCGTCGTGTAGGATAACATGACTCTGCTGTTATCTTTTATGATGTATTTGCTTGGTATGCCCATGTATATTTGACAATATCACGCAGCTTTTGGTGTTACTTACTCTAAAAAACGTTGCCAAAGTAATTGTTATTGTTACGCTCTTACGTGTTTATTTTGGGTTCTTCATAGAAACAGGATTATCGCAATGTTTGTTAATTTTTTTCTACATAAAAATATGTATATGTATGCATAAAGGTAGAAGTACACAGCATTCGCTATGGCGTTAACAGCGGTTACCATGTACAATGTAAGTCAACTGTTCAACTGTTAACGCATGTAAAAGTTAAAATTTTTCAACTTCTATACGTTAGTCGCCGTGGTCTAGTGGTTAGTGTGTTGGCTTACTAAGACATGAACCCTGGGTTCGACACCCAGCTCCGACATCTTAAAAAAAAGATATACGAAAAAAATATTTCTTTCGGCGACTACCTCTCAGCAGTCTTCTGGCAAAAGCTCTGAGAGTAACTAATTGCCATGAACAAGCTTCTCAAGTCTGTCGTTTGGAGTCGACATTAAACTGTAGGTCCCGGTACTCATGGATAAAAATTTACACACACAACATGAGTGCTGCGAGAAGCTTGGCCGTAATCCGGACACAGGGTTGTAAAGGCCAGTTATGTATGTGTATGTATGTATACGTTAGATGCGTTGCAAATTTTGCCAATAACTTGTTTTATAAAAATTCCTTATTTTAACTTTTTTTGACAGACGTGTGAAACACACAATTGGGGCAACGCATGTTATGTACTTCTGCCTTAAGTATTTTGAAAACTATTCATTCTTTCATCTAAATGGCTCAATTTTGAAACGTTTTTTATATTGAATTTTTAAATTTTCTTTTAAATCTCGTAATTTTTTATAGTTTTTTTTCAAAGTATGGGCTAAAGTATATTATTATACCAAAACCTTAAAAACCATGGCCATACTTCTATACGAACTAAATAGTAATTTTTGTATATCCTGAGAAGTGTTGACGCTAAAGTTTCTGAATTTGGTCTGAATTACATACTTCGTAGTCACTAAAAATCATTAGTCGAAAAATGTGAACAAATTGTAATGGTAGGTGTAGCGAAACACTCCGGATTTAGGCTAGTATTTCTCATATTTATTACCCGCTCTTATGTAATCTTAGAATATTTTAGTCAAAATTTGTCATTTAGAAGTCGCGACCATATACACATTTTAGTTTAATTAAGACTTCACTAACACACTTTTCCGGCGTTTACGGCAAAACTCTCTTCTTATAAGAAATATAAGTCAAGTTTTTCCAAATCATAAGACTTTTTTCATTTCAAACATTTTAAAAAATACATATTATAAAAATATTTACTAGGAAGTGCAACGAAATTATAATCTGTGTCAATTGTTTTATATTCTAAATAATTACAAGTGGAGTGACAAAACAACAGAGCCTCTGGCGGGAAGCAACAATCTAATAGACCAGCACACTACCCACTAGTCTAATGGGACAGCCAAATTAATTCACATATTGAATCTTATTTGGTATAGATAAATGTTTTACGAAATATGTAAATACTTTTTAAATTCCATATCTTGTTATTATACATTCCACACAATTATTATAATTTTATATTAAAATTAAAATTTATATTTTATTTTGATTCTAAGGGACACATTCCGTATCTTTTGCTAATGAATAGAAATGGAATGAATAAATATTATTATGCAAAACAAGTCTTTTAATTACCAGTTACAATCACAAAAAGCTTAAATTATTGTTGTTGTTGTTTTAAGCAAACAAAAAGAAAAAATCTTTTAATAGGTCTGTTTGGACACTTTATCAGCATAATCCAGTAAAAGATACTTAGTACGATATTAAAGAGAGGAAATTAAATTTTAGTCTCAAAAATAAAAATATTTAAATAAGGCTGCTATCAGACGACATATATTTTACATACATATGTACGAGTACTGTCAAGTTCTCCGTCTTTAAAAATTGTACACATCGTCTGATACCGATGAAACATTGCCTGTGTAAAATACGTTTGGAAATTCATATGTAATTCTTTTTGATTAGGTCCTGTTCTATTTTCATATGACAAACATAAACAGGTGGGAAAAAATAATTTCTACAAAAAAGTTGAAGAAAGTGGATAATGAACATGGACGAGTAAGTGCTTTTCGATTTTAAATAGTTTATTTTATTTATTGCAGTTAGATTGGCTATAAACGCAATACTTTAAATCAGGGATGAACAACACGCGGCTCTTTTAACATGTTTATGCCGCCCGCCAAACAAATGTTACTACTTCTCAAAAATACACACAATATATAGACTCATTAATCAACGAATTTCAATTACGAAGAAACTGAGAAGACAGCAGTTTCCATGAAAATGTTTTCCTAGCCATTAAATATCGATGTGGATACAGTTTCCGAAGGCTTTCAAATGGAAGTGATGGACATGCAGAATAATACTGATGTAAAAAATGTATTTCTCTCAGTAAACATCGAGAATGTTTATAAATCCGACCACCGACCAATTACCACCGATCAAGACTGAGTAATGCACGATTAGAAACTTGTGTATGTGTAGCTGATATTGATCAGGTTGTATCGAAAAAACAGTGCCAAATTTCTCATTAAAAATTCCAAGTAATTTAGTTTTTTCTGTTCTTTTTTGTTTGTTTTTTTTTTTTTTTTTGCATTAAAATTTATATATTAAATTTTATATTTTTTTATTCTAATTTTTATTATAAATAAAGTTTCGAAAATTATTAGTAAGTGTTTCATTATGTGCGGCCCGCCAAAAAATTTTAATATATAAAGTGGCCCGTTGATTGAAAAGGTTGGTCACCCCTGCTTTAAATAATTGAATATATTTACAGGTTATGTCGAACGAAAAAACACATGCAGCTGTAATGACAATTTGGATATACATAACGAAATTACATGTGTATATGTATATAAAAAAGGGATAGTACATATGTAAAATACATGTTGTCTGATAGCAGTTAAATAAACAGACGGAAATCTAGTAAGAATTAGTAAAAACATCTGTTAAATAAACTAAATAAATAAAAAAATTAATTGTATGATTTTTAATAGTTTTAAGATCCTAATACTGGTATTGTTATGAGAAGTAACATCCGTTAAGGAATTTGCCCAATATTGGAATTTATTATTTATATAGGAACTTTTCATAAAGTATCGGTGCATATGTTTTGATCATATTATGTAGATAATATTTTTTAACCAAATTATAGAAAACATATAACGAAATAAGTATGTAACAAAGAAAAAACTTTAGAATGAAATAGCTTTGGCCCTAAACAAAACGATCCAAAACAGCCAAATATACATATACTCCTATATTGATCAATTTAAATAAACAAATTTTTATGCAGTTTTATAAATATTTTGTTTTTAGTTAATTTTGTTTCGTAATAAAAAAAATTGATCACGCTTCCTGGGGCTCGAACTTCGGGCCTCCAGCACATAAAATATTTTGTTCTTCATACAAGTGTTTCTCAATCAGCTGTTCTTCATTTGTTTTACAAATTTTTACTAGAAAAAATATGACCAGCAAAATCTGGAATATATTATGTTCTCTTGTATCGAAAACACTCTCTATTCTTCTCTTTTTTTACGAGTACTGAGTATTTGTATAAACAAAAATAATAGAGTAAAAACTTTTGCAAATGGACCTAATATTTACCTTTTGATACATTAAAAAAACAAAACAACAACAACGTCAACAAAAATAAGAGTCTGGTGGCATAATCAGATAATGCCACCTAAAGTGGCAAATCCTAAATTGAAACAAACAAAACGACATGAAATAAAGCAAATCAAAAGAATAAAAACAACAAAACTCACTAACAAAGAATGACAAAGAAAAACAAATCAAAATTAAACAAAAATTTGCTGCATAAACAATCAAAACGGCAAAAAAAAAAAACAAATGAAGAGGGGAAACAGATATAGTGGTGGTGGTAATGGTTAACAAGGAAGCAAATATTGATGTATAATTACTGGTGGTTTCCTTTTTTCAGTTTATTTTTGCTATACAAAATTGAAGCTGCCTTTGTATCTCTTTCAGTATTATGTGTGGCAAGCAACACTTTTGATAGATTAGAAACGTAAACGAAAGACACACAAACTCAACTGGCACGTGACCCAAAACAAATTCACAAAAGAAAGCAACTAAACATCAATCGTGGCATACATACATCAAGCGCAAAACATAATTTACACTCTAGAAAAATTGTAAAAATTAAAAAACAATTGTATGGTACAGTACATATTACATTAAAATCTGTTTCTATTGGCCTAAAGTCATGGAATGGAATTTAAATATCTAGCAGCCTGTGGGGAGATACATATTAAGTCTTCCTTGGACACTGCTTTTACCCCAAATTAAGAATCTTCTCAAACCATGGGCTTTATAAGAACATACTAAATTTTTTGCCAAAGCTGTATGCAAGTTTAGGCTGGTGGCTCAAAGTCTGTTTTAGATATTCTCAACCTGATACTATTTTATAGAAAAGCAAACAAATTGGATCAGTCATATTGCTACGCTTCACTATAATTCTGGAATATCCTTTAACAATAAGTTTAGAGCAGTAAAACCTTTAAGGGTTTAAATTTATAAATCATCCGAAAATCTCTACTCTATTATTCATGTAGATTTTAAAGCTTTCATATTCCACGCTGTAAACTTGTGTGATAATAAAAAGTATGATGCAGTATAGAAATTGTTTAGATTTTTTGTTAAAGGTATACTTTATTTTATCTTTAATAGATCCCCACTCTTTATTTTACATTTACATTTAAACGCGGTACTTTTCTTATATCAAACAAGTTTAAATATTAGTCAAAATCATTCGCCGGGCATACTTGCGGAAACTGGTTTTTGGACAAAACTTTTCGTGGGAAAAAGAATGGTCGAATCAATCGAACTTTTTTACACATCTCCGTATTCAAATCTTCTTTTACGCAAAAATTGGAAACTGTTTTAAGTTTGCTTAAAGCTTCTCTCTCACAACACCACATAAAAATTTGTTCGATCAGATCAGCTACCAGCCAAACCCTGGCGAGCTTAGCGACCTATATGTATTTGAATTAAATGAATGAATGTTTAATATAAATTTTTTTTTATTGGAGACCAATACTCATTAGTAAACCCCTACGAAATGCTGTAGTAGTCGCCGAGGTCTAGTGGTTAGTGTGTTGGCTTACTAAGACATGAGCCCTGGGTTCGACACCCAGCTCCGACATCTTAAAAAAAAGAAATATAAAAAAAAATATTTCTTTCGGCGACTACCTCTCACCAGTCTCCTGGCAAAAGCTCTGAGAGTAATTAATTGCCATGAACAAGCTTCTCAAGTCTGTCTTTCGGAGTCGACATTAAACTGTAGGTCCCGGTACTCATGGATAAAAATTTACACACACGACATGAGTGCTGCCTGAAGCTAGGCTGTAATCCTGACACAGGGTTGTAAAGGCCAGTTATGTATGTATGTATGTATGTACTAAATGCTGGGCATTGTATTGGAATTTTTGGAAAGCACAGTACATATATATTCTTTTTTATAATATTATTAAGCGCCTTAGGAATGAGACAAATTGTTGTGAATTGATCATTCAAAGACCAGTTTTATACCTTCACAATTAAATGATCAACAGCAATTGCCTCATCGTTGCCTGTTAATTGTGTGGTGAGTGCCTTCGCTAAGTAGGTTTAACTGTTATCTGCTACTTTCCAATAGGTGACGCTTTTCTCCTGATCATTCGTTTTTTGTTGACTTTGGTTAAGGTGGAATAGAGTGTAATGACGGGGAGCGGTTTCTTTGTATATGGTCTCTTGAGGAGGGGGAGAACATCTCATTTTGAAATTATAATTTAATCACCAACGAAGTTATTTGAATCAAATTTAGAAACTTCTGAATTTTTTTCACAGGGGATGACTTCCATTCATGTAGTACATTGTGTTGCTCTAAAAAATGTGTCATGTAAAGGGAAAAAGAGATAAGTAGTAGTATATGTCGGCATTTGATTTGAAGTTACTTATATTGAATGTGGTTTTTTTTTATACATTGTATTTTCAATAACGGTATGAAATTCAAATTGTAGACAACCTGTGGATAAGAACCACCCCAATCCGGCGAGCTCATGCCGTGCCTGAGACCAGCATACCGTGTCCACATGAAAGGTTGTCACAATTTTGTAAATGACAGGAAAAAATTTTGCGAAGAGGTTGTTCCATAAACGAACCGTGTAACTAAAAACCAAATTCTTTCAACTAAAAAAAATGCGTTCTATAAGACTACACATACGTATGAACTTTAAACTTAATGTTTTTATTATATCAGACCACCTTCCATGGTAGTACCGCTGCATTGTGCGCCGAAGCTCCAATAACTTGATATATACCGTTTTTGATAATACCATCTTGGGTCAGATAAAAGTTTTGTTAATATGAAGAACGTTAGATGGAGTAAAGTACTTCTTGCGACATTTTAAATATGTGATCACACTTCAATGCCAAGAACACCAAGAGCGTCCGCCTCCTCTGTACTTACACTACTCATAGTCACAGATGACAAGAAAATATCATTATCACTACGACTATGCGTGATTATTAAGTCTTGCGCGCATTAATTTCAAAATTATCCAAACGAACTTATTGGAAAATTGTCAGCAGGCCTTTTGTATTTGAATTAAATGATTAATTAAATGCCTACGATCAAATGAATATGAGTGAGAAATATTGCTGTTCTCTGCTTAATAGTAGATAATATTTGTGAGAGCCACTCTCATAAATCAAACATCGCACAGTTTCTGATTGATTTTTTATACCAAATTTCTAAATTTTCACTTACAAAGCTGAACATCTTCTTTCTTTGGATGGTTTCATGCCCAATTGCCCAATTCCATCCAATTTCTCACTACACAGAAAAAATTATTTATATATTTTTTTCAATTAACTTGTTAATTGAAAATAAATTTTGTTTTGATTAAATCATTGATTGATTTAATTAACTTTTAAATTTTTTATACAACTTTTCTTTGAACATCTTTAATTAATATTACGACCAGCTTAATTGATAGCATTAATTTGTTTACTGTTGAAAACATAATTAATTTTTTAATTGGTATTACAAATATGTCAATTGAAACACATTTTTATTTTTTTCTGTGTAATAATTTATATTGACTCAAAGGCTATTTGAACCAAATTTAAGGGCCATTAACCATTTTGAAGATATATGGTGTTATTTTAGAAATTTGTGTAGCCTATAAGTCCATCCAATCAATTAGATTTGTACTGTAAAATTTACAAGAAAATTGGTTTAGTCGGTTATATGTCTATGGGCTTCACTTTTATATATAAAATATTCACCTTAATATTTTAGAAGAAATCGACTTCTACTGAATGAGGCTTTAGATATTTAAATGTACTTAATCATTCCAATATTTTTTAGTATTTATATTAGCCTGAATATACTATATTGAGTTATAAATATTTGTAATCTGTCAACCTGGCGTAAAAAAGTTTGCATTAGATATGAATTTGTTAATTATTAATATTAGCGGTAATCACTTTTTGTTACAAATATCCTTGTAAGAATTGCAAAAATAATGTAGATAAATATGTTTAATATGGTTTGCTACCTTTTCAACGAGGAGTGATTACTTCTTTTGTTTATTATTTTCTATTTTATAACAAAAAAAAAATATAAAATTGTAAACTTGAATAAGTTTCATTTTTATTTTTACCATCAATTTTCTTTGAGAATATTTTTCAAAGAAATTTTTACTCACATGTACCAGTTCATATAGTACATACACACATACATGGGTTGATTCCTGTCAAATTCGTTTCAATTTAACGTTTCTTTGATGACAAACATTTTGCGGATTTACTGCTATTTCTAGTGGTATTCAATCCATAGTTAGCAAAAGACTTGCTTTCAAAGCAAAAAGTTTCCCTTTTTCATACAGTAGCGAAACTAACAAGAAAGAAAAATATTTACACGTCAGTGCACACGACTCGCGCCTCCTTTTAACGAGAAAAAAGACTGAAACCTCATACAACTCTAGTTGTGTTTGGTTTATTTATTTAATCGAATAACTTGAGAGACAGGAAGAGATGAAGAGCCTTTACCAACTAAAAGCGACAGATAACACGTGTCTATTGGCCCAAAGTTAGATGGAGTGATGAAATATTCCAAGCGGCAAAAAAATACTTGCCTTTCGCATTGTCTGCCATATGAGAATTAAAAGAAAAAATGGTCACGTGACCACAGCGATGATGTTTTAGTGATTCAATCATGTAATCGGCATTCAAATGTCAGTATTGGTTTAATAAGGCGGAAAATTGAAATAGAATAGAAAGAAAAAATTTTTTTATACAGACTAGTTGCTGACACTTGCCAACACGGCAAGTGAATTTAAAACGAAACAATTTCCATATGAGTATGTGCTGGATAAAAAAAAATGAAATCGAATCCAAAATTCGATGCCTTTTAGAGTGTGTATGAGAAAAATGGAGGAGTGTGAGACTCTAAATGACACATTACGTGTATACGAGTATAATTAGCAGTGTTGGTAGTTTTTAATAATTTGAAGTACACACTTGCATTGCACTGCGTTGATATTTTTGCCTTCAATTAAGTAATTTAATCGTTTGCTCTTTTCTTTTAATTTTTTTTCTTTTTGTTCTTTTTACTTCATTTCATGTCACGAAATACAAACAATCGTCATCACTTCACACAAACTGATTGTCTTGCCAATGAAAATATTTCAATCAAACCGACCGACTCTCCTGTCTGTTTGCTGCATGAGACAAGGAAACTGTGACAGTGAATTTTTTAAAACAACATCAACAAAAAAAGTGAATGTTAATCCTTTTAAAAGGTTTCTTAATCTGTGGCTGTGGTGATTGAATTTGTTTTCACTTCCACAATTTTTTTGTTTTCTTTTTTCAAATACATTTTCTAAATTTGGTATGTAATTTTGATAAAATTTGACTAACTGAGAAACATTGTAAGAACGGTAAAACTGGACAAGTCCAATCTGAATATGGTGTTGGACGCTAGGAGGATAAAATTTTTGGAATTATAAATATTATATAATGCCTATAACGATTAATATCTATCAAAGGCTGAACGTCTGTGTTGAAATATAGTATACCAACCAGATGGTGTGTATCAGAAAAAGCCAGATATGTCCTAATAGTATGCAGAAGGTCTGCAGGAAAAACTTGGGACTGTAACCTAAGGATATTGCACTGGAGATATCAGACCAGTTGTGTTACATGAGGCTTTTACCTGGGCAGGTTAGATAAGTCTGGTTATAAATCAGTCCAAGCTGAATAAAGTATAGAGACTTGCAAGTACTATTAGCATATCTAAACGGCATTGGATAAAATAGAGAAATGGTATAAGGTTTATTCTAAGACTGAAGGCGGCACAGAAGGAGAGATATTTGGATCTGAGACGAAATATTCTGAGTATATAGGGATTTCGCAAACATTTTCCGGGCAGAGGTTTATGTCATAGAAAAATGCGCTCAATTTAATCTGGACAAAGAGCAGAAAATAGCCACACTATCTGATAGTCACGGTGTCATCTTGGCTTCTATGAAATTGACTCAAAGCTAGTATGAATCTGTCTTGTGAAAATGAACCAGCTGGGCTGGGACAATATTTTCAACAAATACTGGGTTCTGGACAATTTGGGTATTCGGGGAAATTTAGTGGCGAATGAATTTGCTGGGATCCATGTCATTGATGGGGCCAGAATTCTTCTGTAAAGTTTGAACGAGAGCTTGAAAGGGCATACTGAGTGAAAACGAGAAAACAGACAGATCTTAGATTTTTTTAATGTGCGTTGTATTGGAATTTTTGGGAAAGGAGAGTAAATTATGACAACAGAACATATATTTTATTTTTCTTATATTATTAAGCGCCTTAGGAATGAGATAAATTGCTGTGAATTGATCATTCAAAGGGCAGTGTTATACCATCATCCTTGAATGATCAGCAGCAACTGCCCCATCGTTGCATGTTGATTATGGTGAGTGCCTTCTCTAAGTGGGTTTATCTGTTATCTGCTATTTCCCAATAGGTGGCGCTTTTATCCTGATCAATTGTTTTTATTTTTTTTTGTTGTGAAAGGTTAAGGTGTAATAGAGTGGAATGCCTACTTTATATCTACGAGTATGATCGAAGGAGATTTAAGTCGTGAATTACATTCTTCAGAGACATCCTGAGGTTTTAATGGGACCTCTGAGCGGACTCAATAGGCATTTAAATAAAATAGGATCTGTCTGTGCAGATTCTGTGATGAGACAATTGAGTCATCAGAGCACATACTGGGCAGTTGTGCATTGAAAGTGAAAGCAGGTAAGTATGTTGGTGATTATCAATTAACGGATAGGAAACTATCTGAAATGACACCGGTAGACAATCTAATATTCGTTAAAGCGACGAAACTTGGGAAAATACTATAGAAACCCTAGTTAAATAAAGAAATGTAAAATAGACCTTCAGATTGAAGTGCTTTTATTACCCCATATATAAATGAATGTATTAACGTGGTGGTTACGTTCTAAGAATATTCCGCGTTATGAAATTCACTTAATTTTTATATAAATTTGAGGGTTATGCTCCAATAGGCTTTTTCAAAAATAGAACACAAAATGTTTAAGTTAAAATAAAACTTAAACACTTTATTAAAAGAAATGAAAAAAGAATATTTAAATAAAAACAATCAGAATAAAAAAGTATTGTTTATTAAAAACTAATTTTCATCGTAACTAAAATGAATGGGAAGAAAGAATTGTTAAATATCACTTCATAAGCTATTATCGTCAGAGAATACTTTTACGAAAGCTTATTTTGTTGATATTTTAATAATTTGTTCCTTAAAATTTAACAGTTTTATGATTAATTTATCTGGCAGCTAAGGCTGAACTTAATATAACCAATATATAGTAAATTTGTATGCCGATGAGTTCATCGGCAGTATTTGTTTTAAACAGATCATTGGTCTGTTATGCAGTTCATGGAATTTTCAAAGACTTGGTAGCGCTAAAAACTTAATCTGTGTGTTACCAAACACTTTAAAACTTGTCAAAAATTCTGACGTTTTATATACTATAAATATACTCGTACATACATATATGAGCACTTCCTTGTGACCCTACTAAAAGCAAATTAATTTGTTGTCGGGCAGTGACAAATATGTGCATATCTTTTGAATTGAAGTAATAAACCAACTTGTCATGTCACAAATTTAACTCATCAATGTGAAAGAAACGAAAAAAAAAATTCAATATGAAATGTACTATAAACGAATGAATACAGAACGTCTGTCACATGACCAAGCAATTCGCATTTAATGAAAATTGATATGAAAGGAAATTCATTATAACATTTAGTTACGGGTGAAATGTTTAAAATAGATACCAATTAAAACAAAAAACAAGAAAGAAATAAACAAAAATATCATTACAAGAAACCAACCACTCAAGTGAATACTAAAAAGAAAAGAAAAATTTTAAAGGCAGAATTAAATTTTTGTTTTTAAAGGTTTTATAAATTTATTTTCTTTTTATTTCTTTTACTCATATTGTAGTAATTCCTATCGTTTTTTATTATTATTGCTTTAAATCATAATACAAAATAATCAAATGCAAATAAAAAATAAAAAAAAAATAAATATTATATTTGACTTACATTTAGAAAAGACAAATCAACAGAGTTTGCCAATTTTATGGCTTTATTGATAAGAATAAAAAACAGTGGAGCAAATTTATTAAAAACAAATTAAATCAGGCATAGCGTTCCTTCATTAAACGCTTCTAATTTCTATAATCGAAATTTTTTCGGTTGTTTGAAACTTCTAATAATAGGTGTGTTTCTTTACTTTTTGGGTAAAGTTCGGTAAATAGAGAGTAAGCAATTATTTCTGTCAATAAGAGACAAATTTACCCAAAAGTACGGGAACGCAAAAGAGCAAATATTTTACCCATTCACATAAAAATATGAAACAAAAACACAACTTTATGTCACACACATACGTATATGGAACATGTACTTTCGCAAAAATAAACGACAATAATTCGACTTATACATGTTAAGTAAGACAAAAAAAAAACTGTTTTATATAAATATTGAATTAAATTATACTATAAGCCTTTCTTCACTGCAGGTTTATAAATATTTTCTAATTCAACTTTTGAAATGTTTTTTTTAGTTTTCTGAACCTTTCATTTTTCTATTATTTTTTAAACAGCTGATTATTTGTTTACTTGCACAAATTAGCCCGAAGGAAAAGTCTTTCGTGCATGAAGAAGAAGAATGTTACTCTTTCAAAACTTCTCTTATTTACCCAAATTTTGTGTACGGGAACGCTTTTTGGTAAAATTGGGATCCCGCGGGCGCTGAATGTAGAGTAAAGAAACAGACTTAATGCTATTAGTTGTGGAATATAACATCGTTCAAATGTCCGCTATCACTTCTCTGGTTGTAGCTCATCCGATATGTCCAATTTGAAGTGATTTTGACGCATAAATCAAGACGTTCTTAAATATTATTATTTGGATTGGTATGGCCTCAAATTCGACAAATTTTAAAGAAACAATTTTATTATTTGCTCATGTTGTTGAACGCTATATCAGTTCATGGTGATTTTTTCAAATAGACTGAATAATTGACAGCTGTAGATTCAACAAGATTGAAGTCCCTTTGGAAGACCCTAAACATGAACAGCTTTTTTTAGAGTAGTGCTACCTGCTATAGCTTCAAGATTTGACGATTTTAATCCTTATATTGACAAGTTTAAGAAATTACAAATTTAAAAAAAGCATTCCAGTTAGTGTAAGAAATTTGTTATATGATTGCTTTTAATATACGAGTACAACTCCTAAAAGAGTCTTCTAATGAAAATGAGAAGGAGTAACAAAACTGTATATCGTCGATGGAATTAAAGAACGCTGTAAATGACAAAGCATTAAATGTTCACCAGAGCCAAAAAACCTGAATGAAAGTAGAACAAAGACACTGGTATTTTTCAAAACGCAGACGGCGCAGGTGAATTTCTTTTCATCATAGAAATCTGGGGCGGAGACTAATCGAAGCGTATTTTTTTTTCTGATAAAAATTATGCAAAAAACGTATTTTCGATTTTTTTTGTCAGTTACAGCGTTCTTTAATTCTTGCGACGATATTCATTTTTCTTAATTAATTTTTTTACACATTTTTTGATAGGCTCATCTTTTAATCTTAGAATTTTTAAATTGTAATACCTACAAAATTCTGAAAATGATTATTTGAAGAGCTATAATACAGTCTGTTCATCTTTCTTCAAAAAATATTCAATAGATTAATCTCTACATACATTTTTAAGGATTCCGTCTCTCAATATCCAATAAAAGAATCAACTCGTGTAACAGTTTCTCTACTAATAAAAAATGCGCTTGTCGATCAAAAACGCTCTTCATGAGATTCCCAGTAGACCCTTCGACGATTGAAAATGCTAGCTAACATAAAATTTCTTGAAAATTTTTTTTTCAGGTCGTGCTTTTGCTATCAGATTCAGAGGATAGGGCCAGGTTCAAATCTCAGCTCTGACAACTTGAAATAAAGAAATATGAAAAAATTATTACTTTCATCGACTTCCCTCACCCAGCAGAAAATTTTTCAAATTGGAAGCAATAAATAAAATTGTAAGCAATAATGGAAGCATTATATTGTTTATGCATACCTTAAAGCTTCCAAAGATGCTATAGGATAAGGTATTATTTTTGATTTTTTATACTATTTGTTTACTGGTTGCAATAAATTTGCGTTTCTATTGCATTTTAGCGGCTCATTTCATATAAAAATCATGCATTATTGATGCGCACGAGTAAGGGATTGTTTACAATTTCTTCCTTACAAAATAGCTTACTGGTAAGCACTAATTTCTGCTGGGCAGCAGCCTTCTGGCAAAAGCTCTGGGAGTAATTAATTGACATGAAAAAGCTTCTCAAATCTGTCGTTCGGAGTCGACTTTAAAACTGTAGGTCCCGGTACTTATGGATAAAAATTAACACACATAACATGAGTACTGCGAGAGGTTAGGCCGTAACCCTGACACAGGGTTGTAATGGCCAATTATGTACTCGTATGTATGTATGTAGTGTGTTCAGAAAATATAAGTAAATTTGGGGCTTTAGATGACAGTGTGGCACCCAAACATATGATTTGTGTTGATTTCCCTTTTTCTGTTCTTCTTCTAGAATTTGGCCGCGAGTTGTATAAGAACACAAAACTGTGCCAGGTGCCTAGTTAGAATGGCATAATGTATGAAGATTTGTAATTGTTTGAAGGGTTTGTAATCATAAAAGGAATACAAAAACATGTGTTAAAGGTCTGCATAATAAAATGATCGTGATGCAAAGTCATTGCTTCTACACAATTCCGTAGGCTTTTTCATAGTGTTTCTCGCCAGCGGCGTCTAACTTCAAGATAATACTCCTTATTCATCGTATACGATTAAGTGGAATAATAATTTGATTCAATTTCTAAAGATTCTTATAATCTTTTGGAGTGAAGGGCCTTTCACTACGAACGCCGTAATTCGGTTCTTCTCGAACTTTTTGAATATCTAATAAGGCTTGTAAACATTTTTCTAACTCAGACTACAAATAACCGTACGCCACTCTCAACATTTCAAAAGCTTTTAAGCAATTAATTAAATTTTTTATAAAAAATATTATTTATTTCATCCAAAAGAAGAAGAAAAACATCTAACCATTATAAACATAAAAAAAAATCGCTAATGATATGCAATTGCAACCCTAAGCAGAATTACGGCCTAGCTTACTACAACACACATGTCGTGTGCGTCAGTTTTAATCTACTAGTAACGGGGCAATCAGTTACTCTTAAAGCTTTTGTTAAAAGACGTAGTCGCCAAAAGAAATAGTTTTTCATATTTTTGTCAGAGCTGGGGTTTGAACCCAGACCTCTCGTCTAGTAAGTGAACGGACTACATACTAGGCCTCTGCTACATATTTTTTTTTTATTTATTTGAGACCAATACTCAGGGGTAAACCCCTATAAAATGCTGTGAATTGTATTGAAACTTTTGAAAAGGACAGTACAAATATTATTATTAATTATTATATTATTATTAATTATTATATTATTATTAAGTGCCTTAGGAATGAGACAATATGCACGTAGCCTGAAATATTTAAAAATTTAACTTTTCTTTTGCACCTCGTACATATTTAAAAATATTTGTTAGTTTGCCTAATAAATTCTAGAGGCATTTTATTTGCTTCTAAAAAATATATAAATAAAAAATATTTTGAATGTAATCCCAATCACCAAACCTTCTAACAAGCTCATAACAAGCATCCATTAAAAAATGCTTAAAAGTTTATAAAATTTATGACGACAAACTGATTGTATGACATCCATCTGGTGAATTCCATAAATGAATCACTTATTCTCTCATTCATATATTTGCGAAAATACAATATAACACCAACTACAGTGAAATATTGCTGACGATATGATACTCGTATTTGCTAAAAAAGAAGCTTTAGTTTATAATGCCAAATAGCTTAGCAGAGGTTTTAGTTAATAAAACTTAAGCATTTAATTGCCTCAAATGAAAGGCGAGTATATAAAAGTTAAGATCTGTTGTAATACACTGTTGTATAAATTGGTATTATAATTAAGTTCCTATAAAATATTAAATCATATAAAAAATACAAATAACAAGAGCAGCAGGTAAAGTATTAATAAAAAACAAAACACAAAATGTTTTAATTCGTACTACAAAAAACACAAAGTACTCCCATAAATGACAACGACAACGACAACGGTTATGATTATGACTTTGCAAATGGCGTGGGAAATATTTATTTTTTTCACACTATTTCGCAGGCTATTAAGTGATTTTACATATTTTGAATCTTTGAATAAAATTATTATATTTAAATAATATTGTGCATACAAACAGACATACATACGTATTCATTTTATTTTTGTTGTTCTTTTTTTTCAATAAAAATATTTATTTAATAAAAATAAATTTTATGCATTCGTACGCACCACTCTCGTGTCACATTCACAAGGGAATAAAACATGAAACGTATGTTTCACTTCAGCTCACAATCTATAATTGAGAGTAGAAATGTAATTGTTTATGAAATAAATGCACCCCATTGTTAAAACAATTTTAAAGAAAATATTATTTCTTTTAAAAAATAAAAACTTTGATGTCGCGTGTCATAAATATATTTTTTTTCACATAAAACTTTATTTTTCTTTTATTAAAAATGTGTCATTGCAAATAAAGAGTTACACATAATTTTATCTAAATTTTTTGTTATCCTTATTGTTGAAGTTGCTTCAAAAACAATATTTTGCATACGAGTAGCACAATAACTGCACATAATAGGTTTGAGTTTTAAAAGTTATATAAAAACAATTAAATCTTTGACACCACACCCTTAATATGTTGAAAGAGATAGGAATGAACCTTTTATTCAACTGCTTTCATAGAGACAATAATAAGCGTTCAACTGTAGTGTGAACAAGCAAAATACTCGTATAGTAGAGATGCATGGGTTGCTTATGTTTTGAACTTCGATTTATTGTGTAAATCTGATTTTATTACATAAAATTTTTAACATAAAAATCGAGAGTTTAAATAAATTTCTTTAAAATGGGCTGGTTGCTTAAAAGCAATCCCATATCAGTTTTATAAACATTTTTGGATTTAATGAAAAATTATAGATTAATAAAATTTATTTTTAATAACACAGTGCAGAACTAAAATCTTGAACCAATTGAGACCCCCAAAATCTAAAAGCTTATGATAGTAGTAGAAAAACCCCTAGCTGGGTTTTAAATTATTAGCTAAAGTTTTATTTTTAATTCATTTTTGAAGTTTTCGATTGCGGGGTCGATTTTAGTATAATTTTCAAACAACATGTCTATACTTCGTGAACTATTCGAAATATTGCTTTTCTCTTTTCAGTAAATTTTTACCTCTTAATTGGATCTAACAATTTTGCTTTGAGATAAAATAAAAAGGGCAACATGGAATAGACTGGAAATGTAAGGGAGCGGTTTTTTGAAGATGGACTTCTTGGAGAGGGCGGAATTCTTACATAAATTATAGTTTCAAAAAACAGCAAATTTTATCTAAAATGTTTGTCCTTCGCTATGATTGAACCTCGGTCATTTAAGTCTCTGTGCGAGCGCTGTAACCACTATACCACGACTTTGATATTCAAAGATTATAGCAGTTTGAAATTTTTTTTTAATTCTTTTTACATAACATATCTACGTACCTACCTGACTACGTTGAAATTGTAATCTGTAATTTTCTTAAGCTAAAATGCTAAAATTTTGGGTTTTTAAAACAGGCTGGGCGTTAGAATATATAAAATAAAAAATTTTAGAGATAACAGGCATGAAGCTTTTAAATTACAATATGCGTTCAAGAATTGTATCCGTAGCCAAAAAGTCCTAAATCAAGTTTATACATTTTTAGCGATAGAGTTTTAGTTTAGGAGTATTACAGAATAAGGCCTCTGTTATCATTTAATTTTGCCAATTAATTTTTTGGTTAATACAATTAAGTTTTTTCATTGAAACGCATAATGCTTCTGCATACGTTTTTTTGCTTTAGTTACTACAAATAAAATTTTATGGAGTTTTCGCTTCTACAAAAATGTGTAACATTTTATTATTATAATGTAATGAAATTCTCAAGCTCAAGGTCTTTTTTTAAATAAAAACTTTTATTTAATTATCAATATTTCGCTACTCCTGCGTGTAGCGTCTTCAGGATATATTTATTTATAAATTATTTTCAAATTTTAAATACAGAAAATGTGTATTTATAAATTCAAAAAATTTTTTTTTTGTCAAATGAAAAATTTTTTAAAAAATCAAAAAGTGTTCTACCCAACAAACATAATAAAATCAATAATATAAACATGTTTACAAAATCATGAAATAAAGTAATATTAGTGTAAATATGTAACAAATTAATTAAAAATATTAAATGAAATATTAAATAATAAATCAAATTAACAAGAAATTAACAATTTATTTTCTGTTTATTAAATGTCTGTATACTTGTGCTATGTTATCTGTGTCAGCCTTGAAGTTAATTCTGTGTGTTGTTGGTACATTAATAATTTGGAGCATTTCTAACATTAAACGTTTTTTATAATTATTTTCTACATTTAAAATAGAAACATTTTCAAAATTTGGATAGTGATTGAATTTTGAACAATGTGCTGATAAAGCCCTCTTTTGTGAATTAATATCCCTTCGTTTCTGGTCCGATTTATATCCAGCTATTCTAGTTTTTAACTTATTCTTGGTCGTACCTACATATACTTTATCACAAATTTCACTATCATTACCGTTACAAGGAATGCTATAAACTAAATTTGACTTGTCCCATTTCTTTACTTATCCTTTGTCTTGCTAAATAATCTTCCTAAAGTATTATATGTTGTATAACTCAAATTATACTTATCCTGACATTTTTAAACGGTCTGACAAAACAGGTATATAAATTATCGATTTATAAATTTTATCCGCCGTTGCATTATCACCATTTCCATTTCCCCTTCCCTGAATATTATTATTAAAATCTGCAACACACCTCATGTTATCCTTACATTGTCTAATTAATCTATGAATAATACTTAATGGGAAACTACTGTCAATTAATATATTCCTAACTTTAACAATGTTAGTTTTATGAAATTCCTTGTCACTAATTCTAAGTACTCTCTCTATTAAATTCTTAGCTGTGTTAATAATTACACCCTTACTATGCTTAGAAAAATAGTTAATAAGTCTTCCAGAAGCTGTTGGTTTTTGATACCAATCAATTACTAGTTTCCTATCTTTTCTAATTAATAGTATATCTAAAAACGAAATCCTAAAATTAAATTCTCTCTCCATAGTAAAGTTAGAAAAAGGATTAAAATTATTGAGTGTGGTCAACATTCTTCCAATTCCACTTTTTGGAATAATACAAAATAAATCATCTACGTATTTCGTCATAATCCTAGGTTTAATTTCCAATTGACCAATACAATCATCTAATAATTTCTCCATAACTATATCTGCCAAAATTGGAGATGCGGGCGAACCCATTTTCTGTATTTAAAATTTGAAAATAATTTATAAATAAATATATCCTGAAGACGCTACACGCAGGAGTAGCGAAATATTGATAATTAAATAAAAGTTTTTATTTAAAAAAAGACCTTGAGCTTGAGAATTTCATTACATTATAATAATAAAGGTCGAAAGACCAGAATTAAAAATTTTATTATTATATGATATAAAAATAGGATATTATACATTCTCTTTTGATCTCGTTTTATTTTAATCGAAATTTTTTATTTGTTGCTCTAAAGGATATTTTTTTAAAAAGGAATATTTTGTCAAGATCAGGGAGAAAAATTTATGAAAGGCAACATTTTTTGATAGAAACGAATTAATTGACGCGATAATTGCATCAATTTTGTAGCAAAATTTTATTGACTTGACCCTGATCTAGAAATGTATGCCATGGAAGAAAGGAAGGAGGGACAAGTGCTTGTGAACATGAAAAACCCAGGCAGGAAGATTGTTTCGTAAACGAACAGTGCGGGGTAGTCACTGACACTCTTTCAATCTTGGGCAGCAGAAGAACGCTTTCTAGAAAACTTGAATTACTTGCAAGTAATTCAGCTAAAAGGTTCACTCGAAGGCAGTCGATTTCGGCATCAAGCATATAACAGCTACCTACTTAGGGAAGAACTTTATCACTTCACAATCAACATCGAACAACAGATGGGACAATTTCTGTTAAACATTCAAGGCTGGGGTATGGATGGGGTACTTCGAACAAGGTAAAGTCTCTGATTGGGGTCAACCTGGCGGCCTCTAGAACTACCCTTGTTACCTCGTGGCCCTCCTGGAAAGCATGTTAACACCCGTTAGCGTGTTAACTAATGTATGCTGCGTTGTCCTATCTTCTGGACTTTAAATTTGAGTTGTGCGTAGGGATTGAAACCCACCATGTAAAAACATTTTTCAATGAAAACTGAAACCAAAGCCTCTAAACGGATACCCTTTTATGTTGAAGAACTTGGCACACGTTTTAAGGACTATGATTTAAGGATATGCACCTGGAATGTAGATCAAGTCAACTGACAGCAACTCGTAATGCGTTTAATAATAAGAAAAAAAAAGAACTCTCTAACCTATCATTTAAAATTTTCAATATAATGCACACCATGAGTAGGGATTTACTACCCTGAGTATTGGTCTCAATAAAAAAAAAAAAAAAAATAAAATAAAAAGAATGTACTTAGTAAGGCCCTTAAGAAGATAAAAAAGGCTTATATGTATATGTAATGAAAACAATGTATATGAAACAATGTGGATAACATCCTCAGGAACCTAGGTTGCACATAAGGCCTATGAAGACAAATGTGAGCATAAACAGAAAAAAAATTTTGTTTTCAGCCCTTGCACATTGCAAACATCGATGCGAAAACAACCCGACATGTACAAATCCAAATCAAGCGGATTTCTTTAACAGTATCAAAGACAAGGAAACAAACCGCCACTTATTGATTATTTAATAACCAGTGATATATCTTCACCATTAAATATTTAACAGTGACATATCACCACGTCAGTCATCCCCACCGAAAAGCAACACCTGCGTATTACGTCTTTCACAGGGTGACTGGTTTTATACCTTCTAGTCGAACTGGGTTCAATTGGCAGATCTGCATATATTTTTTTATAGTAACAGCCGTCAGAACGACTCCGTCAAATAAATAATGCCTATAAATTAGTTTTATTAAGATTTAAATCAACAAGTATATGAAGGTTATCGGCTCCAACAGTATTTGACAATTACCAAACGTATAACTAGACTCTTAAATTAATGCTCAAAAGTATCCCAAACTCAAGATAAACTCAGTAATAACTTGTAGATATTAAGAGAACACTGTTTTTAGAAGACATATTATAATACACTATTACGTGGTGGTTGCATATAAACTGAAAACCAATTTTTGTTTATTTCTCGTTACATGAATTATACGTTTTATGTATACTATTTTCCATGTTATTAAAAGTCGCTGATTTTAATTACGTTTTTTTTTTGTTATTTTTTTTCATTGTGAAAGAATTGCAAAGAGAGCCAAATGGAATGATTATTTAGAGTTATTTTGTAGCATGAAAAATAAATAGAAGTTCAACAGAGCACATGGAAAGAAAAAAATTATTTTATTTCATTTTATTTTATTTACTTTTAAAATACTTTTATTGCACATTTTACTAACGTTGATTGCGCAAAAATGTGATACTCTGGTTATTACTATTGTTGTTACCATTGCTGTTGTCGGTAATATCTGTTTTTGCCAGGTTGTAAATCATTTTGATTTCTTTCTTTATCTGCCACACTGCAAACAACATAAAATGAATATTTTTTTTTTTACGTTTTATTCTGTTTAATATGCCCCAATATCAGCCAAAACCAACAATAATAAAAACATTTTTTTTTTTAATTTTTTATTTATTATTTCATTTCGTTTTTTTGTACTTCTTTAACTTCTTGCTGCTGTTATCACTACTACCGGTTTATGATATTTATTTTTTATGCACTCCCTACACTACTTGTGGTGATGGAGGTACGAGTATAAAGGGGTTATGTTTGAATATTTAAAAACAAAAACTGTGAAATCACTAACTTCTTTCGAATATTTTATATCATAGAAAGGGTGATTAAATTTTAAGGGACGATGTTGATTTTGAATAAAACCCAAATTATTTAAGAAATTATTGTAATTTATTTTTATTATGATAATTTGGTATGGTTCAATTATGTACCGAAGAAAATATCGGCCAAATGGTCTCCGCAACCTCGTCGGATCAACTCCATCCGATGGTCCAAATGTTCGATGATGGTGAAGCATAAGTGAGGTTCTATGCCATTAATGTGCCGAATTATCTCATCCTTTAGCTCTTGAATTTTTGCTGGCTTATCGACGTATACTTTTTCTTTCAAATAACCCCAAGGACAGAAGTCCAACGTTGTCAAAAAACATGATCTTGGCGGCCAATTGACATCGCCACCACGTGAAATTACACGGCCATTGAATTTGTAGCGCAAAAGAGCCATTGTTTCGTTAGCTGTGTGGCTAGTTGCATATTCCTGTTGAAACCACATATCGTCCACATTATAATGTTCATAAACTACTAGCGTGAGAGGTGCATTTGTTGAGAACGACGACGTGTTAAGGTGGACAGCTCTTTAGCCACACTATCACGAACAGCAGCATTATTTTCCGCATTACGAGCTGTACAAGCATGCACCGGGGTTTTCACACCTTCTACAGACCCGGTTTGCTCAAATTTTTGCACGATTTTTCCGATTGTAAGCACATTTGGACGATTAAATTGACCGAAAAAATCACGAAGTTCACGATATGCATTTTGATTTGAACGCCCATTTTCATAATAAGCCTGAATAACTTTAACGCGTTGCTCGATTGTGTATCTTTCCATGGTTCAAATCGATTTAGTCTGAAATTGAGAAATGTTAAATGAAATGCGGAAAAAAACTTGACGTTTAGGTATGGCTCTCATTCAACATCGTCCTTAAAATTTAACCACCCGATACATACATAAGTTTTTGGCTATTACAAACCTGTTTCAGGGTTACGGCCTGTGTGTGCCAATTTTTATCCATGAGTACCGGGACTAACAGTATAACGTTTTTTCGTGGCAGTCAGTTACTCTCAGAGTTTATGCCTCTCATAAGCAATATATTTTTATATATTTATTTAAGACGTCAGACCTGGGGTTTGAATCCGGAGCTTTTGTCTACTCAGCGAACACACTAACCACTAGACTTCGGGGACTGAGGATCATCAATTACTTTATTCTGGCATTGACTAATTAGTTCACCAATTATTTTCTTTTATTGTCCACTATATAGTGAAGTTTGTTCAACTTTGCTTTATGGTTACTCAGGAAATTATTAAAAAATCTATAACTTGTCGTATTTTAAAATTATAAAGATTTGAATTTCAAGAACATACCCGATTAATAGATATCGTAGAGGTTTTGTGCAATAGAAAATTAAGCACTAATTTTGAAAAAAACATACTTTCACGATATTGAAATGAACATTGAAAATCTGTCATTATATGGGATTGTTTTATTGCATTTACTAAGTTACGATAACAATTAATGACTGACAACGCTATTTGCAAATAAGGTGTTCAATGTTGCCACATAGCTTGCCATTGCATTATCTAAGGTGGTATTAACTTTAACATTATCGTGCATTCCTTATTCTACATTTTCTTGCACCCTTCTACTCAATATAACTTATAGCTAAAAATTAATATTGACTCTTAGTAAAGTTGAATTTTTATTGAGTTTGAATTGTGGTGTAGAGTACCTTATAGTTGGGCTTAATTGATTATAATGCCTTAACTTAATTTTTTTTATTTTACATTTATTCTTAATAAAACATAAAGTAAACCAAAAAATATAAAATGAGAGAAACGAAAAATGTTTTTGCATTCGGAGATTTTATTGCAAAAATATAAATAATTTGACAAAAATATTTTTATTTTTTTTTTTAAGAAAACATCTGTTTATTTTTCTTTTCTTTATGACATTGTAAATTACATTTAAAAAGCTTGTCTGTTTGTATTTGTCACGGAAAGTACCATAATTTGCGAAATTTTAAGTGTATTTTGCTTCTTAAAAATATTATCTTTTTGGTTATAAATTTTGGTGTAATTTATGTTTTTATTTGCATATGATGACCTTGTTCAGAGATGTCAAGTTGTTAAATTTGATTTTTTTTTCATTTGCCATTCTTATGGAAATGTTATATTGAAAATATTAAAAAAAAAAACGATAACAAAAAATAAATTTATCAATTGATGCCTATCTATAGACACACAAGAAAATGAGTTAAAATTTAGAAATTTATATATACATATGTACTAAGTGAAAGCCCAGGTTTCTATGCACTTTTCCACTTTAGTAACCTTACCCCAGGACAAATTTGGGTTCTTCATATAAGCTAGAAGATTAATGGTGTCCCATATATCCAGCCAGTTTCTTAATGTGCTTAGTAATAATCTATCTAATCTACTGTCTTTATGGTCCGGCATTCCATAGGGTTCAATGTTAGGTTCTTTGTTAGTTTTGCTTTATATTCTTGCCTTGCCTTTGATGATTGGCTCTAGTATACATACATTGTTCTTGTTTGCTTATGGCGTTTCTCTGCTATTTAGTACTAATCTGGATTTCTCCGTTGTATTGAAATCGAATATAAATTATTGTCTTAACAGAGACAAGCGCACGCTATTTATACCTTCTGGGCTATTTTAAATATTTTACTTTTTAATGTTCCAATTATGGTTGCCCTAGTATAGTATGTAGTGTGTTGGCTAACTAAGATTAGAGCTCTGGGTTCAAACCTTAGCTCTGGCATCTTGAAAGAAAGAAATATAAAAAAATTCGACGATAAAGTGTAGCTCATAGAAAAAAATTGAATCACACAATATGGGTGCTGTGAGAAGCTAGGCCGTGGTTAGTGGGTAGGTTCAAATCTCAGCTCTGACATCTTGAAATAAAGAAATAAGAAAAATTATTTCTTTCGGCGACTATCTCTCAGCAGTCTTCTGGCAAAAGCTCTGAGAGTAATTGATTGTCATGAAAAAGCTTCTCAAATCTGTCGTTCAGAGTCGACTTTAAACTGTAGGTACCGATACTCATGGATAAAAATTTACACACACAACATGAGAAACTAGGCCGTAACCCTGATACAGGGTTGTAATAGCCAATTATGTATGTAATATTCCAATCGATTTTATAGTTTAACAAAGATTAGAAGGTATTTTAATTTATAGCATACTTAGTTGTAAAGCGTTTTTTTACAGTTTATATAGGAAAATTTTTTATAGTCTAACTCTATTATTTGGGGATACTTTTAAGAAGAGAATAGGACACTCATTGATTATGCTGCATACTTTGTATTTCTTAAGAGATCTAAGTCGTGATGTAAGTTCTGGAATTATATTGGCCCATAATCATTGTGAAACACCAAAGTCTGCGATTTTTAAAAACAACTCTAAATTAAAAACCTCTTGTTATATTTTCTGTTACTGTAGTTGAACCAATCTTAAGTAGGTGTCAAGATGAAACAAAATACTAGCAAGTAGCATCTCTAAACAGTTGTTACGAAATAAAACAAAACAAAAACATTATTACAAAAATATAAAATCTTTAATAGAAAACCCGAATAATTATAAGCTTTTCGATAAAAAATTCGTGATGAGCGAAGACGAAAATATAAGTTTATGATTTTATGCTTATGATTAAAATTGCATCCTAGGTACTTAAAAGGAACAAAAGCAACCAATAAATAGAGAGGAAGGCGGCCTGTAGCATGGATATAAAACATATTTACTGGAGTACATAAAAATCCACATTAAATCCACATTTGGACAGTAATAGGGACGAGATTTTCTCGGTGGGTAAGTGCGACCTTTCCAAAAACTGATGCCTACCACCATTTTGTCATGAAAATTGGTACAAGAAATTTACCTCTCTCCACTCCACTCTAGTAAATATCTGCTAAGACAAGATTATCAAATTTTGGACAATGCTATAAAATTCTGTTTCCTTGTTGCATGTAACGACTACCCATATATTTTAAATTCTTAAAAAATTTGTGCATTTATCTCCCATGATTGTTAAAATTTTCTGAACTACATACATATGTATGTATGTACATACACCCTGCAAATAATAATTGGTTACATGGTCCAATTTTTGTGAAATGGACTACTTACAAATATGGTCCAATGTAATGCAGACATGGACCATGTTATTCACAAACAACAGCTTATTGCTTTAACACAAGTGTTCGTGTTTAATATACATTAAAATATTTTAATACATTGTTGCCAGTATTCGTAGTAAGTCTTTAATGAAATATTTTACAATGGCAACTCTATTATCCATATGCTTATTTTATTGAGAAATTTTGTGTATATGATGCATGTATCTATTAAAAGAATAAAAAAAGCGTTAAAGTGAAAAAAATAAAGCGGCAAAATAAAATTTAAAAAATTATAATTTTAAAGTCGTTAATATTAAAAATATAAAAGTATTTCGTTTCTGTACTGTTTTTTTCTTTTATCACGTAGTTTAAACTACCCCTGTGGAGTGCTCCATGGATTATTTTTAAAACTACTCCTCTAGTGTGTTCCATGGATTAGTTAATGGAGTAGTTTTTAAACTACTCCTCTAGTGTGCTCCATGGGGTAGTTTTTGGGTTAGTCCGATGGGTTACATGGTCCAGCCCTAGGACATCGCAATGTTAAATGGACCATGTTTTTTTCATACATTTGGGTTAGTTTTGGACTAGTCCTACTCCTCTGTGGAGTACTCTTTACATGCATGTATGGAGTACTCGCATTATCTGCAGGGCAGTACATACAGTACATACATATGTTTGTATATATCATTGTGCTTTAATGTTGAGCGTTTCTCTATTTCAAAAAAAAAAAAAATAAAAAAAAAAAAATAAAAAAAAAAAGAAAACATAAAAGAAAACCGCTCAACATATTGAAAAATAGTTGATTTTGGCTTTTTTTATACCCATAGATTAGCGGGTAGAATTAAAATATCAAATTTATTTACTTTTGATTTATACAAATCATAAACATACACACATACATACGCATGTATGTATATACAGAAGCCAAAAACTATAAATGATACCAAGCCCACCACCACCCTTTTGTTTTGTGGGTGTAAAAACGAATTAAAAAAAATTCTACCCTTTTTTTCTTTAAAAGAGAACAAATGAAAAATTGTTAAATTGTGTCTGTTTCATCAGAAGAATATAAATATTTGACAAAAATGAAGAAAAATAAGGAGAAAAAAAAAAATAAAAAAATAAAAAACGTGAGAACTTACAGTTCACAAACATTTAATAAATTCTGTTCAATTGGATTACAGAAAATTTAATGAAAGTCATTTGAAAATTGTCTAAATGATAAAGCAATCACTACATTTGCCAACTACTTATTTCATATATAATTGAAGTTCTTAATATATGGTATTTAAATAAGTTGCCGACAATTAAATAAATAATTTCTAAAAAAAAAAAACTAAAAAAGTACCGCTCTGCTACTGATACGATACAACCAACAACTATCAATAATTTATTTTATAGAAATACAATATTTCTTTTGTTTAATTTTTTTAATGTTTTTTTTTTCATGACAGTGATAAATCGTATCGCCAAAGAACAAAGACTTTACATGCCCACCCAACCAATGAATTGATATTTTGATTAAAAATATTTTATTTTTGATAAATAAAACGTTTTTCTGTTTTCTTTCTATTAGATAATAATTATAATTATACACATTAGTAATGTTAACTTAATTAACAAAAAGTACAACATAATTATGCATATGAATACATACACATAAACAAACAAATGTATGAGTATCAAATATTTGGCATATCAGTTCTTAACAGGCAAATTTAAATACCTTTTGATATACAATGCACTCGTACATAAATATACTCGTTTCTTTTTTGGTTATAAATTTTAATTATAAATAAGAAATTTCATTCAAGAAAAAATGAATTGCATGTTATAGGCATGTACATACATTTGTATGCATGTATAGTACGTCATTACTAATTATTTAACATTTGATTTGATGAAAGTTATCAAACAAACGAAGAACAACTAAAAAGTGAATTAAAAATTTTGTTTAAGTTTTTTCCTCATATTATGATATACAAAGAAGAGTTACTTTCTTGCGATATTTCTATCTAAATTTAGATATATATTAAGAACAAATCTAAGATAAGCGTAATTCCTCGAGTAGACTAGAAGCTACCCAGCAGAAAATAGTGCTTACCAGTAAGTTATTTTGTAAGGGAGAAATTGTGAACAATCACTTACTCGTGCGCATCAATAATGCCTGATTTTTATATGAAATGAGCCGCTAAAATGCAATAGAAATGCAAAATCTATTGCAACCAGTAAGCAAATAGTAAAAAAAAATCAAAATAATACTTTATCCTGTTTTTTTATACCAACTATCAAAATGTACTTTTTAGACCAAGACAATACCATTTTTTAAATTTTTTAAATAAAAACAGAATAATAATATAAAATAATATAAAAAAAACACTTAATATTGCATTCATACGGCTATATAAGTATATTAATCTTGGTAGAGATCGGCTATTTAACAAATTTTATTTATTATTATTTGTAAATAATAATATTTCTGTTATTTTAAAATTGAGGCAACATTTGAAAAAATATATACAGCCATGTTATGGAACTCAATTCCGGTCGGAAGTGGTTTTAATTCCGAAAATTCAGTTTTTTTATGAAACCACTGTTAACTCTTAAAGTAATATCGTTGTATTCATAACAAAAATATTCATATAATATATATGCATAAAGTGATTTTATTTGGATGAAATATTTAATTTTTTAAAAATTAAATTTTCGGATTGAAATCACTTTCGACCGGAATTGAGTTCCATGACATAACTGATAGTCTATTTCTTTCGTTTGTTTTAATTATGTTTTGGAAAGAAAGAGCACAGACAGAATTCTTTTTCGTCACTCAAGGTTTGCTTTATAATATTATTGTGGAAAAAATTCTAATTTAATTCATAAAATTACTTTTTTTATTGTTACAATTAAAATTTTAATTGTTTTTTTTTGTCATGAAACTAATTATTTAGCAATAATTGCACCTCGTTAGAACCTCATCGCCTAGCTTTGCGCAGAGGCGATATCGGTATAGTTGTTTCGTTATATAGTGGTTAGAGCGCTTGCACAAAAACTCAAATCCCAACAAAGGTGAAAAATTAAAAAGTTAGTTTGCTGTTTTTTCAACATTAAAAAAAAGGGGTCCCCCCCCTAATTCCAAGAAGTCCATCTACAAAGAAACCGCTCCCTGACATTCCACTCTATTCCACCTTAACCATTGGCAACAAAAAAAAACCAATGATCACTAGAAAAAGCGCCATCTATTGGGAAGTAGCAGATAGCAACTAAAATCTATTTTGTGAAGGCACTCATCACAATAAACATTTAACGATGAGGCAATTGCTGTTGATCATTCAAGGGTGAAGTTATACTACTGGCCTTTGAATGATGTATGTCATAAATGTACTGTCCTTTCCACAAAAATTCCAATACGATGCACTGCATTTAGTAGTGGTTTACGCCTGAGTATTGGTCTCAATAAAAAAATAAAAAATAAAAAAACTAGTTATTTAATTGATACTAATAAATAGGGCAACCAAAAATATGCATTAGCATTTTATTTTTCTGAATGTTACTAATAAAACAAGAAAAATATCAATTCATTTTAGGAAAAACTACGACTTTTAACCCCTATTTGTTACGACATATTTTTGCATATTTCGTTATAAATGCATACTTTTGCATTTTTCAATTTTTTTTCATATTTGTATGGCATATTTTAAAAATTTTTACATACATATATTATAAGAATTGACGTATATAACTAAATTATATTTCTTCGAAATAATGACTACGTACTGACACATGACTTATGTATAATCTATTGAACAATAAGGGTACTCTCAAAAACGCTTAATTTTAACATTGTGAAATTGGAAAAATTCGCGAGAATGGTTTATGAAGCTCCTTCTTAAACTATTGTGCAATAGTTAATGTCAATTTGATAGAAACGTCAAAGCCAAAAACAAATTAAACACAAAGCAAAAAAATTTTATATTTAGGGGAATTAGCGTTTAAAAAAATATTGATAAATAATGAATTCTAAATCAAAAGTTTCATATTTTTGAGCGTTGCACCTATTGGAACAAAATTGCCATTTCTGCATGATACCAAAAATTAAATTAAACGTTGATTTTTAAATTAATTAAATTTTCGTAAGAATATGCAGAAAATGAAGCAATCCGTGTCAAAAAGACTAAATAATATATTAGCGAATACCGAGATTTTAAAAGTAATAGGAATATTCTGTTTTGTAAAGTTTGTAATAACAGCCTGTTCATAGAACAGGAATGGTTTTTGACATTCGTCTTTTTATATGAGAAAAATTAGCAAATAAAAATACAAATACAGTTCATCTCACATTTCTGCATTATTAACTCAAAAAATGTGTTTTTTTTTTTGGGTTTTATCACTCTTTTCGCAAATCTGGTTGGTGGCTAATTGTTACTTTTCGTATTTTGAAAATTTGAAAAAAAATATACGTAATTTTACATCGACATACTCGTATGTATTTATTATGAGTTTTATAGAGCATATTTTTAACGCTTAAAGGTGTTTTTTCGATGCATATTTTAGGCGCTTAAAAAAAAATTTTATAGAGCATATTTTTGGTTGCCCTACTAATAAATATTGCACCTATTTATAGTCAGAAATAAAGGCGACATTAAGAAAAATAGAATCGACTTTTGTATCTTAAATTATATTTTTTTACATTATAGTCGGCTCTGAATTTAAAACTTTTTAAACAACATAGTTGCTCATTTTAATGCACATCAGATGTTCCTGCAAGTTAAAAAAATTTTTGGAGATTTTTCATTTATTGATGATTGTAAGGAATGTTTTGTTAAACAAAAGCCAAATATAAATCAAATAGTAATGTCGAGTTTTAAATAAATAAATACTGAAGTAATAATACCTATACCAATAAATATGTGGTTAAAACTTGTAGTGATATAACAGCAATCTGTCAACAAATTCACACACGCATGGGCAACAGCTTAGAAAAACGTCATAGGTACCTGCCTATATACCAAAAATGCCGACTACTTACACCATATTGATATTAATGCATATGTATGATTTTAAGAGAAAGCTATTTTATTTGTCAAAGCTTATGAGCTTATAATATTCTTACTTCTCTAACAAACCTCGTTGCTTTAAATCAAAATCGTCAATTCATTATAATTCATTTCCTTTTTCCTTTATTAATATGTTGTACTATTCGACTATTTGTAAAATAATCAACTGATTTTAACCCACATTTAATTTTTTTCCTTAGTTTTCCTTCTAACAAGATCACATACGACAGTGTCATAAATTTTCAATTTATCCTTAAAACAAATAGGTAAAAAAAAAAATAATAAAAAAAAACAAGACAACAATGACACATACTACGAATAGTATGTCTGATGATAATAAAAATGATGACAAAACATATGGACACAAAACGGCATTTAAAACCAATACGATGACATAAAAAATCTGGAACAGATGTTTGAAATGCACACAAAAGTAGTCAAATTTGTCCTGAACAATTGAACTGCAACAGGGGAAATTTGTGATGAGAGTAGTAACTCGTTGCTCTCATGACTACTCTCTCTTTTGGAAAAGCTAACACTTTATGAATGCGCTTTTTAATGAAAGGTATGTTTTTAAGAAAAATTTGTTTTCTTAATAATGGGCTAAATTTCTGTGTAAGAGCAAGAGAAACAAAAACATAGAGAGCATAAATATAAAAGAGAATAAGCAGGAAAGCATTGCGTGCGTGTGCACAAAACACACCCCTTTATACCTATAGATAAATTTTTATACCTATTGACATGATTTTCTTTAAGGCGTGGCTAAAAAAATGCAAACAACGAGTAGCGAGTAATTTGTATGCCATCCTTTTCTTCAATTAATGATAAATGGAGAACAAAACAAAAATCCAGATTCTGTTTGTAAAAATCATGAACTCGAAAACTATTTGTTTTGTAAGTTGTATAGAAAGGGTTTTTGTATTTGTATTTCTTCTTTTTGTTTGTTTTTGTTTTCCACATTTTCACGTGCCGCGCATAAATCGTTACTTAACCACGTACAAGAGCAAATTTTTAAGAATTCATGTGTATGGGAGAGTACTGTTGTTTTTTCTACCCACTTTTGAATAATGAGTCGCACTCTCAGACAGGGTTGTCAGGTATGGTGATTTAACGACATATTTGGTGACCAAATATTGAATTGGGGGGTAAGGCGATTTTTATTTATTTACATATTTATTTTTTGAAGCGGCTGTTGATTTTGTGCGGTATTTTTAAATAGAATTGGGTGAATTTGTTTTAAGAAATAGGTACCTATTAAATTGAATATGAAAATGAGTATTATTAAAAAAATGTTTTAATTTAAATACTCTAATAGGTACATATGTTTTGGCGAGTTTGTTGTTCTTTTTCTTCTTAATTAGGATGTCTATTACTTTATTCTCACAGTGCATACAGTGATGAAAGAAGTGACGGCTTCAGTTTAAAGTCGACTTCGACTCCGACAGACTTAAGAAGTTTGTTCATGGCAATCAAAGACTCTCAGAGCTTTTTCCAGAAGACTGCTAAGAGGTAGTCACCGAAAGAAATATTTTTTCATATTTTTTTTTTCAAAATCACAGAGCTGGGGTATGAACCCGGATCTCTTGCCTTAGTAATCCAACACACTAACCACTAGACCACTATATAACATCTGTAATAAGAAACTAAAACGCCATTAAATAAATGTTTAATAGAATTGTTTTTCTTGGTAAGAAAGGTATTTTCAAAAATCAATAGTGTTTAAACTAGTCTTGAAGATATACTGCAATATTTGGTACTAAATCATTACGAATTAAAAATTATATGAACGTATCTAAGTAAGGGCTGGAATCTGGAATGGTAGAGCCAAAAACATTCGTATATTTCTATATTTTTGAATTAACTGAAGTAAGATTTCAAATTTGTTTAATATTCGCTGTAAAAATTCTTGATTTTTAATTGTTTTAATTCTTTTTATAAACTTGTAAGGTCTTTTATAGTAACCATTGTACCTTTCTAGTGCTTGGTAATGATATTTCTTATTATTCAAATCTAAGCAAAATATATACGTTTTTATCTATTTTAAATAAATCCACATTTTATGATTTATGAATCATAATTTTCTATAACTTCTTGCCAAAAATCTAAACAAATGCTGTGGGGATTTTGGCGATTTTGGAGATTTGTCATATTACATTGGCAACCCTGCGTACAAGCAGTGAAATTGTTTTTTGTGGGAGAATTTTTTTTGTTTTTTTTTATCAAAATGTAAACTCTTTTAGATCATATTTTCCTATTTAAGTACACGACTTGTAATGACTTCACTTTTGTGAAAAACCGAAATTTATTTTTTTCCAGTGCCTTTTCTTTAGCGCCTGTTTTGTCTAAAGCTGTACTTATACAGACAGTGACTCTTTTAATTTGTTTGTCTGTTTGCAACAGTGGACGTATTATATTATTCATTTCTTTTTTTATCATTCAACTTCTTACGTTTCGTTTTCTATATCGTTAAATTCACTTCAGCCACCAATAACTATAACAGCAGAGGCCATTCATTTTACCCGCCTGTTGGCCTGGCATCCAAGTCAACCACGTTCATTGAAAAAGTATTGTCATTATCACATTGCACAATGGCACCGTTTACTTAATAAAATACGGATTACATTCAAATCGTTGTAAAGTTTCAGTTACACTTCTAGCAGCTTGAATTCAACCTTAGTATTAGGCCGTGGTCTAGTGGTTAGTGTGTTGGCTTACTAAGACATGGGCCCTGGGTTCGACTCCAGGCTCCGACATCTTCAAAAAAAGAAATATGAAAAAAAATATTTCTTTCAGTGACTACCTCTGAGCAGTCTTCTGGCAAAAGCTCTGAGAGTAACTAATTGCCATGAACAAGCTTCTCAAGTCTGTCGTTCGGAGTCGACTTTAAACTGTAGGTCCCGGTACTCATGAATAAAAATTTACACACACAACATGAGTGATGCGAGAAGCTAGGCCGTAATCATGACACAGGGTTGTAAAGGCCAGTTATGTATGTATTAGGCTTTATAACCAATTCGACCAAATCTCAACGATCTAAAGTGAACGCTTGTATAGCATATTTAAGCAAAAAAGCATATATTGAAGCAAACAATTAAGTTTTTGTCATTTTGGCTTTCTCTTTGATAACTTTTAGTTAACAGCCTATTCACAATATTAATTTACGATTTACGTCCTGAAAATTTTTTTTATTGGACTTTCGTGATATACTTTTTTTTATTAAAAAAATCAAAATTTATTAATAAAAGTGAGAATAATACTTAGCACGTTCCTTGCCAAGTTGTAAATGAGAAGGTTTCATTTCTAGGCCACGTGTACCATTTTCGGCGCACGGTAACCACTTTAATAATTTTCTATATATGCAGATTTTTTTCTTGGTTTTTGAAAGAACGTATATTATTTTCATAATTATAGATATTAAAAGGACAAAATGCTCAAAATAACAATAAAAAATTAAATTTATTTTGATAATTGAAAATTAAATTAAAAAAAACAGCTTGGCGTACAAATGAGGCTTCGTATGTACCGTTTTCGGTACACGTGGCAGGGAACGTGTTAAAAATATATGATAAGTATTTCTTTCGGCGAATCCCTCTTAAGAGTTTTCTGGCAAAAGCTCTGATAGTAATTGATTGCCGTGAATAAGCTTCTCCAGTCTGACGTTCGGAGTCGATATTAAACTGTAGGCCAGGGTACGCATTGATAGAAATTGACACAAACAATATTCGGGGCTAAGCCGTAACTTCGAAACAGGGTTACAATGGCCAATTGTGTATGGGTATTGCCTTGTACTGCGGTGTTAAAACTATCTGTTTGTCTCACGTATGGTAAATTCTTTTACAGAATGCAAATATTTTATTGTTTTCTGCAGCCAAATGTCAAGTATTGGATATGAATTTATATAAAAGAGGTATATATTCGGCGTGGTCTAGTGGTTAGTGTGTTGGCACACTAAAACGATAGTGCCGGGTTCAAATTTCAGCTCTGACATCTTAAAAAAAAAAATACGAAAAAATTATTTCTTTCGGCGACTACCTCTCAGCTGTCTGAGAGTAACTGATTGCCATAAAAAAGCTTCCCAAATCTGTGGTTCGGAGTCGACTTTAAACACAACATGAGTGCTGCGAGAAGCTAAGCCGTAACCCTGACACAGGGTTGTATTGGCCAATTATGTATGTATGTATATATTCTTTCTATTGTGTTCACGCCATCTACCCTGTTGCCCTAACCGTTACGAGTGTGTTAACATAGCACTACACAAAATATCCTTAAGGCGTTTAGTCGCAAAATTTACCGGCTTCAAACGTAAAATTAAATGTTCACCGAAAACGCCTCTTAATTGAGCCATTGTTTGGCGTTCTCCGTGGAATGTTGCACCATTTTATTCAAACCACATGTCAGCCAAGCCCAGCTCTTCCATTTTGGAAGACAAAAGATTGTAATCATCGTATAGTAATGCGGCATTCTTACTCGTTCATATATCTATTCAACTAGAAATAACTTTTTTTGCAATTGTTTTTTTTATAATTTTAAAGATTTTAATTCCACTGTGCAATAAAGACTTTTGTTTCAGTTACAAGTACTTTACGATAATGGGGGATTTTCAGTTGAGCATCTTCTAACAAAAATTAATTTAAATCGATATTTTGTAGCTTTTCCTTCATTCACTCATACATTCACTCACTTATTTATTTATTCGCCTTCCGTTATTTTTCCACAGTTTTTTTTTCGCTTCTTGCCTTTTAAAAAAAAAATTCACAAAAATAATAAAAAATGAAAAGAAAGAAGACAAATTTTAGTTATGGTTTATGGTTTCTCGTTTGTATGCCTTGGCAGCAGACGACTGACTTAAGCAGAGCGTAATTGTTGAATTTTGTGGTGGTTATTGGTTTCTTATGGTTGGTAACATCTTGAAACAAATTTATTAATTAGTATCCATGTCACATGACTAATTCAAATTAGATTGAAAGAAAGACAACCAAACCAAGAGTAGAGAAAAAAAAATATATGAAAATTTTTGTTAAAAGTACTTTAAAATTTGCTTGGAAGTTTAAAAAAAGAATTTTCAGATTGTCCTTAAAGTATTTAATTTAAATTTTAAGTTTAGAATTAATTTAGAATTAATTATTTGAAAAAATATGCGTTAAAAAAACTAATGACAGTATTTAGTAGAACATTATTAAAGAAAATCAAACTTTTTTTATTGAAAGCTGACAAATATGCTACTCACGGTTCATGGAAGACAGTAGTAGTTACAACACAAAATATGCCTCTTTAAGAATTTCAATATGTTGGGAAATCAAAGATTATTTTTCTTTCACGATTATTTTATAGCATGATGCCAGAATATATAACAAATTCCTTCTTATATAAGTTTCCTACTATAAATATTAACAATGTTTAAAATTAAAGGGCTTTTAATTGGCAAATAAGACGCATTGTTCAAATAACACAAAAATGGTACGTTTTATTTAAAATAAAATGCAAAAATAACATTCTGGTATGCGTATTTTTATATTTGAAATATTGTTCATACATATAGAGTTCTAACTTATTAAAATTGAACGATATGAATTTTTGGGCAAAATTAAACTGTTGAATAAAAAATGTTAAAAAACGTATGTTTTAATCCATTTAATTTTAATAAAATAGTTAAAATGTTTAAACCTTTGTCCCAATATCTTCTTCAACAGAACTGCATTCTATATTTTCCTCTTTCGTCTTGATTGTAAATAACTTCTTTGTACTATACTAAAGCTTTGTTTTCTAACCATTTGTTCCTAAACTGTTTTTCTTAACAGATTTGCCACGTAATTTCTATCAGTCAGTCAGTGAAGAATTGGAGCAGCATCAGAAAATATTACCGGACAAGTAAAATTGAAATTGTTAGTAGGTTGTGTAAGGATTCCACCCTGTGGTCTTGCTCTCTTGGAAAAAGAATCAGGCCCCAGACTGAGCACAGCCGGCTTTTTTTGCCGAGACGAATATTCAGGGGTGTAATCCCCTATTCATGCTGCGCCTTGTATTAGAATTTTTTATCGGATAGAGTTTTTTGACTCAAAAGCCAGTGCTATATCTTGAATGATCAACAGTAATTGCCCCATCTGTCGCTGGATGTTAATTATGACGTGGTAAGTATCTTCGCTAAATACCTAGTAGCTGTTAACCTCGCAGTAGGTGGCCCTTATTCTCCTGAACATTAATTTTTGATGGCATGCCAAAGGTGGAAGAGATTGGAATGTGGTGCAGTTTTTTTTTAACGGCAAGCGGAAGGTTTTCTTACGCTTAGCGCTTACGCTGAACCATCGACCCCAAATAAAGGCGGCAACGTTTTGCAAAAACACTAAATAGAGGAATCGAAACAACATATGCTTATACAACAATCCTGACCATTTTAATAATAAACTACATTTCGTAGTATTATTTTATTAATTTTTATTATATTTTACTTTTTTTGTACTATTATTATTTTTTTTTTTTTTTTAAATTTGAAAAAGCTTTTGAAATTAAACTTTTTATTTCGATTCGAATTCTTTCAAAATAAATTCCCCATTCCAAAAATAATAATAATGAATACAAAAATTTTTCGAAAATTCGTAGATTTTTACGAATTCGTAAGATTTTCAATTCGAATTTAAATACAAAGTAACCCCCCAGGGTTATCCAAACAACATAGGTTTACACTACAACCCTGTTTTTTTCTTATTTGTTTACATTGTTTGCAACCAACTATTGGACGCTCTGTCAAAATTCGATTTTTCAATTGCAAAGCGATGGCGCCGCGTTATATTGGGATGCTCCATACAAACTGTATGCGCATGAGAAATTTTGACAGCTGGAAAACGCTTGCCGCTTTTATTTAGCGATGGCAGTTAATGCGTGCTTAAAAGAATATGACTTCAAAAAAATATTTTTTTTTTAATTTAATTCATTATAGAAACATCGAAACATTATTTGCAAAAACAATCCAAATTCATTTGATAGAATTTAGTTCTGATGATTTTTAAACACAAACTTTGGAATTACCGAAATAGGAACTTAAGTTTTTGGTATAAAAGTCAAATCCTTTTTTTGTCTGAATGTCAAAAATAATAAAAAATTAAATTGTACTAATAAATGTTATTGTAGTTATTTGCCTCATAAAGCAAATTTAGTGGTTATATACTGAATATTAATTGAGTTTAATTCGGGTGAGAACATTATAATTCGCAAAATCTATTTCCACTAGATTGTGACTTAAATAGATAATATAAAAATGAGTATGTACAACACAAAGAATTCTGATGAGAATTTCGTAGCGAGGGTCGAAAACTCGTTCATTTCCCCTAGTATTTATACATATTCCTTACCGGATGTTAATTTTTATAAAGAAACCAGTTTAGGATCTCAAGACCGAAATAATAATTATTACATAGATTTATAAAAATAAACAAAAGATCCAAGTAATTCCAATTAGGAATTCAAGAAATAAAAAGATTTAATTTAGTTCTTGTCAAGAGTCCACTGCGTTAAAGAATTGCATGAAAATACAGTCTATTCGCGAAAACGTGAACACTCGAACATCTGAAAAAAGTGAAAATATTTTAATACAGCTATTAATGTTGTATTACATTTTTAACTGGTTTTTAAAGTACAAAAAAAAAAAAAATAAAAAAATAATAATTTTTTAAAAAACGTTAAAATTAAAACAAAAATTTTTTGGAGTACATGCATACATAATGGGCATTACAATCATGTTTCAGAGTTACGGCCTAACTTTTTGTCGCATCCATGTTCTGTTCATTAATTTTTACGCATGAGGACCGAAACCTATAATTTAACGTGTACTCCGAACGACAGACTTAAGAAGCTTGTTCATGGCAATCAGTTACTTTCAGAGCTTTTGCTAGAAAACTGTGAAGAGATGGTCACCGAAAGAAATATTTTATCATATTTCTTTCTTTCAAGATATTAAAGCGCTGGAGCTTGAACCCAGAGCTGTCGTTCTAGTATGCCAACACACTACATACTAGCCTACGGTGACCACACAAAAAATCGTTAAATCTACAGCCTTATTTATAATAAAAAATTATCAGGTCGTTGTAAACAGTGGCTAAGTTTTTCGTTTCTATACGTGGAAGTTCTTATTCAAACCTACAAGTTACTTAATTTTTTGGATTTTCTAACTAGTTATCAAATAGAAGGTATAGAAAGTTTTAATAATATCAGTCTATAGCGCTTGATAAACTTGCCAGTTTTTTGTCCCATATGCTAACGGGTTCCTAGCTTTTCATTATACATACGGCCGCTAATGTTTATGGATATAATCCACAACTGATCTAAAAAACAAAAATACTACTTTTAAAAATTTCTTACCTTCATTCAGTTAAAATTGTGGGTGTTTTTTATGATAAATATTAGATTTTTCTTTTTATTTATGTTATTTGAACTTGGCTTTCAATTTAAAAACCCAAAAGGATTTTAGCAATCCAGTTTGTTCCAACACACACACACTCAGACTTTAATAGACTTACAGGCTCATATTATTTTTTATAAAAGAATATAAACGAATACTTTCATTATTTTTGCCACAAAAGAAAAATAAAAACAACAACAATAATAAAAGAAAATGAAATAAAATAAGAAGAAAAGTTCACATACTTTTGAAATTGGCATTTTGTTTCATTATTTTACTTTTAACTGTTTGTAAATCTGTTTTTTTTTGTTTTTGGTAACCTTTTCATGTGTGGATTGCTGGTCTTTTTTTTTTCTTCCTTTTTTATTAACGAAAGTATCTGCGTGTGATTTTTATTTCCCATACCAAAGGATTTATTCCATTATTTTTTATTTTGTCAGGAATTTCATCAAACAAATCCTGTTATTGACTTTTAAATCTACGTGTGTTTGTGCAAATCATAAATTTGCTACAGAAAACTTTTATGAGTATTTTAAATAATTTTAAATATATTTTCTTAAGCTTTAATGTATATGCGTACATAGACAGCCTAATAAAACGGCAGTGTTTTAATGTGTTCACGAAAAATATCGGCAAATCATATTTAAATAACTTCGTCCTAAAATTATAAGGTATTATTAAAATTCGTCTTTATTTTTTTACATAAATATATAATTACAACACGGTGGCGATTCCCTATGTTGTTTTCAAGTTTGTTAATATTTCTGAATGAAGCCTTGGCCATTAATTCCGTATTTGTACTCACAATATCGTGATGGTAGGTGGGAGTACCTTTTAATGGTATTTTTATCTTCCTCAGATCACATACATACATACTGGGCCATTACAACCCTGTGTCAGGGTTACGGCCTAGCTTCTCGCAGCACTCATGTTGTGTGTGTTAATTTTTATCCATGAGTACCGGGACCTAAAGTTAAAAGTCGACTCCGAACGACAGATTTGAAAAGCTTGTTCATGGCCATCAGTTACTATCAAAGAAGACTGCTGAGAGGTAGTCGCCAAAAGAAATATTTTTTTCATTTCTTTTTCTTTCAAGATGTCAGAGCTGGGGTTTCAACCCTGGGCTCATGTCTTAATAACCCAACACACTAACCACTAGACCACGGCGACTACTAGATTTTAATCTAAAATATTTTGTGATACGCGACATGTTGTTGGATAGTCCAAAGCCCCCTTTAATTGTAAAATAAATAAAATAATATTTTTGAAAAATATGGCAGGGTTAGAGCCAGCGTAGCCGCACAAGAAATTTTACTCTTATCAGAAATGTTTGTATAATCTAATAATACACTCATGGACTAACTTCATCTAAATACAATTTGTAATATTGTTCGTAAGTCATTAAAAAATCGCTATTCTCCTAAGCAAAAATTGTTTTAATCTGTTGTAGAAAATTAATTAAAAAATTTATTTTCAATTATTGTTCAAACAAGATTAAATTTAATCATTAATTAACACTTAAATTACTAAAATTATTATAATAAGAGTAATTAGAAAATAACAGTGAAACAATAGGACTAACAAATATCGTGTATACCTCTCAACGAATATCTGTCTTATTTGCTCTTTATTATGAAAATTTGATTATGAAATAATGAATAGGGCAACCAAAATTATGCATTAGCATCCTTTTTTCTGAATGTTACTGACAAAACAACCAAAATATTAATTCATTTTAGGAGAAACTACGACATTTAACCCCAATTTGTTGCGGCATATTTTTGCATATTTCGTCATAAATGCATACTTTTGCATTTTTAAAATTTTTTCATATTAATTTATTTTATAAATTTTTACTTATGTTAGAAGAATTTACGTGTATTACCAAATTTTATTTTTCAAAATAATGACCATATACTGACACATTACTTAAGTACAATATAATCTATTAAATAATAAGGGTACTCATTAAAACGCTTAAATCTAACATTGGGAAAATTGGCAAAGCTTCTTTTTAAACTATTGTGCAATAGTTAATGCAAATTTGATAAAAATGTCAAAGCAAAAAACAAATTAAATACAAAGCTTACAAATTTTAAATACTTTTATAGGAATTAGCGTTTATAAAAATTTCTTAATAATGAATTCTCAATTAAAAATTACGTATTTTTCAACGTTGTACCTATTGGAGAAATATTGTCATAATTGCATGATATAAAAAATTAAATTAAAAGTTGATTTTTAAATTAATTAAATTTTTTTTAAATGCAGAAAATCAAGCAATCCGTATTAAACAGACTAAATAATATATTAGCGAATACCGAGATTTCAAAACTAATAGGAATATTCTGTTTTGTAAAGTTTGCAATAAGCCAGTCTGCAAAGAAAATATTTACCATAAAACATCACCTCGAAGTCAAAAACATATCGAGCTCAACGCAAGAAATTATTCTAGGAGACGTTTGCTTTCAAATTTGAATCAATTACTTCCGTCGATGTCAAAAGAAGTTTCTCGATGTACATGAGCGTTTTACGACAAAGCTTTATATTTCACAATTTGAGCGATATGATTGTTATTTATTGCAACAATAATTTAAATTTATTATTTACTCTTTTATTTTGTATTCTTGTCAGTCTGAATTTTTTGAGAAGAGTGGTATAACTCAAAAAAAGCGAATCTGAGATAAATGTATTTAAAAATTTTAATTTAGATAAACTGATAGGAAAAGTACAAGACACTTCTGGTAGTCACTCAGTGGAAAAAGAGATAAAAATATTATTTTTAGATATGTTTTAAAATACAGTTCATCTCATATTTCTGCATTAATAACTCAAAAAACAAATTTTTTGAGTTATGTTACTCTACTCGCAAATGAGCGATATGTAAATATAAAGAACATTTTTTTTATCTGTTTGGTGGCTAATTGTTATTCTTTATGTTTTAAAATTTTTGAAAAAAAAATATACGTAATTTTACGTCAACATATTTATGTATTATGAGTTTTATAGAACATATTTTTAACGCTTAAAACTGTGTTTTAACGCATATTTTAGGCGCTTAAAACTAATTTTATAGAGCATATTTTTGGTTGCCCTAATAATGACTAATAATTTACAAGCAACAAATGTAGAGGATGTGTGTGTGTGACTCCTAAAATTGCAGAAGAGTTACAAATATACTTCTGAAATACAGAATAATAAAAAAGCAACAGCAACAAATGCATTTCCATTTGGAGTCAATTGCTTATTGTAAAGAAAATGTAAAAAAAAAACAGATATGCAGCAGCAGTAGCATGTACGAAGAAGTACTTCTTAAAATTGGAGACGTCGTATTTCATTTCGTCATGTTCAGGGATTAGGCAGGGATTAGTGACCGAGTGTGCACAAAAAGTATGGAAGTGAGTGAACAAACGAATTCATCGTAAATGTGAGTGCGTAAATGTCTACTCGCATGTGTTCAAGTTGGATATGTGCGCTGTTTTTGTATCCATCCAAGACAAACATAATCATATTCGAACATAAAGTGTTTTTGAACTTTGAAACTCATGCTCGACATACGCATGAATATTCTTGTAATTATTAAAAAGTAAAAAACCTGTAATAAATTATAAAAATAGGCCCATCTTATAGCGGATGTAACGGTTCGAATGAGTGTGTGTAGGTTTGTGTGTTTGTGTGAATAACTTTTGTATGATGGGCCAAATGTCTGTTTTGGGGAAGTAAATAGGGAAACAAACAAGGGCAAGACTGGGATTTCTTAAACCAACTAATACTTTGCATTTATAATATCACTATTTTAAAGATGTTTCAAATACATTGTTGTTGTTGTTTTTGTTGTTGTTCCAATTACTAAGAGTATTTGTGCGGCTGCCTGTGTCTCGTTTTATTTTATGAAATATTTTATTAAAAGAAAAAAAAATTTTGTTTTTATTTGAATTGTTTGTACGTGCAACTTTCTAAGTATTTGGCATTAGTTGGGTATCAAAGGATATGTTTATCGATTGTACTTGACATTTGTTTTTCTTTTTATACTTTTTATCTGTGTTGCTGTTGCTGTTTCATTTTTGTTTTTAGTTATTAAATTTAACCCACTACTAATAGGTGTGAACATTGAAATAGAAGATAGTCTTTAATAAATGTAAAATTAAAATATTTATTCTATTAAATTTACATCTGTACGACTAGTAGCTATAACAAAATTAGAATAAATCAATAGTCATCAAAACAAAAAGTCATCGGACAAACACGAAATTTTTTGTGCCCAAAAAATTTTACGTACCAAGTAGGCCTTTACAAGCCTTTTTAAGAGTTACTGCCTAGCTTCTCACAGCACCCAATTTGTTAATCATGAGTAGTACTAGGACCTACAGTTTAATGTCGACTCTTAACGACAAACATGAGAAGTTTGTTCATGGCAGAGCTCTTGCCAAAAGAAATATTTTTTCATATTTCTTTCTTTCAATATGTCAGAGTTGGGGTTTGAATCCAGAGCTCTCGTGTATTACGGCGATCACTTAAATATACATATTATTAAAAGCATTTATTTTATGGTTTTTTCTATACGATGATATTATTTTAAAAAATTTTAAATCATTTATGCCATATAGTCTGGTACTCCGAACTCGAATCCCAGTAAGAGGGATAATTTTTAAAATTAATTTTGTTTTTCTTATCCCAATGAGACAATTTAAAATCATTTATTTATTTATTTTAAGAGCCAGAAATTTTTAAGAACTCAAAAAGCTAAATAGTCAATATTCTCAGTAGGAAAATAAAGTTCCTTTTATATTTCATTAGATTTTTTAAATTCTTGTACTAAATCCAATAAGAAAAACGTTTTTCTATGTGATTAACATTTCCAACAATGTTATTATAACTACAATCTGGAAGTATGAAAAAAGATACTATGTACTTGTACAAATCAGGTCTCAGAGTCTCAATAACATCTGTCAGAGCTTTAATACCTCTCCGACATTTCACAAACCCTGATTGTGGGGGTTTGCGTGGTATAGTGGTTAGAGCGCTCTCATAAAAACTCAAACGGCAGAGGTTCAAATCCCAGCAAAGGTGAAAAATGAAAAAGTTAGTTTGAGGTTTTTTCAAAAATAAAATTTAAAAATAACAGGTTCCCCCCCGCACCCTCTAAGAAGACCACCAACAAAGAAACCGCTCCCCGACATTCCACTATATTCCACCTTAACCAATGTCAACAAAAAACAAATGATCAGGAGAAAAGCGCCACCTATTGGGAAGTAGCAGATAACAGCTAAACCTACTTAGCGAAGACACTCACCACACAATCAACATGCAACGATAAGGCAATTGCTGTTGATCATTCAAGGGTGAAGTTATAACACTGGACTTTGAATGACCAATTCACAATAATTTGTCTCATTCTTAAGGCGCTTAATATTAATATAAGAAAAAATATATGCATATGTACTGTCCTCTCCAAAAAATTCCACTACAATGCACTGCATTTAGTAGGGGTTTACCCCTGAGTATTGGTCTCAAATGAAAAAAACATAAAAGTTTCAACTTCCTGAGATACATATCCTTAAATAGAAAGAGAAGGCTTGCATTAGGGAATGGAAAAACATATTTTGTCACCCTCAGTGAATGAGTAATACTGGATATGCTAATACTTTTGGCAGAATAACTTAATAAAGAATTGGGATTTATATCATCACAACACCAACAAAACTAGATTTTACCACCAAGAAACTTGGCGTATTAGCTTACGCAAAGCAAATTTAATGTATTATTTATGAAAGAGTTGTACATAATTCAGTATATAAATTATAAGTAGGTCTCGGTCTACGAATATTTACAAATCTCAAAGTGAGATCATCGACATTCTTCCCAACATCACATATTGAGCTTTCTCTCGCCCTGTACCAAACTTTTGGATTTCTCGCATTATGAATTTCTTGTCCCCTCAAATCTTTTTTAGGTAAATATTAAATCACATCACGAATTTCTAATTTTTCCATTATAAAAATATCACTGAAGCGTGTCATTCGATGACCTATTGTTATACGAAAGAGTTGCCAGATCTAAATGAGATTTAACATGTTTTCATAATGCTATAAACACACTAAAGGCTACCCACCATCGACTACAAGTTGTCAAAAATAGAATACATGTGTGCATATGAGAATACTTAATTATTTTAGTGGCAACACGACTACCGACCACACGACTACTTTTGTAGCCCATAGCCAACTTAGGTTAATTTCTATTTTTCTTGGCGACAGTAAACAGCTTACTGCTGCCAATATAATAAGATGCATGAAAAAGGTGTTTAAAAAACGCAATACATGAAACATATACAATAAAAATGGGAAAAAATTCAAGTTGCACCACTGAAAAAAAATATGTAATCATTTGTTTAAATTTTTTGTTTAGTTTTCATTTACATATTTCATTATTAGTTTTAGTTTTTATTTAATTTTTAATTTATTATTAAATTACATTTTTAGTTTTCTTAAATTTTTATTTATCTATTTATTCTTTTTTGGTAAGTATTTAATAGTTCGTTGTTACGGTGTCAAAACAGATGTTTATTTTGTAGCTGTAGTCATTATTATAATTAAGTAGCTGGCTACTTGGCTACTTTTGTAGCCAGCGAATTTTTTATTCATGTGTTCGGTGGTTATAGCCTTGAATGTGTTTATAGTATAAGAGAGATGGAGGTTTCCGTTATATAAAGTTTTCTGCTGTTTATAGCGCTATATAGTCGCCGTGGTCTAGTGGTTAGTGTGTTGGCTTACTAAGACATGAGCCCTGGCTTCGACACCCAGCTCCGATATCTTAAAAAAAAACGAAAAGAAATATGAAAAAAATATTTCTTTCGACGACTACCTCTCAGCAGTCTTCTGGCAAAAGCTCTGAGAGTAACTAATTGCCATGAACAAGCTTCTCAAGTTTGTCGTTCGGAGTCGACATTAAACTGTAGGTCCCGGTACTCATGGATAAAAATTTACACACACAACATGAGTGCTGCGAGAAGTTAGGCCGTAATCCTGACACAGGGTTATAAAGGCTAGTTATGTATGTATGTATAGCGCTATCACTCTATCAGGTTAGGTACATTTCGAACTGCCCTTGTATACATTTCATGAAGGCTTTATTCTTTTCTTAAGCCAAGTTTTTTCAAAATAGCTCAACATTTTAAAGGTGTTTGAAAATCCTTGAGAACGTTTTCATATGTATATGACCCCCTACTAGATTGTTTTTCAGGTTCTGACTAGAAGGGCAATTTTTTTAGGGTTTCAATTTTCTTTTTTGTTTTTAAAGGATTTTTCACATTTTTGTTAATTTAAAATTTTACAACGATACATGAATACAAACAAAAGTGTTCGAAGGTGTGATGTAGTATCGCCCAATCCACCAGTTCATTACCACACACTTCTGATTTGTTTGTACTTTTGCAAGTGTCCGTTGTATTTTTGATTCTTTTTTATGGCGTTTCTAAATAATTCTTTTGTCTGGTGCTGTTTTTTTTACGCACGTAACCAGTAAAATTGTTAAAATGTTAACCGAGTTATAAAGAGCATTACGGGAAAATAATTCTAAACGTGTATTTTGCTATTTTATGTGATGAGGGTGTGTATGGAAAAGGTTTATGTGTTTGTGTGTGTGTGTACATTAGCAATTGTAACCAAGTTATTTAACCCTTTGACTCCATTTGGGTTAATTTAGCATTTTATATTTATTTATTCTTTTTGTAATTGTGTGAATGTGTGTGTTTATAGGTGTATATGCATGTATTTCCATTTCTATTATTTTGTTGGTCCATATATCAGCGTCATTTGTAATTGGTATCAGGTATTTACAAGGATTTATCACAACACAAACAAACACACACCCATATTTTACATACACTAATGGTGATACATTTTCTTTTCAAACACCCACTCCTGTTTATTGTCACACGAAATACACATTTAAACTTATGCACGCACACAGAGACCCACCTAATAAAGGGAATATTCATTTCGCAATTTTAGCGGTATTTTATCACTAATAATGCAATTATTGTGTGTTTTAACGCAAATTTGCGAATTATCACTGACATTGTTCGTTCGTTTGTAACGTCGATTATTGTTTTGTGTGTGTTTTTGATATCAAAATTTTGAAATTTACTGTTGGTCTCTGTAGTGGTATGCAGTTAGAAAAATTCTTCACTTAAATAGGGAGAAAAATTAATTAATATCTCACAGTTTAAGTGTGAGTGGGTACGTTGGTTACACAAATTTACTTAAAATAGTTTTTTTATATGGTCCTGAACTATGACCATATTCTTTATTTGAGTTTAATAATGCACAGATGAGTTTTTTGATCAAACGCTTGTGTACAATATTATGAAAATTAAATGATGGAGGCTTGATGTGCAAAATATTTTTATAAAAATTACGGAAAATTATAGAAATAAGTGTCATCTGTTAGGTCAAATAACTCAGGAAATAAATCATGTTACTATCTAACAATTGATTTTATTGGCTTTAGGAAATTATGTATTCGAATAAAAGCCTATTTAAAATTTTTATATACATATATAGCCCTCAGCAGTAAGAAGGCGTAGTGACATATTTTTATTTTCCTATTGTCAGCTTTAAATATCAAAATACTTATGATTTATAAAGCTTTTTACTTAAAAAAATCATATAATGAACTCCTTTTCTTCTGATTTACAAAATAATTTAATTGCTAAATTTTTTATTTGTTCTTTATTTGTCACTTTTTGGAAAAAAAGTCTCACTATTTCATTACTTCGACGCATTGTGATAATTCCTGGTCTAAATCATTAAAATCATTAATAATACGAAAAATAAAATAAACTGTCATATCTAACATCTAACCGCACAAAACTCTTAAAATATTGGAGCTGTTTTTAACAAAATCCTTAGCTATTCGAGCCGAGATAAATCAAAAATAATTGGTTACAGCACTTAAGCTACTTGCGATCCAATCAATTAGCAAATTGTGTGGCATAGTGGTTAGAGCGCTCACATACAACTTAAAACAGCCAAGGTTCAAACCCCAACAAGGGTGTAAAATGAAGAATAAAAAATGTATTGTTCTTCGTGATTTTGATTAAAAAAATTGGAGGTTCCTCCGCCCCTCCAAGAAGTCCATCAGAAGAAACTGCCCCCTTTGGCATGCCATCAAAAATTTATGTTCAGGGCAATAAGCGCCACCTACTGGTAGGCTCACAGCTACTACCTACTTAGCGAGCCAAAATGCTCAAGACTTCATAACCTATATCTAGCGACAGATCGGGCTATTGCTATTGAACATTCAAGAGTGACGGTATAACACTGACCTCAAGCCATTTTTAAGGCGCTTAAAAAAAAAAAGAAAACAAATCTATCCTTTAAAAATTCCAATCAGCGACACAAAGAACTTTGATGAGACTATAGTAGTTGGAATCGAAAACAATTGTTAAGTTTGGCTAGTGTACTATTCCTTCACGGACATCATTTCTCCTTTGATTACAAAAAAAATTCATTGCAGTTAACCTTGATCTGACGAAACAAAAATTAATTAGGAAAATTGATCACTTCTCCTGGGGCTCGAACCCGAGCCTTCAGCGTTAAAACTAGTTTTAGCTCTTTCTAACCCTTTTTTAGTGAGTTCTTGGCTCTTTTCGCTTCAAAAAAGTTGGCATCGCTGATTACAATTCAATGAACCCCTGAATATTAGTCTCGGCAAAAAAAAAAAAAAATAACCACTATTTTCTTGATTATTATATCTTTACAATTTAAAAAGAAAAAAAAAAAAGGTTTTATATAAATTTGAAAATACTACTTAATTTTTTTTTTTTGGAAATAAATTCTGTTAAATGCATTTTAATGATATAAACTGTTAAATCTAGCAGTGAAAATGCTAAGGTGGCAACAATGGCTATAAACTTTTATATGTTAAACCAATTACATTTCGGCGCTTGTGTTCCGGCATGGCCAGCTATATTTTAGATTTAACTTAAGCAATTTAATTGTGTATCTTGAGAACGTTTAAAGTTAAATTCTCTGAATTTGGTCTGAATTACTTCACAATCAACACAATAGTAAGTACATATATAGAATAATGCCCGTATTCATAAAACCTATTTTAGGTTTATTGAGGGTACTTTTTGACAAGTATTGCATAGAAATTTGTAAAATAAACTTAAATATTTTTTATGAATACAGGCATAAATACTTATTTTTGTATATCATAGGGTAGTTAATAACAGAGGTTTATTAATTTAGTTTAAAGAGCTTCATGGCCAATAGAAATCATGACTTAGGAAATAAGCGGAATTGGTATTTCCCCAACAAGAGACGCGGTTAAGGATAAATAACCCTATACTCAGTACAGATAGCCTACTTAGTTAAACACTCTCACCATTCACATTTAGCATCCACCGACAGATGGGGCCAATTGCTGTTGATCATTCAATGGCGAAGGTATAACACTCGCATATGTGTGATCAAATTGTGTGAGCAACTTGTTAAATTGACATAAGGCGCTTAACATCTATCTCTTTATATATTCAACGTTCCAACACAATACACTGAATGAGTAGGGGTCTAAAAAAAGTTTTGTAATTTACGAAGCGGAATCGCTTAATAATCAAAGAATGTGAAAAAACAGTAAAAACTTAATAGAAATGTCGCTTCTTTTCAAATATTACAAAGCGATAATAGACTAAGATCGACCATAGTGGACAGAATTGGTCAAATAAGGTAAATGTATATTTTTTTATATACACAGTTTGAGAATGGTAAAGTAAGAGTTTTGATATTTTCTATAAACAACTTCAATCTGTATGATCAATAAAAATGTGAGGGATGTCGGGTTCTTGCCATACTTGTGGGTACTAATTATTGTATTTCTTGAGATTATTTAAAGCAGAAGTTTATAAAAATTTAATCTAATGGGGTTTTGGCTAGTTTTTTATACCATGATAATGTGAGCAGAATATAAAAAAATTTTATTTTAAAGAATTAAATTTTTTAATTGAATTAAATAATTCTTGTAAATTCTAATACGTTTGTATGAAATATATAAAGGTTTTGTCTTTATAAATTCTCTCAAATGTGCCTGAAAAAATTTCATGTATTCATACATACAAACAGGGATATTCATTCTCAATTCTTTTTTTTTTTTTGTTTTTTGGTTCTATAAAAAAAATTAAGAGTATAAGTCATTACATTACATTAAATAACATTTGAAATAAAGCCACTTATATGCCACAATATGAAGAACTTCTCAATACTGTGCAACCATGATTAAAACAACAACAACCACAACAACTAAAGACAAAATTGTAAAAACCTGATTGTATAAACAAAATTATGAACTGCAAAGAGTGATGTTGTGAATTTTAATAAATATTTATTATTGTTGCTCTTACATGTTTTATTTGCTACAGAAGAAGAAGAAATACATAAAAAAAGTTAGAATACAGACACACATTTATGATCTTCAAAAAAGAAAAAAAGAAGAATAATTTATTTTATTGGTAAAATCACGCAAATGGCAATTCGTGAGGGAAAACCCTTCAAGCACAGCAGCAATAAGAAAATAAAAAAAAAAAAACAAAGAAAATCAGGGTTGGCAGCAAAATAATGGGCTGAGGGTTTATTTCGATACAACATTTGAATGAAGAATGCCGCCTCTAAAGGATAACAATAATGATGAAGCTGCTATGACATCACTGCTCTGTATTATTTTTAAACAATTCATTTTATATTTAGGTTTTTGGTTGTTGTTATTGTTAGTTTTTAACAAAATGAATTGTAGTGTTAAAAAAAAGGTAGCCGAGTTGTGAAAAAAGGAATACAATAACAACACACAACACAACAATGAAGCATTCATCTAAAATAATAATGAAAAATAATAGGAATGATAATAATAATGATGACGATAACAATAATAATGGAATAACAAAACGCCCTTGACACCCAGTAAAACTAAAATGCCAAAAAGAGATTAAAGCCATTCATTCATTTATTTATTTATTTGTTTGTTTGCTTGTTTGTTTGTACATTGGTTTGTACACCACACAATAGAAAACAGTTACCAACAATAACAGAAAATCAAAAAAGATATACAAGAAATACCTACCAAATGAAAAAAAGGATAAAAATAAAAAAAAAAAACAAAATATAAAATATGTACAAACTAGAAAAGTAAAAACATCATGGCATCAACACTGTTTCCTTCGTAAACAATTTGAAAGCAAGAACTACTACAACTATCTTTGTTCAATACTATTTTGCATACAGGCTCATAATAATTATTTTAATCTTCCTTGTTGGTACATATTATCTATTTTGAGTTTGCATCTGATTGGAAACAATCTTGTACAGAATCATCTTAATTTAACGATTGTACGTCAATTTCGATAATTCCGAAAGTAAACAGCAGGTATAAAAATAATGTTCTTAATTTTAAACAAACAATATCGACTAGGACAACACATGGTAATCAAAAATAGCGGTTAAATGCGCCCACAAGAGGCAGTGGTCACTGCTATAAGTGAGCACTGCCCGTCCCTGTGACTATTGGCAACATATTACTCCCTACCTAGAAAAATTTGTTTTAGTTTTACTTGTGTTTCAGAAACCTTCACATGTTAATTCCAGAAATGCTGCAAAAAACCAAATGCTGCGTGTTTAATTACAATTTGTGGCTAGCAATAAGTGTCCGATTGTCATGTAAAAGGAAAACTAAAAAAGAACGTATTCTTTATTTTTTTTTTCAACTTCGAATTTTTGTTTAAATTAAATAAATTTATTTTCGCCAAAATTTTTCTGATAAGTTCGACTGAAGTTCCACGCTGTTTTCTACTTAATTGTTTGCAACAGCTTGTTATGCAGTTTATATTCGAGAATTTATTTAATTTGTCATTGGCATCTGGTTATTTTCCAAGTCAATAGAGAAAATCTTTTATTGCCTTCTTATTCAAATCATATAGCAGATCTAATATTTCAAGTTATAGGGGTATAGCTAAATTAAGTAAAATTCCCAAACTTTCTGAGCAAATATTGACTGATAGGCTTTTACGCGAACAACATACATACATACATACATACATACATAACCGGCCTTTGCAACCCTGTTTCAGGATTACGGCCTAGCTTCTCGCAGGACTCATGTTGTGTGTGTAAATTTTTATCCATGAGTACCGGGACCTACAGTTTAATGTCGACTCCGAACGACAGACTTGAGAAGCTTGTTCATGGCAATTAGTTACTCTCAGAGCTTTTGCCAGAAGACTGCTGAGAGGTAGTCGCCGAAAGAATTATTTTTTTCATATTTTTTTTTTTTTAAGATATCGGAGGTGTATGTCGAACCCAGGGCTCATGTCTTAGTAAGCCAACACACTAACCACTAGTCCACAAACAACATGGGTTTATAAAAGACCCTTCAACAGGGGCATATTTATTGGAGTTTGCAACAACTGTAATAAAACAAAAGAGATGTAAAATTGACACTACTTACACAAAGTTTAAAAAAGCATTCCATGAAAGCAATCATAATCTTTTTATTTATAAATTAAACAAAATTGGAATATTTAACACTTTCCGTAATTGTATATCTACATATCTGATCAACAGATCTCAGCGTATTTAAGAACTTACATACATATATAACATACATAATTGGCCATTACAACCCTGTGTCAGGGTTACGGCCTAGCTTCTCGCAGCACTCATGTTGTGTGTATTAATTTTTATCCATGAGTACCGGGACCTACAATTTAAAGTCAACTCCGAACTACAGAATTGAGAAGTCTGTTCATGGCAATCAATTACTCCCAGAGCTTTTGCCAAAAGACTGCTGAGAGGTACTTGCCGTAAGAAATAATTTTTTCATACTAAGACGATAGCCAACACACTAACCACTAGACCACGGCGACTACAAAATTTAGCGTTGAATTATTTCTAAATTTAAGTGCATGTATGTCCCTCACATATGCTTTAATTGTTGCTAAAGTTAAAGTTTTGTTTTAATTAAAGATAATGTTATAGAGCATTATGGTAGAAAATGTTTAAAAAAGGGATGATACGAAATCGGTTGATATCGCGTAATTGAATATCTCATTGTTTTGTAAAGTAAATTAGGCCTTAATAACTCTAAAAATAGATATAGCCCGACTTCATCAATGCAGTTTGTAATGCATCACTACAGACATTTTCGTTTATAAGACAAAGCAACATTTTATGGCAACACTGATTTGCCAAAAAATTCAATGACATTTCATTATATTTGTGAACACACACAAGTTTTATACATTGAATCAATATTTGAAAATTTCAAAAATCATAAACTTTTGTAAAACTGTTATAAATGTGAATTAAAATAAGGAACTCTACTAAATAAAAAAAAACTGCTTAAACTAAAATGAAAACACACAAAGTTGTAAAGCTTTACAAATGAAAGCAAATATACAAATTTAACAGATGTTACGCACTGAAAATTATTGTTATGCATTAATGAACTTGCGTCATTGCCAAAGCTATGCTTCATATGTTAATGAACACTATACATTGCAAACTACGTTTAACTGAAAATTACTACTTTCTATAACAATATAAATTTAAAAATGCTCTACATAAACAAAAGGAAATGGTGTATGTTCTTAAAGTTTAACAGCACATCCAAACATTTTCTTATTGTGTTTTAAACTGAACAGAGTCACAAAACAAACAAAAGTCTGACTTTTTCTAAGACATTGTTTTATAAAATACATTTATACTCCGCATATTGGACAACAAGAAAAAAGGAGATGGGTGGGTGTTTGTTAACAAAAACAAAAAAACAAAAACTGACAACAACAACACACTCTATTCTTTGAAAATATTGATTAAATTAAAGTGAAGAAAGAAATTTGTTAAAAGTAAAATTTTCCTTGAATACGCTTTAACATCTAACGTTGATCAAGTAATTTTAAAATTCTTTTAATTTTCCTTAAACATAGCAACTGTTTTAAAAGGTTTTCCAAATAAGAATGGCTGAGTTTTGTTACCAACACTTGCACAAACCTTTACGTTGAAAATGATGGTTCACAGGCAAAAAGAGAAAAAAAATAAACTAACAAATGGAGAAGTACAATTTTTGTTATACAAACAAGAGAGTAAAGCAGAGCAATTGATGTGGTTCTATATATATATCTCTCTTTCTTATAAACACAATTCTGAATGTTAACGTTTTGCTTTTTAAAAACAAAAAAAGAGAAGTAAAGAAATAAATAAAAAACTAAAAAAATAACATGTCGTCGTCGAGGGTTGTTGTTTTTGTTAAATCTTTTTTCTTTGTTTAACATTCTCTATCTATTTCATTTAATTTTTTGTTATTTTGTTCTTACAGTTACTCGTTACTTTTCAAACTCGTTGCTAATATGTATTGTTTTTACTATTGTGTGTAAATATGTATGTGTAAATATCTTATCAGATTTATATACAAAAATATATAAATATATATTTATACCAATGTACTCATGAATGTATACATGCATGAGACAAGAGAAAACAAAATACATATATAAAAATATTTCTTTATTTTCAAAAGTAAATGAGAATGTGTGTTGTTGTGTGTTAAGCTTTGTTTTTGAAAAGTTTGTTATTGTTTTGATTTTTAACGGCAAGCGATGTTAATTCAATGTTTTTAATATTAAAATCAGTGAGTGCGTAATGCTGTTTTAGCGATTTTTATATTTTGAAAGTCGTAAACCGTGTTAATAATTAAAGACCATTGGTATAAGTACATAACGTCGCGTGGGAGTTTATGTGCTCTATTCGCCGTTTTATATATTTCGTTTTATATATTTTAAATAAATTTGCGGTTTTCAAAAATTATAATTTAAAAAATTAGAGATTCCCCCTTCCAAGAAGTCCATCTTCACTAAACCGCTCTCTGACACTTCCAGTCTATTCCACCAAGAAATTAGTGAGCAGCTCACAGTGGAATTTGTCCATACAATGTTTGGCAAAAAATATAAGGAGTGCTTGTAGAATATTGAAATTTTGCTCTGAGCCTTTGGTTAGCTCAATTAAAAAAAATATAAAGTTTCATCAAAATTGGCCACGTCCACTACCCACCTCCTATAAAACCGAAAATTTATTTTTGGCCCAAAGATTTTGAAATTTGGCACAGAGCCTTTGGTTAGCTCAATTAAGGCCCACCACTCAACGCTCATATAACCCATATCATATTTTTTCCCACAACTTTTTGTTTTTTTTACCAAAACTAATTAAATTTTAATTTTAATTTTAATTTTTTAATTAAATATTTCATGAATTTGGAGATAAATTTTATGAGTTTATAAACGATTTTTAATTATTTAAACTTTTTTTTTAATTTATAGTAAGGAGTCTTACCTTTAATTTTATTATAGTTGGAGCACCTAGCAACCTTGTTTTTCTTTCAATGAAGTTGACAATCACGGCACATTATAGAACAAATTTTATTCTATCATCCCTTTTAAACCATATGAGAGAACTTTATATATTTTTTAAATACGCAGAAAAGTCTATATTTGAAAAAAATCACTATTTAAATCTGAGCAATAAAATTATCTTACGTACAAACACTATAGTAGTGCGTAAACAGTTTTCAATATTTTGGACTATAATTTACATGTGACTTTACTTCATTTTTTTGCGATACAATTTATGGATTTTTCATACTGAAACAGTTTTCTACAAAACTGCATCATTACATTTTTAAATTTTATGTGTCGAAAAAATACGTATTGCAAAAAAATCCCACTTTGCAGCGCCACCTTCTGGGAAGATAACAGCTAACCTACTAACATAAAAGTTGCTCACCACCCATATTAAACATCCAGATGGGGCCATTGCTGTTGATGTGAAAGTGAAGGTATAACACTGGCCTTTTAGTGATCAAATTGAGAGCAATTTGTCCCATTGACATAAGGCGCATAACATCATCACATCTATCTATATGTATGTTTCTATGTATATATGGATTCAACATTCCAATATAATGCACTGCATTTAGTAGGGGTTTACCCCTGAGTATTGGTCTTAGATAAAGAAAAAAACACATTTTATCATATTCATATGCCGTAATTGTCATCTGTTTTGGATGGTTAGAATTACAACAGTTTTTTTTTAAAGGTTTTTGTTTGAATGTATCCCCATTAGTACATAATCTCGAAATATACGACAAGAGCGGAAGTCGTTAGAAACTTAATTAATCAAATTTGAAGCAATAAAATTCCATAAATAATTGTTACACTTTTTCTTTTAACAAATACCGATTTGTCTAACGTGAACGTACCTTATAAAACTACGTATTCTGTAACAACTTATCCTTAAATGTGTTATAAAATTCCATCCGTATTTTAAAAATTAGAGTAAAAATCTTACTACAGATTATTTACTTTACATCGTTGGGTAAAAACCAAAACAAAGTGAAATGAAAACATAAAATCCGCATACACGTGCACATAAAAATTTGCAGACATTGTGAATTCATTTAACATGAATAAAAAAAAATATAAAAATGCATCCCTGATCTAATGAAGTGCGATATTTTTTTTTTTTTTTTTTTTTTTTTTTTTTAATTTCGAAAAATTAAAAAAGCCGTAGGACTATCAACTTTTCATACGTATTTTCTCTCAATATCGTACGCTCTCATTACATATCAAGTTTACACGATACTATTCTTTATCCTCTACACAAAACTTCGGCATGTCGTACGACATGTATTATCGTCTAAAAGCGGGTTTAGAGGGTTAACTGTCTTACAAGTCAACAAGTAATTAATGAGATGCAAATTAGTATGGAAATCTGCACATATTTCTAAAATGATCAAAATTAATGTAATTATAGCGAACATTTGAACCTATAAGTTCTTTCTTGTTTACAAGATCATCAGACTTAAAATCAAGTAACAAATTATACAGGAAAGAAATTTTCATACAAGTTCTACTGCTCTTAAATGTTGGTAGTTTAATAAGATTCATTTGGAGTTGATATACACAAAAAAAGGATAAATTGTTTCTGTACGGAATAAATTTTAGTTATGTAGGTACGTATATGAGAAACATATTGAGTGACCCCAAACTTCTAGTGCATATTCTAGGAAAGGTATCACTAGAGAAGTTTATAAATGTTTTAAGTTATACAGATCATTGAACTCCTTTTCCCAGCGTTTGTTATAACTAAATACTACTTTCTCCTTATTCACAGCTCGGGAGATGTATAGTTTAAATATTAATTTTACATAAAAATAATACTCCCAGATCAAGAAATGTGTCAACAATTTAAAAAAAATTTAATTTTAAAAGGAGCTTGTCAAAATGTTTTTCTTCCTTTAAATAATTTTTTATAGTGGCTGGTAAAAAAATAATTTTAAAATGAAATGAGATCGAAAAAATATACAACATGATTTTGTAATAAAAATAATAGCGTGTTACAAGAAAACGTCATTCGTATATAAAAAAACGAAGAACAACATATTAAAAATGCGTTTTTTAAATAGTGTTCCCTTACCTAATTTAATGTTGACAACTTTGTTATTTGGATTCTTTATCGCGTATAGATAAGAGAGTGCTATCATATAATATTGTGTGTGAGATTGTGTTTATAAATACTTAGAGCAGGGCAAACTGTTGTTGTGCTGCGTGTGCTCAAAGAAAAATAGAAATAAAATAAATATTTTCTAACTTTCATTCTATTCTCTGGTATCTCGTTGGGAAAAACCAACTGCTCAATTCAGTCAATTCTTTTCATTCAATGCGCGGACGTTTAAATGTTTTAACACTGCCTGCCATATAAAAGCAAAATAGAATTTTACCGTTAAGCGTTACACTAAAGGTCCTGTTACATCAAACAAATGCTTTTGAAAGCTTGTGAATAGATTTGGCGGAGAATAATATTTGTTTTGCTTTTTTTTATTGAGAGAAAGAGAGAACAAGCAACTGAGTAACCTTGCGTAAGCGTTTGTGTAAATTTAATACAAAAGGGGTGGTAAATAATCAACCATAGCCGCCCTATTTCTTGCTCGTACTTTTCAAGAATAAATGCGAATGAATGTGCATCGATTACAAACACCACTAGAGATGCGTAAGTAATTGTTTTTTTTTTGCGTTTATTGTACGGTGTTGCTACTGCATTGCTATTCGTTTACGTTTACTCGTCCAGTGTTAACGTTGACTTTTTTTATCGTTTGTTTTTATGGAAAACAGAATCACAGCAAGCAGCGGTAGCAGTCGCAAACGAAACAAACGGTCGGGTCGTATAGTCTTATTACAAATCAATCCCCATCAGTTGATTATATACCATCAGCAAGGCTTAAACACCAACAAATAAAATCGTATTGTTATTGAGTAATAGAAAAAAGATAAACAACACATTAATCCAACAACAACAACAACAAAAAACAACAGGAAAATTAAAATAAATCCCTTGTAAATCTACTCTACTATGGCTACTAAACTTCAAAAATAAAAAGTATTTTAGAGCACCAGTCTAATTATCCGCTGGATTAAATTATTAAAACATTAAAGTCGTCGCGGATTTTTGTATTAAAAAAAAAACAAAAACAAATAAGCAAAGGAAAAAAACGTCGCATATAAAGCAAAGCAAAAGTGAAAGTGTAAAAGAATTTGTAAAATAATGGTAAAAAAATAAATAAAAAATTTTAAAATTAAAAATCATAATAAATCTTACCCAAAAAGCTGAAAAAATTCACCTTTAATTTAATTTCAATAAAAAAAAGAATAAGAAAAGTTATTCTACATATTCTGTATAATTAACAAATCACAAGTAAAAGAAAAAAAAAGAAAAACAAAGTGAATTTAAGATACAAATGTGCTCCATAAATTTTATTTTCCCTTTCATGATTATTATTGGCCCACATTCTTAAATGATTTAGTGCAAAAGTGCGTGACCGTCGGCAAGTGACTAAATTTCTAAATAAAATTTTTTCACATTTCAGTCAAATAATTAATTGAAAATACGACTATATGGTACAAAATATTAACACAGCAGCCATAAATTATTTGCTCACAACAAATTCTAATAAAAGTGAAAAAAAACTCATAATCACAGTGGATTAAACTTTAACATCGTCCCGAGATTTTAAAGAAAAAACGCAAGGTGAGCGAGCTACAATTATAACAAAATAAAAAAAAAAATTTAAAATTTGAACAAAAATTCAAATTAATTTATACACTCAGAAAAAAAAAGTGGTAGGAAACTACCGAAATTGATACCATTTGGTATTAAAATTGAGTTAAGTCTGTTTGTGCTTACTTCGTTAACGGTTGGTATCGATTTTTTTTTATTAACTTATGATATTTTTATACAATTGTTCACGATTTTACTACCGGTTGTTCTTGATTTGTTAACTTATGGTATTTTGTGTCATTTGTTCTTATTTTAAGCTTGACTTGGTACTAAAAATTAATGAAATATTGTTCACAATTTGTTCTTAATTTGATACCCTTGGTTAATAATTTTAGAACGCCTTTTTCCCTCTGTGTAGGTACTTGTAGTTTTACCGTCGCACTATGCTTTAAACTAATCTTGTTTGAGCTTTAAATAAATTGAATAAGAAAATAATAAGTTTGTTCATGCCCATTCCCTATTTCCACTTAAAGTGAAGGTATCCAAACTAAGGACTTCTTTCAAATTTACAAAGATAATACCAAAAATAAAATATGATCAATCTGTTTTATTTATTTTTTGTTTTTTATTAAATTTTTAGATTTTTGTTTGTTTGTACATCATCCTTGTGCGCGTTTGTTTTCCAAACTGAAAGCATTTCGGTATGTGGGATTTTGCTGAAAAACACTGGCGAGTTATGAATATGAAATTAAAATAATACAAACTTTGACGAACACTTCATGCAAGTTCGTGCCCAAACATAACTTTTGGTCCACGGAACTTATAGGTTATGTTAAGACTACAAAACTACCCAATTATAATATAAAAAAGAAGACATGAATTCCACAATAATTAAATTCAAAATTATATCATAAAACTACATAACTTGGGGTACATTTTCCATTTTTTAAATATACACTTTATAACTTTATTTTTAAAAATTTGCTCTTTATACGATCGTATTCTTAAAAACGTGTACTAACTATCATCTTTGAATGCCTAGCAGACAGGCAGTGTTCTTAAATGTTTTTTTTAAACATTTCCTTGACTGTTTCGAGTATTGCCATTAAAAAAATGAATTTATTTTTAAAAATCTCTTAACTTGAAAAAAAAATCAATTTGAAACCACAGTGCGCCGGGTAAAAGCAGAAAAAAGTAATTATGAATAATGAGATCATGTATCTGTTGTTATCAAAATTAATAAAAGTTTAAGAAATTAAAAATAGAAAAAAGTTATTATACAAGTACCAGTAGTCCTACTGTCCTTTTTTTATATTCAATCTCAAATAACTAAAATAATTAAAAGCAATCACATAACTTGCCACCAAAAATATTTCACTGCTTATGTATACGCTTACTATAAAATCTTTCAAAAAGCAGAAAATAAGCGAACACCACTAAAATAAGTTTTCAATTTTTGTAACCAAAATCAAATTAACTGATCACAGCTGCAACTTGTATAGAAGCAGTTTGGAATCAATATTATTATTGTAATGAAGAAAGTGTTTTAAAAAAATGAATAATCATGCTTTCCGTAATAAGCTTTGTAACAGAGAATTTAACTTCTATATCTTACAAAAATGTTTACCAGTACTGGGTTATTATAAAAAGCTTTTGAATTCTACTTTTAAATTGCAAAAGGATTTCCCATAATAACAATTACCCTCGAAATAGTTTCCCTTTTCCCATAATTGCAAACGTAAATAACTTTTCCCTTACATTTTGGTCACGTTCTTTCATAATTCAATGTGGAATGATATCCACGAAAAAGTTTCACATTCAAACATAATTCCCCTAAGCGTAAAAAATTTTTTCCCTTCAAATATTTAAATTTTTCTTACAAGTAAAAACGTAGTTTAAATTGTTTTTATTTAAAAAGGAAAATGCAGATTACTGGTGACATTGTTATATTTATTGGGCGAAGAAATTTGACAAATTTTCCTTCAATGACCGTAGCTATACAAAGGTTATCAATGATGTGTTGGACTAATTTTAGAGTTTCTTATACCTTATAGAAGAACTTATTACTGCTGGACATCTTATGAAGAGTCCATAAATTGAAAAACTTAATTTTATCTTAAACGCCGCACATTTTTTCACGCATATGTATGCACATATCGTCGTGCGGGAGTTTAAGTGCTCTATCCGCCATTTCATATTTTTTATATATGTCGAGTTAATGATGCCACTTTAGGTTTTCGACGCCAAATTTTTCAAATCTGTAATCCGTTTTCGGCTATTTATCTCCGAAACTTGACGAGATATCCTAAAACGGATTAAAGATTTGAAAAATTTGGTGTCGAAAACCTAAAATATGAAATGGCGGATAAAGCACTTAAAAATTATCCGCTAATTTCAAAAATTTAACAGGGAATGGATGGTGGACCAAACCGAACAATGGACAAATTTTAAACATTTTCACTAGAATTCTTTAAAACAAAACTTAATCGACATGCTATAAAATATTTAATTCAACCCAGAAATCAATTTTTTATTTTTATTTTACAATAACTCTTAAATTTGATTGATTTGTGTTTTATATTTACAAAATTTTTTAATATTAGTATATTTTTCTTCTTTATTATACATTCACTAAGCATTGACAATAGAACAAAAGTTCACATACAATTCATGATAGCAATTTTCCCTTCATGGGGAATGAAAATTTGAAGGAAACAAATGTCTCCCATGTTATTGACGATAGGGGTGCATATCTACTTTGCTGTAGATAGTTTTTGTTCAAGCTACTAGAGCCAATATTTTTGTTGTCAATTATTATGTAGTTCTTTCAGTATTTTTAGGGCATCAATTGAAAAATGAAAGTACCTTTCTCTAACGCAATAAGCGATCACCACTATTAAATGAGACTTTTTCTATATAAGAAACTTTTATTAAGCTAGTGCTTAATCACATAATCTGCTCGAGTGTACTAGTATACATCTCGGGCCACTGGTACTACTTAGCAATTGTTTAAGTGCACTTAATGCTTAAATTAATTAATGAGATCAAGGTGTGTTGATTTTCTTATCATAGTGAATACAATTTCGAAGAGAAGTTCCTATAATTTTAAATTAGAAAACGGAGGCTCACCGAAGGAATATTTTTATTTGAAAGCTTTTAACCAATAGTATTTAGCATAAAATGATTTTACGTTATTCGTATGTATTTTAAAATTTTACAGCAATTTGTACACAATAATCTTTTACTGAAGTGGAACAATAGTTATAAATGCATTCATAAAGTAGTGCCTTTAGTCGTATGTTTGCCTCATGTGACCATATCATAAGTGTGTTAGTTTACTAGTAGAAAATATGAATTCAAAATTGTTAGGGTTAGCGACATATCTGCTGATTTTTTCTCATTCTTCTATTCAGTAAATAGATTAACACCTATGTCAAAAACCTGACTCCACACAAAAAATGTATTAGAACCATCTACTCTAAATGCAATACTAAATTGAAAAATTTTGTAAATATTGATCCAAATGGAGTTCGTAAGTACTCCCCTCAACTTATTATGCCACCTACATATTTGCTTAACTTGTCATTATCATTTTATCAACATGGGTGTAGAAAAGGCCCTTCAACAACAACAATTCTACTGGAGTTTTTAACAGCGGTTATATACTTGTTTTCTGTTATCAAACATAATTCAAATGGTCTAAAACAATTATTTTCTTCTCTAGTATAACCAATATTAGTCGCCTTGGTCTAGCGGTTACTGTGTTGGCTTACTAAGAAATGAGCTCCGGGTTTAAACCTCAGCTCTGACATCTTGAAGATAAAAAAAAAACACGAAACAAAAATATGAACAAAATATTTCTTTTGACGAATACCTCTTAGCAGTCTTCTGGAAAAACTCTGGGAGTAACTAATTGCCATGAACAGGCTTCTCAAGTCTGTCGTCAGGAGTCGACTTTTAACTGAAGGTTTCCATTACTCATGGAAAAAAATGAACACACACAACTTAGGTGTTGCGAGAAGAGTGGCCTTTACAACCCTATATTAGAGAACAGATTGAATGTATTCACGCTTTCTAAGTATTCATGCATTCGTTTCTTTTGCTATGCACTCATTGTTTTTGTTGATTCCCTTTTGCATACTCTTTTTTTATAATACTGTTACATGTTGTGCAACGAATGATTTTTTGTATGTAAAACAATAAAAAAAACACTCATATTTGTCAGTGTTTTTCATACAAAAAGACGAAAGTATTAAACCATTCGTTGCATAGGCTGAAATATATATTGCATTTCATTCATCAGGTATGTCAACCATTCCTACCAATCGCTGTCCATTCGCTGATTTTTATGAATGTTAGATGACTTTAAGAGCAAAAAAGAAATACAATGTATTAGATTCGTTACATTTACTCTTTTTGCGTTATCTTGTATTGCCTAAATAAAATATTGGGAAATCTGAAAACTTTTTCTTTCCTTAATCAATAAACTACATATTTGATTGAAATACTACTCGTAGTAGTTTCACATTTTTTAGTAAAACATTATGATGAATAAAATGTCCAAAATTTGACATTCGAAATTGTGAACAATCTTGAAAATGTAAAATGCCTTGCTAAAAATTAGTTCAGGCTATCGCGAGAAGCTAGGCCGTAATCCTGACACAGGGTTGTAAAGGCCAGTTATGTATGTATGTATCGCGAATTCACTGTATAAATATTTTGTTTGCAATTTCATTTAAAAGAATTTTAATTAGTGGCAACACTGAACACATCAAAGGAAAGAAGAACTTGTTTTGTCGTTTAATTAAAAGCTTTTTTAACAGCCAGGCCCACGATATCGAATCGTGTAGTTTTAAGCGACAAACAGCTGATTTGCGGCACACTAATTTTTGTGTCGCCAAAAATAAATGCGATTGGTAACACCAAATTTTTTTACACACATATACATAAATAAACAAAATCGGAATAAGTTTGTTTACTACATTTCTGTCAAGTTAAACTAGTACACGGTTGCATTTTTTACTCTACAATTTAAGCATTTCAGCGCTTTTTTCGTGTATATTCGCGATTATTTTTTGATATGTTGATATGGCAGCTTTGTTGTTTTTTTGCATTACGTTAGTAACGTAAAGCAAAGCGAACGATAAAGTGACAATTAGTGGGCCGCAGTTTAGATTCACAGTGAGTGACTGAGTTTCTTTCGCTTAAGTTTTCTTTCGATATCGTGGGCCTGGCTGTAAATTTCTGTATTCTGATGCGAACAGAATTTTTAGAATATGTATGTACTCGTAGTTTGAATAAATTATCTGAAACACTTTTTATGCTTAAAACAATGAAAGTTGAGTAACCCATTCTTCTTATAGTTTTTATTTAAATTTTATTCATAAATTATTTTATGATTTCTCAGGCTAAAGATAAAAACACCTTGAAAATCATATAAACAAGTAAAATCATACATATTTTATTAAAATTTATTGGTACATAATTGTTTTTTTTTTCAGTGCTATTTTTTACAATTGACGTCGTCATTTTCTTAAAATTAATTATAAGAAAAGAAACCAAGACCTCGACCCTAATTTTTTTTATTATTTTATATATTTTCTTAAAAAATTAAAAAAGAAAAAGAAAAACAAAAATTATTTTTGAAAATAATTTTACTTTTCTTGCCAAAGCAAACAATAAACGACACTTAATAATAGACCAACAAAAGCAAACGGAAAAAATAAAAAAAACCGCACATTATAATCGAAACAAATAATAACAATAACAATAAATAAAAATATAAATATGTATGTACCTAAATACATATGTATGTATGTATGTATGTACGCAAATATTAATAAAAAAAAAACAATTAATTTCATATAATAATACAATAAAATAATGAAAAACCTACAGCAGAGTGTAATAATTAATGATTTTTCCTTTGGTTTTTATTGCCGGAAAATACTCGTGCCTATAAACCACAACATGAACAAATAATTTTGGAGTCATTTCATACAAAAATTGATTCCAAAACCAAAGTGTAATATTTTTAATGTTGACTCAACGTGTAGCGAGTAGACTAATAAATTATTGGCTATTTAAATATTCAATAAAAAAGCTATGAATTAAAAATAGAAAATAAATAAAATTAAATAATCAATTAATAAATTATAAATACTAGACTGTCAAGCATAATTCGTAGAAAAAAAAAAAAAAGACGGTGGTCTGTTTTGAGTTCTTAGAATTTCATTTTTAAAAAAATCTAGAGGCATACACATAACATTTGTGCGGAGCTCAAAGATGTTAGTTTTTAACTCAATAAAAAAGGTATTGGCTTAAAATTTTAATCCATCTAGGTATATATAGAAGTAATTTGCCCTATGTACATATAATCGCAAGAAATAAAGAGCGCTGTAACTGACAAAAAATCGAAATACGTTTTCTGCATCATTTTTATCAAAAAAAAAAAAAAAAAAAATACGCGTCGATTGGTCCCGGTCCCACATTTCTACGATGAAAATAAATTCATCGTTTTGGAAAATACCAGTGTTTCTATTCTACTTCATACAGGTTTTTTGGCTCTGGTGAATATTTAAGGTTTTGTCAGTTACAGTGTTCTTTAATTCCATCGACGATATGTGCGTCATTTAATAACTCGAGAACCATCAAACCGATTTATAAATAAATATGTACATGCGTTGAAAAAGTGTACTTTATCTGATGGTTTCTATATAAGTAGGTGGTGCTACGCACGTATAACAATTTTATTTATTTGCTTAAATCCTTAAAATGGTACTAGCTAGAGCTTCTTCATTTAGTCCAAATAATTTTTCCATCAATAAAAATCACTCATCACAATATGAGTGGAACTGGGTACCCAGCAGAAAATTTGTAATCAATAAATAAATATTTGTTTTGGCGACTACCTCTTAGCAGACATCTGGCAAAAGCTCTGAGAGTAACTGATTGCCATGAACAATCTTCTCAAGTCTGTCGTTCGGAGTCAACATTAAACTGTAAGTCCCGGTACTTATGGGTAAAAATTAATCCAAACAACATGGGTGCTGCGAGCAGCTAGGCCGTAATACTGACACAGGGTTGTAGAGGCCAATTATGTATGTATGTATGTAAATAAAATTGAAAGCAATATTAGAGGCATTATATGGTTTTTCATACCTTAAAGATTCCTAGTTTGCTACAGTATAAGCTATTATTTTAGATTTTTTATAATATTTGCTTACTGGTTGCAATAGATTTTGCATTTCTATTGCATTGATGCGCACGAGTAAGTGATTGCTTACATTTTCTCCATTACAGAATAACTTACTGGTAAGAACTATATATTTTCGTGTAACTATAAGTAGAGAAAAGTAACAGTACAAGTTTTTAAATTTAGTCCAAATAACTTTGTGGTTAATACGAATTATCAGACGAAAAGTAGGCAGAATTATGTAGGTACGAGTGGCACCTTCTATATAAATCAATATTTCTCTTATATCTGCCGAAGATCCCATTAAAAAAAAAAAAGTTTATACTGTAGTAATGTCCAGCAGATCGCACTGCTCTACTCTAGTTTTGATATAAAAATTTATCAAATATTAAATGAAAAAAGCGTAACCACAATATTTTATTAAAATATTCAATATTTTTTGTTGCTTCATATTCAGAAATCCTAACCGGTTTTGAAGTAATATCTGAAGATATATTTGCATAAAATAAAAGTTTTTTGTAAAATGTTACCATAAAATAGTAGTTTTTAAGCATGGTATAGTGGTTAAAACGCTCGCACAAAAACTCAAATGGCCCAGGTTCAAATCCCAGCAAAGATGAAAAGATGAAAAAGTTAGTTTGCGGTTTTTTTCAAAATTATAATTGAAAAATAAGAGGTTCCCCGCTCCCCCAATCCAAGAAAACCATTTACAAATAAACCGCTCCCCCACATTCCACTCTATTCCACCATAACCAATGTCAACAAAAATCGAATGATCAGGAGAAAAGTGTCACCTATTGAGAAGTAGCAGATAAGAGCTAAACCTACTAAAACTAAGTACTTAGCGAAGGGACTCACCACACAATCAACATGCAACGAATGAAGGTATAACACTGGCCTGTGAATGAACCATTTCACAGCAATTTGTCTCATTCCTAAGGCTCTTAATAATAATATAAGAAAAAAATGTATATGTAGGTACTGTCCTTTCCAAAAAATTCCAATACAATGCACAGCATTTAGTAGGGGTTTACCCGTGAGTATTTATCTCAAATAAAAAAAAATACAATGATTTTTGATAATCAAAGGAGAAACTGATGTCCGTGGAGGAATAGTACACTAGCCAAACTTGTTTTTGTTAGTTTTCGACCCCATCTACATTAGTATCATCAGAGTTCTTTATGTTCTGTGTATATTCATGACCAAACATCACCTAAACAAATTAAAAAAAAAAAAAAACATAAAAGTTGAATTAAAAAATATTTATAATTTGCAATAAAAGGCTTATACGAGTACTCACTTTTAAAATTTGTTCAAATAAATATATGTATACTGCCATACTAATAATAAGGGTTACAATCTCATAAAAGGCTTATGTGGCAAGTATTGTATGGAAATTTGAACAACAAGTCTTTAATATTTTATTGTATAAATATGGTAGAAAGAGTTTTTGAAATAATAGTAGAAGTTAAAGGAAAGAAACTCGATACATCAATTTATTATAATTCTCTTCTTTACTCCTATATTAACAAAAAAAAAAAAAAATTAAGTAGATTTGTATACAAAAATTTACTTACAAAACACTTCCGAATTTTGTTATGAATTTTTTTTTTGTTAGAGTTGTTCTCTTACTCCCCAATGGTCTCTCAGTCCCAATGTTATCGAAAAGCGTTCCCCTACAAACAAACTAGGTAAATGCGAGAGATTTTGAGAGAATTATTTTCTTCTTTTTTTGCTCAAAACAACCCGTACAAATAAATAAGTAATCAGCTATTTGAAAATAAAAAAATAATCATGGTTTTTCCATGAAAAATTTCAGAAAATTAAAAAAAAAAACATAAAAGTTGAATTAAAAAATATTTATAAACTTGCAGTGAAAGGCTTTTAGGAGTAGTATATTTTAGTACAATATTCATGTAAAAAAGCTTTTCATTGTTTTACTTAACATGTTGTATAAGTACAAGTCCAGTTATTATCGTATATTTTATATGAGTGTACAAGTTCAATATGCATGTGTGTGACATAAAGTTGGGTTTTTTCATATTTTTATTTTGTATTTTAATGTCTAATTCAGAGAAATTATTACTTTACTCTCAGTTTACCGAACTTTACCCAAAAAGTACGGAAACAAACCTATTATGAGTATTAAAGAAGAGAAATTACTTAATACATTTTTTTGTAATATCAAAATTCAAAAATAATATAGTATCGATAGTCATGCTTCGTTGTCAACGCCCTTGCAAGTCTAGCAAGCGAAGAAAACTTAGCATATCCGCTTGCATTTACATATATATTTTACTACGATTGCAAGACTTTCTCTTCTCTGTTGCAAATCAATTGAAGAAACTGAATTAGGAAACAACATTATTTATTCAGTTAAACAAGATCGTTCACGAACTCTATATTATATACATACTTAAATAATTGACTATTACAACCCGTGTCAGGGCTACGGCCTAGCTTTTCGCAGCACTCATGATGTGTGTGTTAATTTTTATCCATAAGTACTGGGACCTACAGTATAAAGTCGACTCCGAAGAACAGATCATGGCAATCAGTTACTCTCACAGCTTTTGCCAGAAGACTGCTGAGAGGTAGTCACCGAAAGAAAAAATTATTTATTATTTCTTACATTGTCTTAGTAAGCCAACACACTAACCACTAGACCACGGCGACTACAAACTCTATATTATTCATTTGAAATAAAATTTCAATATAATATTTACAACATAAATATTTTTCATTTTACTCTTCTTTTTAATTTTATACAGTATGTGTCTAAGTTTTTTTATTTTTCTTGTTACAAAATATTTATTTCTATTTTAAAACAATTGTCTGCAGTGCATTCACTTTTTGATAGAAAAACAAAACAGAAAAACTCTTTAATCTTCTGAAGGATTAAGTAGGGATCAAACGAATTATATTTTTAATTTTACAAAAAACATATTTTTTTTTACCAACACACAGAAGCAAAAGCAGCAGCGTTTTGAGCAACAGCAGCAACAGAAAATAATTTTAATCTGTTTAACTGCTGCCTGCCTGCTTGTCAGTGTAATAAAAAATTATATGACGACAATGTGTCATTTCATTGTTACTGGAACTGTTTTTTTTTGTATTTCGATTTTTATATGCAAATGTTGAATGAAAATGAAAGTAAATGGATAATTTATCTAACGTTTGCATTAGAATTTGGCTATACACTATAAATGAAATTACTAATCACATTAGTCTGGATATAATGGTATTTAATCGGATAATTCGTTTGAGAGATTCCTATGTGAAGGGCAAAACAGTGGTTGTATAGAATTTAAGATTTTTTTTCCAGTTTTAATTTTTTTTTTATTTGTATTTTATTTTTTCTTTTTATTTATTTTTGTCTTTTTATTATAGTTGTCGTTATAGTTTTTATGGTTTTATTATTGCATTATTTGCTTAAGACTTTTATCATTTGGATTTTTTCTACGACCTGGTGTAGCACACAATTTAATGTGCAATACGAAGTAGGTTTTCTATTTTTATTTTTATTTAATGCTGTTGTTGTTTTTGTAAATAAATAAATTCGAAATATACACAGAAAAAATTATTTTTTTGATTCAGACACGAAATTCACTGAGTTAATAAATTTTTTGTTTAATTTCGGTCCTACAAAGAAATTTGTGAATTCGAACAACAAATTTGTAATTTTTTGTTTGAAAAAAAATTGCGATATTTTCAATAAAAATGTTGCGATATTCAATAAACATTTTTATTGGAGTCACAAAAACGAATCAAACAAAAAATTTTATAGAAGTAGATAAAAGTTTTATTGAATATTACGGTTCTAAGCAAACAAAAATTTTGTCAAACCAATTAATATACTTTTTGAAAAAAAATTTTTTTTTAGAGAAAAAAGTTGCCAATTAAATAAATAAAATGTTTAAAAATGAATGCAAAATTGAACAAATAATTATTCGAGACAACAAAATAATGTTCAGAAATTTGACAGAAAATTCAAATAATTTTTTTACAAATTTAAATTTTTTATGATAATTTATTTTTATATTTTATTATTATTAATAGTATTATTAATATTATTATTGTATTGTTTATTTTAATGTAATATGAAATGTATTCTTTTGGGGATAAACATGTCTCTATGGCCATTTCGTCTCTGTTTAAGAGACTCGTCAAGAGACTTTTTCCCAAAGGTGTTATTCAAAACTATAAATACTTATATTAAAATAGTTATAAACTAAATGCGAATCATATCCCATCTAATATATAAAAACCAAACAAAAGTATTTTCAAAGCAATACATTTCTGTTTTTTGTTTTCTTTATATCATGTTTTATCAACATTGATACTTTTAAAATACATTCAAACAAAATTATTAATAGAATCAAACAAAACTTTATTTGAAAACGAAATAAAAATTGAACAAGCGTTTGTTTGAAAATATTCCTGCAATAATTTTTTCTGTGTAACTACAAAAACAAGAAATGTAAAGTTGAAAACCTTTTATTTTATTTTTAAATCAAGAAGTGTTTAAATTTATTTTACCAGTTTTAACATTGACATGAAAGTCCTTGGAAAACCAAAATAAAAATAGCGTTACAAGTTAAAATTAATAAATGTGTAAAAGGAAAATATACAAAAAAATTAACCAAATGATTGTTGTGTAATTAGTTTAATTAAAGTTTATGTATTTGAAATAAATTGGAGTTTCTACTGTTACTTGATACGTTAGTTAGTTAGTTAACGTGGCCGCTCCTACATGAGCGGAAATTAGCATCTTTCAACGCCGTTTTGAAAAGTACCAATCTCTCTCGGAAACGTCAGTTTTTACCAACTTCTCGCAGCATATTAAGTTTATCCATGTAATAAGTGGTTATAAGGGGTTGATCATCGTTTAGAAGACACATGAATATATATATGATTACCATAGATATATGAAGAAGAAAAAGAAGACCATCTACAAAGAAACCGCTCCCCGACATTCCACCTTAACCAATTTCAACAAAAAACGAATGATCAGGAAAAAAGCACCACATATTGGGAAGTAGCAGATAACAGCCAAACCTTCTTAGCGAAGGCACACTCACCACACAATCAACATGCAACGATGAGGCAATTGCTGCTGATCGTTCAAGGGTGAAGGTATAACACTGGCCTCTGAATGATAAATTCACAGCAATTTGTCTCATTCTAAAGGCGCTTTATAATAATATTAAAGGAAATATATATGTACTGTCCTTTCCAAAAAATTCCAAGACATCTGCACAGCATTTAGTAGGGGTTTACCCGTGAGTATTGGTCTCAAAATAAAAAAAAAAAAAGATTGCCAGCCCAAAAAGGGCAACAAAGAGCAATTTTGCATTGTTGTAGTGGTATTTCGACAAAAGCTTGGATATTATCCTCAATCAAAATGCCATACTTCTTCCTATTTACATACCTACTCAACCGTCCCGATCATTAGACTACCTAGACAATCAAAGAAAGGCACATTCTAGAGATTATTTCTTCATTTATCTTAAACCAGCTTCGGAAACCCTTGGAACAACCAGTAGCGAACTATGATCCATAAGGCGCTATTCGAGGATTTTTCATCTGATGTAGAATACAACCACTACCGGGAGAGTCGTATGCCTGATTAGTTTCATAACCTACCAGTCCTTTTCCGATGAATGACAGAATTAATCACTGGCTTGACTTCTAGGACGCAAAAGACAAGCAGATGTGGACATAGTAAACATTTCTTTTACTAGAAGAACCTTTGCCGTAGAACCCTGTTTTGCCAGTTCATTTGCTATAGAGTTATCTGGTAACAAGTGGCAATACCAAACAGGCCGGGAAGTACAAAAAAAGTACAGAAATCTGGCACCCTCCTAATAGTGGTCACGTTCAGTTTTCACTTTGCGACCTCTTGAATGGTCATCATTCCTACAATACATGGTAGTGATCCGGCAGTCTATGTGAAATCTTTATGCCAAGATTCGGTGAGAAGACCTTGTCGCTCAGTCCATTAAAAAACTTCAATAAATGAATTTAATGAAATTTCATTATCAATTTATTGTTCAACCCCGTTATCAAATTGACGGCACATACGATGGTCTTTTGGCTTTGTTTCTAGCTTAAGTTGAATCTTGAGAGCTATTAAGCCTTATACGTTTTTAAAATTTTTGTAAATATAAAATGAAAGGACACAACCCCAGTTGCTAAGAATTCTAAGCAATCACTTCAAAGTTATTATAAATTAAATTTAAATTTGATATCTACATATATACATTCATTATTGGCCATTGCAAACCTGTTTCAGGGTTACGATCTAGCTTCTCGCAGCACCCATGTTGTGAGTGTTAATTTTTATCAATTACTACCGGGATCTATAGTTTAAAGTCGATTCCGAACGCCTGACTTGAGAAGCTTGTACATGACAATCAGTTACTCTCACAGCTTTTGCCAGATAACTGCTAAGAGGCAGTCATTGAAGGATATATTTGATAATAATAAATAATATTATTTGATATTTAGTATACTTATAAAAAAAAGAAATTAAGTAAGTAGTTGCACTCTTTTATGGAACTGTAATTATCGCACAAAACCTTCCCGTTCTATTTTTTATGTTTTGGTTCTTCCGTCATAATAAAATTTAAACGGCAGAAAAATAGTCTTTATGGAATTGAATATACTCGTATATTCTTGTTTTCATATACGAGTAGAAAAAAATTGAGAAAAAAAAATGAAAAGCAATAAAAATTCACAGAAATGTAAATATTTTGCTTAAACTTCAGATAAAAAGTAACGTATTTGGTAGTGCTACGAACTACACTTTGATTAGAATAGAAACACTCGTTTAGAACAGTTTACGACTCTGGCCAATGTTATCTGAATAACAGACCAACAGACTTGCTATGTGTTTGGCAGTCTCTTTGTCAAACCCCCGGTTATCTTTAAAACAAAAAAAAAAAGATCATGCGGACAAACAGGCTCCAAAAAAATTGTATTTTTATTTTATTTTTTTGTTATTTATTTGGTTTAAAATTTATTTTACATATTGTCGACGGAATATTTTAAAGAAATTTAAACAATTCATTGTCTATAGGTACGTTCGTAAGCACAAATATTTGTACAGTTCAAAAGAACAGACGACTATGAAATGATAAGAAAGGATTTTGGGTGTTAAATCTTACATACATTTTTGAGTGTTGGAGGTTAAGCTGGTTATTATAACAGAAAACAGTATCAAAAGAAAAATATTTAATTTGTTTTGTTGATTTTTCTCTTCTATTTGTAGGCTGGAAAACAAAGCTCTTTTCGAGCAGAGCTTCAACTTTGCCAACCCTCAGGTGTACGATACCGGCTTCACCACGACGACTACATTTCTGCAACACTTTAAGGACGTCGTCACGACGAAGTTCTCAGGCAGAGATCATCATCTGCCGCCGTTACATCCCCATCAACAACACACCACGTTGCACGCACATCATCAGCCACACCAGGCTGTGGCTCAAGGATTTTCCACCATTTTTCCTACATACCTAGGTATGGATCGCGCCAGCGGCGGCAATGCTGCTGCTGGCGGTGGTCTGGGTGTAGTATCATCTGTCAATCCTGGTGGCGGTGGTGGTGGAGGCGGTGCGTTAAATGGTCTCGAAGCCATGTCCGCTGAATCGACCGGTTTGTGTCTGCAGGACTTGGTAAGTGCCGGCGCTGCTGCTAGTGCAGGTTCGGCTGGCTCAGCTGAAAGTGCTACAAGCACAAGTACGGCTCTAAGTAGCGGCAGTGCGGGTAGTTCAACTGTAAACAGCAATACCTCGGTTGGAGGCAGTGGTAATGATCATTTACACAATCATCACAGTCTACATGATTCAAGTTCATCGGTTAGCATTTCACCCGCCATATCGAGTCTAATGCCCATCGGTAGTTTAAGTCATCTACATCACAGCAGCGGTCAGGATCTTGTGTCTGGCTACAGTCAGCATCCCCATCATACTGTTGTACCCCCGCACACACCAAAACATGAACCGCTAGAGAAACTCAGAAGTAAGTAAAAAATTATTGTAATTGTGATTTTATGGAAAGTACTTGATTGTAGTATTAAGAAAAATTATCATTTAAGGTGAAATCAATCCGATTTCTTTAATCGAGACTAAATTCGTATTTCAAAACTACAATACATTGTCTTATAATCATATGCCCTTCATCTCATTCTTATTAATTTTTATATGATTTATTTAAATATCTACAATACAATTTACTCTCCTCTAAGAGAAAAAGTATTACGACATAAATTGTTTATTTATTTGAAAAAAAGAAATCTTTATTTTGAACTTTATGAGGAAAGAAAAAAAAGAACGAAGAGCGTTTCCAAATTTATCAATTATTTACGTCGATAATTGGCCAACGCAGAACTATTTTAGAACTGGCTTTTTTCATACGCATTGTCACAGACATGACGGTGGTTGTTACCATACAGACTTATTTTTCTATTGACATAAGATATTAAGACCAGGTCTATCTTGAAATTGAATTAAGCTGTCGAGGTTACATTTTCTAATTAATCCTATTAACGATATAGGGGATTCTTATGTGAGCTAACACGTCTACTCATTTCTTCATATGTATATATTATTTAGCATTTAAACCTGAGAGTGCTGTCATGACATGAAAAATGCATTAAACTTATCATCTTATTTGCGTCCCACACTTGGACTTTTTTAACTTCCCTTAACGTCTCTCTATTAATAATTAATAAAGACTAAATTTTGAAACTTCTGCAAACAAACAGAAAAAAGTATTTAATTTTTATTCTTATCAGAAGAAAAAGCGCCACCTACTGGGAAGTAGTACATAACAGCAACCTGCACAGCGAAGACCCTCACCACAATCAATATCCAACGACAGATGAGGCAATTTGTTGGACATTCAAGGGTGAAGGTATAAGCACTACCCTTTGAGTGATCAATTAATGATCAATTTGTCTAATTCTTATGGCGCTTAAAAGGAAAAAACTTCTATCATCATAAAAAAAACAAATATAAGCATAAAAAATTAATTAAAATAAACATAAGCCGAAAAGCACCTAAATATGCGTTTTGGTGTGCAAAGAACGTTTTCGATGTGTTACAAATTGAAGGCCTATATATCACCGGTATATAGTATCACTGATATATTTTATAGGTAGTTTATATTTACTTGTTTATTTTCTCTTACACTGACATCAAAAAATTTTTACAAATTATAAATTTTTTTTTCATATTTATTAGAATTATATTTTTTTAAGGCCTCTCGAAGTGGTATAATCAATATAATACGTTTTGTTTTGCGCGATTTTTTTAAAACTGTGCTTCCTAACACATATCCACCGTGTATAAACAGAATGAGGTGTAATTTTGTTTGTAAAAGAAAAATATATTACAAAACTTAGCATAATTTTAGGCGTTAATTAAAAGATTTCTAAATGCCATTAGAGGGGATTGAAAATTTGAACAATATAGTTATACCATGTACAATACATAAAGAGTTTGTAAACTAATAGTAGGAATTTAATAAAAATTGAAAAAAGTCTGATTTTGTTTCATTTTATAAAAAAATAATTTGTGGTATAGTGGTTAGAGCGCTTGCACAGAAACTCAAACGACCGAAGTTCAAATCCCAGCAAAGGAGAAAAAAATTTCAAAATAAATTTGCGGTTTTTCAAAAATTATAATTTAAAAAAATAAGAGGGTCCCCCCCCTCTCCAAGATGTCCATCTTCACAAAAATAAAACCACTCCCTGACATTTCCAGTCTATTCCACCAAGAAACGAATGATCAGGAGTACAGCGCCACCTTCTGGGAAGAAAACAGCTAACTTACATAAAAAAAACTATGCTCACCACTCACATTCAACATCCAGATGGGGCAATTACTGTTGATCATTCAAAGGTGAAGGTATAACACTGACCTTTGAGTGATGAAGTTGACAGCACTTTGTTTCATTGACATAAGGCGCTTAAAATCCAATACAATGCACTGCATTTAGTAGGGGTTTACCCCTGAGTATTGGTCTTAAAATAATAAAAAAAGAGAAAACACAAAAGCCAAAATACTGATTTAATTCACTTTTAAAATTTTATAAGTTTTCAATGAATAATAGAGAATATAATGAGAAAAAGTTCATTTGGTTATTTTTATTTTAAAATTTTTAAGCTTTAACTTTTAGAGTCCATATTGGAAAACTTTAATTGCTGCAAAATGTGCTTCAATATTTTTATTGTCAGGGATAAAAGCACGATGAAATAAAATTCACTAGCATTTGAGTACTTTGCTTGCACATAAGCAATTAAAAAAGGACCTTTGGCAAGCCACTTTCTACACTCTTTACAAATTATTGATTTGTGTTGCTGCTACATGACCTCCCACATAACATATTTTATCCTTGAAAATGTTAACAAGTTTTGTTGGGAAATTATGCAGACTGACGCATTGTAAATGTTATACAATTTCCTTTAATACTCATTTTATTGTTATACTCAAAAAACAAAAAAAAAAACAACAAATAAATATTTTCTTTTTTTTTTGTCAAAAGTGACAACAAATAAAATTGGAAAATATGTCATCAACAGCTGTCACAATTTCCCATGAATAAATAGACTGACTACACAGCAATGCTAGAGGATAAGAAGAGAGCAGAAAGAAAAATAAAAATACAAACAAATCATTTACGGTGGCATCGATTATGCCAAAACTAACAAATATTGCTGCTGTTTTTTTTTTCCTCTTCGTTCATATTCATATTCAGCAACAAAAACAATTAATTTTTTGACATTTTTACAGAAATTATGTTCGAATGTTTATGCGCTACGCTACACTTGTTCAACAACAAGAAAACAGATCATTTCATAGAGAATATTTTGTTTGTCTTAATGATTGTTGTTGCTCTTGTTGTTGTTGTTATTGTGATAAATTTTTCACGCATCATGTTTAAAATTCCAACCTAATCATTGTGTAATCATTAGCTGAAATTAACAAAAAAAAAACATGTTTTGTGTTGCTTTTAAATATTCAAAGGGAAGTGAAAAAAAACAGCCAGGGGAAGTAGAAATGTTATGGCTAATTGAACACCCTTCTCTCATGACGTTAAAATTGTAAAATACCAACAAAAAACCATATTCTCTGGTAGAATATTTGTATCTGGTTTGTATGCATGTAGTTGTAACAGAGATGCCTTTATGTCTGTTAAAATAAGTGGCTTTGGTATAATTTCGCTGTTTGACACTTCAATTATCTTGGGCAGCAATATACATATTGCTTTATGTTGCTATAAGTGGTGTTATTGTTGTTGCTCACATCATATTCAGTAAGGAATTTTGTTTTTGTGATTTTGCCATAAGGAAATTTGATATGGTCTTAACTTTATGAGTGTTTGTATGGAACTATCAAGTGCATATTTATACAGAAAAAGAAAAACAAAAAAGTGTTGCTTCTTTCGCTATTTTCCCTTATTTTTCACTATACCACCATATATGTTTGTGTGTGTATGTAGGTGTAAAAGTAGGTCTGCTGTTGTGTGTGTGTCTCAATTTGTTTAACAAATTGTTTTGGGAATTGAACTGACATTTGAGAGCTCTCAAAAGGTCAACATATGAAAGTGTGCATTACTGTCTTACAGACATTAAATGAAAACAAAACGGAAAGGAAACAACACTTTAGCTACACTTGTTGTGCTCTATGTGACAAGTAATTAAAGCAATTGAACAAATCAAACATTTTCAATGATTTTTTAATATTTTATTATACAACAACACGTGCTTTCTATGCGTCATAGACAAACGTATAGACATGTAGATAATTTTTTCTCTTAGTTTTTATTAAAACAATCTTTGAACAAAAGATGTTCTTGCCTTTGAAGTAAATCCTAAAACATGTTTTTTTTTTCTTTCTGTCTTTAAACATAAAAGAAAAGAAATCTATATAATTATGTACTTTTAATCCTACCAAAATTAAATTTAGAATTTGTTAAATTATTCAAATAATTCTCATTGTGTTCATCAAACATTCAACCACCCACTTTTATTTTCTAATTTCATACACTAATTAATGTTGACTAATTATCGCCTATTTTTGAAGATTAATTTTCTTTTTTTTTTGATTTTATTTTAAACTGATAACGATTATGTTTGTCATTTTAAATTCGTTTGTCTTTTCATCATCATTTCAGTGGCTATTTAAATCAAACACATTCATACATTTGGTTTCTTTTTTGTCAAGTTGTCATCAACAATTTGTGAAACAATCGTTCATTTTTTTCCTATGCCACAAATACGAGTAGTAAGTGATCTTGAAAGAATTGTGATATTTAGAAAATTTTAAATTATTTTGATGATTCGTTCAACAGTTTTTGAGTGTAAATTATAGCCTCATTAATTTCATGTTAATTTGTCTCTTGTCACTAAGGCACAACCAAGTTATTTGACAATTTTTCGGGGGGAACTCAAAGTTTGAATTTTTTTTTTCTTAAAATACATTTTGTTTTTTTTTTTTTAATTTTTCTTTTTTTTTAGTTCATTCATAGTATGTTCTAATGATAGAATTAAAAAATTTAATTTTTACACTTATCGTTGGGGAAATAATTGTATGATCAAGACGTCTGGTTCAATAAAATTTCTTCACATTTAACAAACTAATAAAACGCAAATCTAAACTTATTTAAGCAGAACTCTACTTTATTTGTGTTTTAATAGTGAAAAAGTTTATAGTTTTCGTTACTTGTGTGTAGCAGATAGTCTTTTTACTTTGAAGATCTTATTTACTAGCCAAACTCCTGCGTGCTTTGGGACCCCTCTATCATTTAAGTAAAATGTTTAAGATACACACATGCCGACTTTGCCAATTCCGTTCCCTTTTAACTCATTACTTGTATTGACTATGAAGATATTAAGACCAAAGTTAGAAGTTTTCCTTTTAACCGTTCTCGAGATATAAAAAAGCAATATTTATAAGTACAATGTATTTGCCGGGAAGATAAATTAATTTGTTTGTTTATAATTTTTGATTAAATGAAAGAGAATGGGTCTTATATTGACAAATGTTTTATTAATGGCCTGTTTCTGTATGACAAACAATTTCAAATGATTGAAAATTTGTGTGAAAAATACTCAATTTTTCAAATAATTTTGAGCACTTTTCCTATAAATTTTCAATTGCCTAAAATTGTTTGTTATACAAAAACAGGCCATTAATGTCGGCAATTATGTATGGAATGCAATGTCAGACAAATGTCCACCCTTTTCAACACATTTTTCATTATATTCTCACACATCACACACGGTATTTAATTAACTTTATCACGAATATTTTGTTTGAGTAGCTCCAGCGTTTCTGGTTTGTTTGCGTAAACCTTGCTTTTCCGATATCCTCACAAAAAGAAGTCTGGAGCAGTCAAATCAGGAGACCGTGGAGGCCAGTCAACATCACCATTCCTTGAAACAACTTGTTGTTTAAAAAGCTCTCACAGTAATTCCATTGTAATCCTACTTGTATGCAATGTGACACCGTCTTTTTGAAACCACATGTTAGTCAAGCCCAGAGAACGCAGTTGTGGTGCTAAAAAGTTTTCAATCATATCACGTTATCGTTTCCTATTGACAGTTACCGTTACACCGTTTTCAGTTTCATAGAAGTAAGGTCCTTCTAACAAAATTGCACACCAGACTGTCACTTTTAATGATGAATAATTTAAGGGTTTTCCATTGTCCAGAACCGACTATTTTGTTAATTCACATATCCATATAACATATCCTGGTCACTGTAGAATTCTATTAGATGATAGGCTTACGGAATATTTTTCCACAATAAATTTGCAAAGTTTCTACTTTTCGACTGCCAAAAATAAACTGTCAACACTAATGTTTACCAAAATGGTGGCAAAACAAAGTAGTATATCTTCTCGGCGGACACCTTGTGCGAATAATGTAAAATAATTTGTAAGAAATTATTTCTAGTGGTTAGTGTGTTGGCTTACTAAGACATGAGCCCTGGGTTCAACACTCAACACTGACGTCTTGAAAAAAAAAGACATATAAAAAAAATATTTCTTTCGAGGACTACCTCTCAGCAGTCTTCTGGCAAAAGCTCTGAGAGTAACTAATTGCCATGAACAAGCTTCTCAAGTCTGTCGTTCGGAGTCGACATTAAACTGTAGGTCCCGGTACTCATGGATAAAAATTAACACACACAACATGAGTGCTGCGAGAAGCTAGGCCGTAATCCTGACACAGGGTTGTAAAGGCCAGTTATGTATGTATATATGAATAAAATAAATAAATAAAAATATTGATATCATTTCAAACAGAGTTGGGTTTATTGCATTGAATTTATAATGCATTATCGTTTCCACTACCACTAAAATGGTTTTATTTAATGCACTAAATTTCCACTACCACTAAATATTATAGGCGATAATGCACTATTTTTTCCACTACCACTAAATTTAGTGGAAAATTAAATCTAATGCAATAAACCCAACTCTGATTTCAAATATCTGAAATATTATTTTTTGTTTAAAATGAAATTCGAATATTTAATGAATCTATATTATACTTATTGTATGAATTTTAATAGCCTAAGGTCCTATGTAGTACTGGTATTCTTATGAGAATTAACATCCGTTAAGGAATATGTACAAACACTAGAATAACATTCAAATATAATTCACATAATCTATTTCCAATAAATTGTGCTTTAAATAGAAATATAAAAATATGAATATATATAATAATGTGTCGTTTTCGATTTTTATAGGTCCCCCAGCATTTTTTGAAAGCTTATAGGGTAAAGTATTTTTGTGATTTTTTTCAGATTTTTCGGAAGAGGTTTAGAGGTCGCTAAAATCGAATTTAACCAAAAAATCGGGGTTTCTCGACTTTTTTTGAATTTTGCGCATTACTCGGCCCATTAGCACGATTTTCTTTGTTACTAAGTCAATTTTTTTAAAGAAAACTGTTCAAAATTTACTTTTCTGTGCAGATATTATAAGTTTCGGTAATATTTTTTCTCATTTGGGTACCCTTTATTACATTTTTTTTGTAAATTTAGCATAAATTTTAAAAATAATGCTTTGTAACTTTTAAAATTTCTATTGAAGTTAAAAAAACTAATGATTCAGTTTAAAATGTGGATAAATTCTGAGTCATTTAAAAAAAAATATATGGAATTTGCTCTTACCGTTCCAAAGTTATACGCTTTTTAAGTTTTGTACTCATTTTGTGTATATACAAAAAATCTATTAAAAAATAATAAATACTCATTTTGTGAAATAAAAAATATTGTAATGTGTTTGCCAGATATGTATTGGATTTGTTTTAATGTGTAAACTAGGTCATTCACTTTTCAGCAAAAATGGGAGTCCATTGACAAAGACAAAATTTCAGATTGCATAAACCACAAAATTGTTAAAAAAATTATCCCAAAATGTATTCGCGAAGATTTAAAATTTTTTATAAAAGCGCAACTTCAGGAAATGCACCCAAGAGAAGATTAGATAGAACTACTTCAACTGTATACCTGAACCCCATCCAACAATAAAAGCTCCTGGAGCCATTAATCGGGCACGCTGGATGATGAAAATTATATATTCCTAAAAAATATGCATTTTTAAAAACCAGCTGCAATCCTTCATCAACGCTTCAAAAATTGACGCCTTGCTTGAATTTAATTCATTTATTTTGAAAATGTACATCAAAAATTGGTACTTATGCCAATGCCCTAGATACGCTCCTCTTAATGATTTAAGTTTATTGAAGCAATTGTATAACTACAAAAGCCTTAACGAATCAATCGCAAGCGCCACGTTGAAAACTTTTCTGCGCCATCAGTGGTACCTATCCGGTAAGTTGGCTGCCTTAGCGTTTTTGATAAACGTATCGACACCAAAACTTTGCGTTTAATGGTTAAAAATCTACACGCCTCAAGTAACCGCAAAGAATTAGTAAAAGCAGAATTATCCGAAGACATGGTAAACAATAAGCAAATTCAAGATTTAATATCCGAAGCCAGCCTAGCCTTTTTTGAAGCCAGCAACATTTCTGTTGATTTTTTTCAAACAGATCCGGAAAAATGGTATACAAACAAATCCTTTAATGAAGCAAAGAAAAAATTTCAGCAATTGCACGTCGTAAATGATATCGCAGAACGCGGAGTGGCCTTGGCTAATACTTACATTAATCTAACAACCTCTGAAACAGACTTTCAGAATTTATTGCAGGGCATAGAGCTACATCGTAAAAGCTTTAATAAATAATTGAAAGCTAATAAACAAAATAATTTTTTAATTTTTGTTTGGATATGAGAATTAAGCTGCCTAGATTTTTTTGGCATAACTTTGAAACGATAAGAGCAAATTCAATATTAATTTTTTTAAATAACTCAGAATTTATCCACATTTTAAACTGAATCATTAGTTTTTTTAACTTCAATAGAAATTTTAAAAGTTACAAAGCATTATTTTTAAAATTTATGCTAAATTTACAAAAAAATGACTTAAAGGGGTACTCAAATGACCAAAAATATTACCGAAACTTATAATATCTGCAAAGAAAAGTAAATTTTGAACAGTTTTCTTTAAAAAAATTGACTTACTAACAAAGAAAATCGTGCTAATGGGCCGAGTAATGCGTAAAATTCAAAAAAGTCGAGAAAACACGATTTTTGGGTTAAATTCGATTTTAGCGACCTCTAAACCTCTTCCGAAAAAACGGAAAAAAATCACAAAAATACTTTACCCTATAAGCTTTCAAAAAAAGGTGGGGGAACAAAAAAAAATTTTTTTTGGGACACACTAATGTATAACACAAAGAACTCTGATGAGACCTTTTGTAGGTGGGTCGAAAACTAGTTCAGTTCTGCTAGTGTTTGTACATATTTCTTAACGGATGTTAATTCTCATAAGAATACCAGTATTAAGATCTTAGGCTTTTAAAATTCATACAATTTGTCTAACATTTAGTTAAAAAAAAAGAAAACAAATTCCTTGTAAAACTTTTAGATTATCAAAATAAACGTTCTATGTATTTAAGAAAAAAACAATTGGCAACTTCTCTTGAAACAAAGTATTGCTTTTTACAAATATTTTCCATTTTCCCTTCTTATTAATTAACTGTTAATTAATTTGTGTGATTTTTATTTTTAATAATTTGCTTTATAAATTATAACATTTCTTATAAGAAAACAATTTTTCTCTTTATTTTAAAATGATTTGATTTGATTTCTGTTTATAATCTCTCGGGATTTTATTTTTAATCCATTTAAGATATTAAAATATTTCAAATATTCGAATGATATGATTTGTAGACATTCTTATGCTCATACGACTCATGCCCAATGAATAGCAATTCTTTAATCCCATATTATAAGCTTTTAATCATAATTTTTATTTAAATATTATTTTAAATATAAAAATATGACAGATTAAATGAAAAAAAGAAAATTTATATAAATTATAAAATTTGGTTTATTGAGATAAATAAAGAGGAAATAATTTCCTTTAAAAAATAAATTCACATAAAAATAAAAGCAAAAGTAAAAAGTGAAAGAACAAAAAAACGGAAAAACAAAAATTTATTTTGAGTATCAAAAATGAGAAAAAAATGGAGCAAGTGAAGTAGCAAACCCATAGAATTAATAAAGAAAAAAAAACTTAGAACACACAGCTGTTGGCAATATAACTCAAAATAATTCCGTATTTTCTCTTAAAATAGGTGCAGACAAATTTTTATTTCTTTTTTTTTTTGGTTTAAAGCACAAAGTTGTTTTTTAATTACATACTAAAATAAAAAAAAACTACTTTTTTATAGAGTTTTCTTTAAATTTAAAGGGATTAAAAAAGAACGAATGCATCATTCAAAAGGATTAAAAAGTTATTTTAAACTCATGCCATTTTAGTTATTTCGTTATAAAAATAAGTTCAACGCTAAACATTAGAAAGAAAAAAAAATGAACTTGAAATAAATTTCCAAAGGAAGAATGGATTAAACTGAACACAAAAATAATATGCACGTTTAAAAGCCATTAAAATATATAGAAAAAAAAAAATAAAACATTAAAACTAAATGATATTAAATGCAGACATTTTTTATTTTATTAAATTTTTGTTTTTTTTTTTTTGTTTTTTTGTTTTCTATTATTTTATAAATTCCATTTACCTTTTTAAAACATTTAAAATCCATAATTGAAATCCCAAATGCTCACATGTTGAACACGTTGCATAACCATTATTTTAACACCAGTAGCAGTCGTAGTAAACAAAAGTGTTGCAACATTAACACGAAAAAAGAACAACAATTGAAAACATAACTGCTATAAAACAATAGCAACGACAAATAACAACATAAGCAATGACATTAAATTATCACCAACTGTTTGTATGGAAAATAATTACACCCAAAAAATTAATACAGTAAAATTTGAAAAAAAAAATAAGTTTTAAACGGGAATGAAAATTGCTAAAATTGAAAAACAAATCAAAAACGAAATTAACGAAAGGTTTGAAGTTAAATACTTTGTGGTACAGTTTAAAGTCGACTCCGAACAACAGACTTGAGAAGATTTTTCATGCTAAGACTTAATCGCCGAAAAAAAGTTTTTTTTTTCAAGATGTCAGAGGTGGTGTTTGAACCCCAAGCTCTCGTCTAGTAAGCGAATACACTAACCACTAGACTAAGGTCACTACAATTTATTGAAGTATATACACATCAATCAATCAATAATATAGATATAAGAGAATAACAGCTAGAAAAAAAGTAATTATTTTTGTACACTAAGGCCAGCCACTCACATACAGTTTTAACTGTCAGTTTCAACTGTTCAGTTTAACTGAGAAATTTAAAATTTTTATATTTTTATATTTGCTTCTCGCAAAGAAAAAAAAAATAAACTTGAGGCATTAAAGAAGTCTGGAGCTGAAGTATTGAACTGCACGTATGTGTACATCTCAGTTCACAGTTAAGTCTGTCAGTTATAACTGAGCAGGTGAAGCTGACAGTTAAAACTCTACGTGAGTGGCCGGCTTTAAAGAAATATAAAAAATTGGAGGAACAAAAAATTATTTATTAATTTAAAGGAATATATTTTTTATATGTAGATTTATATAATTTCATGAGAATACGATTTTAATTCCATTAAATTGGGTAGAAAACAAATACGTATGCCATAAAATAGGCGCGACATTTTCTTAAATCATAATAGTTGAGTTTAAATATCAAAAGAATGTTGATAATACAAAGCTAACTTCAAGTAAAATGATTAAAATAATTATATCGAAATGTAAATTTTATTGTGGAATATTGTTGACTCGATCACTCAACAATAAAAAGTTGATTGTTTGTTGGCTATGCCTGATAACTACGTTGGTTACTGTCGTACATGATGTCAATGGCGACTAATGTGGAAAAATATAAAAGAAGAACCGTGAAAAAACTGTTCTGACAATTACAAAATGACGGAATCTGTTGTGTTTGACAACACTATAATTAAATATATGATTTCTATAGCAAAAATGTGAGTCAAACAGTTGGTGATTGTCATGAATATGTCCAGGACACATAAAACGAAGAAACGATGATGAGACTTCCTTAGCTGTAGTCAATTCCTTCACGAATATCAATTTTTCTTTTGATTAAAAAATCATTACAAAAAAAAAGAAAAAAAAAAAAAAAAAACGCGGCGATTGGTCCCGGTCCCAAATTTCTATGGTGAAAAGAAATTCATTTACGCCGTCTGCGTTTTGAAAAATACCAGTGTCTTTGTTCTACATTCATACAGGTTTTTTGGCTCTGGTGAACATTCAATGTTTTGTCAGTTACAGCGTTTTTTAATTCTTACGACGACATTTTCTTTCAAAAGACGTAAGTCCAACGGTGTCAAATCACATGATCTTGGCGGTAAATTGAAATCGCCACCACATGAAATAACACGGCAGTTGAGTTTGTCGCGCAAAAGAGCCATTGGTTCGTTAGCTGTGTGGCAAGTGGCACCGTCCTGTTGAAACCACATTCACAGTAACTGCCTGACCGGCCTCATTTTGCAAAAAAAAAAAAAAAAAAACGGCCCAATGATGCCGCCAGCCCATAAACCTCAAAAAACTGTCACTTTTTATCATTTGCCCAAATGCTGCTTATTGACGAATCCACTGAGGTAAAATTGTGCCTCATCACTGAAGATGATTTTCTTCGAAAATTTATCATCCACTGTTGTCATTTCTTGCCACCATTCTGACCATTAAAAACGTTTGGAATGATCAAGTGGCTTTAGTTCTTGAGTCAATTGCACCTTGTTAGCGAATAAATGCAAGTTTTATACAATCCAACGACGAGCGTGAGAGGTGCAATTGTTGGGTACGACGACGAGTTGAGGTGGACGGCTCTTCAGCCACATTATCGCAAACAGCAGCAATATTTTCTGCAGTACGAGCGCGCATTGGTGCTTTCACATCTCCTACAAACCCGGTTTTCTCAAATTTGGAAGAATATATTGACGGAAAAAATCATGAAGTGCACGATATGCATTTTGATTTGAACGCCCATTTTTATACAAAGCCTGAATAACTTTAACGCGTTGCTCGATTGTGGTTCAAATTGAGTTAGCCTGAAATTTAGAAATGTCAAATGAAAAACTGAAAAACCTTGACATTTTCAATATCGGCCCTTAAAATTTAACCACCCGAGAATTCGCTTTAACTTAGCTTCTGAGCAAATGCCAAATGAGGAAATAAACATACAACTTAAATGTACAGAAAGAAATCTATAATGTTGTGACTAATTTCTAATTATAAATTATCACATGAATTTCTGAATGAACATACGCAAGCCAGCTATTAGAGTCTAATGGAACAATAGTACTGATTTTATTTTATAAGAATATTTTCAGTGTTGAAACAAACGCTGGGAGTAGTCAAAAACTTGTTTTTGCAATTCTTTCGAAATGCAGCAAAAAATTTTTTCAATTTGTTGGTGATAGTTTGTAAGTGTGTCATTCATATTCAGCCTTCTCCCCTCAATCTACAAAAGGGTCGGATTTACGAACAAATGAGGTTAAGTGACTAGTGCTGCTGTCGCCTGCGAAATAAGGAAAGGAGTCTGAACATAGCCTTGCGGTACTCCCCAGTTTAATTTAAACTTTATGGAAAAGACACTGTTTATAGCCGCTTCTAAAACGTGGTCCCTGAGAAAGTATGGTATGAAAGTATAGAAACGATAACCGACACTGAACGCCGAGCCTGATGCCAAATTCTGTTTAAACTCCTTGGAAATATCTAGAGCGACAACTAACTTTTGGCCACTCTATCTTTTGGCCGTCACTATATAAACATACTCGTACATACATATATACACACACATATACATATATTCTGATTCTATTATTATAATAGAAATCCGAGCAATTTTTGCCTTCTTAAAATTGCTAAACTCTGACTTTATTAACTTGTTCTAAATACTATTAAAGTTTTTAGTTGAGTTAACATTTATACATGAAAAATCTATGCTATCTAAGGTTATCATATTAATGGTTCTACCACACTTACGAGTATTCGTAATGTCAGACATACAGTTGTTGCCCCATTTTCAAAAATACAAAGATGTGGTGTATTATATAACAAAGCATTATGTGTTAACAACACCTGCATAAATTTTGTTGCTTTCATTGTTGCTTCTGCAGCTAACAAACGCTACAACATTGTTTTCCAGTAAAAGTAAAGAGAATTTTCAAACTTTAAAGTATTTAAAACACTATTCACATAGACTGTTTGTTTTGAATATCTTTAAAATAAAATTTTAAATATTATAAGGACTCGTTTAGTTGCATGCAACATATGCACTTGTTTTTTGTGTCTTTTACGTGGCACAATAACAATTTTTATTTGAAATTGTTTTATTTTTGCATGTGTTTTTTAAATTGAATTTTTTCTTTTCTCTTAAACTTTGTCCTTTGGTTGAACTTTTAGGATCAGATTTTTCCTAAAGGTGTTCATGTACTCGTAGAAGAAATTTATTTAAATTTTCAACATTTATTGTTTGGATTGTGCACAACCTTTTACGTATTAATAATTAAAAAAAAACAGACGCACATGTTTCGATACCATTATGCCACTCTTTAAGAGCACAAATAGTTTTTACAGATTTTTCTAACTTAAACTCCATGATTAATTATATTTAAACTACTATTCCATTATCCTGTGGTCAAATTAATTTATAAAAATTAGTCAGTAAATTTCCCTTTTATACCGTTTACCATCCAAAAGTCAATTGTTATTATGAGATATCATATAGAAATGTGGAAAAGGACAACTATCCTGAGTAAGTACAGCATATGCACTTGTAGTCAAAGGACATTGATACGAAAATAAAAATAAAAACAGACGGTAAGCATAATCCTTTATCACTATAATAAAGGAAGAAAAAATTACTTCTACAAGCAAGCAAGCAAGCAAGTACACACACACATACACAAAAGCCAAAAGAACAAACAACCCTTAACGTTTAATGATCCCCTGCCGACGAAGAAGTAAAGGATGTTTCTATTAAACAGCCACCACATTATTTTATAAACAAACAAAAAATAAAAGAATAAAAAGATAAAGTCTGTTTGAAGATAAAATGGGAGAAAACGAGAGAAAAGGAAAATATGTAGAAGTAAAGAACAAGGATATAATTTTACTAAATGAAATCTCAATATAATGACATAAAACTACGATTTGTGAAACAAACAAAATGGGGTATCCAAACGGAATGGGAAAATAAAAATAATGATAAAAAGAAAATCACTGCCATAATGGCTGCTAGTCAACTAAATAACTGCAAGGATATCTCCAAAGAAAGTAGTAGACGAAGAAAAAGAAGAAGACAAAAAAAAAAAATCACCACCGCCAACTAAATCTAATCTAAACGGCAAAAAAAGAAACTCATTAATTTTAGTACCAGAAACAACAACAACAACAGCAAAAAAAGACTTATTTTGATATGATTTTCATAGTCTACTCTTGTGCACAAGCAGTACGAATACAAAGCCATAGAGGGAAAATCGTATAAAATTAGATTTTTGTGGAAACAAACAGGTTCAGCACAGTACAACAGCAACATAATAAATAAGGAAAAGTTTCTCTTCTATCTCTTTTAATTAAATATCTTTTTAAATATTTTATTCAAAACTACTACGAGGGCAGGCATGTTCTTAGACCAACGATGTAGTACTTTGAACTTTCCAAACACTTAGTGCAGTTCCTCAAAATAATCTTTTACAGGATTACAGAATCTTCATTCGATGCAAAACGTTTGCTAGTAAGAGGAATTTTTTGAAATTGAGGAACAGGGAGAAACATACGATACTTTCCGAATACGTATAGTACAGAGAGAGGAGTATATTGCAGTTGTATCTGCCAATGTTTTTGATAACCGGTTATTATCGGTTCGGAGCCGTTTGCTAGAATTAGGCCTCTGGTACATTGTTGGTTAATTTTTTTTTCCAAAATGGCTGACATGTGGCTTTAACAGGACGGGGTCACATGTGAAACAGTAAGGGAAGAGGCGAATTCTCTAAATAGTTTATTACACTATGGTAAGGCTCGTGTCTTCTAGAACAAGTCCGCATCGTTGTCGCATTGAAAGCTAATACTGAAAAATTTTTTAGTGAGAAACCGTCCGATATGTTAAGAAAGAGTATGTCAAATTCGGACCCACAAAACAATTTGAGAGGCAAAATAGTTACAGAAAGTTCGCTTTCATTACTGTGAAGATGGCATATATGTATAAGTATACTTGGATACATTCATTGCTTCAATTGGATGTCTAATCAAAGAAAATAAAAAAAAAACTTAATATTCAAATTGTCAAATCAATATAAATGCCAATATAATCAGCAAATTTTCATTAAGCCATCCTGAGGACAGAAGCACAAAACAGATAGAGTTCCATCACTTCCTGTCCTACTTCTACGACAGTTTGCGAAAGAATCCTGGGCAATACGCCTTGTCCTACTGTTGTTGGCTGCTGGTCTTTTACGTGAATTCAGAGCCTCATTTTTTATTCATGAATACCGAGACCTAAAATTTAACGTGAAAACTGGACAATATATCATGAGCTTTTCCCAGTTTTTTTATATATCTCTCTTTCAAGATCTCAGAGCTAGGGTTTGAACCCGGAGCTCTCATCTAGTAATCCAACACACAAAAACTATATATAGACTACGTCGACCACCATGTTTGTGGACGACACTTTGTGAAAGAAAGAAGAAAAGAAATGCTCAAACATGCGATCGCGGTGCTTCGAAATACGTCTATGACATCGTGAGCGGAAGTTAACAGCAGTGGACTGTATGGGTGTTTGAAGATAAGCAAAATCCAACAAAAGTTGTTCGCGAAAGGAGCATTTCCAGGCAAATGGTAGGTCACCTGTTTTTTGGAAAAACTGAACCTATCGTAACCGTACCACTAGAACAATACAGAAAAATCACTTCTGAGTGCTGCACAAGCATTTGTTTGCCAGTTGTCTTCCAAGAAATGAGTAAAACCAAAAACAGAAGACGGATCACTCTTCACCACGAAAATGCGTGCTCTCACACATCGGCTCAAACAACAGCATTTTTGAGCACCCAAAAAATCGATTTAATGAGTCATCAGTCGTATAGTCCTGATTTGGCACCGAATGACTTCGTTTTATTCCCGTACGTAAAAAACAAACTTAGAGGTCAACGTTTTTCGACACCTGAAGAAGCGGTTGCTGCATTCAGAATGTATATTTTAGAGATACCTCAATCAGAAGTTTCGATAATTGGTTTAAAAACACTAAAGTGATTTTCGATGGTTAATATTTGTTTTTGTTCTCTAATCCCGAAATATAAAAAATGACTGAAATATTTTCTAAAAACTGAAGATATTATAATCCACAGATCTAGATATCATTTGGTGTAAGTAAAGGTTCTACAATCTTAGGGCAGACAATTTAATATTAAACCAGACTGCTACAAGCCGGATAAAGTGTTTCCATTGATTAAATATTTATCAATTATGTACTTGCTGTTTGCAGTTGCAAAAGTATAGACATAACTAAGAGACAAAAACTAAATGGTGTGCGAAATTCCACAAATAACAGATTCCTAACAAAAAAGAATTTAATTTTCGATCATGCAGGGCTTATCTTGCAACTGTTTTCATTTTAACAAATTGTTGTAAACGATGTAATATCTCCTCCATTCATTCATGCAATGTGTAATCAATGTGACAACAATTGTTCTAATAATGCTAATATGTAAACGATATAATTGCCTTTATTGCTTCAATGAACCCATAAATTTTCTTTTGAGGTTTAACCAGAACAGATGATAATCACTCAAATGCCCATTCAATACTTCTCTCCATCACAATACGAATACACTTCACAACCACTCAGTGTAGTGTGAACAGCATATGAATGTATTCGTATATGTTTCAGGAAGAAGACCACAAAACATCCCCACAGTTTTGATGCACAATATTGTGATGAGTATTGGTGAGACTGTATGGGTAAGTGTTATTGTGGATGTATAACAAATGAGTTTTTGTTCACTGTGACATCGCAAACCATATATCAATCTGTTTGGTTTAGGTTTATTCCTTCTTACTTTTCTATGAAAATGAAGGGAAACAAAGGCACTATAATATAAATTATAATGTCATTATAGACCAAAATATCATATGGTAGATATGGCAAATAGCCATAAAATGATTCTTTAACGATATGTGTAATTATATGCTCTGTCTGTCTGTCTGTCTCTGTATGGCCTAGGCAGGATAATTTCCAACTCTTACTGCATCTTTCTAACGATAGATGAATAGACAGACAGTTGACATCAAACCAATTGGTTGGCCTCAAACTCATTATAGAATGTCGTTCTCTTGTCTTGTCTTGCCTTGTCTGTTTTTCTTTTTAACTCATTCTTAACTACTTCATTTATTTGAGTTTCAAGTAATTTTCTTAAAATTTCTTTTTAGAGATTATCTTGATGCTAAAATGTTAAATAAATTGGACATCCTATCTATCCTTTCATAGTTCTTTAAACAAAACAAAAAATTAGATATTAAGAAAAAGTTGCGATAAAAGTAAAACTTTAAATAAAGTAAGAAAGAAAGTTAAAAATAAAAATCTTATTTTATCATTCTTCTACTTTCTCTCTCTCTCTCTCTTTTGTAAAATTTTATAAAATAGAAAATCGTAATTACACAAAAAAAAAAAAATTAAATATCTTTATGGAGCAAGTTACAATAATTTTAAAAACAAAATTATTATAAATTTATTAAACCTTTAAATGATGATAATTTTTTACCAATAAATGTATCGCTACTTCTTTATGTATCATCGTCAGAAAAGGAGATCAATAAATTTGAGGTAATTTTTATAATTAAATGTAACAATTCCTAATATGAGGGTGTATTAAACAAAATTTAAAATTAAAAAAAACTTAGATATACATTTCAGTTATTTTAAATTAACTTTATTCCTGGGAGACTAAGGTCGCATGTATCATATACACAGACATAATTGGCCATTACAACCCTGTAACATGTGTACGTCCCAGCTTCCCGCAACACTCATGTTGTGTGTGTTCATTTGTATCTATGAGTATCGGGACCTTCAGTTCGAAGTCGGCTCCAAACGACAGATTTATGAAGCCTTTTAATGGCAACCAATTACTCCCAGAGCTTTTGCCAAAAAACTGTTGAGAGGTAGTCCCCAAAAGAAATAATTATTTCATATTTCTTTTTCTCAAGATGTCAGAGTTGAGATTTGAAACCAGCGCTATCGTCTTAGTAAGCCACCAAATTAACTACTAGAAAATGGCGACTACGTCTCGCACAGAAAAAAATAAAAATGTATTTCAATTAAAAAATTTGTGACACCATTAAAAAAATTACTTATTTTTTCACCAGTAAACGAATTAATGCTATCAATTAAGCTGATTGTAATATTAATTAAAGGTATTTAAAGTAAAGTTGTATAAAACATTAAAAAGTTAATCAAACCAATTAATTATTTAATCAAAACAAATTTTTTTTAATTAACATGTTAATTGAGAAAAATACATCAATAATTTTTTCTGTGCATGTATCAATATATTAAAGATTAGAATCTGTAGTTCAACGATTATTCTAATTTCTTAGGGTTGTGGATTGTTACTAACGTGAGTAGACATACCGCAGTTGTTGGATAAAATGTTGAATAATTTTGGTTTCGCTTCCCAACAAACTCGTCTGTCTCATCAGCATTATCAAAAAGGTTGCTATAGAGGGCAAAGAAAAATTCAGGTTTAAGAGATTCAAAATTGCCAAACCCATTAAAGTAAATATCTTTTTAATCGTTCTGTTTAATATGAAATTGATTTTTCCGGAAGTAATAAAGTAATGATACGTATTCTAGTGAGCTTTAAAGAGATATTTACATTCTGCTTATTATCAGTGTGGACAATTTTCTTAAAATGAAAAAGTTTGTGCGTATAATAGTATTTATATATCGAAACGGACAGGATTGATTGTAACCATCATGAAAAATCCAGAAAAAAATCGATAATATGCAGTTTGAAAGTTATGGGCATTTAAAAATAGTTGAAATCTTGACTGAAAATCCAGTCGCCAGTCCACCTAAATGTACAGAAACAGAGTGCAACACGAAAAAAATAACCATATAAGGACACCACTACGTGATAAAAGATACAAAAAGAAGACCAGTGTCTCCCAGTTTTGCCCAAAGTCATGAAATTTTTTTATGGGCCTCCAAACCGTGTCAAGCTCATACCTTGCAAACCGTTCGGAATTTTGATTTACTTTCTGAGGCAAAGTTGTAGCTCTTATCATAAAGAACAAAAGTTGTGAAGATATAAAATCAAATAAACTTCACCTTCAAGACCACAATCGCAAAAATCTTTAAAAAATTCGATATTTTTACCGTTTTTTCTCTGTTTAAGTCCATAAGTAGCAAACGGTTCAGAATTGAAGGAAACAATGAACTAGTGAAATTTACCTAAGATCTCAAAAAACAACTTTCTAAAATATATAAACTTCCTATGAATGAATCTTAACACCGTTCAGGTAGCGCTTAGGTAGCCGCAAAATTAAAAATTTCCCGAAATTTATCCATTACACAATCAAATACAAAAGGATGTGCTCTCTGAGAGGTAGAAGCTGTACGTAGAAATATGTTAAAACAACGATTTAAATAGAGTTGGAGAAAGTTTTTTACGGGCCACCTCAGATTCTTTCGATCTTAATATATGTATTACTGATAACAGAGCATATAAAGGACATTTAGAAAAAGAATAGAGCTTAACAAAAAGACCGATAACAACAGCAAACAAATAACGAATTAAGAAATATCTGGAATGGCCTATAAATCTAACTTGCACGCAAATTGATTGCATCTTTTATAACTAAACTATTAGCTAAGATGTCATACGAGTATGTCCGGTTACTAATCAATAACGTCTTGGCTTGTAGTAGCTTTTTTAATGTCGAAATATGTATTTCTGAAAGCAAATAAATTTGTGTAAGCAATTTTGATAGCTTGTACAGTTTATATTGGTGGTTTATGTTAAATGCTTACCATAATACCATAATGGTTTTCTCTAATAAAAAGTTCTGCAGTTTCCTTATTTCCGTTGTTTGTTTTTCTACAATTGATGGATTGAACTACAACATATCAAATCACTTCACAATTACGATTTGTTGAAGAAGACGGAGATTTTCATGAATTTAAACTTAGACTTTAAAAAAGAACTGCTTTCAGTTCTTTCAGTTTTATTTAAATATATGTAGTATCTTAGACTTTAAGAAGAAAATCGATATGGTTTATTTATGATGATACCTTTTATTTTTTTTGTCTACGCATTTAGAATTCATAATCTGTTTCCAAGTATATACAAGTTTCACACAAATCAAAACCAATATAATCTATTTTTGTCTTTAAGCAACACCCACTTGTAAATGCTACATATTTGTGTGGCATAAATATGCTTTCTTTAGGAAATGCTAAAGTGGCATGCAGTAAAGAAGTGTTTAACAGAAAACGACTCCGAAGACATTTGAAATATTTCATATTCCCATGTCGTCTGCCATGATTTGGTAACATACATACACATACAAGTACCTTTACTCTAGAATTTTCATAGAGAATAAAAACAAGAAAAATGACAAGAAATTAATGGGAAATTGTGAAACCGTTTTACAATGCAGTGACTATTAAGAGGGCTATCAACTGAAAGGGAAAGAGATACTTAAGAAAACATTTATCCTAATTTTCCGATTGTTTTAATGTTAAAATATCCAGAAAGTAACACTTGTTTTAGGCACAAAATTCTAAAGAAATTTAAAATTTCTTAATTTGTTTTTCTGTACTTTCTTTTTTAAAGTGGCATACAATCACTCTGTCTGTCTTATGAAAGATACCGGTGAAAGAGGGAAAGGAATTCTATATCTTAAGAAAAAAAAAACTTAATTTACACGTGCTATTAACACTTTTTATAAAGTTTATGCAAATATTAGTTTCTCTACATATTCTGTTAACAAAAAGTTATTTGTCTTTTACTTTCTTTTTCTTACCTGTTGTGGCAGCATCATCTTTTTTCTTTTTCAATTTTTACTATTTTTAAAACTTGTTTAAAGGAACAGAGATAAGACGCTTTAAGATTACTTATATGTATATCTTCTAAGTACGAATAATATATGTATATGTAGGTACATATGTACATACAATATACATACATATAGTACCTTAATTTTTCTTTTTTTTTTTAATGCAAATAAGTTATAGAACAATTTTTTAAAACTTGTTATAAATTTTGTACAACATAAAACAAAAAAAACGAAGCCAGAGAAAATAAGAAAAAAGATATTGAAATAATTATAGGAAAGAACAAAGATAATAATCTTTATCAAGAAACATCTAAAAATATAAATATTGTGGTAAAACTTAACTATATGGTACCCTACACAACAATAAAGTAAAACTAATGAATAAATTTGAACTGAAGTTCGCCCGAAGTCGATCTGGTATTTTACCACCAATTTCGATTTTTATCTCTGTTGTTTAGTTTATGTTTTATCGGCCGTAATCACAGTCAAAACCTGACGACGGCTCTTTTTAAAAACAACTTTAAATTAAAAAACCTTTTTTTTTTAGTAAAAATTAAAGTATGTTTTAAGTTGAGCGGGTTTTAAATGGGTGTTACATTAAATATCAGAAATGTTTTTAATGTTCTTAAGCAGAGACGAAATGGCCATAGAGACATGCTTATCCCTATAAGCAATACATTTCATATACATTTATGATTTCATATTTAAATTTAAAATTACATCTAAATTCTTGACAGGTACAAAAGCAGCCAACAGAGTGGAAGGCAACCTGTTATACGGTTTAAAACATATTTTCGGGAATACTTAAGTATGCACGTGAAAACTATGATGCACAAGGACAACTACATGTCCATGGTTCTTAATAAGAGGAAAAAATCGAAGACAATAAGAGCTAAACTATTTAATGTTTTATAGTTTTATTTAATTAATAAGTAGTTGTTTGTTTGTTGATTTTAAAAAAGTTTAAAACAACTTCAGCTTGTTATTCGAGTTCGAATTCCAACAAGAGTGATAATTTTTTGTTCATTTAGTTTAGGTTCGTCAAAAATGTTTTAATTAAGTAGATCAAGGGTTACCAAAAATTTTTGGGTGTGTATTAGTGAGTAAGTGAGAAAAAAGAAGTTTTCAAAATTATTTATTTACAGTCATAGAAAATTTTTAGTAATATACGCTATTCTGACATTCATTTCATCAACATACATACATAAAGTTATAAATGTTTGACTATATTTAGGGCATGTTTTTTTAGATATTTGCTGGGAAATAAAAAGTTCATTTCTTCTTCTTAAAAAAAATATTCTTTAAAAGTATAAGTAAATAAATAACTGGGCTATAAGATAAAAACTTCTACGTTTATACTCTTATGACAGTTTGCGTTGTTTTGAAGAAAACACCATCACTTAATGTTCTACCCTTTCTAACAATTATTAAGCTTGAAAACGCTATTTTTAATTTAGGATCTAATCTAACCAATCTTTTAATGTTTCTAAAAAAATTAAATTTTTTAACATAAAATGTTTTTTGGGTGTCATCGATCAGTTTTTTGAGTGAACCTGAAAAAAATAAAAGAGCATAAGAAATACGTGTGAATGCTCTATACACAATTGTGCTATGAAATGGTAATCACTGAATTAGATCCATACATGTTGAGTAATGATTTTCAATCGTAATGATTACTAATTATATTACTTTTTTCTTAAGGGCGAAGTAATGATTACGATTTGATTATTTATGCAAAACCATAATCACTAATTTGAGTTTTGTAATCAAAAAGAATCGTTGAAAATAATTGGGATTACTTTTGATTCTTTTTGATTATTTTGCTGTAATTGCTAGTAATTCTGATTATTTTTAATTGTAAGCAATTAGTAATCCGAAATATATATATTTAGAATTAGTAATCATAACGATTCTTTTTTATAAGTAATAATGTAATTGATTACTGATCGTAATCGCAATTCAAGAGATCAACACTGAATTCTATTAAGAATTTAGAGTGCTTTTATTTTTTTGCAAATTTTTTCAATTTTAGCTTATTTTAGCTTTAGAATATGATTAAGGTAGGCTGTTACTTTTAAAAAAGGGAAATTTTAAAAAACTTAAACTATATTTTTTTCATGATTCTGATTATGGGCTAATATTTTTGAAATCCATCAACAAGTTACCTTATTGTACAAGTTAAGGGGTATAAGACTTTTCAAATCTATTCTAATGTGTATAAAGCCGAGTGTCCACTAGCAAGTTTTCTTGCGGAAGTTGCTTCCAGAAGTGACTTCCAGAAGTTTTTGTCATGTAAACACGTATTAGAAGTCGACTTCCAGAAGTTTTTGCTTGCAAGAAAAACTTGCAGAAATTATGTGGAAGCACATGTTCGTTGCTTGCTGGAAGTGACTTGCGCAACTTGCTGTGAACTGCAAGTGTTTTAGACTTGCGGAAGAAATCAGGTATACGTCGGGTTTTGTTTTGTGGTTTTTTTTCTTTTATTTTTGACTAATTAAATAAAATGGAAAATAATAAATTTATTTGAAGTAAGGAAAGTTACCCAGAACTATGGGACACGTTCTCAAAAGAATATAAAAATAAAATTAAAAAACAAAACGCTGTAAAGGCAATAGCCAATGCTATAGACGAGCCCGAAGAACAGATGAAAAGAAAATTACACGACCTCCGAACGCAGTTTGGTCAAGAGGTCAACAAAGAAAGAAAAAAAAAGTGATCAAAGTGCTGAAGGCTCATGCCTTGGTAAGCCAACACGCTAACTACTAGACCACGGCGACGGTACATGAGATGTCGTCATGTATTTCATGTCATGATAAAACTCCCACTTGCTAACATATCGTCGTACAGGAGTTTAAGTGCTCTATCCGCTATTTCATATTTTTTATATATCTCGAGTTAATGATGCCACTTTAGGTTTTCGACCCCAAATTTTTCAAATCTGCAATCCGTTTTCGGATAGCTCGTCAAGTTTCGGAAATAAACAGCCGAAAACGGATTGCAGATTTTAAAAATTTTGGTGTCAAACACCTAAATTAGCATCATTAACGCGAGTTTTAAAAAATGGCGTATAGAGCACTTAAACTCCCGCACGACGATACGTTAGCAAGTGGGAGTTTTATCATGACATGAAATACATGACGACATCTCATGTACCCAAAGAAACTGAGAACAATTTTTTTTTTGTAATTAGTTGTTTCTTTCCTATTAAAAATGCTGCGATAGCAGCTGCCACTCTTATTTTGCCACCAGACATTTTTATACTGTCACTGTTTAAAAAAGCTAACTCTACTGCAACCTGTACTCACATTGTGTGTAAACACGTCTGCAAGTTCTTGCTGCAAGTTCGTCGTAAAACTTCTACAAACTACTTCTGGAATCAAACTTCTGCAAGTTTTGGTTTCAGTGGAAACACTTCAGCAAATACTTGCAGAAGTTCTTCCGCAAGTAACTTGCTAGTGGACACTCGGCTTAAAACAATCGCTTTCTTTCTCTAAAAACGCATAAATTAAAGTAGTACTAAACGACAACAATTATGCTAAACGTGTAGGAGTTGTATAATTCAAATACTTTACACTCTTAATCCATGTGTTAGTGTAGGGTATTATTTCATTTGTATGTTTAATAATAAAAAAAGTTGTGGTAAATTCGTTTATGATTCTTTTTCATTTCTTTATAATTTTTAAAAGCGTAGTATGCTCACATCTAAATATTTGTTTAAAAAGATATAATTTGAAATTAAATTTGTGTTGCTGTAAGAAAAAACAGCATTCGTTTATTTGGAACTTTTGTAATTAGTTCAGTATTTGTTTACAAATATGCACAACAAATACTCTTAAAAACATAACAAAACAAAACAAATATAAATAAATAAATAAATAAATATTGATGTTTCTATAGATACGAGTACTAAGGACCGAAAGTATAGGTCTCTACTTTTGGAACCTTTGTAAGACTTAAAAGGTGCAAGGACCTAACTTAATTCATGTGCTTTAGTAGTTGTTGAGTTAGGTGACCTGTTTGACTGGTAACCACTTTTTTTGTTTTTTGTCACAGCTAAAACACTCTCTAATTAACTACTGATAAGTGTGTTTTTTATTAAAAAAAAATATATATATATGGCACGAGTATATAATATACTACGCATGCAAGCAAAAATATATACAAACAAATATATTTATTTTATTGTCGTATAGTTTACATTTAATGTGTACAAAAAATCGGTATCAAGAGTATGGAATCAGTAGGTACAACCATATGCATAAGTTAGCAGCTAACTAGGACATCGATTTGGCTTAAGAGCTCATTGACACATACTATTTAAGATTTGCTAACTTAATAGAAAGGAACTCTGAAAACAGTGATACCAAGTTGTGTACTTTTAAGCAACCCTGATTTTGACACTTTGCAATACATAAACTTAAGCTCCGGTCACATTAGGTAAATATTTGGCGAAAAACTATTTTATGACGGCATTTATTTCTTATTACACAGAAAAACTTGATTATAAATACAAAAAATTTGTTTGTATATACAATTAAAATATTATAAAATTTTGCAATAACAACATACATACATAATTGGCGATTACAACCCTGTGTCAAGGTTACGACCTATCTTCTCGCAGCACTCATGTTGTGTTTGTTAATTTTTGTTCATGAGTAGCAGGACCTATTTTACCGATGGATCCAGATCACACGATGAATCTTAGATTGTCGCTTAGGCTACCAGATTATTGTAGCATCATTCTGGCTAAAATAATGACCATCAGAACAGCCGCTGCTCAGATCCAGTATCGGGGTATATCGGATAGAAATATACATATTATTACTGATAGTAAGGCGAACATTAGGACCCTTGAGGGTGTCTACACCACATCCAAGCTTGTCCGTGAATGCCGGGCATCTCTGGAGGAGATTGCAAGGCATTCAAGGGTCACCCTTACATGGGCCCCTGGACACGAGGATATTGAGGGAAATGAAATAGCCGATTCACTTGCTAGTGCTAGTTCCACCACTGATTCGAGCGAATTCAGTTGCGAGATCCGCATTCTCCTTTTGAGGGGAAAACAGTTAATCTCGCACCAACTCCACTTGTCCGCGTGAAAAGATGGAAGAATGAACCTACCTGCTTAATGACCAGACAAATCTGGCCCAACATGGATACGAGTAGAACGAAATTCGTGCTGAATCTGAACAGAGCCCATCTCATAAATCTTATATCAGTGATAACGGGCCATTGGCCCCTAGGCACTCACGCCCGCAGGTTGAAAATACCTCACAATAACTTCTGTAGAAGCTGTAATGACGAAGAGGAAGAGGAAATAACGGAACATTTTCTCTGTCATTGTCCCGCACTGTGGGACCTGAGAACGAAAATCTTTGGGCGCCCTAAATTTATCGACAGATCCTGTTTAACTGGAGGTGATTATCGGGTTGGTTGGAGAGTGGCCAACGGTCATAGACATGTTTTAGTGGATATAATGGTATCACAACGGGACCTTATTGGACCCAAGTGTGCTTTGCCTAGAGGCGGCTGCCAATTTGAACATAACCTAACATAACCTACCGGGACCTACAGTTTAAAGTCAACTCCGAACGACAGTATTGACAAATTTGTTCATTGCAGAAGAAAACTAAAAATATTTTTCATTATTTTTTTTTTTCAAGGTGTCAGAGCTGGGGTTTGAACCCTGAGCTCTTCTCTTAGTAAGCCAACTCACTAACCACTAGACCACGGCGACTACTGGCATTGGAGTCTTACTCAAAACAATATTTAGATTTTTTCCACCCAATTTTCCCATTTGTAATGTTTAAACTACAAAAGCTTTTCATTTCTTACTTCTGCTACCAGTACATCCATTCTCATTTATCTTTTTATTATTTTGTATTTAATAGTTTTGTTATAATGAAAACTAAAAACTTTTCTTATCCCCTTTTTCCAAAAATTTTTGTACTACCTAATATTTATTGTTATTTATTCTTTGATCTAGACACCTGTTAATATTAAAAACTCAACAAATTATAATTTGTGAAGCAAATGTAGTGTGAAATTAAAAATGAGAAATTATAACCCTTTCAACACTCCACACAATTTATCAATCCTTTCCATTCAATAATAGAAAAAATGTTGTGATAAACGAAACAATAAATAAAATGAAAATGAAAATGGCATTTCGTTTATATAGTTTGAACTGTCAAAATACTTACTGAGTTGAATTGTTAGAATGACCAAATAAAGATTCCATATTAATATTTATGGCCAAATGATTGCACATATGCCAAGTTGGAGCAACAAAGCAACACAAGAAACTGACCTTTTTTTCAGTATTATTTTTGCAAAATCATCATTAATTGGATATTTTTTTTTTGTTTGTTTGGAAAACTAAGAAAAAAACAATGAAAAGATAAAATAGAATGACTGTTAAGGTAAGACAGATTTGACAGATGAATGGAATTTATAACAACAACAAAACAAATAATAGTTCAGTTCAACATCTGGCCATACAAAAGATTAAAATACACTTTTTTATGAATGGTTAGGACATTGTAGGAAGGAAGGAGTTTTATAATACTCATACTTATAGATTTTCCTGCTGCTTTGTTTATTTATGGTTCTCTTTATGTATGTGGTTAAGAATTAGAAGAAACTATGTCTGTTAACTTCACACTGTGGTAGTAGCTAAACGGCAGCAGAAATAAAAATATTTCTACTGTTTTGCTATTCTTTTTTTTTTATTTTTTCTTTGTATTTTTGTTTAGTTTACTAAGTATTCCTTTACAGAGTATTTACACGATTAATAGAAATGAAAATATAAACAAAACCAATAGGGATATATTGTCGTGTGTCAAGCAAGTAAATGTTTGTTTTGGTGTGATTTTTTTTTTTCGTTTTGTTTAAGGAAAATAATTTTTATAGTCACAATATTTTTGGTAGTCATGAATGATGTGTATGTGTGATTGAGAGTGTGGTTGAGAGAAGTATAAAGCAAAATCCTTATCTATTTTATTGCTGGTTGTTTTGCCAAAGCCAAAGCCAGAGACAATGACAATAAAATTTATTTTGTATTTATTTAAGAGGTTCCCATTTATGTATTTTTGCTTGCTTTTATAATTTTGCCAATTAATTGTTTTATTAAATGCTGTGCTCTTTTATAAAGTCAAAAATATATATTTTTTTTTTCTTTTCTTTTGAAAAATGATTAATAGTTTGTAGAATTTTTATATTTCACACCCCTAAATAGAGGTAATTTAATGAATGAATAAATGAATGGAAACTTCGTGCTCACTAGGAGGTTTGACTTTTTCATATTTCAGTTGAATTTTTATTTTATCGCAAGAGGCGTTATTAGTTTTTTCTTTCTTGTGCCTTTTTAAAGATTTTTGACAATGCAGCAGCAGCACACATATAAATAATTGTTTAAATAAACATCAAAAGTGAAAGAAAGTCAGTCGTCTGTCAGCTATTAGTCTAATGCCGTTTAATACCACTGTAATCCGCTACTTTGACAACAATAATTTTAATTTCTTTGACAATGAGGCGGTTACAGGGGTAAAAAATTAAAAAAAAAAGAATTGTAAAAAAAGATTTATGATTTCTTTTTTAATATAAAAAAAAAATTAATTTAAATATAATTTGCATAATAATATTTATGTATAAAATGTTTTAAAATCACTCCTACATATCATATGTAGGTACACATTCGTGTTACATAGAATTTAAAATTTCGAAACAATAGTTTTTGTTGTTTTGTTTTTCTATTTTTGTTATTATATTTATCTAAAAAAAGCAGCACTACTTGTTAAATGTCATTTATAAGATTATTTTTAAATAATTTTTTTTTACACATTTTGCTACGTGACTTTTTCCTAAAAAACTTAAATATTAAAAAATAAAACACAAACCAAATAAAATTTTAAAATAAATATTTTTATGGTTAACAGATGCATAAAAAAACATCAAAAACAATATGTAGATAGTAAATATAAAATATTTATAATCATATGTTCTTGCATGTTCGTTTAGAATTTCAAAACATGATTGTCAATTTGGCGTACAAAAACACGGAAACATGTATGTATGTGTGTTTCCTTATAGTTAAAGAAACATAAAGTGAAGCTGTAAAGGCTTTAATTGAGCCATAAAATTAATGTGTAGTCCGTTTTCAGTTTTTAATCGAAAGTTTATGTACCAAAATATTCTTAAATTACAACTCTTCCAAATATAGTACCCAAATGACATACATACATATTTACATACAGTATATTGGCAGAATGAAATGTTCTTAATCTGACCTAGTAAAGACGGTCAAAAAGCTCTGTATAATGTAAACTTGCGTCCTTTGCACAGTAACAGGTATTCGAAATAGGCGCATCAGTAATTTTTTTGTTTTTATAAACATTAATTATTGTATAATTTATAGCTATCGTAGTGCAAAATACGGCATTAAACGGTCGACAAGTGAACGTACGTGAAATAGTCCTCTCAAATTATCGATAAAATTTTATTTTGCGTCAAGAGCTACACCTGAAAAAAACGAAATAAAATAGATTTGAGTGCCGTTTTATAACTGTTGATGAAATTGGTTGGTTCTCGTGCTGAACCAAAAATCCAATTAGTTCTTACTCATCGCTTTGATGCCACATCCTGGCTACCAACTTGTTAAAAAAAAACATTTATTCACTACGTAACTATATCCAGTTCATGCGATTCAGAAACTTCATAAGTCGATCAATGCTCACATCAGTTATCTCCCTAATGTTATCAAAGCGCGATTTACCTAAAGTGATTTAGTAGTTAGTGTTTTGGCTTACTAAGACGATAACTCCGGGTTCAAATCTCAGCTCTGACATCTTGAAAAAAAGAAATATGAAAGAATTATTTCTTTCGGCGACTACTTCTCTCAGCAGTCTTCTGGCAAAATCTCTGGGAGTAATTGATAGCCATGAAAAAGCTTCTCAAATCTGTCGTTCGGAGTCGACATTAAACTGTAGGTCCCGGTACTTATGGATAAAAATTAACACACACACAACATGAGTGCTGCGAGAAGCGAGGCCGTAACTATGAAACAGGGTTGTAATGGCCAATTATCTATGTATGTATGGAACACTCTCTCTCTATCTCTCCATAGGGCAGAGCACTTGCAAAGAAAATTAAATACCGTTTCGCTTTTCTCCGATTGTTTACAACTGTGGCAGTACGTATGAAATGGAATATTCATCCTCGTTGCTTATTCCCTAATAGCCAGTCAGCTCTAGAGTGATCATGAAGGCATTTCCACGTTTCATGCTCGACAATCATCTGGTTCTCTCCAGGTCATATTTTGGACAAATGGACCTGCTGATGTTGCAAGTAGTCAGACCACTCCACCTCTGACTTTCTCAATCCCTCCGTATCAATCCACTACAGTATACCAGAGAAAGAGAACAATCCAAAGAGTAGACTGGAGAAGGTGAAAGAAGGCAAAAAAACAGTTCAATAATGAGGGTTAATGGAACAAAGAGAGCAATGTTAAAACTGTTGCAATTCTCTTCATATAGTATGCATGACAAGTACCAAAAAGGATGGAGAGAAAAAGGAGAATATAAAATAACGTGATGTATTCAGTAAGTCTTCGACTAACTCAATATAAAGTATGTAGAAGAACTATAATTTCATGTGAGTAAAATATTTGATGATCTGCATGAATTTGCATAGAATATGAAGACCTGTGATGGGACTTCCATAGCATGTCGTTTTCTATTTTGATAGAGAAATCATTGCAAAAAAACAATTTAAATTTGTAATAGAATATATTTTCTGATCCCATTTGTTTCTGATTTAATTCAAGACGAAACAAAGTTTTCTTATTTGTTTGTGCACTTTTCGTTAATTATATGAGAAAATATTAGTCTTAGTTTGGATGTCTAGATTTGATTTAGAATCAAATACAACATAGAACTTAATAGAGATTTCTGTTTTAAATTTAAATAAAGCAAAGAGTATGAGGGAAATATCATCGACAATTTTTTTTTTTCCTTTGAAAGACCTTAAAATTAGCTTTTGTATAGAAAATATCTTAAATTTATCTTACAAGTCGACTAAAGGCTGAAGGTAGAATTAGCCGAACGTTCATGTAATGTAACGCAACATACGTTGGTTTCTAGCATATGAAAACAATGCAAATGGTTATCCAAAATAAATGTCACGTTGACGGAACGGAACAATCTGTATAAAATAGAATTTCTAAACGTTTTTACGTGACATTTCAATGCGAGTGCTGGACTATTGTATGTTAAATGGTAATGTGGCCCAAATGCTCTTTTTGGTACTTTCATGCTTATATGCAAATCATTTTCTTTTATATGTGTACAAAAAGGCTTTTTAATTTTTGAAGTCTTTAGATACATATTATGATATTTATGTGAATAATATAAATTTTTATGCGAATATAAAGTATGTTTTTAATTTTTTTTTAATTTTAAAAATTTACCAATTTTAAGAAGTCTAATGTTACGTCAAACGTTTTCGCTAATTCAGCCCTATTGTTGTTTATTTTTTATGAATGTAGGACTTCTAATGAAAAAAGAGTCCATATCCGCTTTCTCAATCGGCAATACTATTTCTTTAAAATAAAATATATCGATATCCGATAAAACCTTGATTAAAAATACTATTACAGAGCACAGCAGCGTCACAATCATTATTATCAAGCGACCTACAAATTTTAAATGAAATTAAATATTTCTTAGAAACAGTATGTTTACATACTGGCAATTGCCATAAATTACCACAAAGTATTGAAATTTATTTGACACTGTTGCCAGCCACATGTAAAATTGTTCAATTCCTTACAACACCAGAAAAAACAATTAAGAGCTCATAAAATAGAGGGAAAGAGCCTTAAGAAAAATATTTTTTTTTATTTTTATATTTGTCTGTCAAACATAACAAATGGGAAAACGTGATTGTGAATGAATATGAGAATTGAAACGATTTTTTTATGCCACATGCCAAAGTGACATTTATGTGATGACACTCAACAACCTGTAGAAAGAATCAATTTTGTGTTCGTTTTTAGGGTTTTATAATTAAAAAATTGTAAAGACTTTTCTTAAGGCATAGTTAGTGCTTTAATTTTAAATTATTTTTAAATAAACTCCAACTGCTACTCTGTATTACATACCAAGTACTTAAAACTTTAAAAAGCTTTTTAATTTAACCACAATGTATAGTGTCTGGTTATTATGAAAAGGCACTTTTAGTTGTACTCCAGATATCCATTATGGCATAGACTTTATTAAAAGCCCATTATATGAAATACTCAGTCATAGACAAGACAGTCAGTAAAGAAATAAAACTGAATAAATGAGAAATGAGAAAAGAGAATCAAAACAAAACAAAAGTGTTAGCCCATTATAATCATAAACGAGCGCGCGTAAATGGTCATAAATCCTTTTATGAGCCCATTTAATAGTCTTTTAAGTATGTTGTTACAGAATATTGCCTTATTCGGTCTCTTTCAATGTTTCTTATATGGGTGTTTGCAAATGTACAGAGAAGAGATTGCAATCAAATAAAAAATATTTTTTTTTCTTAATATTTTTAAAAGATTTATTTGAAGAGTACATTTTCAGTAAGACAATAATTTTTTGTTTAATTTTATTTTTTTCCATTCTGGTTTATTCTTTTCAGTTTGGGCGGAAACTGGTGATTTTCGTGATAGTCATAGTTCTATGGCAGCTGTAGCAAATGGTTTAGAAACATCCCACTTAAATAACTTTCAAACATCCTCAACGTCCTCATCAGCATTAGCGAATCGAAGTAGAGATCGCAAAGATGGTAAGTTTTTGTTTAAATTAAGAAAATTCAAAAGCTTACAAATACACACTCTTATTTCCCAGTATACTATTTAAATATAAATAACAACTCATCACAGACACATGTTATCGAACTCATTGTTCGTAATCGTTATTAAAAGAAAAAAAAAGTGCTGTTCACTTCACGTACAATAGATAACACAACACACCAAAGCATTTTACCGACAAACCACAATAACAATAGTTTGTTGTGTTTTTGATAGCGTTACTGTTTTTTCTATATCAAAGCTAGAATAACTAAAAATGATCAATCATTATTTTATTATATTATAAACTTAAGCTCTCATAAATCTGTTTTACTTTTTACTAAGAACATACATACATATTTAGGGTACCATTTCACCACTTTACGGAATTATCAGTCTAGAGCGGTATATTTCAAATGATTTTAATTTGAAGTGAATTTTTCATATTGAATTAAATTGATTTGAGTATGTAATAGAGGGAGCCGAATTTTGGTAATTAATATGTCAACATAAAATGTTATATAATGATTAGAAAGTTTAATTAGGGAACGGAAATTGGTGGTAGCTGAGCACAGAAGGCGCTATATATATTTAACCGATAACGCAAAAGTAATATTGTTTTGTAAAGAAAACTAAATTATCTTTATAATGTTTGTATAACGACACGTTTGGTGTAATAAAAAAATTGAAATTAGCATTTGATAATCCAAAGTACGCACTTGGTTTTAAAATTTTATAAATTAGAAGGCTTAAGATTTAAAAAAATCTATAAGAAATTTGGCTTGAACTGTATATATTGCGTCTTTAGATTATTATTATATACTTGTAACTTGCCAATAATTAACATCACAAAGCCTACAATTTTATATTTCTTGATCTAAGAGTATTATTTGATATATAAAGGGTGATTTTTTAGCTATTATCTTTTTGGCAACACTGGTTTAAATAAATGACGCACGTTTCGTGTTTTGTTTCACTGTCCAACATCTTCAATTTGGTCTATAATTTAACCATGAATCGTCTTACAAACGAACAACGCTTGCAAATTATTGAATTTTATTATCAAAATGTAGTCGCCGTGGTCTAGTGGTTAGTGTGTTGGCTTACTAAGACATGATCCCTGAGTTCGACACCCAGCTCCGGACATCTTAAAAAAAAAGAAATATGAAAAAAATATTTCTTTCGGCGACTACCTCTCAGCAGTCTTCTGACAAAAGCTCTGAGAGTAATTAATAAAAAATAAAAATTTACACACACAACATGAGTGCTGCGAGAAGCTAATCCTGACACAGGGTTGTAAAGGCCAGTTATGTATGTATGTATGTATAAATACGAAGAAAATTTTCAATCATGGTAGATGAAGACGACCATCGATGCTTTACATCAAAACGAATTTCTTTTTTTTCTTGCAGCATAACATATGTTTGCAATTTCTTTTGTTTTTCATTAGATTTATTAAATATTTTAGAACACGTATGAAGTTTATTAATTCCATTTATTATTTCTATAAATAAAGTATTTTTTATATGGATTAATCGATTAATCGTAGGAAATTATTCGAGTTATTCGTTATTCGAAATTTTACTATTTTTAATTGTTCGAACAATTATGTGAACACAATTTTTCGATTAATCGATTAACGATTAATCGCTTGAATACCCTAGGTAGTAGGCATGTCCGAGAGTTGGGAGTACCGGGCATTGGATGACGCTGGTCTGACGCGTGGTATCTCACCTCTACCCATACAACTGGATAGCGTGTGGTTTGTGTCTATAGCGGGTTCGCACGTTAAATTAATCTAGTTGTCTGGTAAGACCAATGCTAGAGTATGAATCAGAGGTCTGATACAAATATAGCTTCACCATCATATAAAAACCGTCAAAAAATTTTACACTACCGATATTTAAGAGCAGAAGAATTTTTATGAACAATTCGTATATGAATAATTTGTTATCTGATTTTATTGGTTATGAAACTGTTAATAACCTTTCAGATCTTGCAAATGTAGAAAAACTAACATGTCTGCCTACATTTTATTGTTTTTTGACTTGATTTGCTTTGTGTGCTAGCTAGTCTTGTTTGGATTTTTGAAACAAAACACTGGCTAAACTATTGCCAACTTTCTGCTAAATATTTGTTAAGTATAAAATTTTTACAGTTCTATTTATTGATGCAAATTTTCTGGCAACATGAATAAAGACCCCAAGGAAAAATGGCCCCAACGCATAAAATGAAAAATGGCCCCGTTTTTGGGGCAATCTTTCAAAATGAAAAATCGCCGCAATAATCATTATGAAATTTGGCCCCAAACTAAAGTGAAAAATTACCCCAAAAATAAACAAAGTTTGAAAAAAGAAAATAACTTAAAATAAAGTAATTTTTAAAAATGAAAAATAGCCCCAATTAACACAAAAGGCCTTAAATTTTTTTTAATAAAGTTTTTATTCCATGTAAAAAAAAGAAATAATTAATTAAACCCTTTTAGGCCAATTATTATTACTTGCCGTTTGTTAAAGGTGTGGTCGCCGTGGTCTAGTGGTTAGTGTGTTGGCTTACTAAGACATGGGTCCCGGGTTCGACTCCAGGCTCCGACATCTTCAAAAAAAGAAATATGAAAAAAATATTTCTTTCGGCGACTACCTCTCAGCAGTCTTCTGGCAAAAGCTCTGAGAGTAACTAATTGCCATGAACAAGCTTCTCAAGTCTGTCGTTCGGAGTCGACATTAAACTGTAGGTCCCGGTACTCATGGATAAAAATTGACACACACAACATGAGTGCTGCGAGAAGCTAGGCCGTAATCCTGACACAGGGTTGTAAAGGCCAGTTATGTTTGAATGTATGTATGTTTGTTAAAGGTAGAATTTTATCAGACAGATAATTTGCTTCTTGTTGTTGCAAGTAAACTTTAACCTAAAGTGATCGATAAAGTTATTGGAAAGATTGCCTTACCTTTTGGTTAAAGTTTACTTGTAACAACAAGAAGCAAATTATCTGTCTGATAAAATTCTACCTTTAACTAACAGCAAGGTGTAATAATGGGCCTTATACGTACATTAATTATATTTTCTTAACGAATGAATACAAAAACAAAATTTTAATTTTATTTACAAAAAACCACTAACAGAACAACGAATTCCGTAAGGTTTCTTGTACCTTTTTATATTTTACTCATTTTATGAAAAATGACCCCAAAATAATTTTAAATTATTTTACAATATTATAAAAATTTGGGGCCATTTTTCATAATCCAAAATAGCCCCAAAGCAAGAAATGAAAAATGACCCCAAAAAATAGAAAAATTACCCCAAAATTTCGTGTTGTTGTGCTCATTTTTTATTTTCGGGTTGGAGTCTTTTTTCTTTGGGGCCATTTTTCAGGGTGCCAAATTTGTTCACGATATTTCAGAATGTTTGCTTAAATTTAAAACAATTTGTTGTTTTATTTTTTTTTTAATACAAATCTAAATATCAAAATCATAGGTAATTTGAAAGAGAAATAATTGACTTTTGAAGACAAAAATAAGTCCTCATGATTTATGATTTAGCACTTGGATTAAAGTAAATTATAAATAAAACTGTGCTAACGAGTTGCTATTATAAATCGATAATCTAGTCCGCAGCTCATTAGCTGCTGTTTCTGACTACTTTCTTCAAAACACAAAATAGTAAAAGCGACGATAAATCGTCGAGTCATACATATATCAGCTATATTTCTGACCAGCTTTAACCAATTTATGCCCGTATTCATAAAAACTATTTTAGTTTTATTAAGGACTTATTTGACAAATTTCTATGCAATACTTGTCAAATAAACCCTCAATAAACCTAAAATAGTTTTTATGAATAGGGGCATTAAACTTTTAAAAACAGTAAATATTACAGTAAATATTATTTCTTAGCAACCTTAAAACCTATATGTACCTGTGGTCATGCTTATTTTTTTTACCAATATTAATATTGCTAGTACATACATATGTTCTTAGAAGGATTGGTATTCGAATATTCTATTCTAAATTGAAGATTTATTCTAAAATGAAGATCTTATTCGTTGAAACAATATGAACAACCAAACCTAACACTAGTACAAACGCTCAATGTTTATTTTATAGCCATCTAATTGCATAACTATTTAAATATTACCTATAACATATTCTCTTGTTTTGTAGGTAATAATCGTTCCATCAATGAAACTACAATTAAAACAGAAAACATATCAAATTCCGGTCACGATGAACCAATGACAACGACCACTGATGAGCCAAAGAACGATAAGAAAAACAAACGTCAACGCAGACAGAGAACACATTTTACGTCACAACAATTACAGGAACTGGAACATACCTTTAGTCGTAATCGTTATCCGGATATGTCGACACGTGAAGAAATTGCCATGTGGACAAATCTCACTGAGGCAAGGGTTAGGGTAAGTTGAACATTTTATTTAAAAGAATTAGTATGTGAGTTCGTATATATAATCGTGAAAACAAAGAAAGAAAGAAAGACAGAAACTATACAAAATCTTTGTCTTATATTTAAGCACATAAAATCTACTGGATATGTTGTGACATACACACATATTTATAGTGATTGATTATGACAAATTTGGAAGAAAAATATTTACGTTTTGCCTAAATGGCTCCGTTTAAATTCTACGCTGTTGAAATTTTATTAAAGAAATGTAGAAAAAAAAATTTTTTTTTTGGTATTTTATGAAAATAATTAAAGTCTTTATTCTTTCCATTGTTGTTGTTCTTCTTTCATTGACCATAAACATGCAGCATAACCTCAAACCTTTAATAACCTGATATTTATTGTTTGCAAAATTTTTAACATACATTCCCCGTACATTCCTGGTAAATCGTAAATTTTACAAAAAAAAAAAAAAAAAACAAAAATTATTTTTTCTCTACCATTTTCGCTCTGGAATACTTAAATTTTAATGTGTTTGAACAAAAAAAACCTCAAACATATAAACAGATTAAGGTTTTCATTGTTTTATGTTGCATACTCGGGAATGTTGCATGCTTCTGTATTAGTATGTGCTGTTGCAAGTGCAATTGTGTTTATTTGTGGTCTCAACAATTTAACAAAACTTTATTACCATTTATGTAGCCTGCCTGCTGTTACACCACCAGTTTATATTGTCTGTTATAAAACTTTCCGACAGAAAATTAAATACAATCTATACAAAAAATAAATATTTTGCAAAAAAAAAAAAAGAAAAAATATTTCCCAAGTATTTATACACATACTAAGTACACGTACTCGTATATGGGGAGTTTTTCGCGCATTGCAGTTAAAATTTTGTTAAATTTCACAAACAAATACTCTGTTGCACCATTTTGTAAAGTTGCCATAAATTTCATAGCCATGTTTGCAGTGGTTTTATTAACAGCATCAGCGGTTTTTAACCAACATTGTCAACTCTCTGTTACCATCGACATCATCATTAGCATTTATTTACGTTGCCAACATCCTCAACATTATCATCATTATCACTATATGCGAAATTTTTGGCCATTTTAAATTTATGAATGTTGAGGGAGCTTCATGGATTTGGGGGTCTTTTTTTTATTTTCAATCTCTACAGGGGTTTAATACTCTCATATTTTAGTTCAATTTTATGTTTGAGTTTAAATTTTTTGTATTTTATGTTTCTATTGTTGGTGAACATTCTTTGATTGGGGTTGTTTGTTAAACTTGAAACATGGGGTTTGAACTATTGAGGGAGTAACAGATTTATAGAATATATTTATATACTCGTTTTAATATCTAATTGTAATACAATATTAAATTGTAATAAAATTTTTTAAGAATATCTAACAACTACATATAGATATAAATATACTTTCTTTTGAATTTCTTCAATATGTATGTATTACAATGGTTAGATCGCTTGCACAGAAACTCAACCCAGCGAAGGAAAATAATTATATAATAAAAATTTGCTGTTCTTCTAAATTGTATTTTAAAAAATAAGAGGTTCCCCCTCCCCCTTCAAGAAGTCTATCTTAAGAAAACCGCTCCCTGACATTTCCAGTCTATTCCGCCAGAAACAAATGCTCAGAAGTACAGCTCGCCGAATTCTGGGAAGATAACAGCTAACCTACTTAGTGAAGACGCTCACCACTCTCAATAAACATCCACCGACAGATGGGGCAATTGCTGTTGATCATTCAAGGGTGAAGCTATAACACTAGCCCTTGAGTGTTCGAATTGAACAAAAAAAATCTCTCTGTCTTCAAATTCCAATACAATGCATTGAAAGAGTGGGGGTTTACCCCAGAGTATAGGTCTTAAAAAATATATATAAGTTCGTCTATTTATTGACATAAGACATTGGTTTATATAGAGCTAAAAGCTTAATGAACTAAAACGAGAAGTATTCATAATTGGCCATTACAACCTTCCTTAAGAGCTACGGCCTAAATCACAGCAGCCATTTTGTGTACGTCAGTTTTTAACCACTATAGACTTTAGAAGCTTGTTTGTAAATGCAATAAGTTACTAACATACCATGCATAAGTGTGATAAATATAAACGTAACTTTAGTAGTCGCCGTGGTCTAGTGGTTAGTGTGTTGGCTTACTAAGACGATAGCGCTGGGTTCAAATCTCAGCTCTGACATCTTGAAAAAAGAAATATGAATATATTATTTCTTTTGGCGACTACCTCTCAGTAGTCTTCTGGAAAAAGCTCTGGGAGTAATTGACTGCCATGAAAAAGCTTCTCAAATCTGTAGTTCGGAGTCGACTTTAAACTGTAGGCCCCGATACTCAGGGATAAAAATTAATACACACAACATGAGTGCTGCGACAAGCTAGACTGTAACCCTGACACAGGGTTGTAATGGTCAATTATGTATGTATGTACGTATGTAACTTTAGCTTAATTTTTGTTATTGTTGCCGCAAATGTACAAGTTAGTGTTGAGACCTTGATGGCGCCACTGCAGAACAATAATTATATTCCCATTTGTTTACTAATCAGATGTTTATTGTGTGAAAACCTGGCTACTTATGTTAGCCAGTATCTTTTGAAGTCGTGTGATTGATGGTACAAAGCTTTGAATATGCTTATGGTTTTTACATTTTAATTTTTTGTTTTTAGGTAAGAATACGCAACACAATTTTTGAAATTCCTACCGGAAAATTATTCTTGTCAAAGGGTTATATACTACCACCGACAATAATGCTTTCTAATTTCAAAATACATTGTGATTTCGGTAATATATTTAATTTACATTTTTCAATAATATTACTTTAAATAAACTAGAGCAAATATTTATTTGCAAATAAACTGTCATGCTCCATTAGTTTCTAATAAAAAAGTTCACTATTTTTATTTCTTTTTCTTTTATTTTCTATAGAGAATAACAACAAAAAAAACAAACTTGATTTTCCTTCCCTTCTTCTTTTATATTGAAAAAAAAAGAGAACAAAAAGGTTTCTATAGAAATAAAAAAAAGAAATAATGAAAATGAATATACAATACAATGTTTGCACAGGATAATCCTTTTATATAAATTGTGTTAAATTTTATTGCCTTTTTTTTATAACAATCGAACAAACAATAGAACATTTTGACTTTAAAAAATCTAAAACAACCCCGTAGAGTCAGCCAAAATATAATCATTAATTTCCATGTGGTTTCTAATTCATTAAATTGTAAGTAACTCAGCAACTTTAAAAGGGAGAAGATTTTACCACCATTATCGTCATTATGCTGACTACTTGAATGCAATATATCTCCATACAGATAAAGATTTTGATGACAAATTATAAAAGCATTGTTTAGCATTTAGATTTTGATTATAATACATTTGCAAACCATCAATTTTACAAACTCTCTAACCAAAGTTAGAAACAAAAAAACAGAATAAGAAGGGTTCCGTGGAGAGTAATAAAATGGTTCATAAAGCAATCACACTATTAAGACGGTTTAAGGAGAAAGTACATATACCCATGCCCATGCCTAAGCTAAAGCCAAAGCCAAATAAAGTATGAATAAAATAACTAAAAGGAACATAATGTTGTATCATTAGGTGTAAAATATGTTTTTTTTTTCTTCTTTCTTTATTGTTTTCCCTTCATCATCATCATCATTTTTGCATCTTCGGTTTTATTGTCTCGCAACACATGTTTCAATTGACATAAATTCGCATAATAAAAATTGTTGCAAGTTACACTTGCTACCATACGAAAGGCTCTCGACATACTCGTATCATAATAATGTGGCTGTTTTGTTTGGTGGTTTAGCTGGCATTTAATGGTTATAATCTAATGTTGATTATTATGATATTTTTTCAACTTTTTTTCATGTTTTTACCCTTAAAACAATAGAAACTTTGTCTTCTTTACAGAAACATACCTCAAAAGTTGTTTTGTTGTGTATTTAAAGTGACACGAATAAAACAGATGAAATTTGAACATATGCATTGAGTTACAAATTATCTAGAAATTTGCATAAAAAAACCATGAAATTGTCATCTTCTTCAATTGCAACAGAATACAAAAATTTGTCATTCGAATATTATTTGAAATAAAACTAAAAAATAATAATAATACTGTATGTGTGTATGTATGTATGTATATATATATATATAAAATTATATTTATTTATAACAAAAGGGAGTTTTGCTTCACCAGCTGTTTGATTGTTTAATTTTATAATTTTTAATTACAAATTTATTATTATTTTAAGTAATTTTTTATTCGTATTGTAAAAGTAAAACAAAGTTATTTTTAACACCTTTTTAACCCCTAGGTAATAAAAAGAAAAAACAAAAAATATACTTATATGTATGGAAGTTTGTGCATACATATGTATATACACTGTAGTTCATCAGAATAGAATCAGTGCATGTAAAACTAAAAATCTCTATAAATTGTAAATACAGCAGAAATAGAAAATTTTAATTTTTAAAATAATCAGAGTTGGGTTTATTGCATTAAATTTAATTTTCCACTAAATTTAGTGGTAGTGGAAAATATAGTGCATTATCGCCTCTTATATTTAGTGGTAGTGGAAATTTAATGCATTAAATAAATAGAATTTAGTGGTAGTGGAAATTTATTTCATTAAATATAAAAATTTTAGTGGCAATGGAAATTTAGTGCACTAATTTTGAATGATTAGTGGTAATGGAATAGAACTCCATTGGCACTATAGTGGAATGGAAATTTTGTTCCACTACTTCAGTTCCACTATCGTTTTAATATACAATCATATATGGATATAATATTATTAAGTATATGCATACATAGCTTAAGTCAATGTCCAAATAAATTGTAGTGAATGTTATAGCCTTACTTTACTGAGTCCGCCTGTATAAAGTAAATAATTGTTGTTATTGTTTTAATAAGAATTTTAATACTTTCAAATGTAATATATTATTCAGTTCACCATAGGTAAGATTTTAATGGCGCGGACTGTTAATATTGCGAGACTCTAATCATTCAGAATTAGTGGACTAAATTTCCATTACCACTAAATTTGTTCGATTTAATGCACTAAATTCCCACTACCACTAAATTTGTTTTATTTAATGCATTAAAATTCCACTATCACAAATTTTTTTTTTATTTTATGCACTAAATTTCCACTACCACTTAATTCGCTTTATTTAATGCATTAATTTTCCACTACCACTGAAATGGTTTTATTTAGTGGTTAATTATTTCCATCTGCATTTAGTGGTGGCTGGAATATTGCTGCATTAATACTGATACTGATAGCTGATACTTCAAATGACACTTTAGAGACAAAAAATCTTATGGAAATTTATTATTATTATTTGTTTGTAGTCAACAATAAAATTTGTTGGTTCAACAGAATGGAACCACAAGCATTTTGAACCTAAATCGACAGGAGTTTGTAATAGAACCAAATAAAATTTAAACTAAATAAAGTGAGAAAGAAAAGTACAGTACACTCGCGGTAACGTGAACTAATTAAAACCAAGGGAGTTCATGTTAGCGAAATTGTTCACTTTAGCGATTGTTGAATTTCATGACAAAAGTATAAAATTTTACAATATAAACCTGTGCTTTACACGCTTAAAAGTGAGATTATTTTGTTATTTGAATAATTAAAATATAGATAAAACTAACCCAAACCGAGATTACGGATTCTTTTTTTTTTTTTTGCCAAAAGTCAGTGGTATAATCAATACAAGAAACATTGGTAAGCTAAACACACCATAAAAGTTAGTAAAACAATGTTTAAATTGGGATATCACGTTATAGAGCTTTCTGAGTTGGTTAACGTTACAGAGCAGTTTATTTAAACAAAAGCTTGTTCACGTTAAACGATCTTCACGTTAGACGGTGTTCACGTTATCGCGAGTACACTGTACTTTTAATTTGTTGGACAAAGTGAAAATTAATTTTTCTGGTATGTGATGGAAATTCATTTCGATGGAAATTAAAGTCGAATGAAATTTCAAGTTGCTATAACTTCAAAATCCTTTCATATTTGGAATTTCTTTTTTACTCATTGGCTTAGTGACTATTGCCACTATATCCTTGATTATTAAAATTTTAAAACAATTAAAACAGACTTTAAAAATACAAACGATTTGATCGAAATCGTTTTTTATCAAATACCGGAATGTATTGTTTGCCACAAGGCGCCATCTATTTAACGTTTTGTTTACTAAACGTTATTATAATTGTGTCATTGATGCCTATATTTGTTGATATATTACTATTCTAAAAAATATTTTTAACACGAAATCGCTAAAAATATTTACCAAAGTCATAGTGTGGTAATGAATTATGTAAAATATTGTGAAACATATAAGACAAAATTACAAAATAGGTTCTCAGGCATCGCTTTCTGCTCAGGACAAGCGAAAAATATATCAAATTGCCTTATACTGAGCCAATCTTCATCTGAACTCAAGTTTCCAGTTTCGGAGATAAATAGCCGAAAACGTATAGCAGATTTTGAAAATGTTGGTGTCAAAAACCTAAAGTGGCATCATTAACTCGAGATATATAAGATGGCAGATAGAGCACATAAACTTCCGCATGACGAAATACTAGTAAATCAACAGTTCGTCGCGTTATTATAAGCAGAAAACATTTCCAGATTCAAAGGTTAAAGAAAAAATGCGTATTAAGTACAATTCGTCAGCAACATGGCACTTAATTTTAAGATGTTCAATCAATTTTTGTTTTATCAATTTTTCTATATTTTAATAGGCTTATAACCAGGTATACCTTACGGAATATCTTCTTTTTTTATTGATTCATTTTGTAAAATAAAAAGCCCTCAAAATCCAAATACATATTACAGTGTTATAATTTTTGTGCCTAAAGCAAAGTTTTTATATATATTGAGTAGGAGAAAAAACAGCGGAGCAAACCTATCCGGATCTAGTGCCTTAAAAATCGCAACAATTTAAATCCACAAATATGCTGTCTTTTTTTAACTTTATTTTAAATGAGTGACATTGTTTTAGACTAAGAAGAACTTAAGCTGTCCACTTAATTTAAGAGAGAAAAGAGTTGTAATGCATTTTCACACAAATTTTTATATTTAAATTGTCATCTGCAAAATCAATTATTCTTTTTTTTCTAATTGAATTTTTTTCATTTCTGCTATATTAACAATTTACATGTTTTTTTCAATATGCTGGTTCTATCCTGTTGAACCACAGTGTAGGTATAAATTTTTATTATGACATTCATATATTATTTGATTGATAGTTTCACATTCACAGTCACATTTGTTTCAACATCAGCGTCGTATTTATGATTTAAAATATTTTACACATTTTTTTAAGTGTAATTATATTTACATACATACATATGTTGTTGTAGTTTTTTTTCTTTTTAATCATCATCGATCATAAGATTTGTTTATTTGTTGATATCTATTCGTCACAGTGTCACCGAGTTAAACAAAATGCTCTTTCTTCCTCTCTCTTTCTCATACTATACCTTAACAATTCTATTACATTGAATTGTACTTTAGTTTGTTGATACTTTGTTGCTATTTTCACACTATTTTTTTAGGATTTTTTGTATTGTTTGCCACAAGGCGCCATCTGTGTATTGTTTTATTTAATAAACGTAATTATAATTGTCTCATTGATGTCTATATTTGTTGACATTTTTGTTGTTATTATTAAACATTTACAATTACAATTTATTAGTTTCTAATCAGTATTACAATATATTTATATGTCAGCCATAGATTGCTGTCTTAAAGTCTGGTCATCTTCCTGTTGTCAAACTGAAAACGATAGTGAAGATAATATGTTTCACAAGTACCCAACGTACTCTTATGTAAATATTATAACGGACACTAGCGAATTAGTTTGCATTAGAAACAAAACAGACCAGTTTACTAGTATATACATACATATGTACAAAAATAACCGTAACTTTATCGACATCAACCAGAAAAAGTTTCATTTTGCTCAGAAAATTAAATTTTTGAGAATATTGTTTTTTTTTTTTTTAACAGAAGATAAAGAAAAAAATTTTCTAAATATTTATAAGGGCCGATATTGATTTTGAATAAAACACAAATTATTTCGGAAGTAATTGCCATTTCTTTTTATTATGAAGATTTGGTACGTTTCAATTATGTACGAAATATGGGCCAAATGGCCTCAGCGACCTTGGCGGCACACCTCCATTCGATGTTCCAAATTTTCGATGATGGTGAGGTATAAGTGAGGTTCTATGCCATTAATGTGCCGAATTATCTCATCCTTTAGTTCCTGATTTACTACTGGCTTATCGACGTACACCTTTTCATTCAAATAACTCCAAAAAAAGAAGTCCAACAATGTCAAATCACATGATCTTGGCTGCCAATTGACATCACCACCACGTGAGACAACACGTCCATTGAATTTGTTGAGCAAAAGAGCAATTGTTTCGTTAGCTGTGTGGTAAGTAGCACCGTCCTGTTGAAACCACATCCTTATGTTCATCAACGACGAGCATGAGAGGCACAATTGTTGGGCACGACATCGAGCTCTTCAGCCAAACTATCGCGAATAGCAGCAATATTTTCTGCAGTACGAGCTGTACAAGCATGTACTGAGACTAAGTTTGCTCAAATTTTTGCACGATTTTTCCGATTATACGTACATTTAGACGACTAAATTGACCGATAAAATCACGCAGGATATGCATTTTGATTTGAACGCCCATTTTTATAATAAGCCTGAATAACTTTAATGCGTTGCTCGTTTATGATTCAAATTGAGTTAGTGTGAAATTGAGAAATTTCAAATGAAATGCAGAAAAACATTATATTTTTTTTTCATCTTTGAAGAATATAAGGAAATACGAGTATGTATTTAAAACTAAAAAAAACACTGCAGCACAGTTTGTTTAATACTTTTGTTGACGAAAATCTAGGGATATTTGTTTTATTATAACTCGATTGAATTAAGTACATAAGAAATATAAAGTTATAATTATATTTTATAAAATAACTAGTTGACCGGCAAACGTTGTTTTGCCATATAAATTTGCTCTAGGAAACAGTTTTTATTTCAAATATATTTGATAATCTTCACCGAACTGCAAAAGTCAACCTTGATATGAGCAATCAATTTCTGCAGTACTAATCATTTTAATAAATGATTATTCGCAATTTTCTGTACTTCAGTTTGATTGTTGGCTAAAGGGAGAAATATCCCCCGTATTGCCCCCTCTGAGTACCACTTAATAAAAAAAAACCTAAACCATATGTGTTCTGCGGTACGCAGATATTATCTAGCTTAAAATTTCATCAACGTCGGAACGTTATTTAGATGAGGCATAAATTTTCCCTTGGGGCGGGTACCTTTATATTTAAGGGTATAAAAAATAGATGTGTAAATTTACATTTGTTAATCTAAAGTTGCGTAATTTAATAATAAACCATAGTAAACCACATATGCTCTACGGTACGCTGATCTATCTAGTTTAAAATTTTAACGAAGTCAGTACGTTATTTAGGTGAGGCATAAATTTACCCTTGGGGCGGGTCAGCTTAACATTTACGGGTATGAAAAATAGATGTTGGCCGATTCTCACACCTACCCGATATGCACACAAAATTTCATTAAAATTGGTCGAGTAATTTCGGAGGAGTTTGGCAACAAACACCTCGACACGAGAATTTTATATATTAGATATATGAAATGTATTGCTTTGGGGATAAGCATGTCTCTATGGCCATTTCGTCTCTACTTAAGAGACTCGTCAGGAGACTTTTTCCAATAGAGACATGCTTATTCCCAAAGCAATACATTTCATATATTATGTATATTAAATGTATTTGCCTATATGGCGAAAAATATTTTTTGTTTTTAAATATATTTTATAAAGGCATGATGTAAGTTTTTGTTATTTTAGTTCTAAATTCGTGATTGATTTTACATTCAAAAAACACTCGTGTGCTTATTGTTTCTATTTTGGAAGAATAAACACCTACCAAGCCAATTTTATAAGAAGTATTCAATTAACTTCAACTGAACAGTTTATGTGATTTTGATTGAGTATTAATGATGACAGAATATTATCCAAACCTGTATTTACTACAAACATTCCATATGAACACTTTCTGTGAAGATACAACACTACCTGCCACAAAAATTCCATTGCACATGCAAGAAAAAGTCAAATGATTACCACTCTTTCAAGACGTGTTATAGCAAAAAATAGTTATACTATTTTGGCAGTGAGTATAGAAACTCGCAGCAGTTTACTTTGAATCTACGTAGTGGCTAACGAGCAGCTAACTTGAATGCTGTATTGGCTAAACAGCGTATTGCAGCGGAATTTGTGCATATTTAATACAAATCAACTCTGAAAACTGTATTACCATTTCCTCATAAGATTAATATAAAATTGTTTAAATTAAGAAAAGGAAATAAATTTTATCAATTGCATTTTTTTCTTTTTCTTTTTTATTTTTCTTTTTTTAAATCTTTTTAATTTTGACCATCACATCAAGTATTTTTTTACAACTGGCTCTTTTAAAGTAACCCAGCGGGAAATGATAATCAGTGAGAATCGAAAAGGTAATACAAGGAATGTAAAATTTTTTGATTCCGAAAACCATTACCATTAACAAAGATCATGTCCTACGAAAGTAATAAAAGTTTTTAATATCCCTCTTTAATAAGTATTAGAATTCATTATTTTTAATGCATAACTTTATTTTTTATGAATAATTTGAAGGAATAACGAGAAATAACAAATTTTTTCAACAAAATGTATTATTGGTTTTTATCAGAAAACGCTTTAATTAGATCAAATTTAACTGCAATGTTATTTTTTGGTAATTAAAGAAGAAATGATGTCCGTGAAGGAATAGTACACTAGCCAAACTGAACAATTGTTTTCGACTCCAGCTACGGTAGTCTCATCAGAGTTCTTTGTGTCCTGTGCATATTCAAGACCAAACATCAACTATTTAACTCACACTTTTTTGGAAATCGCATACTGAAATTATTACCGTATGTACATACATTTGTATGAGTTAGTCGAAGTAAAGTCACACAACAGTTTATATCATATTCTCCTTTTCTTACCATCATTGCTGTTCTTGTAATTGTCATCTTATTTGGATGAAACAGAATTACAAATTTATTTTGTCGAACCCGAGTCTTAGGCTCTTAACATAAAAATTGCACCCGACTATGGTGCTACGCTCTAACCACCTCAACCACCGTCGTACATATCATTCATGTCGACTAATGTGGATAAGGTAGAATAAAGGGCAAAAACAAAATAAATTTGTAATTCTGTTTCATCCAAATAAGATGACAATTACAAGAACAGCAATGATGGTAAGAAAAGGAGAATATGATATAAACTGTTGTGTGACTTTACTTCGACTAACTCATACAAATGTATGTACATACGGTAATAATTTCAGTATGCGATTTCCAAAAAAGTGTGAGTTAAATAGTTGATGTTTGGTCTTGAATATGCACAGGACACAAAGAACTCTGATGAGACTACCGTAGCTGGAGTCGAAAACAATTGTTCAGTTTGGCTAGTGTACTATTCCTTCACGGACATCATTTCTTCTTTAATTACCAAAAAATAACATTGCAGTTAAATTTGATCTAATTAAAGCGTTTTCTGATAAAAACCAAAAATTAAATTGATCACACCTCTCCTGAGATTCGAACCCGAGTCTTAGGCTCTTAACATAAAAAATGTATTATTATTATTATTCTTCTGAAGATTTGAGAATAACCATGGTTATCAATATTTACTTGTGTGCCACATGAAATTACCGTCTTGATTCCAAAAGTAATATATTCTGAAGGCAGATATTATATACATAATTGATAATAAATAAGGTAATCAATATTTTAACGCTGTGTAGTTATAAACTTTCAGATTACCATACTAAATATAAATATACAATAAATATAGTGTTACCAACTATCTAACAATACTTATTACTCCTACAAATACATATATAAAAAAAACAAATGAAAATAACCTTGCATTTGGAGAATTGTTAACATAAGATTAAGCAAGAGGGAGTTCGGAAAATTCTATGACAACATTATTCACATTAGGCAAATATTTATTTCATGGCAAACAAAAAATAAATAAGTAAATAAATAAAAATGTTTGCTGCAACATATTGTAGTTATATTACGGCAAAGATATAATCAACATTTTTGTAAAATAATTGTAATTTTATTTAAAAAAGAGAGACGTATTTTACTGTACTTTTAAGATACAAATTAGGGCTTCGCTTTTGTACAACCACAGGTCACAGATACACAAATTTGTATGTCTATTTCCAAATATATTTTTGTTAAATTTTTTAGTGACAATTTTGATTGCAATCGAAAAATCCACTCTCCTTTAGATATTTTTCATATCCACTGTTTTATTTTTTAAGGCAACTTTATTTTTCTTTGGTTTTTTTATGATGTTGATATCGTACTGGGGTGTATGAGTGTATTTTATATCTAAATATGGCGACAGGTGTTGCCAATTGTCTGTAAAGCACATTCATATTTATCGCTTTGGCAGCAAAAATAACCATTAAATGGTCGTTTTGTGTATTTTTAACAAACCAAATGAAAATATGCTGCTGCTGCTGTTGTTGTTGATGATGCTGCTACAACATATGAATGGTAGAATTAAAATTTAACGAAGAGATAGACTAAAACTGTTACCAAAACAACAGCTATGGACCATTGATATTTGAAGTTTTTTTTTTATATGTTATTGCTATTGTTTTGGGGGTTTTTCAAAAATCCATAAAGTCAGCCATTAATGGTTGTCGCGAGAATATAAAAATGCTTTCTTTTTTTATAGGTATTTTTATTTATTTTCTTGTTTGTTTTGTTTTTGGAAACATTATTTCTGTTTTTTTATTTTGTTCTTTTCTATTTGTACAGGCTTACCTTCTGCCTCTTATTTAAGCATTAGTCGTTGGTCACATATTTGAGGATTAGTTTGTATCAAATTTAATGGAATTGAAAAGACTCGTAATAAAAAAATATTTGAATTTTTTTGTTAACGTAAAAAAATATTTTTTGATTTCCGTTTAACTAGTACTTACTCGTAATATTGAAAATTCTATTTTAAAACAATTAGTGTGATTTTAGGTTTTTTTGTTACCTTAAAAATTGTCATGGGAATTTTTAAGAAACACACGACAAAATGTTAATTAAACACAGTTTAATTGCAGTTACATTAAACGTATACTCGTGTACTGTAACACATGTAATCTTTAGTTGAAAAAAATAAACTTGAAATTATTACCTTAACCTGGGGTGGAAATGCTTTTAAGCAGTTTAGAAGCAGTCACTTCTAAAATGCAGCGCATTTCACTGTCAGTATTTTATAAAGCAGCGTAACTGAATTATAACACGCGTCCCTGAAACGCTTAATTAAAAAACCCTACATTGTTAGCGTTATTTTTATTAACTTGAATATCAACTAGCAAATACATCGTTTGCCGTTTGTTTTACGGATACATGCACATACATACATACATACATATGTACATGATTAAGGGGAAAAGTGTGAGAAATTTTAAATAAATATTTGTTTTCATGAGAAAGTGCCCCTTATTTCAGCTATTTTTCTTTTATGTAACAAGTGTGACAAACAAAATTAATTTTAATGACTATTAAATGAGCGTTAAACTAGAGTCACAGGTCATTTTCTTCGTCTCTAATTTATTAACTTATAAAGAAAAAAAAAGGACAGAAATCGGCTTGATTAATATATCAATGCTGTAGTTTTTTATTCTCTTTTTTTTATTTTTTTGGTTGAGCTAAATGCAAGATTTTTAAATATGATTTAACCGAACTGTTAACTTCTCTGTGTGGACGGGCTTGCTTAACAGGAATTATAACTCCTTTGCTGCTAAAATGATAAGTTGGTCCGCAAATATTTTTGAAAGCCGAATGCGGAAGACATTCAAGGTGGAAGAGAGTAAGTTAAACAGTGGCAAATGGCAAAAATCACGGCGTTTAGAAACTTGTCTAGAAGAGCATGGAAGAGCACGTGATGCTATCAAGTATAATTGATTACAGAATAGTCGTTCTGCTGAGAATAACGGCTGTAGCTGAAGATGTTGCACAGAACTACGGAGTATAGATCAGACGACGTGCAACACAGTTGGATATTAATGAAGACGTGTTGTTACAAAGTGCAAACAGTATTTCAACCTCATCAGTCTTGAATTTTAAGCGTGGAGAAGACAATTTGAATTAGAAATAATGCTTACTTCCATTTTAGTGAATATGTAAATAAACAAAATAATCGCTTTCGAAAATCAATGTGTTTTATAAGAAAAGGCATTACACCCCTTTTGATATGTATAAAATGGTGTGATGCTTACACTGTAGGCGTTATTGGGCCTTAGTTTTCCGTAAACGTTACGAGCTACACGACTACTGCAACCGACAAGTGATACAAATGTATTCTTAATGGTTTAAAGCTACCTCAACTGCATGAATTGGGACTGAAAAACATGTAGTTTCAATAGAATGGATCGGTGGAATATACTGCGAAACTTCCAATCTAAATTCTGGATTTCGGAAAATAAGAAAGACATTCTGAGACCGTTAAGCGTTTTTTATTTATTGTGCAATGATTTTTAAATATATATATTTTAGTTGTTTTTTTTTTCTTTTCTTAAATAAAATCCTTAAATAATTAGATACTGGTATTCGGATTGAAGTAATTTATGTAGGAGAGTAATTTTTTTAATATCATTTTGATTCTCAAAGTCTGTTAAAAAAATAAAAAATTAAAGAAATGATAAACATTTTTCTGTTTTTTTAATCGTGGCTGGCTATGTGGACCCTTCAGGTTCGAAGAATAGTCGGATTTATATATAAAAGTACACAGCATATACACTAAGCTATGAGGAATAGTACGATTTTTCACAAACTGTGGTTTTATTTTTGTTGTTATTTATAAAATTATTTAATTTAAATACACTTAGACGATTTGAAATTTGACGAATATGTATATGGGCAATTTCAAAAATTTTCAACATTTGTTGAAACTGAGTTCAGATGCTTATTATTTCTCCAGTTTTTCGAATTGACCAAAACGGTCAAAAGGGAATGGTAGGCCACACTAGAAAACTGGGAAATTCAAAATTTCAGACCATCAGTTCTTTATTTTTAAAAGTTATGGGCACTCAAACATCGAAAAACTCAAAAAATGGCTTGAAATTTACAAGAGTTTTTTCATATTTCATCACTTTTCTACTTTTAGTTTTAAACTTCCGATGCTCACTGATATAAAATAAAGTCACTAGACTTTGTAGATATTTACACTATAAAAGTTATGCCCATACTACTATTTGGGAAAAAGTTGTACAGCGGTTCATTTTTGAAACCAAAATGTTCAGATTTTTTAATTTTCGCAGTTTTTTCTATAGCGTTTTTGCGCCGTTCAAGAAAATTGCATTTCGTCAACAGTATTTAATAGATGGTGTAATTTTCTAAAATCTGCGCCATATCACGTCGATGTCAGGCTGCTAGTTGCTGAGAACGATGACCTCAAACTTTTATAGAATTGGCGTAAATTTTTCAAAAATGACAGTTTTTCGCGCCTGACATTGGCAATCTTATTTAAAACTGGTTTATGTATTGCGTGATCTAAACTTCGTAGTAAATGGCACCTCAACGTCAAGAAGGCGATAAAATATTTTGAAACGCAAAAATTTTATAAAGAAAATAAAACTTTTGCGAAATTTCATGATTTTGTTTCGCGTTTTTTTTAGTTAATCAGTGGTTTAAAATCAATGTAAAGTATTGGAAATGAAGTGCGGCGGTGAACTAAAGATCATATATAAATATGGTTGAATTCGGTTCATATTTAGCGGGTACAGCGGCATTTTTCTTCAAACACATTTTGCTTTGTGACATCTGCAGTTATGTATAGATTCCGCCGCGATTGACACCAAATGAAAGGTTTTTTTAAGCTTGATAATAAAACCGAATAGGCATTAAACAATTTTCATGATTTTTAATTTTACAGATCAAAAAAAAAATTCTAACCTCAAAAATAATTCTTAAATATTTTTTTTGTTTATTAAATTTGCAATTTAAAACATTGTTTTTCTGTAAATTAGTTATGCGTTATATAAACACATATTATGACAATCGGTGAAACATTCATATTTTTGCAAAAATTCGCGTTTTTTAATATTAAGAAATTTTAATTATAATTGATATTTTTTTATGTATTTTATCAGTGCATTGATGAATTTGGACTGCACTGATGAATTTGAAATGAGTTTCATGCATCCATACAACATTTATTAAAATAAACCAACAAATTTAACTTTAAATTTTTTTTAAAGACATTTTAACATAAAACCTCCATAACTTTCGCGCCGTTTGCAATAAATGATTAACGCGAACTGTTTTGGTATGCTAAAATATCACCCTTCACGTGACCAAAGCGTCATTCGTGTCATCCAAAAAAAAAAAAATTGGAAAAAAAAAAATATCAAAATGTCGAAAATTTTTGAAATTGCCCATATGTATATACCGGGTGGACAATTTAAAAGTTTATATTTAGAAATACAATAAAACAAATATGGTTTGAAAGTTTGCCAAATTTTTTTTTTTGTTGTGAAGTGCAATGACAATGACAGTTAGATATGAAATATTATTTCATTCCTTAGAGTATCCCATTCGTACCGACCAATTTTCGAGCACCTTTTCGAGTATATAAGGTTGTATCTTCGGAAATAACATCAATGTCGGCCTCAAAATGGACAATTGTCTCTGATTTCTTGGCTTAACACTTGCCTTTTACGGAGCCCTACAGGAAATAGTCCAACAGTGTCAAGTCGCAAAGTCTTGGCGGCCAATTTGCATCATCATTTCGGCTAATTAAACGATTATTAAAAGTTTGACACAATAAATCGATTGTGGAGCGATGTAGTGCGGGCACAAAAAAAGGTTATCAGGATGCGTTAAGTGGCTTCATTGACCGTAATAGTTGCGCCATCATAATTTTTCTAGAAATATGGCTAATATATCGTCATATTAAATGCAAACGGACGTACCTACACTTTTTGTTTTTATACAGGAGAAGCAAAAATCCTTAAAATGAAAAACTTTGTAAATCCTGAAAATCATGTAATTTTTAGGATCGAGATATAAGGATTGGCATCCGTATATGCAATAAATATAAATGTGTATGTAGTTATGTCTTCTTGCAATTAGAAATACACGCACTTGTAGTTACGTTCGTTTAAATTTCATTAATAAAATCGCCATTTTTGATCGTAGGAATCTAAAATTTTGCACGAACATGTATTTTGATAAAACGAACCATAATTAATAAAAAAACTGAATTTCAAATTTTTGTGTAGTTACGTTCGTTTGCATTTAATATGACGATATGCGCATATAAAAATGTATTAAGTACATAACAAATAAGAAACCATTGTGCGATTTGGGACCAAGCCAATGAATGATATAAATGATAAAGCGATTTCTTACAACAGGGCATTTTTAGAAACTTATTTAACTCATATTAACAGGGTTACCTGTATGTACATGTTTAATTTAAACAAACTTTTATAAAAAAAAGTATACGATTTAAGAAAAAACTCTTTATTAATCATAATTATTTGACTATTTCCTCTTTATGAAAAAAAAGAAAAACAAAACTAAAAGTACCCCCATCAATTATATCCTTGAAAAAAATAGAAAGATCTTTATTAAGCTATTAGTCAATATTTGTTGACATTTGTTTTGCCGTTAGCAAAAAAACGAAAACGATATTAAAAAATATCCGTTTTTTATTTGCTAATAGATATATAAACTCTCTAGGGTTTCATTAATCATCAATCAAAACTGTGTATAGAAAAAAGCAATACTTTTTTTTCTTCAATTTTATAAACGGAAATTTGTATATTCAATCGAAAGTTAACGTACCATAACCTAAACACAGTCTCGTAAAAAAGAAGACAATTTTGCTGGTAATAACAGTTACCTGACGTTGAAAATCCTTAAGCAACAAACATTTAAAGTTAGTTTTTTCTATGGGAAGGCAAAAGGACAAGCACTATAAAAAACAGTATGAATCCCTTTTTTTCTACATTTTTGTCATTCATAGTTTGCTTTTCATCAAAACCAATTAAGTTTTTTTTTTTTTGTTGTTGCTGTGGACTGGTGTGAAAAAGGATGGGTCTTTTAAAAGGTATGATGGCAACACTGTGTACATTTATATAGAAGTGGGTTTGTGTGTTGTTTAATAGCAAATGATACGTGAAAATGACAATTGACGAGATCGATGACGTTGCAAACTCCGTTTACTTTTCGAATTTTTTTTTCACATATTTTTGCAGTTTTTTGCTTCAATGACTTGGTGATATATGAACCTCAACGAATTTTGTTTTCTATTTATTTTTTTATATTTTTTTTAAATTCGTTTTTACTTGGGCTTTAAATTGAAGTGACTTTAATGCGAGTTTAATTTGATTTTGTTTGTAGACAAAAGTTTTAAAAATTTTTTCTTCATCTTTAATTGTGTTTTTATTTTTTTTTTTATTTTTTTATACTTACTTATATGTAAGCAAATAGGAATATAAAACAAATAATTTATTTATATAAAAAAATACGAGTACCTACATATGTATGTGCAAACATACATATCTATGTATATATCTATCTATATGGACGTAAGTAAGCATGTATATACATTTATTTGTTAAATGTACATTAAAACAAAAACAAAATATATAAATTCAGTACCGTATTTTAATACAAATACATACTGTATGTATGTATGTATGTATATACCAATGTAAATATGTATGTACGTATGTACTCATATAATAAATGTGAGGTTATAATTCTTATATTATTGTTGTTTTTATTGTGGGGGTGGCTTAACAGATATTTAGAGTAGGGTTGCATTGAAATCATACATATTCATGCCAAAAGATACTCTATAAATTATATACAAAATTTTGTTTTTTTTTGTCTAAAAAGAAAAAAAAACAAATATACAAGTACACTTCATAATAAAACAAAACAAAATAATAAATACTCCAGTGTATAGACAATTTTTATATAAATTTTTACACAGATTGCATACATCTAAATACGTATAAATACAACTGAGTGAGTATTTATATACATACATATGTACAGAGACATATATTTAATAATTACTGCACATGCGTATTTTTATTTCTTAAATTTCCCTCTTTAAAATATATTTTACAATAATAAAGTGAATAAAGAAGTCCTCTATTTTTTTATTATTATTTTGTTCATACAAATGTATATATCACGTACATACATATATAAATTGTACACAACTGTAATATTTTACAATATTCTGTGGAGTAGACGGGCAAATGTGAAATGTGAAATGCAAGGGAATACATACTCTTAACCATATTTCAAAAAACAAATAAAAAAATAAGAAACGAAACAAAAACAACACAGGCTAAAGTGTACAACAAAATAAAGATGGCGTTTAAGTAAAAAATAAACAATGCGAACACGTTTGAGAAGTGGTTAAATGGGAGTTAGTGTACTAATAAGGATGGTGACTTGAATAGAATGGTAAAATATACATAAAATATATTTTAATTTAAGAAAATGTCTGTACACGACAGAAAGCGAAATTTAATACAGACAAGAGAGATTAAAATTTTATAAAAATGGAAAATAATAAATTATTTAAATTATGAGTTTGCTCACCTGTAGGCATGCTCTGTATAAATAATTTGTTTAATTATTCATTTTCAAATAGGTATATGAGTGTTTTTTTTTTTTTCTCTTCTGATGATTCTAAAGGTGTTCGATATTGGACTTGTTATTTTACTAACTAGCTCATAGTTTTAAAAATTTAATTCAAACAAATCTGAATGTCTCAAATATTTTATTTATTTATTTATTTAATTTTCACCCATGGAAAAAAAAGAATCCTCAGTCTAACAAACAATAGTTATCTTAAAAATAAACTAATAATATCCTTATTTTCTGAATATAATATTCTAATATTATTATAATATTCATACTTACATATGTATACATATATAATTGTCGGATTTTGAATAAAACGACTTTTAGCTCAATGTTCTATTTCAAAGGTTTTGTCTAAACTAAACTTATTTTTTATTAAAATGAAAATTTATAAAATTATTTTGAAAGAAAAACAAAATGACATACTGATTAAAATATTTGTAAAGGCTGTTTGTAAAGTGCTTGACCTACAAAGTGTTTCTTGTTCTTTATGCTTGAAAATTCTTCCCCACATTATGCAATATATAATAATTATTTTTTTACGCGAATTTGATTTAGCGCGATTTTCAAAACACTCTTCCTGCTATTTCTACGGACTTCGTTTGAATTACCGCGGCTTAAAATATTTTGATCAGAAAAACATATGTATGTTTCTATTAAATTTGTAAAATTTTAATATTTAACACATTTATAGCTGGCAGTCGTAGTAGTCTAGTGGTTAGTGTGTTGGCTTACTAGACAAGAGTCCCGGGCTCAAACCCCCAGCTCTGACATCTTAAAAATAAAGAAATTTGATATAAAAAATATTTCTCTACGCGACTACCTCTTAGCAGTGTTCTGGCAAAAGCTGTGAGTGTAACTGAGTGCCCTGAATAAGCTTCTCAAGTTTGTCTTTCGGTGTCGACATTAAACAAAACACAACATGAGTGCTGAAACAGGGTTGTAATGGGCAATTATGTATGAATGTATGTGTGTATATTTAGCGGCACTGCAAATCGTGTAGTACGAAAACTTTCCGCGATAAAAATTAGAATTTCCCTTTTCAGATTGCGTTAAAAATGGAGGCCTATTCCCTTTTAGCATGATTCAGTATACCGACATCATTTATCTGCTTATATAAAGAAATTAATATTAGATAAGATTCAAAGTGATGATGAAATCATAGATTTTGCGTCAAAATTAACTGCATCCTTAATTAAAACGAAACTTCAAATGGTAGCTAAATTGAGTGATAATATTAGCCAGCATGATTCTAATGAGAAAAAAAGCCGCAAAACCTCAAAGTGTTCTGAAATTTTTAAAGCGCAATTACGAATTATATAACGGCATTGTCAGATTATTACGGAAGTTTTAACAAAAACTACTTACTAAACCACTACCTGCAATCGGAGACGATTCCAGCAATTAAAGAAAATGAAAGCGATTATCAAAAATTGAATGTTTTATTAAATAATAATTTTTTTCTTGTTTTTAATTTAATAAAATATTTTTTTATATACATATTTGTCTCATTTTGTAAGGGTTTTTTACGTGGAACCAATGCTCTTTTTTTATACGGATACTTTACCTTTTTTGATACTAGTTATTTAAGGTGGGTTTTCCAGAAACGTATTTACCACGTAAAAACAGAATAAGGTGTACTTCAAAGACTAAAAGACTTATGCCCGTATTCATAAAAACTATTTTAGGTTTATTGAGGGTTCATTTGACAAGTATTGCATTGAAATTTGTCAAATAAGTCCTCAATAAACCTAAAATAGTTTTTATGAATACGGGCATTAGAATATTAACATTAATACACATTTTTGATGCTTTTAACCAGTAATGTGGAGGCGAAGTTGCGTTTTTGTATTTCAAATGGAATTATAGTACCTACAAAACACCGAGACTCAAACTCCACAATTTCATGGTATCACACATGCATAAGAAATTAAAGTTTTCAAATACAGTCGGGCCTCAATTATCCGTGATCCGGATTTGTTTGCAATGTTTTTAAATTATTTGCTTCGATTAACCGTGAGCGGGAAATTCTCTTGTTTGCATACGATGAGTCAGAAGCATTTACAAGTGATTAATTTTGAAATTTGAAAAGTGCAGCTGGTTAGATCTAAATATATTTATGATGGCATCGTTACCAGTAGTAATAATATAAAGAAACGTCTTAAATATTATAGATAAAGTTAAAATAAATTACGAGCATTCAAAAAATAATGTGAGTGTTAAAAAGCTAGCTGAAAAATACAAAGTTGGGATACAGACCATTTATGATATTGCTATCTTGAATTAATCTTCGAAAATAATTAAAATATTAAAAAAAAAACTCTATAATCAAAATTTTTATTCGATTAACCGTGAAAATCGATTATTCGTAATGCTTCTGGTCCCGACCATCACGGATAATCGAGGCCCGACTGTATATTTCAAAATATATTTTTGTTTAGTATTATTTGGCATTTCATAATGGAAAGACTTACGCCTGAACAACGTTTACAAATCGTTCAACTTTATTACGAAAATTCACGTTCCTTGAGGAAATTGTTTCGTGTACTTCGCAACACAATCACCCATTTTGTGACCAACAATTCATTATTGGATATGTTCGACCGAATAGAGCATGTCCAGCACGCTGTGAAGAAAATATAGCGGCCGTAGCTGAGAGTGTATACGAAGACCGTGGAGAGTCGATTTGTCGCCATTCGCATGGAACGACTTCGAGCATTTTACGTCGAGATCTTAAATTGAAAGCATACAAAATACAGCTTGTGCAACAACTGAGACCGCTCGACCTTTCTAAGCCACATCGCTTTGCTCTATGGGTTCTTGAGAAGTTCCAAGAAAATCCGACGTTTACAATATAGATTAACTGTTATATTCTTAAAAATATTACTGAAGTAAAGTAAAAGTAAAATTATTAATTTTATAAAAGAATACTTAAATTTTAGTTTCAATAAAAAAGCTGTTGGATCATTAAATATTTCAATTAAAGAACAAATTAATTATATATCGTCGTTGGTTCCATCGCGTTGTAACACGTTTTTAGTTATCTTGCAACTTCATTACCACAATTACAGCTGATTCAATAAAAAATAATTATTAAAACATTTCAATTAAATATTTATTCTTAATTATTTCTTAATTGTAGTTAATTTTAGCTGAACACTAGCATACTATATAAATAAATTTCTATTCTTACATGACTGCACTCACAAACTGATTTAATTTTCTTTATATCTGTTTTTAGGTGTGGTTCAAAAACCGTCGTGCCAAATGGCGCAAACGTGAACGCAATGCCATGAATGCTGCTGTAGCGGCAGCTGACTTTAAGTCTGGTTTCGGTACCCAGTTTATGCAACCGTTTGCTGATGACTCGCTTTATTCATCGTACACCTACAATAATTGGACTAAAGTTCCTTCCCCTCTAGGTACTAAACCCTTTCCTTGGCCTGTTAATCCATTGGGATCTATGGTGACAACAAATCATCATCAAAACTCGGTAAATTGCTTTAATACGGGCGCTAGTAGTGTGGCCGTTAGTATGAATAACACAATGTTGCCGGGTACAATGGGTAGCACTTTGACAAATACAAATGTAGGAGCTGCACCATGTCCTTATAGTACACCTGCGAATCCGTATATGTATCGTGCCACTGCTGAACCCTGCATGACCTCAAGCATGTCATCGAGCATTGCCACTCTGCGTTTAAAGGCCAAACAGCATACTACCGGTTTTGCCAGCCCCTATTCAGCACCCTCACCAGTATCGCGCTCCAACTCGGCTGGTCTCTCCGCATGTCAGTATACCGGCGTTACAGATGTTGTTTGAGAAAACGCCCTCGGGGCTCTACTCAATCAACATCAGCATCATTTACAACATCATTTTGCCGGCAATGGTGGCGGCGGCGGTGGTGGTGGAGGTGGCAGTAGCGTCGGCCTCGGAAGTCTTAATAATTCCAGCAATACAGGCAATCTCAATGCAACTTTACATCAACATTTACACAACAATAACAATAATTCATTGCTGCACAATAATAACAGTAATCTATTAATGGTGGACCATCACGATGGTGGCGATACAAAGTCACCGCATGATCTGCATCATTCTGATGTAAATGGTAACAATGTTAATGGCAATAATGGTGGTGGTGGTGCTAATGGTAACAATAATGGTTTAATGAGCTCCAATAGCAACAATGACGTTGGCGATGACAACGATGAAGATGTTATTGATTAAAAACAAATCCATATTACGAAATAAAAATTTTACGTAAAATAATGAAAAATACAAAAATAAAAAATAAAAAAAAACACAAAAAATACCAAATAAATGAAAAATAAAATAACAAAGTTAGTTAATAAGATTTTCATTTGAAAATAAAGTTGTTTTTACACAATCAATCAGCGTGTTTAGTAAAAGAGAGATCACTTAAATAAATATTATATAAAAGAAAACTTATTGTTATTTGTAAAAATTATTTAAGACAACATGAAATCCTGGATAGTTTTTTAAATAACAAAAAAAAAAAAAATAATAAAAATTTTTATTTTATTTGTACAATATAAGTAACTTTGAGAAAATATGCAAAAAGGACTTTAATTAAAACACTTGTAATATATAATTTCTATTTAAAGAGTCTGTTGCAAAAAAATAAAATAAAAAATAAGTACCATAATTATGTATTTTATTAAAATACTTAAAAACAAGAACAATAACTACTTTAACTAATTTTTGATATTTTTTAATAGAAACCGTTTCTTCTATTTTCATTTTTGTTATTAAACAGAAATCTTGTAAATATTTTCTAAACAAAAAACAAATTACGCAATTTAAACCAAATTTTAATACCAAAAATTTAAAGTTGTCTTTATAAATTTTTTTTTATTATTCTTAAAAAAAATAATGAATCAAATGCATTTTTATTTTAAATAATTTTTTTATTTCTTGTTTAATACTATTTTTTTTCAATTATCATAGATAATATTAATAATCTAATCGTAATTATTAAATTAGTATTCTTAAAAACTAAATATATTATTGTAAAACAAAATATTGATAAAGAAATAAATAATATAAAAAACTACAACAACAGAAAAAATTAATTACTATATTGAAAGTAATTGAATAATAATAATAAGAAAAACAAGTTTATTTTAAAAGAGAACATAAAATATCTCTAAAACATAAATACACAACAGTTTTTAAGAAGTTGTCTAGTCGTATACAAATCAATTATAAAAAAAAATCCCTTTAAAAAAATAATTAATTTTTAAGAAATTTAATCAAAGCAAAACTAAAAACCAAAAAAAAAGAACAATAAAATTTAATAAAATGATAAAGAACAAAAGAAATTGGTGCAAAAATTCTTGGTTTTTTGATGGTACATATTTGGAATAGGGAAACTAATTCAGCTGTAGGGATCTTAAGCGGTACTACAGTAAAAAAGAAATGATCTCATGTAAGTTGTAGATCTTCATTATAAATTGTGTAAAAAAAAAAAATTCAAAAACAGAAGTTAAGAAAAAACCGTTTTCAATGATGTTCATTATCCAGAGTGGGCAAATAAACAAAACATTTCGCAAACGTTACCACAAAGTCATAAACTTTTCAAATTTTTTTTAATGGTATTGTACATGAGCAAAACCAAAACAAATACTTTCTAAATGAGAAAGAGCGCAAATGAAACAATTAGCTTTTCGCTCTTGTGCTTGCTTTGTTATTCCATTACATTCGTATAATTTGCTCTTTTTTCTCTTCTTCTTTTCTTTTCTCTTCTTCTTTCTTTTTCTTCTCATTAATTTTTTGTTGTACCTATGCATATTTGAGTTAGTGTATTTGTAGTACTCAAAACAAAAACAATATACAAAATTAAATGGGACAATCGTTCTCACTGTTTCTGTTTTATTTTTGTTTTACTCATTGTAAAGAACACAACAAAATGAGATCAAACGTTCAGTTTTGTTTATTTTCCTACTCTGGCATTATCATTATTTTAATTTTTTAAACTGGTTTGGACAAAAAACTGATGAAGTTTATTATCTCATTTTAATTTAGGGGCTTTTAATTGCTTGTTTGGATATGAAAGATTTTAAAAATGTATAAGTATAGCATTACATAAAGAAAATTTAGTTCTTGCCAAAACATGATTTTAATTGTCGAATCGAATAAAAATTGTAAGAGTTATTGACCTTGCTATTATAAAACACTAGTCACTAGTATATTTTCCTCCCCTGCGCAAAAAAATTAAATTAAAAAAAAAGCAATTATCTTAACAATTTGAATAACTTAATTATAAAAAAACATTCTGAGGCCCTATTTTGAAATTCTCTTATGCTAGAATACTAAAATTTTGAGTTTTTAAAACAGGCTGGGCGTTACAATATATACAATTTTAGAGATAGGAGGCATAAAGCTTTTAAATGACAATTTTTTTTTTTATTTAAGACCAATACTCAGGAGTAAACCCCTACTTAATGCAGTGCATTGTATTGGAATGTTGAACATATAGATATACATACATAGATACATTCGTAGCCACAAAGTCCTAAATCAAGTTTGTAAATTTGTAGCGATAGGGTCTTAGCTTAGCAGAGTTACAGAATAAGGCCTCTGTTTGTTGAAAAAAACAAAAAATATTATTCGCCATTTTATATACATATCTAGAGTTAATGATGCAACTTTAGGAAAAATTATTTCAAATAATTTGAAATTCAAATGCAAACTACAACAAATATTAGAAACAAAATGCACAAAAGTTTCAAAAAACCACTTTGAAAATAAAAACAAAAATATTTTTAAAAGTTTATAACAAAGAAAAATTTTAATGTTTACAACGAATGCAATATTTAAAATTTAAAACAAAAATTCTGCAATACCTTATGACGTTTTAAATTAATAAAATAATAAAATTCTATAAAATCAATTTGCCAAAATGTTGGCTGTAAAAAAAATTTTTTTTACCGGAACGCACTAAGGCTCCTGATACACCACAACGTTTTAGTCGCATGCCTGAGGTATTTTTACTCAGCATACGTCGGCGTTCGTTACGTGTTAAACGTGCCAAATCACTAGTCGTTCCCGATCGGGAAAAAAGGAAATCAGGTGAGGTACAGTGTTGGATGGAAAACATAATAAATAAAAAAAAAACAATTTTTTTAATTTAAAAAAAAAAACAATAAATTTTTTTCTGAGTAAACCATAACCATTTTCTAAAAAGCGTCGTAATATGGTGGCTAGTTTCGGCATTTTATCTCCGAAACTGGACAAGATATTCGAAAACGGATTGTAGACTTGAAAAATTTGTGGTCGAAAAGCTAAAGCGGCATCATTAACACGAGATACATATATAAAAATTATGAAAAGGCGGATAGAGCATATAAACTCCCGCACGACGAATTGCTTGGACTACGTAGTACTCGTCTAGGACATTGCAATAATAAATGGAACACGTTTTTTTTTTTCATACATTTGGGTTATGTTTGGACTAGTCCTAGTCTTTTTTGTACTACTCTTTTCACGCGTATACAGAGTATCCGCATTCTCTGCAGGGTTGCTTCAGTTATACGACATTAGCATGTATGACTTAATTTAGGTACAACTATGTAACTACTACTTTTGGCTACAACACTGCAATGAAGAGTGTTCTTTAGTTGAGAGGGAAAGTTTCTTTTTTTTGAAATTGTATTGAGGGATTATACTAGAATAATTGTATATTCTTAAAATAAAAGGACAGTATTCCAGGGATAATTGCCTCGACAAAAATGTCAACACTTTTGGGGAATTATGCGTGGAAGTCATTTAAACGAATACGGTTAAATTCTTCTCTGAGAGAATTAAACGAATACGCTTAATTTCCTGTATACACTTCTTATATAAAAAATTTGATAGACCAAATCAGAAAAATTATATAATTGTTCGACCTGTTTCCAAATTATCCAAATAATAAGCAAATACTTTTTTCAAGCTCAAGGTCAAATTTATTTTCAATATTTCGATATCCTTCGGATATGAAATCCTGAAGATGATATCCGAAGGATATCGAAATATTGAAAATAAACTTGACATTGAGCTTGAAAAAAGTATTTGCTTATTATTTGGAAAATTTGATAGACTTTAATTGGAAGGTTGTAAATTTAACGGACATTTTATGCCTATATAAACATAGTTGAGTTATTTTGAGTAATTAGACTAGGGAATTTTAAGTGAAATTTCTCTTTGGGGAAAATATATTTGAGGTAATTAAGCGAAAGTTAATTAACAGTGGAATTTTATTAGATTTAGAAATTGAGGTAAATAAGCGTGGGGCAATTATCCGGGGAATACAGTATATAAAAACAGAACACTCAGCTATGAAAACTCACTTTCTTGAATTGCAGGTTGGTGTGTGCAGTCGCACCATCAAGTTTATTTTTCAACCGGTCTTTGTGAAAGCATTGGTTGTCGTTGAGTGTTTATAAACACATACATATGTATGTAAGTATATTCGAATGTTGTTCCTGATAGTGGCAGCAACTTTATATTTTCTTGCGACTTCATGTTCTTTCTTGTATTAAAAATATTTAAATATTTAATAAAATTGAAAATATTTAAAAATGAAATCAAATTAAATTTGAAAATAACTAAATTGTTACATATGTACGAGTATGTAAAATTTCAATTAACTGACGATCCACCTTATTCTGGAAAACGTTTTACCTCGACTGAAGATGCAATGGTACCTATTAACTATTATTTTGAGGAGCTTCAGAAAAATTATTTAAATCAAGGCTAGAAAATCATTGGACTAAGTGTATTCAAGTTTTAACCCTTAATTGCATGCATTTTTTTATTTTTCTGAAGTAAGCCACTGATAAAATTCATGCACAATTTTAAGGAAAAATATTTAAAAATATTTTATTATAAATATCTAAAACTACAGTCCAATGGGTATAATCTAATGCCGAAATATTTCAGGAGCGACCAATTTACACTAAAGTTTTTGTACATTTCTTTTCTTTTTTGTCAAAAAAATTTATGATGGAAATTTCCTTTACAATGCAATGTAACCCTTCATTCAGAGATAATATTGACAAATAAAATAATTTTAATAATCTAACTAATGTTTTTAATTGTTAAACCAAAACATTTCGTAATACCCTTATATTTAGTAAATTATTATTTTGATAAAACTTTAAAAGTTTAATAAAGTTCAATATTTTTTACTTCTACTCGTATCGTAGTATTGTACCGCGTCGTATACGAGTCCATATAAATTACAATATGTTTCTTCATTATCTTAAGCGTATTTTTATAATTAAAAGTACTGTTGTTTTTAAATATTAAGTACAAACATATGTATGTATATACACACACTCAATATAGATACTACAGTTATCCTTCGTATAATACGGTGGTTACATATTCGGAAAACCCCACGTTATGTGATATCTGTTAGAGATTTCTTGAGTGCTTTTATAGGAATGTACTCAAACCGATTATTTGCTCTTCTTTTGCAATGCGTTATATCGAAAGTACATTGTAGAAGTACTGCGTTATACAAGGGATACCTGTATATACTACATAGACTGTTTCATTATACATATACCCCTACCCATATGTACATACATACGAGTATTTAAACCTATAACAGTAATGCTCATGAATAAATATTTTATTATAAATGAGTGGGGGTTTATTTTTGTTTCTTTCTTTCTTTTTCGTCTGAATAATGTTTCGTAATTAACTTTTTGGCGTAATTAATGCCAAGTCTAATTATTGTTAATCATGCTGGGAATGGTGCAAACACAATCAGTTACAAAAGTAAGGACAACATTTTGTTTTTTTTTTCTTTATTTTTTCTTTTTGTTTTATAAGAATAACAAAATATAAAAATAAATAAATATGAGCAGCAATTAAAACAGACTTCGTACAACCTTCGATATTTTGGCAGGCAGACTCTACTATAACACAATAAAAGGAACAGAATGCTTTTTTTTTTTTTTTTGATAAATTACTCCGGGAATAGCAGTTTTTCTACAAAAGATGAAAAAACAATATAAATTATAATAAGAAATACAAATTTATCAACCCTTCGCTAAATGACATGTTAAAATTTACAAATTAAAAAAAAAACTATTTTTAACCCCATTTTGGGGCGGGCTGTATGCTAAATTATGTTTTAAATAACTTTTATTTGCACTCATTATTAAAGAAATAAACTTTTTTAAATGATGCCATTATTTTTATAAGAATATATAAAAATAGAATTGTTAGGTGATTGTTATTCGAATTCGCTTTTTTTTATATAAGAAAAATATTTTTCAATTTGGTTTTATTTTTATATATACATATATAGGTGCGTATATGAACAAATATTTCTCTCGGCGACTACCTCTTAGCAGTTTTCTGGCAAAAGCTTTGAGAGTAACTCTTTACCATTAAAAATCTTCTCAAATCTGTCGTTCGGAGTCGACATTAAACTGTAGGTGCCGATACTCATGGATAAAAATTGGCACACACAAAATGGGTGCTACCATAAGCTAGGCCGTAATCCTGAAACAGGGTTGTAACGGCCAACTATGATGTATGTATGTTTATTTTTACTAATACATATAACGCAAATTTACTGCAATATCGTCGTCTTCTTCTTTATTTCCATCTCCACTTTTGGATTTAAACGTGTTGCAATGAAATTTATAACAATTAAAAATAATTATAATTATATAGTAGCGGCTGATTTTAAAATAACAGCCGCTCGTGATAGACGTCCATATGACGAATTTTTTAAATTGCACGAAGATCGGGAAAAAAACCTAGCTTATTGTTATGATATTGATTCGATGTTTGCAAAAATTGGTTACCCTCATATTATTTTTTCACTTGATGTGAATAAGCCACAAACGTAACAAAAGTTATCTCGAGTCGGGCACTGCATTTTTTTACAGATGAAATATATAGAAATACGATGGATGGGTCGAAAAACAATTTTTTTTTCGGAACGCTTTAGTAGTTTAAAAATTTGGAGTTCGTTCAAGTAGTGATAAAAAGAGTGAAAAAAGAATTTTTTTTTTCAAAAAAAAAAAAAATGGATGGATACTAAGAGCTGTATAATTTATGCATAAAAAACAAAAATTCGCCGATGCACGTGTATTTTTATTTTTTCTCCCCTTTCCGAAAAAGTATATTTCGTTCATAGGACAGAATGTGTGTAACGCTGTGTAATTAATATATGACAAGATTGCAATCAACACCTCGTATTCATTCAATTTTGCCTTGCACAATCAGTTGTAATAGTTCGTAATTGTTACCTCGCATTATGTGACCGAAATCACGGTTTTTCCGTATTCTGTTCAGATCTTCAGAATTGGTAATATCGTCAACCAAGGATATCTTCAGCATTCTTTTGCATACATGGGCATACTGCATTACTTTTTTACTACATTACGTGTTGCAGTATTCAGTAAATTTTACTGTTTACTGAAAAAAATCAGTATTCAGTAAATTTTACTGATTTGTGTAAAAAATTTTGTATCTATCAGAAAAGAAAATAACGAAAAAGTACTAATACTGAAAAATTCCCATCTATGTTCTTTTGTAGCACCACATTTCGAATTGTTCTAATGTATTAAGGTGCTTTGTCTTCATTGTCCATATTTCGACGCCGTATAACAATATCGACCATACGTAACATTTTACGAATTGCAAGCGTAACTTTAGACTGATATCTCTGTTCGTAAGGAACATGACATTTTATGAAGACAGTTTTTGCTTGTTCAATGCCACATTTAATTTCCATGTCTGAATTCTAGCTCTCAAATGTTTACGTTGTCAACTACAATTTTTGCATTGCTGTATTGCTGAGTACCTTTGATAACAACCATTAATTTCGTTCTTTCAGCATTTATTTTTAATCCGTAATTGTTGCTGTGCAAATCTACTGCATTTACAGGGTATTGAAGGTCTTGTATATCAGCATATCTGATGTTGTTTATACTATATTGACCATTAACTTTAATGCCTTTGTTAAGATCAACTACAGCTTCTTTGTATTCCCTTTATTTCATCTGAACCGCCGCAGTTTGATTAAAATGTCGTCATAACACAAAAATTTTCATTTTATAGGTGACAAATTTTTAGTTTTTTAATGATTTAGTAAAAGATCCAAGGTAAATTGATTGTGGGCAGTTTTACAACAAACACAATAATAAACTGCATGCTGACAGCTTCCACATAAGGCAATACATTTTCAGACGTTTAACCAACAATAAACGACTATCGTAGAAAGCAGATTGACTAATCGCACCTTATAATGAATTCGCCAACAAAAGACGCATTTTGACTTCCTTGTCAATTGTATTTTTCCCCTGATTAGGTAATTTCGATTTGTATTTGAAAATATGAAATCTGGCGCCAAATTGTCGCATCTATATATATTTAACGAAACTACATATACTCGTAATTCATATGCATATTTCTAATGCTGTTACGCGTTCTCTGTTTTGTATTCTGTTGTCTGGAGGAAATTTTCTAATCAAATCTAAAGGAAACTAACATTAAACATTCAAAAATTAATAGCTTACAGAGAAATTATTATCTGGTTTATTCTTAAAAAAGATCTTCAAATCGTGGCAAAGTCTAAGTCAAGAAAGCTGTTGTCAGACGCAGAATCTTCCGAAAAATTTATTAAAAAATGACCGCCATTTCCTGAGATAATTTTTTTAATCTGGTTGCAATTTCGAGAAGGTATGAAAAATTTTGCAGACAAAAGTAAATTTAGAATTTAATTTTCTGACATTCAATATTTATTTTTTCATTTGATTTGTTTATAAAATGAATAAACCAGCTTACAAGTTTAATTATTATATATATTTAGGACAGATCACTCTATATTCTACACAGAAAAAAAAACGTAGTAATGGCAAATGATTTTAACCTTACCGCAAATAGAATTTACATTCGGATCGTTCCCAATAGCAATTTGTATTTGTCGCAACTACAAAATTGCTGTTACATTAAATACAATTGAGCAAATGCAAAAATGGTTTTAACAAATACAATTGTCTTTGCCCCAAATACAATTCGACAAATGTCAAAATATTTTTAAATTTTTAGATTTTATTAACAAACAAAAATAAAATTAAAGATTTTTCAGGAATATATACATACGTATGTACAATGAATTGGTAAATTATTTTTATTTATATCTAAAATATTTAATATAATACATAGAAAGGCATTTGAGAGCACAATATAATAATACATACATATATAATATTATAAAACATATATAAATAATATAATATACATACATTATTGTACATAATACTTAAGCTATATTTATATACAGTTTTTAAAGTCGACTCCGAACGACAGATTTGACAAGCCTTTTCATGGCAATCAGTTACTCTCAGAGCTTTTGCCAGCAGATTTCTGAGTGGTAGTCGCCGAAAGAAATCATTTTTTCATACACATATCTTTTTTTCAAGAAGTCAGAGCTGAGATTATAACCCGGCACTATCGTCTTAGTAAGCCAACACACTAAATACTAGACCACGGCGAAGATATACTCCTATAGAAAACTCACACATACTTATTTGCTTATTTTTCACACGCACGTGTTTTTAATACCGCAAACAAAATTCTAACGAATGAGAGAAAATGCCTAAACAATAAAACAAAACTAACTGCGGATTGCATTTGAAAATACAAGACTACTGTTACCGCAACAGCAATCCGTATTTGGCGTAAATAATTTTTCCATGTAATCTCAAATAAGAAAACATTTGATTTTAATAAATTGCTGTTGACATGCATTTTTAAATGTAATTACATTTAACTTAAAGAAAATTCAATTTGGATCAAATAATTTTGCTCTTGATTTATGTCAACTGCAATTTTGTAGTTGCGACAAATACAGTGTATTCGCCGAAATTCTTTGTGGCAAATAAAATATCATTTAAATCAAATACTTTTTATTTGTGACAAATACAATTTTCTCAACTGCAAAAAGTATTTGCCATAACAACACTTTTTTTTTTTCTGTGTAAAATTTTGTTTTTTCAACAAAACTCTTGAAATGTCTTATTTTTAATAGCTTAGAATCTCCATACATCCTTTCCCCAGTTAAATGTTTTTCATTTTTTTTAAGCCAATGGCTGGGGGCAATAAATCTTCGCCACTCTTATCTCATTTTGTACACATTTTCTTTTTCCACTTCATGTCCTCTTTTTTTGAAAAAAACATATTGTTTCTCCGCTTGTCTGACTGTTGCATTAATTTCTATATCTTTATTCACAGAGTAGAGCGTTTTAAATATATACAAAGTATTTACAAACATACTGTATATACGACACTAAGGAAAAAGTCTTATAAAATGTCTTCATAGAAATATGTTTTATGTCTTCTTATTATCCTTTTTACATTCGTTTAATTTTTCTTACACATTTTACTTCCCCTTTTATAGTGAAATAGGTTACATATAATGGGTATATAATATATACTTGTATAAAAAAACAATCAGACAGCCTGATTTACAGGCATAAGGCATAATTATTGACTTAATTGATTGCAAATAAAAATTTATTATTAAAGAAAAAGAGCGAAACATACTTTATAGAAAACATTTACTTGTTTGTAGTTCATTAAAGAAAATTATTATAAGCGATAATGAAGCCCCCTTGCAGATCTTGCAAACGCAACAATCGTAGGATATATGCCTACAAAAGGTCATTATCGTTACATATTGCTAAATTTCAAGAATTTTATTAATTATTGTATTTATTTGTTAAAAAAATTAGGATGTTTTTGTTGGCGATGCTACATACATACATATATACCTGAACAAAGGTCCAATTGAGAGCACCCTTTCTGATATCTATAAGGGAAAAATTTGATTAGTTGTGAATCAAAAGTGCATAGTATTAAAAAAGGCAAGACCACAACTGTACCATTTACTAGAAGAAGGATACTCTCTGAATGGAAAACTTCGACTTCTGGGAGAATGGATTCTTCTAAAAAATTATGTGAAATAGTAATACTAGTCAGCAGGCTACCATGGACCGCTCATGTGCAGACTGTGAAGAATACTGCAGGTAATACTGCAACCGATGTCTAATATGATGGTTTTTATTTTTTTTTTTATTTGAGACCAATACTCAGGGGTAAACTCCTACTAAATGCTGTGCATTGTATTGGAATTTTTTGGAAAGGACAGTACATATATGTATATTTTCTCTTATAAAGCGCCTTAGGAATGAGACAAATTGCTGTGAATTGATCATGCAAAGGCCAATGTTATACCTTCACCTTTGACTGATCAACAGCAATTGCCTCATGGTTGCATGTTGATTGTGGGGCGATTGCCTTCGCTAAGTAGGTTTAGCTGATATCTGCTACTTCCTCCTGATCATTCGTTTTTTTTTTTTTTTTTTGACATTTGTTAAGCTGGAATAGAGTGGAATCTCGGAGAGCGATTTCTTTGTAGATGGTCCTTTTGGAGGGGGGAACCTCTTATTTTTAAATTATAATATTGAAAAAATCGCAAACTAACTCTTTAATTTTTTTAACCTTTGCTAAGATTTGAACCTGGGCCATTTGAGTTTTCAAACGGCCATTGTGTGGGCACAAAAGACTAGCAGAAAGAACCGTAAAAACTGGCTAGTATAAACCTAACTGTGTTCCTTTGCACATTGCAGTGAGAAACAGAATAATGAGTCAATGGTAAGAAATAAAGCAGATAAACATGTTGGCGGTTATAACGATAACAACTCAATAACATTCGGATGTAGTTAAACTGAGCAGTAATGGTTCATGCTATTAAAAATGTGTACAAATCAAACTGGGTAGTGGTGGATACACCTATACCAGACAATCAAGCATTCGAGTGATAAATTGTCTGTCTAAATTGAGCCAACTGAGCAGGAATAAATATGTATGTAAGTTTTTGCTGGGTTTTAGATTAAGTGGGATTTCAGTGGAATGAAAAGGCGGACGAACTTGTTATTAGCGAAAGGGAGAGCAAGCACTCTTTTCTCACATCAGGTTTTCATTAACAACATGAAAGTATTTATTCCACTTCTAAAGGATAATTTCAGGCATAATGAACACCTGACCAATCTAGACTTATTATTTTTTATATATTATTTAATTTTATTTTAGCAGGGAGCTGTGACGTAGTTTAGTACACAGCAGAAAATTTTTAAGATTTGGAAACAATAAATAAAATTGTAAGCAATAATTGAAGCATAATATGCTACAGGATAAGGTATTATTTTTTGAATTTTTGTACTATTTGCTTACTGGTTGCAATAAATTTGCACTTGTATTGGATTTTAGCGGCTCATTTCATTTAAAAATGCGCACGAGTAAGTGATTATTTACAATTTCTCCCTTACAAAATAACTTACTGGTAAGCACTATTTTCTGCTGGGTATGTATTGTGTTCGCTTACTAGACGAGAGCTCCAGGTTCAAACCCTATCTCTGACATCTTGAAAAAAAGAAATATGAAAAAATATCTTTTTAGGCTAGCACCTTTTATCAGTCTTTTGGGAAAAGCTCTGAAAGTAAGTGCAATAAACAAGCTTCTCAAATCTGTCGTTCGAAGACAACATTATTCTGTAGATCCCTGTACCCACGGATAAAAATTCACGCAATTGTATTGCCAACTTTGTATGTATGTATAGTGGCTGGACAAAATATATTAAGGTCGCTGTACTTATGTATCTCGTTAACAATAAACCTATATTCCAATATAATGTTAAATGTACTCGTACATAAATTACTAATTGCAGCAGTAACAAAGGCAATTTTTTAAATTCTGAAATTCTTTAAAAGTCCTTAATTTTATTTTTTTCTAAATTCATAAAATTTTATTGATCAGTAAAGTATAAGTTCTCAAATAACTGAATTAAAATTCTAGAAAAACAATAAATTAACAAACAAAACAGAATAAGAAAATTTACCGTAATATTATTAAAATTTAAACCCAATTCCAAGTAAAAGAAAAAAGGGAAATAAAGAAAAACATGTTAAACACAGTGGGAAGGACATTAAATAAGAATTGACGCACATGAAATGTTTTGCTAATGAAGTTCTAAAACAGCTGGAAGACAACTTATTAACCCTTTGACACTTTTGGCAAATGGCTATGGCAACAGCAATAACAACACAAATAACTGTAATAACAACAATAATCGTGTACATTGTAAATATATGCATACACGCACAAACAGCCAGAATCATTTTACATTCATTACACCCATTGGGAAAGTGTCACCCAATATTGTTGTTGTTGTTGCTGCCGTTGTAACGGTAATAAAATCAATCTCATTAAAAATTCAGTTTAAAAAACATGCGAATGCCACCAAATGAGAAAATAGGAAATATGCGAATAACTGCCACTGTTACAAATGCGAATACTGTTTATACGAGAGCATTATATAAACCGAAGTATGTAAGTACTACAGATGGGAGGAGGTGGAAATAATAAAACTTAAATGTTATTTACAATTGTAAGTGCGTATAGAGTTATAAGGTGTATGTGTTTGTAAGAGAAAAAATATAAATCAAAACACTTGCGAAGACACGTACAACAAACTTTATTCTCTCACATTCAGATTTATTAAGAAAATGTCAGTTGGATAGATAAATTGGCAAGTAGTAGAGTGAGCATTGAAAATATTCAAAAAAACATTAAAATATTCTAACCACCACCCACTGAAATGGGTGAAATTAAATTTCACCAATTTATTGTTTGGAATACAACAGCGTTTGAAAAAGTTAAATGATGGCAAAATCAGCGGGATATATATATTCTGTCTTTTGCTTGTGAACTCTTTGTAATTTCGTTTAACTTTTGAATATTTTGTTTGGGTCACAGAAATAAAATTAAAAAGAGCATCAGTTTGTTTTGGTTTAGTTTCTAAAGTAAAAACTCTGGCATTCTATATAAACTCCCTTATTCAATTTTCATACATTTGTACGTATGTATGTATGTACGTACATAAGTATGTATCTAAAAGGCTGTAAATGTTTTTTTTTTTTTTTTTGCCTGGGCAAATATCTCCGGCATGCTAAATTAAGGGCATAATGTTTGTTTCCCTTTATGTTTGTACGTCAATAGGTCCAATTGTCTTTTCATTACAATTATTTTTTATTGTGCGGTGATTTTCTACAAAACGTTTTTTGCCTTCTAAACAGAAGCGTAGAGTGTAGTATTTTTCGCTTTGGGTAAAATTTACAAATGGAAAACAAAGTCATAAAATAAATATTTAATCATTGAGGAAAACTATGTGCTTCCTAACCACTTCAGGATAGCCTTACAAATGTGCCTTAGAGACAATTACAAAGAATTCATATTACCAGTAATCAGTCTTCGTTTCAAACACCCTTGCAAATGTTACAAACGCAGCAAACTATGAAAACAATAAAAAAGTGTAGGCATATCGTCCTACGGGAGTTTATGTGCTCTATCCGCCATTTCGTATTTTTATATATCTCGAGTTAATGATGCCACTTTAGGTTTTCGAACCCAAATTTTTCTAATCTGTAATCCGTTTTAGGATATCTCGCCAAGTTTCGGAGATAAATAGCCGAAAACGGATTGCAGATTTTAAAAATTTTGGTGTCAAAAACCTAAATTAGCATCATTAACTCGAGATTTAAAAAATGGCGTATAAAGCACATTAACTCCCGCACGATGATATATATGCTACGATTACTTTTTTGCAAGGCTTGCAAGTGAATATGACTAATATAATTAATAATTTTATTTTTATGCTTCTCATAATTTATCTTTTTTTTCATTGCGACAAATAATCAGGGGTAAACCCCTACTAATACTTTGCATTATATTAAAATTTTTGTGGAAAGAATAGAATATTTTTCTTATATTATTAAGCGGAATGAGACAAATTGCTGTGTATTGGTCATACAAAAGCCAGTGTTAAACCTTCAGCCTTGAATGATCAACAGCAATTGCACCATCGTTATATGCTGACCATGGTGAGTGCCTTTGCTAAGTAGGTTTAGCTGTCATCTGCTACTTCCCAATAGATGGCGATTGTCTCCTGATCATTTGTCATTTGTATACTAAATTGTTATTTTTCACCTTTGCTGGGATTTGAACCTAGGCCGTTTGAGTTTTTGTGTGAGCGATCTAATCACTATACCACCGACCCCCCTAGTAAGAGGGCATCAGCAGAAGCGAGCACAGCGCATACGATATATGCCCAGTACTACCGAATATACGCTGTTTTTTTTTTGCAGGTAATTGCCTTTTAATCATCCTTTATTTGCGCTGTGACATATATGTTGCGTTGATACAAAGTGAGCTGACCAAATAAGTCGCAGCAGTTGTATTTTCTACCCGGATATATTTTAGCAAACACCTGTTTTACACCCGTCTTGGGCTGGTAGCATTTTCAATAGCATCTTTAAAGAGAGATATCCTCAGCTTCTTTTATAAGGACAAAAATGCCAGGTGAAGGGTAATTGACTCCTGCAGCATCTCGAGGCTAATTTGACTTGTTTTTGATATTGGATATACTAGAAAAGAAAAGAAAGAATGTGTCCAAATTGGTGGCTGTACTTACTTGGCATTGGTTGATTGCGAGTCATGCTCACCGGATAAGTATTCAATACAAAGATCACTAGATCACTGTCGCAGCTCTGCAGAAAAGACAACAGTTCACTTTTATGCAATGTACCATTTTGAATTAATACGGTTGACACGTTTTTTTTTATTTCATGCTGACAAGTGGTATATATGTATTGTAGGATAGATTTATGGACAGGGACCGTAACAGTTACGACTTTTTTCAAAAAAGTCACTTTATAATAGTTATTTTTTGACTTTTATTTTTTCGGTCAGAAATAAAAGTTAAAATTTGACTTTTATTTTTTCGGTCAGAAAAAAAAATTTACTATGCCATAATAATAACAATGTAATGGATATATAAGAAAAATAAGATCGATGACAATCAGTGATGTTGTTTTGGTTATTTCTAACCAACCCAACTTTAGTCAAATTTGCTATTCAATTTTAACAAAGTTTAATGCACCCGGTATAATGTCATGTCTGCTTGACTCATACAAGGAGAAGCGTATTGACGTTGATGTCGACCTTGTGGAATATTGGGAAAACAAAAAATTTTTATATCCCCGTCTAAAGGACTTGGCATGTATTATTCATCAAATACCTGCGACACAAGTTAGTGTAGAAGGAGCGTTTTCAGCACTTAAGATTGTTCTCAGCGACTTGCGCTACAATTTGTCTGAACAGAACTTGGCAGCTATATTAATGGTGAAATTGAATTCTGAGTCATTGCAATGAAAGAGTGAACAATTTAATATTGAAATGAAGGAAATAAAATGTAATTTGTATTTTCAGAGCAAAATATGCAAAACACCAACTCCTTAACTTTCTAGCCAATAAACCTTTTTGTATAGATACTCTATTATTATTTTTTTTCTTTTTGTTTTAATACAAATACAACATGTAATTATAATTCTAAAAATAAAAACTGTGTTAATATTTAATTAAAATTTTATTTAACTTTTTTAACATCTGCTTTCAATAAGAACCAGAGTAAGTAAAAACGCAGCGCAGCGCCGCTCTTTTGGCTCTTTTTTGCTCTTTGCGCAAAGAGCAGAGCAAACTTTTTGTTGCTCTTGCTCTGCGCCATTTTTATTGCTCTGCGCATTACAAGCGCTGCGCATAGAAGGCGCATTTGAATTTTGAGCTTTCATGCGCCACTCTTTTTTTTTACGGAATGCGCAAAAGAGCCAAAAGAGTGCGCAAATGCGCATTGCTCATTTACTGTGGTGTAATATGAAAAAAGAAGAAATAATTAAATGTAAATAAAATTTATATTAGCATTTTCATATTCTTTAGAGTAAAATAATAAAACAATGTTTCCTTTTTTATATTAAACTGGGGCCTTATTCTGTAATTCTCTTAGGCTAAAATGCTAAAGTTTTGGTTTTTTGAAACAGGCTGGGCGTTAGAATATATAAAGTTAAAAAGTGTAGAGGTAATAGGTATGAAGTTTTTAAAATACAATAAGCGTTCAAGAATTCTATTCGTAGCCAAAAAGTCCTAAATCTATGTTATAAATTTTTAGCGATAGAGTTTTAGCGTAGGAGAGTTACAAAATAAGGCTTCTGTTTATTTTTTTTTACTCACATAAATTAGTACAACAAAATTTTTCTGAAAATCACACGCGAATATATGCATTCAAATTTTTTCTAAGTATACATATGTGAAGAATGAGTGAAAAAAATTTTATTTTCTTCATGCAAATAAACGAGTATCATAAATTAGTTTTTTATCTTGAAAACATACGCGAATGTCCCCATCCATCTTTTTTTAAGTATATTTATGATGGAAATTTCCATCAGTAATACTGCATAAAGTCATTATCTGTATTGCAATGATTGACTGCACATAAAAATTTTTTCTAATGGCAAATTAAAAACAATTGTTGGTGACATGACACTGTAGGTATAAAAAGCGCATGCGCAATGCGCTGCTCATTTTGCTCAATGTGCAGAGCAAAGCGCCAAATAAAAAATTAAAATGCGCATAGCGCAAAGAGCAGCGCTTACAAAAAAAGAGCAAGAGCCAAAAGAGCCAACAACTGCTCTTTTTTATTGGCTCCGCTCTTTGCGCATGCGCAATTTTTCGAGGCGCAAGAAAAGAGTGCGCAATGCGCAATGAGCAAAAGAGCGATAAGAACAAAAGTTAAATTTTAACTTTTATTTCTGACTTAAAAAATAAAAGTCTAATTTTAACTTTAATTGTTGACTTAAAAAATAAAAGTCAAATTTTAACTTATATTTTTTACTTAAAAAATAAAAGTCAGATTTTAACTTTTATTTTAGACCGAAAAAATAAAAGTCAAATTTTAACTTTTATTTCTGACCGAAAAAATAAAAGTCAAAAAATAACTATTATAATGTGACTTTTTAATAAAAGTCAAAAAAATTAAAGTCTTTTAAGTTTATTATTCCTTGGCATAACAGCATCAATATGCTGTATTCAAATATCTGATAGACAAATTATATCCACGTGACTTTTTGATTTTAAATTTTAAAAATAACTGTTATTTTCGGTTCCTGCTTATGGAAAATCATTCTCATTACGCATGGTAAAATTTTTAATATAACTTTTTTTTGTATTTTAAGACTTTGAAAGCAAAAAGTTTTTCTTATTTTAAAACAAATTCAAAAAATCAAAATCATCACAGTAAAATAATACAATGAGTTGCCCCTTTTTACTCGGTACGTCACTGTTCGTTTATTTCAACTTTATTAGCAAATTATGGCAGTGGTTGTTTGTGCGTAAAAAGTAGTTTGGCCGCCTATAAAATCGTACCCCTTGTAATGACGATGATGATGATGATGATCACCACAACTACGGGGACGACATCAATGGCTGATATGGGGTGCATATAAATTCGACATAATTTTATTGTAATGAATAAATTGATGGATGGGTTGGTTTTTTGGATGAATGGGTGGATAGATGTACCAGTTTCTAACGTGTTCGCTTGCTTGCTTTTATTCAAAAAAAATTGTTTTGAATAAATAATAGAAAGAAAAAATAACGAAGAAAAGAAACGGAACAGGTTTATTAATATAACAGCAGTCCCGTCTATCATCAATCCGTTAATGTTTTTAATTTAAAAGGTCTGCTAATGGACGTCTGCCGTTGGCCCGTAAAGAAGTTTGTTTTGCGGCAAAAATAAATTACATTTTAATATTATTTCCGTTTCCTCTATTTTTAACTTGTGTGTGTGCTTTCCCTTTCTTTGTCTTTCTGTTATGTCGTGTGATAAATATTTATGAGTTCAGGTGATTATTTAATCATATCATATGTGGTTAATGATTTTTTTTCTTGCTAATTTTAAAATTTATTGAACTTGTTTTATTTAGTAATATTTTCAATTAATATTATTAGGTAAGAGTTTATGACGCGGTAATGGAAAAATTTATTCTGGGGATAAAACCTTGACGAGTGTAAAAAAAGAGAAAACAAATAAGTTCCTTGTTTTTTCATAAATACTATCGCACTAATGCCAATAAAACGTCATTACTGTTGTGGTGTTTATAATAATAAAAAAAGGGATATTGTTTGATTTTCAGTATTTGCTAAGCTCTGCAGCCGCTTTTCTTCAGCACCCAACAGTGCCGATATTAAATGAGAATTGAAAGATTGGTGTTCAATCAAATTCTGTTTTCTTTATTAAAATTTCCAACTTATATACTAATTTATTCTATGGTCAGCATTAATGGGGCACAACGATAAATCAATAGTAAAATTGCCGTTCTCACGGGGTTTTGCAATCCAGCATTTTTTTTGGCGTGTGAAAACAATTATCGCAACAAAGTTCAATACAAAAAATTACAGTACAAATAAACATACAGAAATAATTAATACAAAAATCATATTACATTATTTTCATTCTAATCGTTGACAACAAAAAGTTTAATGCTCACTTATGCTGACCAAAACAAAAATATAGAAATACAACTTTAGTTCATTGACTTAAACAAAAGAATTCTTAAAAATACTTTTCATAAAAAAGAAATGAATAAAATTTCAAGTTCAAACTAGAGTAAACAAAATACTTATATTACTACAGTGCCTTAACTAAGTATAGGTACACTACACCCTTACCCTTTTAGGTTTGGGTATTATTAAAAATAAAAAATTTATAATTAAGGTTTATGTATATATGTTTATAAACATTTTTTTTTTTATTTATATAGTTACATTAAATTGAAATTCTTATGTTGCTTACATATATCGTCTTTGTTAATTCAAATATTTTTTTAGCAAATTCTTATGTACTAGTTTTGTTTTTGTTTTATTAATTTCTAAAAGTACATTTAAATCTTCTGAATTTAATACTTTGTATGGGCCTTTGTATGGAGGTTCATACTTTTTCCTATTTAAGACTTTAACTAAAACTAAATCTCCTATTTTAAGATCTATTCTATTTTGCTTCTTTTCAGATTCTATACTTCTTTTTCTTTTTACTTCGAGAATTATTTCTCTTGCTCTTTGTAATGAGTGATGAAGTCTAATCTTTAGTTCATTTAAGTAGTTGTCAATATTGTAAATCTTTCTAGCATCACTTAAAATGTCGTTTGGCAGTCTAGGAAGTCTACCAAAAATCAATTCGAATGGTGAATAGTCTGTATCGACACTTGGTGTCGTATTGAAAGCAAAAGTATAATATGGTATCCATTCGTGCCAATCATTATCATTCACAAAATTTAGAAAATATTCATTCAGAACGCGATGATTTCGTTCTATCGTGCCTAAAGTTTCATGATGGTAGGGTGTTGAGAAATTCTGTTTTATTTTTAATAATACACAAATCTCTCTCATTAACTCATTGCTAAATTCTGTTCCTCTATCTGTTTTGAGAATGTTAAATAAACCATATTTTAAAATTATATGTTCTATCAAGGATTTTGCGACTGTTTTGGCATCTTTCGATTCAATCGGACAAGCAACAACATATTTTGTCAGTTCACACTGCATGGTAAGTATGTACCTAAATTGTCCAGATGGTTTTAATGGTCCAACTGTGTCCATTACAACAGTATCAAAACCGTGTGATGGTGTGTCTGTTATAGTGTAGGGTTCTTTTGTATTTCTTATTTGTTTATGCCTTTGGCATGAGTCACATGTTATTATGTATTTCTTAACCATTTTGTTCATATTCTTCCATATATATCTTTGTTTTAGTTTGGAAAGTGTTTTCCTAATTCCAAAATGTCCTCCATGTGGTGAGTCATGAAATTCTTCTATCAATCTATATTGTGTTATACTATCTTTTATTTCCTTTGGCATTTTGTATATAATTATTTCTATATCGTTTTCCTTTATATTGTTATATTTTTCTTTTAATTCTTCGGCCGTTATATATTTAAATATTTCATCATCATCGTATAGTACGTACTTCTTAAATTTCAATTTCTTTAATCTCAATAAAAGTTTCTCCAAAAATGTTCCTGAAAACATAGGATTTTCGCTTTTATTGCATATTATGCGCGTTATTTTATCATCTTTCTTTTCTTTTAATTCTTGCTGCAGCTTATTATCATATATAAATTCAATCTTTTGGGTACCCTTAATATTATTTATTGACGTACATTCCCACATTTGGAGGTGATCAGTCTCCCTTTGAGATATGCAGTCTTTTATAATATTCTCTTTTCCATGAACGTTCTTTTTATCATTATTTCTATCATATATATCTTTCTTTCCATTACTAATTTTATTTTTCATACTTCGTGTTATTGCCAAGGTTTTCTTTTCTCTTTCATCAATACAGATTGGAATCATGTCTCTCAATATTTGCGAGTTTATGTCTATGCGTGATAGAGCGTCTGCGTTTGTATTATTTGCTCCTTTTTTATATTTTATATCAAAATCATAGTCCGATAGTTCTAGTCTAATTCTGGTCAATCTTGAAGATGGGTTTTTATGGGTAAATAAAGCAATAAGAGGTCTATGGTCTGTGACCACGGTAAATTTTCTACCATATAGATAAGGTCTAAAAAATTGTATTCCCCAATGAATACCTATTAATTCTTTTTCAATTACTGACTTATTCTTTTCATGTTTGTTTAGAGTTCTGCTTGCATACGATATGGGTAGATCGTTACCTATTTCACCCTGTGATAGGACTGCTCCTAGCGCTACATTTGAAGCGTCTGTAGTTAGAATAAATGGTTCGTCAAAGTTCGGATATTGTAGTATGGGCGGGTTTTTCAATTTGTCTCTTAGAGTCTCAAATGCCATTTGACAATCTTCTGTCCAATTGAAAGTTACTTTCTTTCTCAATAAATTATTAAGGCAAGTTGCCGTTTGGGCGAAGTTTGGAATGAATCTTCTGTAATAGTTGCAGAAGGCTATAAATCGTCTAACGTCGTCTGAATTTTTTGGAACGGGATACTGTTCAATTATTTTGTATTTCGTCGGGTCAGTTTGTATGCCATTCCTTGTAATCATATGTCCTAAATACAAAACTTCTGGTTTCAGGAAACAACATTTTGCTGGATTCAGCTTTAGATTGTACTGTTTTAGTCTTTCTAACACTCTCATGAGGTTCTCATTGTGGTGCTTCAAACTGCATCCGAAAATAATGACGTCATCAACGTACAAAAATGCTTCTGACTCTAATCCAGATAATGCTATCGTTAGCATTCTTTGGAAACTATTAGATGATATTTTTAAACCAAATGGTAATCTTGTATATTGAAAGTGACCGTTTGGAGTTGAAAATGCTGTTAGTGGTCGTGATCTTGGTTCGAGTTTTATTTGGTGAAACGAGCTTGTCATGTCTAAAGTGGAAAAATATTTAGCTCTACCTAATCTGTCCAATACATCTTCAAGTCTGGTTAAAGGGAATTTGTCATTTACTATTTTATCATTTAAACGTCTGAAATCTACAACCAAACGCCATTTTTCTGTGTCCTTGTGTCCTTTTTTTGGTACTAATAATAATGGAGAATTATATGGACTGATAGATGGTTCTACTATGTCTTTGTCCAATAACTCTTGCACTTGTTTATTTATTTCGTTTAATTGTGTTTGTGGCAGTCTATAATTTTTTATGTAAGTGGGTGTGTTATCATTTAATTCAATACTTTGTTCATAAAAATTGTTTACCGTTAGTGGTTCGTCTTCAAGATGAAATACTTCCTGATATTGTCGTAGAATATCACATATGACTCTTTTATTCTCTTCCTCAATATTCTTTAAATCTAGTTTTTCTAGTAATTTTCGAAATCTTTGCTCTGAGTGTTTATTGTTATTGCGCATGTTAGTTTTATAAATTGTGTAATTTTTTAATGGTATTGTTGTGACTCCCAACTTTTCTAGTCGCACTGGTTCTTCTAATGTATTCAAAATTTTAACATAGCGTTGACCATCTTTGGGTATTATAGTGTTTGCTAAAAATACTCCGTTTGTTATTTCTTTACTACATGTGACACTATCTTCTTTTATATCAATGTTTATAGGTACTATCTTCTCTGTTCTCGGGGGTATTGTTATGCTACGTATTCTTTTTGTGTTAATCTCTATTGGGATTGCTATTTGCTCTCCTTCTATACAAGTATTTAAAGTCAGTGTCTCGTAGTCAATCTGACAGCCGTATTTACTAAAAAAATCTATTCCTAGAATTCCATCAGTAATGACCGGAAATTCTTCTTCTACTAAGTGGAATTTGTGTGTCAATATTTGTTCCCCTAATATTATCTGCAAATCAGTGGTTCCTATTGTTTCTTTGAAGTCATTTGTAATGCCACTCAATCGGCAAGTGTTGTCAGTATTCTTGTAATAGCTGTATATTACATTTTCTTTACAGAGTGATATCTCTGAGCCTGTATCTATTAAAAATGTTAATTGATAGTTGATGTTCTTTACTGATAGGAAAATAAAATTTGATGTTCCGATATTAATTGTATATACTCTTAGTTTTCCCTGTTCGGAGATTCGTAATGAGTCTCCAGGGTTTGTACGTTTCCCTGTTGTTGTATAGCATGAACATTGGAATAGCCTCTTCCTCTTGTGTTATTATTGTATCTATTATATCTGTTGTTGTTATAATGTCTGTAGTTATGGTTCCTGTTGCTACTGTTAGAGTTTCTGTTGCCATTGTTATAGTTTCTGTTATTTTTGTTGTTATTGAAGTTCCTATTTATCTGTGGATCTAGATAATTAGTATTTCTATTATTTCTAAAACCTGAATTGTTTCTATTTGTGTTATTATAACGGTTTCGTCTATTATTATTTATTTGTAATGTTGTAAATGTATCTGATAGTTGTAGTGATCTTTCCTGTGTACTTGCAATATCAAAGGCCTGTGCTAAAGTTTTGGGTTGTGCGGCTATTACAGCTGTTCTTATATCTTTATATAAACCTTCTTGAAAAATTTCTAAACCTAATTTTTCATTCATAGTTTTAATCGTTGATCGAGCCACTTGATTTGAATTGTCCTCTAACTCTGAAATTTGTACTAATGTCAAATCCGCTATCAAAGTGTTAATCCGTTCTTTGTAATTAAGCACATTTCCTTTCTGTTTTGTATTCCTTAATTCGTAATGTATGCTGCTTGACGTTCTTGTTGATTTAAAATGTTTTGCCAAAACTGTCTTCAGTTCCTCGAAAGTTTCAGGTGTATCCTGTATAATCAAAATGTCCCTGACTTTGTCTACTAATTTTATTGCTAATACATATTTTATTAGGTTCTTTCTTCCTTGCTCATTTAATTCGGAATGAACCATTTCTATCATTGAGAGGAAAATATCAACATGTTTAGGCTTTCCATCGAAGACTGGTATTGTTTCTGAAGCTTTTTTACTGTCAAAGTTCGACATGATTTTAAGATTTTCAACTTTTTTATCTTTGTTTAAATTAATTTTTTATACTATGTTTAAGAGGTGATTTATATTTAAACATACATATTGTTTTGAGATCTTAATAGTTATATACATACATTTATTTTAAAAATAAAATCTTAATTTATCTAATTCTTAATAACTTTACTACCTTTACGGGGTCTTAATTGGCGCCCAGGTGTGCCTTCATCGAGATGGAGATGTGTGTGTGATTGAGTTACCCCAGATCGGACTACTTCGCTTTCAGGCAAGTTCATATTGCCCAAAGAGGATGGAGCATCATTGTTTGTAATAACGTCGTCATTCATAGTGGAATTATTTAAGTGATCTCTGTTTGGGCTTCTTATTTGATTGACATGTCTTTTGATGTGTCTATCGTTGTGAGTAAGAACGCAAAGGTATGTTCTTGGGCGAAGTTGTTTGTCGATCGTTGCAGAAGACCAACTGGCCTTATAAGGATCTGAATAATTGCGAACCCATACCTGTTCGCCTTTGCGAAGCTCTATGTCCCAAAATTTTTTTATTTTTTTAGGGAAAACGGAAACAGATTCTTTAGATTGGCAGGATCGCCATGTGGTGTTTATAATAATAAAAAAAGGGATATTGTTTGATTTTCAGTATTTGCTAAGCTCTGCAGCCGCTTTTCTTCAGCACCCAACAGTGCCGATATTAAATGAGAATTGAAAGATTGGTGTTCAATCAAATTCTGTTTTCTTTATTAAAATTTCCAACTTATATACTAATTTATTCTATGGTCAGCATTAATGGGGCACAACGATAAATCAATAGTAAAATTGCCGTTCTCACGGGGTTTTGCAATCCAGCATTTTTTTTGGCGTGTGAAAACAATTATCGCAACAAAGTTCAATACAAAAAATTACAGTACAAATAAACATACAGAAATAATTAATACAAAAATCATATTACATTATTTTCATTCTAATCGTTGACAACAAAAAGTTTAATGCTCACTTATGCTGACCAAAACAAAAATATAGAAATACAACTTTAGTTCATTGACTTAAACAAAAGAATTCTTAAAAATACTTTTCATAAAAAAGAAATGAATAAAATTTCAAGTTCAAACTAGAGTAAACAAAATACTTATATTACTACAGTGCCTTAACTAAGTATAGGTACACTACACTGTACATTCGGGCGACTTTCATTAAAGCGATTTACAAGACTTCGTAGTCTGCAAGGCTTTCTTTCATCAGCTTTATTTGTTTGCAATTTAGGTGAAATAGTTTGTGGTGAACACTGCATAAACTAAAATCATTCACTGCATTTTTCATTGAATGTTTAAAATGTGGAAATTCAACTCTTCGATACATCATATAATATACGTCGAAGCATCGATTGATAACGTGGTATTCGATACATCAACATTTATGTGATATATCGTACTCCTCGGAATCCAATGTAAAAGCTATATGCAAAAGATTTCCTACAAATTGTTCAACTTTATTTCTCAAAGTACTTGCTTTACCTCGTACGTACTCACGAATCTGAAGGAATGTTTATAGTGAAAAACATTCACCAACACTTTCGTGCAAATCTCTGTAACTTAGATGTAACTCAAAATAGAACTACAAAATTGATTTCAATTATGAAAGCAATACATTCATTAATGTTTTTTTGAAATTGCTCTGATGAATTAAAATTATGAAAAAAAAAATTTAAAAGTTGATTGAGACTTGTTTTTAGAAACATCAAGAGAAATAATTATACTTATAGAGTAAATTAAAAGTTAATTACAAAGTAATAATAATTTAATTTTTTTTTAATTTTTTTTTAATTTTTTTTTAATTTTTTTTGTATAAATGTAAGAACAAAATATAGCAAAATTAAAAAGTGTTTTTTTTAATATTATTTTATTTTCTATTCCATCTTACCTTTTGCTAACGTGACTAGCAATAATTCTAGTGAGTGTGTAGTGTATTAATATAATTACTTATGTAATCATTATTATAAGTAATAAATTAAGTTAATATTATAAAGCTAAATTAATTATTGTTAGTATACCAAATTTGTTATTATAAGTACTACCCTAATTATTATTTTATTTACCTATTGTTATTCCAGTATTGTAGAGATTTATTATGGAATTTTGAAGTTTGATTTTTTTTTTGTTGATTTTTTTGATTGTTTTTGATAAAAACAAGAGAAAAATCAATAAAGAAATCAATATGATCTAAGCTTTCAAATCGGCCTTTAGTCTTTTTTATTTTTGGCATATGAAACTGCCAGCAATTAAAAACCCTTTTAATACCCGTGGCGTTTATTAGCGCCGGTACATAAAACATTAGTTAGGGAAACTTATTACAATTTTTTTTGCCCACAACACCTTTACAAGTGGTATAGCGGTTAGAGCGCTCGCACAAAAACTCAAATGGCCCAGATTCAAATCCCAGCAAAGGTAAATAAATGAAAAGTTAGTTTTCAAAATTAAAATTAAAAAAAGACGTTCACTCCCTTCAAGAAGTCTATCTACAAAGAAACCGCTCCCTGACATTCCACTCATTAACCATTGACAACAAAAACGAATGATCGATCAGAAGAAAAGTGCCACCTATTACGAAGTTGTAGATAACAGCTAAACCTACTTAGCAAAGACACTTACCACTACACAATCAACGATGAGGCAATTGCTGTTGATCATTCAAGGGTAAAGGTATAACACTGTCCTTTGAATGATCAATTGACAGCAATTTATCTCATTCCTAAGGTGCTTAATAATATATACATAGATATAAGAAAAAATATATACATATATACTCTCTTTTCCAAAAAATTCCAATACAATGCACAGCATCAGTAGGAGTTTACCCTCAGGGGTCTCATTGGTCTCAATAAAAAAAACTAGATTTTTGGCTTGTATTTACAATTTTATGGCGACCCTTAGCAAAAATAGGAATACATTTTACTATCAAAACCACATGAAAAATTACACTGTTGTCTCTTAAACCTACTATAACCCAAAAATACTGACATTTAAGATATGGACTCTTTAAAATGTTTTTCTGTCTAAATATTAAAAAGAAATCAGATTCAGAAACCTATTTTTACTACTTTTTGCCGCATTCGTAACTTGTCTAACATGTTAAAAATTCGAGAATTCCCATAAAATTTTTTTTTTTTTTTTTTTAAGACCAATACTGCAGTGTGCATTGCATTGGATGTGAAGATGGTTGATAGGTTTTTTTTTTTTTTTTTTTTTCATAGCGAGTAGTATTGTGGTCGCCGTAGTCTGTTGTGTTGGCTTACTAAACGCTTTGGGTTTAAACCCCAGCTCTAGCATTTTGAAAGAAATAAATATGAAAAAATATATTTTTTTCGGCGATCACTTCTTGGCAGTGTTCTGGCAAATGCTCTGAGAGTAATGGATTGCCATGAACAAACTTCTTGAGTCTGTAGTTCAGAGTTGAAGATAAACTGCAGGTTCCGGTACTCATGGATAATAATTGACCCACACAATATGAGTGTTGTGTGAAGTTTGGCTGTAACTCTGAAAAAGATTGTAATGGCCAATTATGTATGCATGTATTAAATACTGAACCAAAAGGTGCAATGAAGAGTAGTAGAATTTGCCAGCTCTACATCAAATCCTCTGACCTATTTCACTAAATCTAACCTATTGGACGTAATAAATTAGAATTTCATTTCACATTAAATACGAGTAGTAATATAATAACAAAATAAAAATTACCTTATTTTTTAAACAAACTTTTTTCACAGCATTACAGTTTTTAATTTCTTTAAATGTTTTTAAATATAAAGAAAATCATACAGTCACAGTTACTTTTACATTAAGTTGTAATACTGAAATAAATGGGAAATTCATTTTGTGAATCCTGACAAAAAAAAAAAGAAAACAAAAAAAAAAAAGAAAGAAAATTGTTGTTCATACGAGCAAACAATGGAAACAGTGATAAAGTGAATATATGAGGGAATGAATAAACGAATGAATGAATAAACATAAGGTTATCTAAACAAAGACTTAAAGACTAAACAGTGACTGCTTTTTACCACGAGTACAAGTACAAGTAGATTGGCCTTATTAGATTGGTTGGTTTGGGTGGCAAATGTATGGCCGGGTAGTTCAGTACAAAAGTGTCACATTGTATTTCTTATGTGTATGTAAGCATGAGTGTATATTTATAGCTTTTAAAAACACCCACTATGGCAGCACACCATTATATTCAATATCGAATAATAGGTTTTTCAAGGTACAATGACAATACGAGTCGTGAGATATTCTATTTATTTGTATGTCTTTGTATTTGAATGTGATTTTAATTCGGTTTGTATCTCTATGTAATAATGAAGCTAATGATGATGATGGCAACGATTGCTTGTAGCAAACAAAAGTACTTATGTACGAGTACATATGTTTAATCATATAAATACACACTTATTTTATTGCAAAACTGAAGTAAGACAATTGTGGGTTATATAATAATTTAAAATCGTGTACACATTTGTAGTTTTAAAGACAGTAGAAAGCAAAACGTATAGTGTTAAAGTAAAAGTATCACACAATACTTCGTTGCTATTAAAAGTACTAGTTTTCTGAAGAACATCAAAGTTTATTCATAATGGTCTGCCAATAGGCACTTCCGAACTTTGACAATTGATAATGGCCACTTTGTGGAAGCTACATCTTCATTCAACAACACTTGCAAAATCATAATGATTGTTCCGTTAACACAATATTTTCTTAGAAAAATCATCTTCAGTGAGCGAAATAAATTGTCGAATTTGAGACGATGCATCATCGTTCCAAATTTCTGTCAGAACGGCGTAAACAAGGAGAGCAACGACGAGTCTTTTCATCTGATCTGGACACCATGTGGTTTTACCAGAACTGCAGTACAATTAACATTAAATATACTGCATGAACGAATTGACGACATGGACATCTCACGTGAAGATAATGTGCACTAGCCACTGAAATAGTGCGATTGGGCCCCCCTAAATATTTTCTCGTAGGATTCTTTAAAGCTTTTATTGAAGGAACTTGAAAAATCGTAATTTTTATCAAAAGTCTTATTGAATAAATTAAAAAATAAATTTAATTTTTCTTACATTTTTCATTAGATAATTTTTTTCTATGCAGAACGATTCAGTAAAATTAACAGAAGTCTCAACTTTAAACTGTAGCTCCTAGTACTCATGGATAAAATTTGACTCAAACAACATGAGTGCTGCGAAAAGCTAGTCCGTAACTTTGAAACAGGATGGTAATGGCCAGTTATGTATGTATGTATGTAATATTTTATTAAGCCTTTTAGCCTGCACTCTACGTCTTTGCTGTGTTCAAGCTGATGAAGCTTTTGTAAAAAGTTTACTTGTACGTTATATTGTACAATTTGTAGAATTTGATCTTATTATCGACCCATACTTTTAAAAGGTTTTTATTAAATCGACATACAGGAATACCTAAATATACAGAGAGCTGGTCAGGCAGGGTTTCTACATTTCTATTTGTTTTCCAATTTTTGTGAATTAATTTGTGATGATCCCTCCAAAGACTAAGGTTGTCTGTTGCCTTATCTGAAGTATCAGTTAAACCCTTTGCTATCATCTCTTCAATTTTTCTAACGGCTTTGGAACAAGCAATTGGGTTTACAAAATTTATTTTTTTAAAGCCTTGTTTCAATAAAAGAATTGAAAAAATTTCTGTATTTTAATTGCCCTAAGTGTAAATCAAGACTAACGAACTATTTGCAAATATACATATATTTACATAAAATGTTACCAATTTTTCCAAATTTTTTGTTATTTGCAAATAGTATCGATAACTAGAATTTCTTATTGTGTACTAGTATGCCGGATGAAAACACCTCAAGACTATAAATATGGATTGCGATGCATCGGAAAAATACATCGATGCATCGATAAATAACGAGCATCTCTACATACATACATACAAAATTGGCCATTAAAACCCTATGTCAGTATTACGGCCTAGATTCTCACAGCACTTATGTTGTGTGTGTTAATTTGTATCCATGAGTGCCGGGACCTACAGTCTAAAGTCGACTCCGTACGACAGGTTTTAAAAACTTGTTCATGGTTGCTCTCAGAGCTTTTGCCAGAAGACTGCTGAGAGGTAATTGCCGAAAGAAATGATATTTTCATATTTTCTTTTTCCAAGATTTTAGAACTGAGATTTGAACCCGGCGCTATCGTCTTAGTAAGCCAACACAATAACCACTAGACCACGACGACTAAATCCCTAGCAATTACTATATCAATAACTGATGCATTAGGCTTTCTAGCAGAAAGAATAAAGCTATAGAATTTAATAGAATTTTATCTAATTAAAGCGTTTCTGATGTAACAAAATTAGTTTAAAAAATTATCACTCTTACTGGGACTCGAACTCGGATTGCCAGACTATAAAATAAATTTTTACCCTATAATTATTTCACAAGAAAAATTCGGAAGCTGTTGTGTTTAAATTGATTTCCATAAAAAGAAGAATATTTGATTAGAAAGACCTTTAATGAAGTGTTTATTGCAAAGAATAGTGTAAAAGTAACACGTACATATAACTAATTTGTGCCTTATAATTATTTACGTGTGTGTAGTTACTCTCTTTTAACCCTAGAACCATAACGCTAATTTTTACGCAATTTTTCAAGTTAGAATATTTTCAATTTGTTTACTTTAATTAAATTAATTTATTTATTTTAATTCATATGTTATAAAAATAAAATAGTTTTTAGTATATTTACATTATTCAGTTATCGTTGTCCATACAATTTTGACAAATTTAAAAAAAAAGTGCACGTAAAATTTACGTACGTTATGGTTCTAGGGTTAAGTTATAGTTCTATTGTTAATTTCTGATATGCGTTGCACGAATATTTAATAAAAATTTTGACAACAATTTTAGTAGCAGCTACTAAAAGATACCAAAATACGATCATAAAATTCCTTTTATGGCATTTTTATTTCTTTTCATATTTAAGCAAAAGAAAAAATAAAATTTTTAACACCAAATTATATTTAATTTCCTTTTTTATTATGTTTGGTCACCTTCATATTAAATGTGGACACTAAAAGAACCACATCAATTAATTTGCAAAATGGTTGGGTATTTTTTATACGAGGGCTACTTACAATGTTTTGTTAATTTAGTTTTAAAATTGAACATAAATTTGTGCTCAATTTTTAGAAGAACAAATAGTGTTTAAAAAATTATTGAAGACCGTAGAGTTGTAGGACTAAAATGAATAATAGTAACCTAGAATTCAGGCGAATTTTTTGATTTTTATTTTATGTCTTAGCATATAACCGACAACCATAGTAATTTTTGACCAACTCAGAAAAAAAACCACTAATAAAACGAGTAACTGTAACAAAAAAGGCTTCTAATCGTTGTCTTCTATTTTGTATTTTATAGACAATAAAAACCCATAATAAAGACCACCAAAAGTAATATAAAAATCTCATATAAAAATAAATATTCTGCCTTCATTTCTCATACTTTTTAAGGTCATGGTTTTCTTAAAATCATTTTGTGATTTGATATGCACATGTTTGTCCAAATTATAACTCCACCTTCACTTTTAATGGCAAAATTTTATTTGATTTCCATGGCTTTATTCATTTTCTTTTGGTTTCGTTTCGTTTTTTTTTCTGAGCCCATAAACTTTATTATTTTTGCTGGTATGATGAGATTGTGCATGTGCGGTTTTTATTATTATTTCTTGTTTTTTTTTTTCTCTCTCTTTTTGTTTGATTATAATTTTTGTGTTGTTTTTATGATTTTTAGGTCAATACTACTAAAAATGGTCAAAATGTATACAAAATGGTGTCATGCCATGTTTTATTACCACAATTTCAAGATAATCAAAAAATTTAATTTCGTTTGTATTTATTATGTTCCCAATTTCATGTTTGAACACTATGTTGTAGAAAAAATCTTTACAATTCAATTTAAAAACATTGTATTATTATTTTAACTAAAAAATTGTCATTTTAATTTTGATTAAAAAATAAAATTAATGCTTTACTGCTTGTCTCTGTAACGAAGAATTGGAAATTTTTATGTAAAACTTAAAATTATTAAACTAGTTTTGAAAACTTTCTAATTCATATAAATTTTGTGTTATTTTTGTATTAAAAAATTTTATTTACGTTTTTATATATCATCTGAGAAGCATTATTAAGTTCAAACATAAAAGCTTTGCACAAATTCTAATTTATTGAGGGTTTTGTATTACAATTTCGTTTGTGAGAGAAATCAAAAGCGTACAAGTAACTGCATAATAAATATGATCAACACACTCACAAATGACTTGCAGGCAATTTTTGGATAGAGGCGCGCAAACCGCAAAAAATTTAACTCGCGCAAGATGATGCAATTTAGTCCTCCATATGTGGCTATAGGTAAAGTAAATATTGACGATGTTTCGATCACTCGAATTAACTGTAATATTCGTTGGAATGATCACATTTTCTGAGTGTAGGAAGAATCATTCAAGTGCCTATGTTTTTTGAAATATTCAAAGAAATGTTTGAAATATTCTATCTGATCATTGTACAATAATATTTACAAAACTTTTATCCAACCAATGATGGAATACAACTCTAATGCCTGTAGCTTCAAGGTCTCTCAACTGTGTAAAGAACAGGTCAAAACTGCTTATCGGTGTAATTAGAATATTCAACTCTATGGATTCATTGAAGCCACGGCGCAATGTGTTATGCGTTACTACCGATACTACAACGGAAAGTGTTCTGATAAACATTAATTCCGGATAATCGCATATTCCTACGTGCCACTCATATCTCTCACCGAATATACCTTCTTTTTGCATTTGTTTGTAAAATGAATCGCACAATACATTAGAAACGGAATAAGTTCTTTAGCCGCACTGTTCGTTTATGGCACATTTTTTTCCAACCAATTACAATATGAACAGATTCAAAGCAAATTTTCACAAACTTACCCCCTATTTCATTCTTCTCGTAATATCCTTTCCTAAAACTACTACAATACACTGCATGAGTAAGGGTTAGCCTGGAAAAGTTCTCATGAAAAAAAAAATTAAATTAAGGCATGTTTTAAAATCACGAGATTTCAAATCCCAATAAATTGTTTTTAATTTTATATGTTTTTTTTTAATTATAATTTTTTATAAAAAAGAACAAAAAAAGCCCCCGCTTCCCCGAAAGAAGTTACGGCGAACGTCTAATATATTCCACACATTATGGCTTTAATACATAGGTCTTCTAAACGAATACAAAATTTCTATGATAACGAAAACAGACTTTGTTTTATTTAACCTTAACGAAAGTAAGCACTTCATGATAGGCAGGATATATAAATACAAGAATTTTTGTGTACAGAAATATGTTCGACATATCGTCGTGCGGGAGTTTATAGATCATCTATCTATCTAGATACTCTATCCGCCATCTCATATTTGTTGTATATCTCGAGGTAACGATACCACTTTAAGTTTTCGACTCCAAATTTTTTAATTTTCGAAGATAAATAGCCGAAAACGGATTGCAGGTCTTAAAAATGTTGATGTCAAAAACCTAAAGTGGCATCATTAAATCGAGATATATAGAATGGCGGATAGAGCACATAAACTCCCACACGACGATATCTTACGTGATTATTTTGGAATGAGAAGTATTTCTATGAAATTTAGACTCATTGTCTACATTATTGGAAACGTAAATTATAGCTTTTCATAAACTCTTGTACTTTCTTATTCTAAAACAAAATTATTGATATATTTCAAGACTTGATTTAACAATATGTTAAACATACAAATTGATAGAATTTTAAAGAAGCAAAAAATAAATTTGGTTTTGCAATCTTTTAAAAGTAATGCTTTTTTCTGATCAAAATAAAATCCTTTCATAATACAACCCAATCAAGTAGAAGGTAATAAAAAAATATACAAAAATTGATTATTAAAAAAAATATTTGTGAAAAAATAGCAATTTTAAACGAAAAAAAAAACTAAGTATATTTTTCTTCAACTTAATTCAGTGAAAAAAAAAACGATTTTAAAACACTTTTCCTTTGAACAGATACGAATATTTTGAAAGATTTTTAAATTAAAATTACAAAGAGAAAACAACAACAACACAAAATACAAACATACTCGTATATGCTGTATGTGTATCGACGTATATTTTCCATATTTGATATATAGAGTACCAGCAAAATAATACACGAGTAAAACAGAAATAATACACAATTTCACACAAATGTGTTTGTAGTTGTTTTGTATCCATTTGTAACAGTTAAGACAAAAACTGGACATACATACCAAAATTTGTAAAGATCTGGTTAGCCAAACGTTGATGTCGTAAAAACGGTACGTACGTTAACGTACGTACGTATGTGCAGTTATACAAACGTGTCTTATGTCAATAGAAAATGAAAATAAAAACAAAACAAACGCAAAAATTATAAAGGCATTCATTTGCCTGTACCAGTAATATTAATTTTTCGTCGTCCACTAAACACAAAATATAATAATTTTTTATTTTATTAATATTGATTATATATGATTTGATTTGATATGATTTGCAAATAAGCATGAAAGTACCAAAAATGGCATTTGGGCCACATTGCCATTTAACATACAATAGTCCCATCACTCTCATTGAAATGTCACGTAAAAATGTTTAGAAATTCTATTTTATACAGATTGTTCCGTTCCGTCAACGTGACATTTATTTTGGATAACCATTTGCATTGTTTTCATATGCTAGAAACCAACGTACGTTGCGTTACGTTACATGAACGTTCGGCTAATTCTACCTTAAGGTTTTAAAAACTGAAAGCAATATCAAATTAAAATAAGTAAAAAAGAATAATTCGTTCTCTATCACACAAGCACTATTCTTTCGGTTTAATTCACGAGTAATAAGAGAAATACTTTAACCTCATATTTTCTTTTGTTATATGACTAATAAGAGCAGAACTAAATTTTATTAAATTAATTTAAATTGTTTCTGCAATGTTTTCTAAATGAAAGGAGCAAATTTTTTGTCAATTATGTCATCATGACAACAGTAAATCCTTTTTGTGTTTCAAAAGTTATGAAAAACGTTAATATACAGGAAGGTAAATATGTATACTGTTTAAAAAATAATTTAATTGGAAATACATAAATCAATCATCACAATACTGCACAAACGCACTTTCTCTTAATTGAAAAAAGGGTTCACTAAGCCCATCTTCAAGTAATTTTTTCTCATGAAGTCTTCATGCTGACAGCTCTGAAGTTTTGGAATAGCCAAATTATTCAATTCAAGCTTGTTAAAAAATCGGTAATGCAAAGGTTACTTTTCTGTATTTTTTCAACTAAGGCGAATTGATTATAAGGTGAGGGCAGTTTTACAAGAAACATAACAATGAAATACATTTTGACACCTCCCACCACCATATACTGCACTAGAGTTTGACAGCTTCAATCAACAACAAACGACTAGACAGCTTATTTAAGTACTAACAGCACAACATGGCTTATGTTAATAACCAAATTTCTCATTAAAATATTCAAAATTCTATAGTATAAAATAAGTACATAGTGATTAGTTGCCCTTCGACTTTAAATATTAAACAAGTCACATATATATGTAACAAAACCAATCGTAACTGTTCAAGAACTTTGAGCACCAAATAACAAACATAAGGAAATAATATTTCAGTACAAATAGAAACAGATTATCAGGTATGTAATGAAAAACGATTTCGATCGAAGTTTAAATCGTTTGAATTTTCAAAGTCATATAAAACTTATCTGTCTTAATTATTTTAAAATAATAATAATGAAGGATGTAGTGGCAATAATAAAAAAGAAATTCCAAATCTGAAAGGATTTGGAAGTTATAGCCACCTGAAATATCATTCGATTTTAATTTCGATCGAAATCGTTTTCGATCACATACCAGTATTATTTACATTTTATATACAATAACAACTAAAAAGATTTTGAGCAACTGAAGGCTTCAGGACTGTGAAAAGTGCATATTACAATAATCACAAATTCAGACGTATTTTGGTGCAGTTAAAATCGGTAGTTTAATTTTCTTTTTTTTAATTTTTTCTTACTTTTTGACATTTTACAAATTTCTCTACAAAAAAACTAAAATAAAGTAGAGTTTCAATAGTTTTTGTATTCACTGTATAATTACATGCCAACACTTAAAATATGCTCCCATACGTAAATATGTGTGTGAGTGAATGTTTTGTTAGAAGAAGAGCTTTGAATAAATGCGAAATCGATTGGAAAACAATTTCCAATTTTTAAAGAATTATCACCGCTATATTCGCGCGTGCTTCACCTAAATCACACATAAGTAACCCTCTAAATCTGGTTTCCCTCGGTGGCGTATGAACGATATTTTTCTTTATATTTCATTTGTGCATAACAAGTACATATACATACAAATAAATTTATATTCGCATGTGTGCGTATAAATTTCTAAGAATGTGTTTATGCTGATGATGAGAATTTTCTTACTCAAACTGTTACCATTTACTACCATTATCTATTGCTTTACAACAGCAACGTCTAGAAACTTTCTACACTCAAAAAATAAAAATCGAATAAAATTTTTTTCTTTTCTCAATTTAAGTTCTCCTCATTGGGACATAAAAAATAAATCAGTTTTTAAGTACCGCTGATAAGTTTTAACGTAGCGTGTGTTTCATTATGGGAGGTGCTCGGATGAAATAAAGTACTTGATTCCGTATAATGGCATATTCGTACGGATTACTTGTACCTTTCTCAAGGCACTTCCTTTTGCAGTTGATTGTTCAGTGACCCGCACAATGCATTATAGACAGAATTCCTTACTTAGCCTCATCGTATATTTGTGGAACAATCTTCACATGAAAGTTTTTAATGTGAATTACGATGTTAGTAAAATCAAATGCCCATAAACACTACTCATTCCTTCCATCTTCCCACAACATATTTTAATAGAACAGTACTATGTACTGCATAAGCAGGGATAGTCCACTGAGTGCTGGCCTCAATCAAAAAATTTCACGTTTTAATAACACTGTGCTACACATGAGCACTTTTTTTTATACTTGAAAAGAGGCCTAGTGTAGGTTGTAGTATCTTGATCAATACATATTTGCAAAAAAAAAAAAATTTTTAACTTTTGAAAAACCTTAATAATTTTTTTATTTTTTACTTCATTTTATTTATTGCAAGCTTGTTTAACTCAGAAATAAATTAGATTTAATGAAATATATACATAAGCGTATGTTTCTAAACAGTCTAATTTAAGGAAATGACGCCAAAGTTAAAAAAAATAAAATTAAAATCAGATATAATTAAAAATTACACTGCAAAAATTTAATATACATATATACCAAAATGTGTACGTACTTAAAGAGGCAGATATTTCTTCTTTCTGAAACCGTTTAAAAATTGAAAATCAGATTAAAATCAACTGAGTTATGTGATCATAAGTACTCGAACCTACCCGAAAATTGTTTTTTCGGAATAACTCCGACTAGACTAGGTTACTTTCCAAGTATATTTTCACTGTAGCACCGTGTAATCATCTTTTAAATATTACAAAATAGATTCTAAAAAAACGAAGAAATAAAATATCAATTAAAATATATTTTTTTAATAAAATTGATTTGGATCGCTAGGCGTGATATGTGTAAACTAAACCAACCCATATAAGACTATTTTGTATGCATACTCGATGGTTTGTTACAGATTTTTGTTTTTTCAATTCAAAATGTTCAATTACCAATGTTTTTTTCGAAGAGTTAGTGGCCTTCTGCGCGAATATTTGACAAATGTTTCTTTTAGTAAGAGTGAAATCGTGTTCTAAGGAAGCTGACCTGTAGTTATATAATCCTGTATGTGATGAAAAACGATTTTGATCGAAATTGAAATCTGTATTTTCAAAGTGTCTGTTTTAATTATTTTAAAATTTAAATAATCTCAAAAATAGTTTTAATAGTCATTTTAGTAACGAATAAAAAAGGAATTCCAAATCTTTTTAGATTCGAAATTATAGAATCTTGAAATTTCAGTTGATTTCAAATTCGTTTTCCATCAATATCAGAATATTTATATTAGTTCCATTATTTTAAGTTTTAAACTATTCCTCTGTTATATAAACGAAAAGCAAATAATTTATTTTGAAATAAAAGAAAATGACATTTGAAGAAATGTTTTTTGGAATACACAGTAAGTAAGGTTCTATATTGTTAGTGCAAAAGTTGTCGCTTCGAATCCCACCAGACACCCTGGTGTGTTGCAGTACTCCGAGCAAACTGTCCTAGTCGCTCAACTGGTCATAATTAGATAACAATATTAATATTGTATTGTGGTTGAAATAAATAAAAAAATATTACATTTGAAATTTGTATCTTAAATTTCTTCTTAGAAAATATATTTAATAATAAAATATTATGTTCATTTTTTTTCTTGCCAAATGATTGCATGACCTTTGGACAATTTTGAAATGTAAAGTTTCTATGATGTTTTCTATTTCTATATTTTCTGTTTGTCTTTATTTTCTGTTTTAATAAAACTTTCTTTAACTCTGTTAAGATTTTAATAAAAATAAAATGTAATTTTCACATTGTCTCTTAATCAGGACACACAACCAAAACCCTTTAACTAACCGAATATATTCTACGAAAATAATATTGTTCCACCTTTGGCAGGGTGTATGTGTGTGTGTGTAACATAGTTATAGATAAGGACCCTCATTTCAAGCTCTGTAATGTATAAACTTTTAGTTTTTTAAAAGAAAGAAAAAATTAGGTAATGTCGACAACTATCATACCCTGCATTACAACAAGTTATTGTTATAGAAGGATCAAATAAATACTCACTTACTTAGTTCTCAAAATATACCAACTGGGACAATCGGGATTTCTCTAAATTGATTTGTTGCAGCCGATTCAATTTTTAGAGTAATTAAAAAGACTCTTGAGTTTAACGCTGGTTCAAAGTAGTATATTCATTATTTAGAAGATTTTATTTTAATTTAAACCAGGCAAGAAGTCCTGGTGAGTGTCTTACTAGCAATAAAGGATGAAATAAACATTTTTGCAGTTTATATTTACTTTCAGAGTTGCAATTCAAATTGTGCACTTATTTCTGAGTTTGTAGCACACGTTTTAAATTAAATAACAACTACGAAAGCAATTGCTGGGAGAGAGTATCCTCTCCTATATTTGTAATCCGATTTAAAAATAAAAATATCGGTGCAAATATGGTCGGTCTTAGCAAAAGTAAAAGTTCGTATCTTATTCAGACTTAATATTGAATCGAATTTGACATCGAATTAAGTCATTTGTTGACTTAAACTGTTGCTATTGAATAAGCCAACTCTTTCTTTATAATTTGCAGGATATTTATATATAATCAAACAAGGTTTTATTTATTAAGACTAATACTAAATTCTGTGCATTTTATTGGAATTTTTGTGAAAAGAACAGTACATTATGACAACAGAACATTAAGCGCCTTAGGAATGAGACAAATTGCTGTGAATTGATCATTCAAAAGCCAGTGTTATACCTTCACCCTTGAATAATCAACAGCAATTGCCCCATCGTTGCATATTGATTGCGTTAAGTGCCTTCGCTAAGTAGGTTTTTAGCTGTTATCTGCTACTTCCCAATAGATGGCGCTTTTCTCCTGATTATTCGTTTTCCGTTGTCAAATATTAAATAATATTTCGATATTTAATCAAACTTAAAATAATGGAAAATTAAAAATGGAATGCGTTAATAAAATAGCGGTTACGTCTTTTTTCTCAAATATTTGTCTAATGTGACCATAGCATTTGATTTACTTTGATTGCAAATTCACGTACAAACATGAGCTCAAATGTAATATGCACAGTAGTGTAGGGTATAAGAAGAAAATAAATGCAATAAAGAAAAAGTTCAAACACTTACATTCATTTTCATGCTCGAACGCCATTTCGTAAAAAGGTGCCAAATCGTAATTTACATGGATTTCTGTTCGATACCTAAAGAATTGAATTGAAATCCACAGCAAAGCTACCGCTAATGTATTGTAGATTATGCGAAATCCTTATTTTTATCCTGCCTAAAGTCACTTGTTAGTACGACTTAACTAACATACACACCTATCTGCACACACACACACAAGCATATAAAAAATAATAATTGTAGGTATGTACATATGTGTTAGAAGAGTGCGTATTTTGATATCTCCAATTATATAATATTCTATATATGTACGTGTGTATGTATGAATGTACACTTGACTACTACATATTAATAACATTTTGTTTGAGCATACCCAGCAAATATTTTCAATCGAAAAATCTCTTCCAACGATTAAGGTAATCATCTGCGACAGATAACACAATTTCAATACATACATACATACATACATACATACATACATACATACATAATTGGTCATTACAAACCTTTTTCAGACTAATGGCCTAGCTTTTCACAACAGTCATATTGTGTGTGTCAATTCTTATCAACGAATACCGAGGCCTATAGTTTAATGGCGACTCCGAGCGACAGACTTGAGAAGATTGTTCATGGCAATCAGTTACCCTCAGAGCTTTCGCCAGAAGACTGCTAAAAGGTGGTCGTCAAAAGATATATTTTTTCATATTCCTTGCTTTTATATTTCTTTCTGTCTGAAAAGCTCTCGCCAACACACTACATACATTCAATACAATGGGAGAAACTGTGTCATGATGGTGATTATTTTATATGAATCGCATAAAATGCCACGAGTTCAATCCTGTAGACTTTTTTCGCACTTCAAGCGAGCCGTAAAACAATTTTCTTAATTAGTCGTTTTAAGTCCCCACACTTGAGATTTTTGAGCTAAAAATGTGAACAAACAGAAGAATTTTTCGTTATTAAAAAATATCAAGCATTTGAAAAAAAAACCGGTTCAAATAGACGCTCACGGCAACTAGTGTAAATTCCTCTATTGCTTTTGTCAACAGCATACACGGTGTCTGTCGGAAAGGTATACTACTTTGGTAAACATTAGACTTGACAGTTCATATTTGGAAGTCGTGAAGTAGAGACGTGGCAAATTTATTGTGGAAAAATATTCGGAAAACCAACGTGTTTTAATCGTTAAAACATTTTATCAAAATTAATCATCGATTAGTGTGACGATGAGAAAGTTACGTGAAATTTTTGGGTGAAATAATGTGCCAACAAGACGTACTAGTTATCGTGTAGTGAGGTATTTCGAATGATATAATGAAATACCGAGTGATATGTTTGAAAATGTAATTAAAATGTGCTCAAAAGGGATAGCATTTTGGAGGCTAACAGAAGCGAAACTTATCTGATATTGTATTCCATGCATAAATGCCGATATTAAATAAAACATCTATCAATATAAGATCAATTCAATTTTACTTAATTAAAAATTATAAATCAAAAAATTCGTATACTTTCCCGACGGTCACCCTGTACACCTTTTAATACGCAATTTCCTAAACTTTCATTTTTCAGTCTATCCCTAAAAGAAAAGTAGAATAGAATTGGCATTAAAACTTACGACCACAATAATTCTAAAATATATTGGTTAAAAAAAGTCATATAAGACTTTTGACTAATATTGTCAATATTGTAAAAATGCGCAAACAATGTTTCTCTCACAAATGAATTTTTAAAATGACTCTCAAAATCAAATTATAATTTTAGTCGAGCAATCGTCTTGATGAGAAAGAAACAGTCGCCAATTGATCGCACTCATCAAAAAATCGTTTAATTGCTAACTGGTCACACACACTGCTTGTGTATATAATAACATTAATTTTTTATATTATTTTCTTTTTAATACGACCACTGTAGCCTGGTTATCTTTTCTTTATACCTTTTGTTGTACATAAACACGAATGTGTGCAAATGTCACAATACATGTCATATTAAAGGGCATATATGGGTGTGTATTTTTGCAACGAGAATCATGGGAATAATTTGATGATATTTTATGATTTTTATTGCATTTTATAAAATAATTGGGTTTCAATTTGTTTATAGCTATTAAGTGGCAAACACATACTTATAAGTACATGCATATAAATGTTCATAGTAAGTACATACTTAGATTTGTTAAATTTCATTTTGGACACCATTTCTTCAGTTAAATTGAAACAAAATCTCTTAATACTTTTAAGACGATGATGAAACGATGAAGAGTTATATTTATGGATATATGTATGTAGTTATGATAAATATGTCAATCTAGATTGGGGTAGTCCACGTACTCTTTCAGATACATACAAATGTACATAAAAATGTATTGAAACAAATGCCACACAAATACTACTGCTATTTAGAAGGCCTCTTTTTTAGATTCAAGCCACAGTACACAGTTAACCCTCTTCATTTTTAGTAATTTAGTTATTTTTTTCAAGCTGATAATTCTTAACCTTAAAATTTGCTGTCATTGGTTAATATGAAGTTTTAACAAAATTAAACCAATTCTACGATTCAATTCTTGACTACACACCCCATGTTCTAAAATCCAAAAAAGATGCAATGACAGCTGTAAATAATTATTTTGATAGCTTAAGGAAAATATGGAAAAATTTCCAGAAAAACGTTGGACTAAGTGTATTGAATTTCAAGAGATAATATTGACAACTAAAATAATTTCAATAATCTATGTTTTTTTTTTTTTTTTTTTGTAAGACCAATACTTGTCTCATCAACAAAAAAAGGCACATAATATACATATATATCTATCTATATTTTATATATCTATATAAAAAATCTATATGTTGGGTTACTTCCTTTGTAATACAGAAATGAAAGATTTGTATTTTCCAAAAATAGACTCTTTGTTAAAAACACCGAATACATTCTATCACAAATTTAAAGTTTTTACGCTCTTATTTACACTTTAAACTACATAAGGTGTGCGTCACTATAAAGTGTAACACCCATTTTTCTTAATAACTTTTTTCACCTTTAATCAAAATTATTTTTCTTAATCACAATATCTTTGAAAAATGTGTCAGATTTTAAAATGTATCAGTTTGTCAAATTTGACTTGTTAGTTAGTTCATAATGGATAATCAAAGACAAGTGCATACAAAAATTATTCAAATAATTCAAAAAAACCATATTGGAGTTATACAAAAGTTGCTAGGGAAGTCCACGTGACCAGGCAATGTGTTTCCAGAGTGGTCAAAAAGTTCAACAAAGACCTAAAAATTGAAAGAAAGCCTGGAACAGGTAAAGCAGAACTGGTAACGAACGACGCGAAAGCCAAAAAGGTTGAGAAGCTTTTGCTGGCTCTTCCAAACATTTCTGGTCGCGAAGTGGCCCGGCGCGTGCAATGTTCGGAAAATTTTGTGCGCCGAGTTAAAGCTAAAGCTGGCCTTAAAACATTTAAAGTCCAAAAAGTTTCGGATAGAAATGCTAAGAAGAATATTGAAGCAAAAAAAAGAGCAAAACTCCTCAAAAAAGAATTTTTTCAAAAGTTCGAATGTTGTGTAATGGATGATGAAACTTACGTTTTTGCAGACTTTGCGCAGCTTCCTGGCCAAGAGTTTTATGTAGCGGATAGTAGAGGCAATGTTTCTGAAGAGTTCCGAACTAAAAAACTATCAAAATTTCCCAAAAAGTTCCTAGTTTGGCAGGCTATTTGTAGCTGCGGCAACAGAAGTGCATCGTTTGTTACATTGGGATCAATAAACTCAGATATTTATATCAAAAAGTGTCTTCAAAAGAGGTTGCTTCCATTTCTAAGACAGCACAACATATCAACATTCTTCTGGCCAGATTTGGCAACATGTCACTACAGTAAAAGCGCAATAGACTGGTATAATAAAAATAATGTTATTTTTGTTCCAAAAGAGGCTAACCCACCAAACTGCCCAGAGCTGCGGCCTATTGAAAGATATTGGGCTCTGGTCAAAAGAGAACTAAAGAAGAGTACATCTGTTCCCAAAACCATTACTAGTTTTCGATATAAATGGACAGGTGGTACCAAAAAAATCACCGAAAACACTATAACATTGCTTATGGATGGCATAATGAATAAAATAAAAAATTTTATAAAATTAAATTAATTTTTAAATAAAATAATACAGAATATAAATCTGTAATAAAAATTCAAAATAAAACTGTTTTATTTTTAACTCTAGCTTACTCCAGTCAGTTTTTATTTGACTTTTGATGTGTTACAGTTTATAGTGACGCACACCTTATATATGTATATATTTATTAAAACCGCTAAATACCACCAACTGACAATAATTTGCAGCTGAGAAAACAACTTAAATAGTTGGTTTTTGCAGAAACATGCCTCTATGTAAACACTGTATTGCCAACAACCTACATTGACGTCCTGGCAACACTGGTAATATTGTATAATGCCTTGTAAACTTAAAAACTAATAGGAAAACTCTTCTCCGACAAAAGGTTGAAAAATAAGGCATTAATGAATAAACAGAATACGACCGGAACTTCAGGCAAAAACGACTCTCAGAGAAAATGTGCCCATAATTAAAACTACAGCCGCAACTTCACGACCTATCATTTATTGTTTTTGCATTTCTTGTATGTAAAGCTATTAAAAATTAAATTTATGAGATTTTTTGCAAAGAATTGAATTTATATTTTATAATTTAATCATCTTTACGCATTTTTTCAATTATTTTTTCTATAATATCACTCATTTAATTTAACAAATTCCAAAATTTATTAATTTATTTTATTTTAACATTCAAATGTTTTTTTGATTTTCTTTTGTTCTTATTTTTCTTTGCGTCAACAACAAAAAACAAAGGGGTTTGTTTACAAAATGTATGAAATTTAATAAGTGTGCTAACATTGTCGAGAGAATTTGTTTCTAAAAATGAGAGCATAAGAAAAATCGCTGTCAAAATAAAATAGATTCTATTTTACGACTGCATTCTCCTGCGTTGTTATATGTCAATTTGTATGGAAAAAGACATCATGCCCCAGTTCTGTTTAATCATTTAATTGCCGTATTTAAAAAGTATTATGCGTATATTAAAAGCTTTTTTGACAATTTTCTATGTAATACTTGTCAAACAAGTCCTTAACAAATCTATAACATTTACTATAAATACAGCAATAATTCTGTTCCTCAGAAAATAAAAAAAAAATTCAAAAATAGATAGCAGTATCGAATATATCTATAGTATATGCATGTACGAGTATGTAATACTAAAATTCGTATTCAACACAAACTGTAGGTCCCGCCGATACTAATGGATAAAAATTGACGCACACAGTGTGACTGGTTTTTAAAAGTGTTATAATGGCCAATTATATATGTATGTAATACTAGTAAAATAACAATAATTTTTAACAAATATATCCAATTTGAATACTAAAGGATTATCCATTTTGCGGTTTCAAAAGTATACGTAAATAAAACACATATAAAATATTTTTTTTCATGATATTTATTTTTTATTATAAAGTTTGGACGTTGATATTATGTGTGAAATACTACACATTTAAATGACCTCCATGGGAAGTGTTGCAAGCATTGATTCTTTTGATGTAATTTTCAACACCTTTTTGATACATATTGGGCGGTATCTCAGCCATAACTTGACGAATGTTGGTTTTTAAGAGCTCAAGAGTTGAAGGTTTATCTGCATAGGAATCGACACATTGGGGTCTTCTGCAACACTTTCAGCGAAACGATGATGCACAGGCCTTACAATATTTGTAACCGCTCCAGTCTCTTCAAATTTTTTCACAATTTTGCCAATTGCTTGCGTAGTTGGACGATTATATAAACCATAATCTCCTTTTAAAGCACGATATGTGACACGATATGTGGCAGAATCACCATTTTTGTAGTAAGTTTTGATATTATGCGCTGTGTGATAGTTAAGCGATCCATTTTTTCGCCAGTTTCAGACTTTCAACTGAAAAGAAAAAAATTGGTTTAACCACTTAGTTTGAGAGATGTCGAATTGCAGTCCCATACTTTTGAAACCCCAAAATGGATAATCCGGTACATTGGAATAATGGTTAACGTAAAGTGAAACACTGATCTGCAGTATTGGTCTGTTACAACTTCTACGAAATATAAAAAGTACACAATAACGGGAAAAATTTCCGACTAAATAAGCCAATGAAATAATCTAATAAATCAATTAATCTAAATTATTTAAACGTATGAATAAAGTTTAGACTTTATTTAATATAAGTATGTATATACAACACTTCTAATCACTTTCGTTTAATATGCCAGCCCCAATAGGGACCACGAAATATAGAAATTCTTAAAACTTAACAAAAATATTTACCAGTTTCCAATAGCTTTTAGAGAAAAAGAAAATATTTTTTTTTATTTTCAAAACTTACAAAAAACTTGAAAAAACTTTTATTACTTTTTTTTTTGTTAAAATATGTTTTATTGCAATAACAAACAGCTGAAATATTGCTGATAACAAACACATACAATTGAATGAAAATAATGCAATTTCAGTTTACGAGAGATAACAGGTGCAAACAAACACACAAGTTTTATGTTTTATTTTTTGAAATATTTAAAACTATTTTATACTGATAAAAAAAAGTAAAGGTAGGGAAATACAGTAAAACTGCAATAAATAAACTGATAGAGATGATATTGGTGAATAAATAATAAATTTTTATAAGTAATTAAAATATTCAATTAAAAGATTCTCTCTTAAAATTTCAATTTTTACTCAAGAAGATTTGATTGTTCTTGATTCATTATTTACACGCAGAGCTTTTCTAGAAGACTGCTAAGAGGTGGTGCCAAATGAAATATTTTTTCATATTTTTTCTCTTAAGATTTTAGAGCATTACTCATCTAGTATGACGACATAGTTCATATTAGATTTAAGTTTAAATAGTTACATCTGTTTTAAAGTACATTTATGGTGACGATATGTTTGTATTGAAAATGGCAAAATGAATTGCAGACGGTAACAAAGTGCTTTTCTATAATACGAGTATGTTTGAAAGCACTTCCTGAGTGTGTGAATTGTAAATTTATTTATAAAAAATAGATGCAATGTGTGTGTGTATAACAACATATAGAAGAGATTATCGAAGGCAAGCAACATATATTTTAAAACAATATTTCAATGCTGTTGGTACTGATAAATTTATAAAACATATTGCAAAATCCATACGAAAATATATTCTACTACACACATACTAGTCCATATTTATATATGTATATACTTGTATACATACCCAGCAAACATATATGGTTGACATCAAATTGAGAATAACTTAAATACAAAGTTTATATTTAATTCAATCGATATGAAATAGAAACAATCCACTTTAGCGGTAATATTTAGTTTTTGCACTCTGGTTAATGAATGACGACTTCCACGTCAATTGAACACAACGTTTGGTTCACCCCAAAGTGCGAGTGCATCAAAGGGGACTCACTGGTTTATTATCATAACCAAAACCTTCATACCCAGTAAGATGAAGTGCTTACTGATTTAAAGTTTAAGAACTGTTAAAATCGTTTTGACCTTAAGGCCTCTAATCATTCACTTTACCAGATAAGATTATTTTACAAAACTTTTAAATGCACCAGCTTCCAAATGGTTCGTTTGGTCTTTCGCTTCTATTCTTAATTCCTATAATTGATTTTCATTATTTCAGTATTCCATCTGATTTCAACCCGGTCAAGTATAGTTTACTATCTTTCTAATGACAACATATATTATCTAGATATGCTCAAGTTATAGATATAAATAATACTTATAACTAGGGCAACCAAAAATATGCATTAGCATGTTTTTTTTTCTGAATGTTACTGACAAAACAACCAAAATATTAATTCATTTTAAGAGAAACTACGACGTTTAACCCCTATTTGTTACAGCATATTTTTGCATATTTCGTCATAAATGCTTACTTTTGCATTTTTCAAATTTTTTTATATTTATATGACATATTTTACAAATTTTTACATATGTTAGAAGAATTTACGTGTATTACCAAATTTTATTTTTTTAAAATAATGACAATATACTGACACATTACTTAAGTATAATCTATTAAATAATAAGGGTACTCATGAAAACTCTTAAAACTAACATTGGGAAAATTGGCGAAGCTCCTTTTGAAACGATTGTGCAATAGTTAATGCCAATTTCATAAAAATGTCAAAGCAAAAAACAAATTAAATACAAAGCATAAAAATTTTACATACATTTATGGGAATTAGCGTTTAAAAAAAATTGCTTAATAATGAATTCTTAATTAAAAATTACGTATTTTCAACGTTGTACCTATTGGAGAAAAATTGTCATAATTGCATGATATACAAAATTAAATTAAAAGTTGATTTTTAAATTAATTAAATTTTCGTAAGAATATGCAGAAAATGAAGCAATCCGTGTCAAACAGACTAAATAATATATGAGTGAATACCGAGATTTTAAAACTAATAGGAATATTCTGTTTTGTAAAGTTTGCAATAAGCCAGTGTTAGCAAAGAAAATATTTGCCATAAAACAACACCTCGGAAGTCAAAAACATATTAAGCACAACGCAGGAAATTATGCTAGGAAACGTTTGCTTTCAAATTTGTACCAATTACTTCCGTTGATGTCGAAAGAAGCTTATCGATGTACAAGAGCGGTTTACGACAAAGCTTTATGTTTCAAAATTTGAACGATATGATTGTTATTTATTGCAACAATAATTTTAATTAATTTTTTACTCTTTTATTTTTTATTTTTGTTAGTCTGAATTTTTTGACATTTTTTTTACTTCTCTGTTAAATTTGGAATTTAAATAAATATATCGATCATTTTTGAGAAGAGTGGCATAACTTAAAAAAAGCGATTCTGAGATAAATGCATTTAAAAATTTTAATTTAGCCAAACTGATAGGAAAAGTACAAGACACTTCCGGTCGCCACTCAGTGGAAAAAGAGATAAAAATATAATTTTTAGATATGTTTTAAATTACAGTTCGTCTCATATTTCTTCATTAATATCTCAAAAAACAAATTTTTTGAGTTATGTCATTCTTCTCCCAAATGAGCGGTATGTAAATATAAAAGAAATTTATTTTATCTGGTTGGTGGCTAATTGTTACTCTTCATGTTTTCAAGTTTTTGAAAAAATATACATAGAACATATTTTTAACGCTTAAAACTGTTTTTTAATGAATATTTTAGGCGCTTAAAAATAATTTTATAGAGCATATTTTTGGTTGCCCTACTTATAACTTACAAATGTATCAAAAAATGCACGTCAATTTAAAGCGTCGTCAATTGTACTTTTAAATTTTTGAAAAAAAGAAATTAAACTTAAGTCGATAAGTTAACCAACTTTCCTGAAAAAGGTTTTGTTTAGCATAAGTTTTGAGTTTAAGAATGTTTCTGAAATGTTTTGATACATTATAATCAACAAGATCTTTAACCCACACTAATTCGTTTTTCAATTTCTTTTTACTGTGGCACCTTCAGATTGTAAAAAATTACGAGACCTATGATAATTTCGTGTTTGCTGGGATCGTCATTTTATATGTAATGCATCCTTGGAAATGCGTTTGTACATATGGAAATATAAACACACATAACATACATATAATAAGTCTATGTATGTAAATGCTTATGTACTCAATAGTTTGAGCTGTCAAATCATATTTTAATCTGCTTTGATTGCAAGTTTTTGCTACTACTGCAGCACTATAACAGCTACTATTGCAATTGAAATTGCTATTGTTAAAAAGAATACTGTTGTTGCTATTGGTATTGATGTTGTTGATGTTGCCTCAGTTGTTTTATTGATAGTATTGTTATTGCAGCTGACTTTTGCATTAAGGATTTGCATACAAAATACGCCATTGATAACGAAATTGAATTTTATTTATTAAAAACCTTTTCTCTCTCAGAAAACTTAAAAATGTGCATATACTCGTATACTCGTATATCCTTTTAACCCAAGCAAACATATATTGTAAAAAAAAACATGTATGTGTATGAATTTATATTAAAAATACATATCTGTGCAAACGGGTATGTATATATGTGTGTGAGTTTGTGCATAAAGTAAGCATATCCTGAATAATAAGTGATTTGTAAATTAAATAAAATTCCTGTAGCGCAAGAGTTTTAAATTAATTAAATAAAATAAGACGAAATACGATATTTGTTCAGATAAATACTGGCTGCAACCAATACGAATATTTCAAGACAGCTTGAAACAGTATAATTGCAAGTAATCCACGATTTTTGTTTGCATTTAATGAGAAATATTTTATAGAAAAAAAGTTTTGAAAGTGTAAAATGTGAGTTTAAACCCAATTGTTCGTTTCTATCAATAAAGAATGAAATTTTTAATTTTTTAATTTTCATGAAATAAAATTTCGGGAAATTATTTAAATTAATCTGATGGGAATAGAAACCACAACCCTCGCACTAGCAGCTTAGCACACTACTACAATTTTTGAAAGTTGTTTATTGAGATCTTAGGTAATGAGATCTTATGGACCTTAAAAGGGCAAAAAAGTAAACATGATCAATTTTTTTTTTCTTTTTTTTATATCTTCACAATTTTTGTTCTTCATGACAAGAACTACAACCATTCTTTTTTTTTTTTTTTTGTCTTTTATCACGTAGTGGTACCCGTATATGATTATATTTCTATGACTTAAAAAATTACACACAGCGTATTATTTCCCTATTTGTCGAAAATATTTTTCTTTCATGTGTATTCACAATACTAAAGAAAATATATTTGATAGAAAATTTCAATCAAAAACTTAATTGGTATCATTTTAAGTTTCCAATTAATTTTTTATTTAATACAATTAACTTTTTTAATTAAAAACAAAAAAAAAACTTCCATTAATTCTTGACTTATTTCTGATTAGTTTTGCTAACTTTTGTAATCCCATATAATCCTGATTATTTCTTAATTATTTGTAATCGTAATGTAAATCGTCGTACGGGAGTTTATGTGGTCTATCCGCCTTTTTAAATTTTATATATATTTCGAGCTAATGATGCCACTTTAGGTTTTCGACCCCAAATTTTTCAAGTCTGCAATCCGTTCTCGGATATCTCGTTCAGTTTCGGAGAAAAATAGCCGAAAACGGATTACATACATACATACATAACTGGCCTTTACAACCCTGTGTCAGGATTACGGCCTAGCTTCTCGCAGCACTCATGTTGTGTGTGTAAATTTCTATCCATGAGTACCGGGACCTACAGTTTAATGTCGACTCCGAACGACAGACTTGAGAAGCTTGTTCATGGCATTTAATTACTCTCAGAGCTTTTGCCAGAAGACTGCTGAGAGGTAGTCGCCGAAAGAAATATTTTTTTCATATTTCTTTTTTTGAAGATGTCAGAGCTGAGATTTGAACCCGGCACTATCGTCTTAGTAAGCCAACACACTAACCACTAGACCACGGCGACTACGAAAACGGATTGCTGATTTTAAAAATTTTGGTGTTAAAAACCTAAAGTGGTACCATTAACTCGAGATATATAAAATGGCGGATAGAGCACATAAACTCTCGTACGACGAAATGTAATGTAATGTAAATTTTATTACAAGACGATTATATAATCATTACAGTTCTTTTTAAAAAAACTTTCTAGTGATTAGTTATCATAATAAAAATTTATCAGATCTGTCGAATATAATGCAATCATTAAGTATTTGGTTAATATATTTAAATAGACTCTTTTCTTATGTTCAGAATTTCCTCTCAATATAGTTTTTATAATGAATCTCGATCCTACAATAAAAGTTAAGGAAAATTTTTTATTTTTAATTTCAAGTTGTTTTATTAAATGTATATAACAGAATGGTGAAACTTTCCACACTTCTCACGGCACAACTGATTCATTGCGTTCAAAGTTTGATGGCCGAAATTATCCGAAATGGTGATGTCATTTGACCGCCAAGAAGCTGCGATTTTACCCCCGTAGGAATACTTTGTGTGTGACGCCGTTAAATACAAGTGTAATGCCGACAAACCAGAGGCAATTGAACGTTTGAATACCGACTTTCACGATGCCATTTCTAACATATATTCAAAAAAGTGTTCGAAAATTGGATCGTTCGAAGGGAGTACTGTGAGCAAAGTCGCAGCAGTTATATGAATTAAATAATACAGTCGGGCCTCGATTATCAGTCATCCGATTAACCGGTAACACCGATTAACCGTGATGGCCAAATATCAGTCTATTGTTTTTTGTTTACAATTTTTTTTAAATTGTTTGCTTCGATTAAGCGTGGCTACCTCTATTATTCGTGATGAAAACGAAGAATTCCCTTGTTTGCATACGATAAGTCAGAAGCATTTACAAGTGATTTATTTAATTTTGAAATTTGAGAAGTTCGGGTGGTTAGATCTAAATATCTTGAGTATGGTATCGTTACTAGTGGTAAAAAGACAAAGAAACGTTTTAAATTTAGAGATAAACCGGTATGTGATGGAAAACGATTTCGAAAACAATTTAAAAAGTTAAAATAAATTACGAGCATTCAAAAAATAATGTGAGTGTTAAAATGCTAGCTGAAAAATACAAAGTTGGGATACAATTGGTTTATGATATTGCTATCTTGAATTAATTTTTTGAATGTAAATATCTATGTACACCAATTTTCCCTTGTTTAATAATACAAATATTAAAAAAACTCTATAATAAGAATTGTTATTCGATTAACAATGAATTGGATAATCGAGGCCCGATTGTATTCCATTTATAACCGGAACGATTGTTCTTCACAACAACAAAAATTAATTTGGCAAAATTTAAAATGTTTTTGTTCTGATCATTCCACTTTCGGGTAAATGATAAACCCTCTATTAAGACTACATGTACTTTATTTTAAGTTTAAAGAACTTAAAACAAACTTTAAATATAATTTGGATGACCAAGTAATCTAGTGTGTAGTCTAGTGCCATCGTTGTGGGTTCGTTTCCTATTAGAGACTTTGCTGTGTGACACTACAGCGAGCTCAAAATCGATTAAAATTGAAAAAGGGTAATTTTTCAAAATAAAAATTACTTGCCACAGTCTTAGTTTTGGTATTCAAAAACGTTATGTTAATGTACATTAAGAGAAGGAATAAAAAAAATTAAAACCTGCTAAATTTTAATATTATGGAAATTCAAAATGACATTGGACATCGAACATAATAATTCTAAAAAATAAATTTCATAACAGTTTTGAATAAAAAATTCAATTGTACATAATTTGGTTGAGTTAGAATCTTGAAATTATAATCAAAATATTTTTAAGGAAATTTAAAATCATAAAAAGTCAGTAGAAGAACTGATACAGACGTGTACACGTTTAATATCTAAAACAAACGTACTTACTTATATGCATGAGTTTGTATGACAATAAAACCAATATTATCACAAACAAATGAACCTAAAACTGTCACTAAACCCATTTTTATTTCAACTGCTGCACACACACTCACATTTCACATACATACAGCACACACATACATATATTTTTAATACAAAAAAGCTACATGCCATGTAACATAATATCCTACATGCATACACACATACTCAAACATTTTAAAGATTCAGATTCAAACAAATTTTTTGGCAAAACTAAAATATCCATCCATCCAACATGTTTAAGCTCTTCGTTTTCGTGTTGCGGGTTGACATTCGTAAAATCTCTAAAATCCCGAAGGTCGTTGCCAGGGATTTTCTTAGATTTTGTCAGATTTGGATGAATTAGTTGCGTGGACGATTGATTTTTTGACCTTTTTTTCATTTTCTTACTCTCTCTCTTATATTTTCTTTTCTATTTTAGTTTTGTTTTTGTTGTTCTGGCTAATGCTTCCATTCTTATACTCGTAGTAACTCAACAAGCTATTAAAGTTAATACAGCCAAAAAAAGAAATATTTATTTGTGTTTTATTAGAAGAAAAGAACCATGTATTTATATTGCAAGATATTAAGTTTTGTTTCTCTTAACGACTCATATGAATATATTAATAAGAAACACTTCTTTAAAAATATTCAATATGTTGGCCGTTTTTATAGACTAATTTGTGAAAAATTTGTTGTCCAGAAAGTTTTGAAAACTGATTAAAAGATTAATTAAGAGAACTAAAATTTTATTTCATCCCACCACTGATTTGCAAATGCAAATTTTTGTATTTTTTTCATTTTTTATTTAATATGCATCTAAAAAGATAAAAAGTAATAAACTAATATAAAATTATAAATATAAATAAATAAACGATACTTTTAAGATATACATTTTTGGACAGCCTTCTGTTATTCGTGAACTTATTCTGAACCTTTCCTCTTTTTCCATTTGCGTAAAATTCCTAAAAAAATCAACAAAATTGAAGCTAAATAGTTTTGCATTCAAATTTAAAATATTGTGAATACTTACCAATTTCCCCAGCATTTTTTGAATCCATGGGAAGGATTGAAAAAACCATGGGAAGGATTGTATGTGTTACTGCACAAAAAAACATTTAATATATTTTATTTCTTTTAAAAATAATATTTTTTTATATACATACATAACAGGATTACGGCTTAACTCCTAGCGGCACTCATATTGTGTGTCGACTCCGACAGACGTGAGAATCAGTCACTCTCATAGCTTTTGTCAAAAGTCTGCTGAAGGGTAGTCCCAGATAGAAATATATTTTTTTAATATTTCTTTGCTTCAAGATGTCAGAGCTGGGGGCTTCAACCGGAGCTCTCGTCTTAGTAATCCAACATACTAACCACTAGACCACGACGACCATATAGATATATATAGATATGTATATTATATATATATGCACCAAAAAAAAAGACACACACATGGAACAAAAAAAAAATTTTACGAATATATATATTTTTTTTTTTTGCTTTTTGTGCTAGTGATATTAGATTTTATATCGAAAAAATATTCATGGTTAATTACATATTTTTAATTACTTAAATTTTTATTCCCGTATTCATAAAAAAATAAAATTGGTTTATAGAATGCTTATTTGACATATTTCTATGGAGTAATTGTCAAACAAGGAATTATTAATATTAAAACTGTTTTATTTTTTATGAATACGGGCATTAAATTATTACTTTTTTAATATGCGTAATGTAAATTAAAAGCTTCATGCCTATCATCTCTGAAATTTTGAATGTTATATATTCTAATGCCCAGACTGCTTTAAAAACCCAACAGCATTTTAGCTTAAGAGATTTACAGAATAATGCCCCTGGATGTTGTTTTTAAACTAAAATACTTGTAAATATATGTATACAAAATATGTCTTCTTTATATTTTATATACATATATTTATATTACATAAATAACAATACTTATTCGAGTTTTAAATTAAAAAGTAATCATATACTGATTCTTTATATTACGTACTACACAACACTAAGGCAAAAGAAAAAGAAACATACGCACAAGCATTTCTATTTGTGTGCTTTTATTAAAAAATTAATTGTAATAATTAAAAATTTAATTGTAAAAATTCAATTATACTAATTAATATGTTAACTGAAATTATTTCAGAAAAAATTTTTTCTGTGTGGTAAAAAGTTTAAATAATAAAATGTACAATTTGTACTTAATTTCATCAATCCTGTGTGAAGTACGTTTAGTAAAAAATGTCAACTTTAAACAGTTTTAATTTGCTGAAAATTGTCAAAATTAAATATCATTAGTGATATAAAAAAAATAAACAATACAATTTTTGATAAAATTAAATCGTTAAATATTCCGATCAAAGGCTTATGAATTCTTTTTTTTTCAGATTTAGAAACTCAAGTTTTCACTCAGAAAATTAAAATGCTGTTGTTTCGTCCGAAATGTTTTAATTAGATCAAAATTAAATTCTAGTAAGAATTTTCTTAACAGGATTTAGATTAAAGCATTTCTGACGAAACAATATTAATTAAAAAAAAGTTATAAATCTTACCAGGAACGGAACCCGGGTTGTCAGACTATATTAAATATTTTTAGCTGACGAATTATAATTAATTGAGATTAATTGTGTTATATATGAACAGCAAATTTGATAATTCAAGAAGTCTACTCTAACTCAATTTAAATTTACGTCTAAATTAAAAATTATTCATTTTGGAAACAGGACACATATTTTTTGGCTTTCACATATTTTGTGGAAAAATCTGTGGTTCTTATCTTGGCAGTACAATTAAGCTGAGCAATGGGCTTGAGAAAGTTTTTGCAACCGCATTGAATTTGCTTTCAGTTCCTTTTTTAAAGTAGATTATTTTCCTCCTTTTTAAAAAAGCTTTTTTTATTTTCTTTTCTCAACTCGGGTAGTTTATTTAACGTCTTTTATAACACAGGCTATTTGAATACTAGTTGGGCACTAGTAATTACCTGTAGGGCATTATTTGATTTAAATTTTATTACACTGTTATTAAAATTCTTTATTGCACATTCAAATGCTTGCATGGTTTAATCTGTCAATCAGAGACGACGTTAAATTGTAAGTCCCAGTACTCGTGCATATAAATTGATGTACACAATATGGGTGCTGTGAGAAGCTAGGCCCTAGCTCTGAAAAAGGGTTGTAATGGCCAACTATGTATGTTTTTATGTATATGTAAATAAATTATTGGCAAATCCGTGTTGATATTTAAACGCCGTAATTATTGAAGAAACACTGCCCCTTTGTTTCTTTATAATTCCTTAAGTCTTTCATTAAATTAAATTAATAATTTTTATAGGTTCATAAATTAAAGCAAAAAATTGTATGCTTTAAAAAAGCTTGACATATGTATGTATGCCGCAGTATGCATAACGATGCTTGGTAAACCACTGTCAATAAAAAAAGACACTGCAATTAAAATCAAAAAGGGTTTTAATTATAAAAATAACAAACAAATACATTTCAAACTCACACACCATCAGAAAATATGCAAAGAGACTTATATTGTTTCCAAATACTCGTGCATATATACACACATATATTCCTATTTTGGTGCAATAAAACCTAATCTTTTAGATTTTTATGTTTTTATTTATAAAACCAACATTTAAAAAAAAGAACAAATTCTTTTGCAATTACCCCTCTTTAGACATTAAAATAAAAACCCTAAAAAGATTTATACATACTCGTATGTATGTAAGTACTGGTTTTGGGGAGGAAAAACAGACAGCGAGTAAAAAAAAAAGAAAATAAAAATGAAATAAATTTTATGATCTAAAATTAAATAAAATTAAATGAAAATAAAATTAGGTTAACGCTTAACTTGTTTCTTTCTCGTACTCTATTATTTGCCTTTTCTTATTTATTTTATTGTTATGATGATGAGAAGATACAATGGAAAGAGGGAATCTACTAACAAATACCATAACTCTTGTGCGCATAAAAAAACATACAAATTGTTAAAAATATTAAACGAAATAAAATGCAAGGAAATAATATATCCATAGGTGATTATACCTGCCTTAAATATAACCTACAATCAAAAATGATTGGGTGTTTTTATTTCTAGAATATCAAAAACATTGAAAATTTGAAAACTGCTAAGAGGTAGTCGCTGAAAGAAAATTTTTATTTTTTTTTTTTAAGTTGGGATTTGAACCCAGAGCTCTTGTCTAGTAAGCCAATAGACTAACCGACTACAGAATAAGGGGCTTAGCGTTACTAAAAACAAAACAGAATAAGCATAGGTTAACAATTTGTGTGATTCTATAATGATCAACATTTAAAACAAAAAACCTGTATGAAAGTAAAAAGACGACACTGGTATTTTTCAAAACGCAGACGGCGTTAGTGAATTTCTTTTCATCATAGATATCTGGGACTGGGACCAATCGACGCGTATTTTTTCTGATAAAAATTATGAAAAAAACGTATTTTCGATTTTTTGTCAGTTACAACGTTCTTTAATTCTTGCGACGATATATAAAATATCAGGCTTTGGATATTTATTGTACCCTAAACGTTACCAGCTTTAGTGATGTAGCGAATAGAATATTTATATATCTACTCTGTATTTACGCCTGTTTGAATATAAATATGGATATGTACATATGTATGTATGTATGTATGTATGTATTCCTATTTGTCTCTCCCTAAAATGGGAACTTTCACTTCCATTGTTTTAATCATTAATACACTCTCACACATGGATGGATGAATTTATCTATTTTTTATTCATTCCAATATAGACTCGCTAATATGCTCTCTTAGTACTGTTTTTCTCTTCACAATTGTTAACAATCGCATACACATAACGACATACGCTACATATTTAGTCTTAATAAGGACTTATTGTTATCTACGTATGTACGAATACATACATATGCATTTTATAAATATTGATGCTTTGCTAAGAAAGAAAAAAAAATGGAAGACAAAAAGGCGAAAATATAATATCTGCAAAAAATTGAAGTCTACAGCTGTTGCCAGCAAATTAGTAAACATTATTTTATTATGCAACGAACACATCTACATAAGAACATGTAAATGTAAACATATGCATACATATGTATAAAAATATTTCATTAATTTAGAAACTCTAGTTAGTAAATTAAACATACAATTCAAGCACATACAAATGTATGTACATAGATATAAGAATAAATATTTCCATTTAATGACCGTCGGTCTGACAAGGGTGTCAGCGAATAAATATTTGTTCTTTGAAAGGGAGTCGCTGTGGTCTAGTAGTTAGTATGTTGGCTTACAAAGACCCCAGTTCTAACATCTTGAAAAAAGAAAAAAAAAAAAGAAGTATGAAAAAAAATATTTATTTCGGCGACTATATCTTAGCAGTTTTCTGGCAAAACCTCGGCCATTACAGCCTTTTTTCAGAGTTACGGCCTAACTTCTCGCAGCACCCATATTGTGTATGTTAACTTTTATCCATGAGTACCGGGACATACATGAGAAGTCTGATCATAGAAATCAGGGGCCCTATTCTGTAATTCTCTTAAGCTAAAATGCTAAAATTTTGGGTTTTTGAAACATGCTGGTCGTTAGAATATATAAAATTAAAAAGTTTAGATGTAATAGGCATGCAATTTTTAAATAACAATACGCGTTCAAGAATTCTATTCTTAGCCAAAAAGTCCTAAATCAAGTTTATAAATTTTTAGCGATAGAGTTTTAGCTTAGGAGAGTTACAGAATAAGGCCTCAGTTACTCGCAGAGCTTTTGCAAGAAGACTGTTAAGAACTGGTCGCGAAAGAAATATTTGTTCATATTTTTTTCTTGCAAGATATCAGAGCTGTTGTTTGATCCCCAAGTTTTCACCTGGTAAGCCAACACACTAAATATTAGACTACGACGAACACAAGATCAACCGAAAACGCGTACAATTAGTTAAAATTTACTACAAAAGTTTTGATGCCAACGTGGCCACCTTTCGAGCATTACGGATCGAACAACCGGGTAAGAAATTTGCAAGATTATGAAGAATGAAGAAATTTTAAGAAGCTGGAAACGATATAGATGTGGTTATGTCTTAACACTATCGCTGAAAATATCGCTTCTATTAATAAAGGCAGATATGCACCTCTATCGATATAAAGTAAGTCGGCTGATGATACATTTTCAGCCTTTAAACTCATTTCGCAGTCTGTAGAATGTCAGAATTTTATGACACTAGAAGAGATACCACACGAAATTTTATTATCTTTTTTCATTTTCCGCCAAATTAGTGAAGCTGTTTGCAATATTACCCAATTGTTAAATAGAATCCTAGTCTCTGAGAACGAACTAACTTTTTCAATATACGTACACATACATGTAATTTAATTTAAAATTTATTTGGCAATAGTTTTGCCTTAGAATTAATATATTTGCTCAGATATGTGTTGATACTACTTAGTTAAGCTCTACTGTGTTTCTTTAATTCATATAGTATATGGTGTGCTTTTATAAGATTATCGTCGTGCTGTATGGGTTAGCATAGGAGGGATTATAACCTCGCAAACATCCATACACTTTAATATGAGGACAATAAAAATCAGCATTTCTACGCAAATTTAACTTTGTGTGTAAATGAAAATTAAAAGAATGTCATCATTTCATAAACAAAACTCATTTCGCCCTATTGTTTGCAGTAAATTAAACAGATTTGTTTTGGAAATCAGTAAGCATTTCGGCAAGATTTTTCAATTATTGCTAATAAAAAGGGAACAAAGAGCATTTTTATTTTAAATAACAAAATAATTTAAAAATAAAAACAACTTAAAGAAGTGAAAAAATTTTCTTTGTAAAAGAAAAAGTATGGCGGCTGTAAAACTCAACTATATATTTTTCCTAAAATAAATATACATCCTTATTCTGTGTTCAGAGTGGAATCAATCCATACGGAATTACAAAATTACATGGAATTAAAAAATATTCAGAAATTTGTATTAAATAAAATTATAAACAAATTTTAATTTCACAATTTATAACAACTTTAGTTCGAAGAGCTATATACAGAACTACGAGTAATAGAAAAATATAATGAAAAAAAGAAAACCTACATAAAATATAGATCGATTGTTTTAATAGTTCAGGGAAATTTTATAGAAAAACCCTTATTCGGTTTGAATGCAATAACATTTGCTTACACAAAATATGAGTAAAACGAAAGAAATTATTCAGTGATGAAATAGAGAGCAGCTAAGAAGTGGGGAATATTCTGATTTCAAATAAAATTTTTCTGATTCCGAATACAGAACACCAATGATACTGATCTAAAATATCATTATATAATTATAAATTATATTATTATATGAAATTGACTTTTAATAACCTCTTTAAATAATAATTTAAAAAATAGCTAAAAAATATCCCCCTTTTCTTTACAATACATGGGCCTGTTATAAGTGTTTGTAAAAGACATTCATTCATTAATAAAAGTACTTCGACCTAACCATCTATTGTACAACCCTTAACTTAACTACGGTTCCTATAGTATTTCCCTCAGTTTCGTTGATCTGACGAAATCTAAAATGTCGGCCGGTGCCAACCTTGACAGTTCCCTATCCGACATTTGATAATCACCAAGGGGGCTCTTTCTACTTTGCACCAATGCTGCACAAGTGCCGAGCATGTGCTCTGATGACTTAATTGCTTCGTCACAGAATCTGCACAAAAGGGTCAAAGCGATTTCTATCCTATTTAAGACCGCAGTGTCCGGTCAGGAGTCTCCTTAATATTGTCAGATTACTCTCAGAGAATTTAATGCAAAACTCAAACCTCTTCCTATCATAGTTACCTAGTAAAAGTTTGGAAAGTCGAATGGTTTAAGACGTTCGTCTTTTTAAGTATATGAAAAACACTCAAAAACTTGAGTGGTTTGTTGTTGTTTCACATACAAAAAGGCGAACGTTTTAAACCATTCGTCTTCTGGCAACAGGCTGTAAACTAGTCTGGCTTAAGAAGAGTAATCGTTAGAAGTAATCGTCATGAAGTGTATCGTAAAAGCCATAAAACTTCTAATTAATAGTGAAGGATCAATGAAAGCGGCAAGTTGCTGTGGGCGGTTACAATGTTAACAATTTTAAAAATATTAATTTTTTTTTAAAAAATATTCACACATAAGATTTAATTTGGCAATGCTGTTAAAGCAGAATGGCAGAAATGAAAATATTTTGAAAATAAAATAAGTTGAATTGGGGGCAAATTATGGCATTCAATATTGAACCAAATTTCTATACAAATTATTTAAAAATTACTTTTTGAAAAGAAAATGAGAGTTATTAATAAAGTGACGAAATATTAATTATTTAAAAAATTTCTTTTTTTATTTTAAATATTAAAAATTAAATTCTAGTCAATTTTTACATGCTCCCCTTTTGCCACCATTAAAAATTGTTTTAAAAAGTTTCGTTTCACAATGTGTCAATTTTTTCTTTTCCGTCAATTTTTCTTTGTTGATAAACAGGCCTTTAATTTCATTTGCTCTTTTATTCACGGTACTATGAAGAGAAAGTAAAATTGGTTGGAAATTTATTTCTATGGACTTTAATAAAACCTTCAATTAAAAATAATTTCTCTTAAAAAAATATGTCGTTTTGAAAAAGTTTTTTATGTGTTTTTGTTTTAATTATTTTTAGAAAATATGTTATGCATCGTAGAACCCTCCGAAATTTACTTTAAATAATATATATTTTTTTAAATATCTTTTAAAAATACGTTCTTAATCAAAAGACCACTAATTTGTTAATACATTCTTTAAATTTCTGAAATTTAAAGTGATTTTTTCATAAATTTTGCAGTCTTACATATATACTTATACATACATATGTATAGTACGTACATATATATGAACGTAAAGATCAGCATTTTAAGTTTTCCAGCAGAGACGCCAAATAGTTCTGTTTAATACATATTTTTTTTCCAATTTATTTCGCATTGTTTGTGCAATGCTCATATTGTATACAAGTTCTAAAAAATCCATTTTCATTTCTTCTTTGCCAGTGGTTTAAGCAAATCTTAGAGAATAAATATTTGCTACTTTTAAATTTTTACTATTTTATTAAGAAATCAATTAAATAAAGCATGTAGATATTTTAAATTTTGTTATACTCAAAGACGATTTATTACTTGATTGGTTGGTTAATATGGCTGTTGTTCACGAGTGTCAATTAGTATCATACGACACCGCTTTGAAAATACCGCAGCACTCGTGACCATCATGGTCATATCCAGTCGGCAAGATTGAGGTATTTGAGGATGTCTGCTAGATCAATACCAGATCCTTCCAGATATCCTCTATTAACACCATACCGATGGCATCATGACAACGTCTAAAGAGGGTCGGGCTATTGCAAAGGAATTGTTAAGCCGTCTCCTGCTCCTCATCACCGCAGGTACAACACTGATCGTTGTATCGAATACCCGTTTGGCGACCATGGTTTCCAATCAGGTAGTGTCCAGTAAGTACAGCCACCAATCTGGAAACATATTTTCTACTGTGACACATCAATGCTCTAGTACGTCTAATGGCAAAAGTAGGCCAAGCTATCCTCGAGATCCTGCAGGAATCAATTACCATTTATCTGGCACTTGCCTCCCTATAGAAGAAATTCTTAAAGACCCAATTGGAAGTGTTAGCGGTGTAATACAATATATCCTTGAGGCAGAACCTTCCTGAGTTATTCCCCTCAAATCTAAAATATTCCGGAATACAAACTATAGTCGTCGCAGTGATAAGGCATATGTTCAGTGCATTTCTATAATCCTACACCAGCCTAGCGGTTGTAGTGTACGATCCAAGTATAAGGAGAGCCACCTTGCTATCCAAGCATATGCGATTGCTGCCCGGAGCGCCACTAGAGGACAGCAAAGAGCAGGCTTTATCAAAAGCGAAGACCCTTGCCTGAAAAACGCTACAAGCAGAGGGAAGACTATAATATTAATAAAAAAATATTGATGACTACATCATGTACGTATCTCTGTCATGTTTTATTTCTCTGTATTAATTTTAATCCTAAAGGCGTGTATTCATAAATCATTGCAGAAATTAAAAAATAGTTAAAAGATATTTTCGAATTTATTATCGAATAAACTTCTGAAAGTGGAGTTAACCGATTTGCCAAAAACGTTGTATGTTTTACTAAAATTCTATTCCTCTAATCTGTAAAATAATTAATAATTAAATAAATAAAATTATTTCAAATAATCTTTTTTATTTTTTTCTTAGGTTTTAGAAAACCTTCTTACCATTCAAATTGAAAATATTGAACATAAAACACAACAAATCAAATTAAATAAAATAATACATTTAAATGGAATAATTTATTTATTATTTTAATTTTTTCTTTATGATATTCTAATAGAAAATACTTGAAGAGATTTGCTTCCAAGAAAATAGATTAGGAAAATCTGCAGCGTTATAAAAATCCTTTACGTAAAAACTCTCAAAGCTTATTATGTAAATCTAAACAATACTCCACTGGGGGAACCAATTCTTTATGGACATTCCAATTCTACCCTCTATGTACATACAAAACAGATACAAGTACTGGTTGTTTGAGATGACCCACACTTATATTTTATATTTACCTTTACCTTTTTATTTGTGTTTTAAGGCATTTTAATATTTAAATAAAATTCTAAAGTCCTTTCGATTTAGATGCAAATTCATCATATTATCCTTCTCTGTACAGCATGTAACTGTATTGCATGTTCTCTTAATTTACTTTGAGCTCCAATCATACAACTCCAAAGTGGCCAATAGAAGGTAAATACACACACACACACACACCACACAATTCATAGCCTGGCCTAGGCTAGTATGAATATAAAGCCTTTTTTTACTTTAAAATCCATATAATATTTTTGATTTTGAAAAGACGCATTGAATTTGCATTTATATTGAGTAAACAGAACAACAGAATAAACAATTCTTGTTCAGTGATGGAGATGAAGGAAGAGAGCATGAAGTAAAATTGTATAAAATAAACTTAAGCTGAACAAGAGGTTACGAATAATGTTGTCCATTTAAATGGCCAAAAAGTCTATTTTACATATAAAAGTTAAATTGTGCGATGAAATTTACGAAAATATATCTGCATTGTGAACAAGAATATAAGGATTCAATACAAAAAACACCTAAAGCATGTACACAAACAAACAAACAAACGCACTAGTAAATATCAACCGCTTATAGAGTGCATATAAAAAAGGCAGAAGAATGCAAAATTTGCATCGTGCTGAGCATAAAATGTGAAGAACCATTCCGAAAGAGACATCACTTGTGCGTGATGCAACTAAATGCTTGGTTTAGTGTTGCCAGGATGTAAATATAATGGAGGGAAAGGGAAATTATAACAGAAAATAACGTGATGTAGAAATTTGACAAGACTTCGACTAACTCATTACATAGTATATAGAATAAATGTATATGTCAATATAAGTATCCATAGTTGGAGTCAAAAACATGCTCAGTTTGACCCCTTCAATTGATTTTATTTTTTGATTATTTACAGTCAATTGACCTCATAATATATTTTTTTCTGTTTTTTTTTCCCCTATTTGGGAAGGCAGTTTGTTTGACACGTTTTTTTTTTCATTTAACTCACATCAGTTAAATCACATGCAGTTACTTTGCTGTTCAATAAAGCTTTGTTGAAATTGTTCTTAAAGTAATATGGGTCACTTTCTGGGTGGGCAAGTTTGGGGTTAGGAGGTAAATTAGCTACAAAATGATGAAATGTTAAGAATTGAGCTGTCATCCTTTGATATTTATTTAGTAAACATTTTGAAATTTTAACACTACACTACCATTGTTTGCGTCAATCGTCTATGAATTGGCCGTTTAAAAAATTGACCGAATACAATACAATTTTCAACAAAATCATTATCATTAGTGATGAGACCATGATAGCAGATATTTTTTAGACATAATCGTAAGTGGCCAATGTTGATATCAGTAACTTTTGGTTTCAGCAGGATTTACGGCCACACAATTCATTTATTGAAATAACATGCATGAGATTTTTCCTGGTGACGATCAGAGTAGGAAAATAAGCAAAACGAAACGTTTGATCTCATTTTGTTTTGTTCTTTACAATGAGTAAAACAAAAAGAAAACAAAAACAGTGAGAACGACTGTCCCTTTTAGTTTTGTATATTGTTTTTGTTTTGAGCACTACAAATACACTAACTCAAATGTGCCTAGGTAGAACAAAAAATTAATGAGAAGAAAAAGAAAAGAAAAAAGAGCAAATTATACGAAAGTAACGGAATAACAAAGCAAGCACAAGAGCAAAAAGCAAATTGTTTCGTTTGCGCTCTTATTCATTTAGAAAATATTTGTTTTGGTTTTGCTCATGTATAATACGATTAAAAAAAAATTGAAAAGTTTATGACTTTTTAGTAACGTTTGCGAAATGTTTTGTTTGTTTGCCCACTCTGGTCACGATTCAGCCATGTCAATTGGCCGCCTCGTTCTTGTGATTTAACGCCACTGGATTATTTTATTTGGTGATTCTAAATTTTGCCTAAAGACGGACGTCTGCCTACGCCTGGTAGAAGTGGACATTTACCCGACATCAGATTCCATTATTAATTACTATATTTCAACTATACACTGGTATCAATAAAACTGAATTTGTTGAAAAAAAAATTTGTTTTAAAGCCAATTAACTTACTAACCTTAAATATTCCCACCCTTTACTTACTAAGACTTGCCGAAATCTAACTCTCACTTCGATATATCTAAACAAATCGAGGCAAATTTCAATATTTAAACTAATTTAGCATAAAAATTAAATCATCCAATATTTTAAAAATCATCAACTGTTGGTAACCCTATTTGTTAACTTTTGTAATATGGCGCATTGTATACTGTATGTGTACATACGGTTGGTCTATTTTGGTCAGTATTCTGTGTCAAAATGTATTTTGGTTAAATTTGAAATTTATACGTCAACATTATTGTCTGAAAACATGGTCGTCTCCACTGCATGCTGCATGTGCATTTATGGTCTAAAAGGTACATACATACACAGAACAACAATGAAGCAACGTAACACAACAACTGGTGCATACAAACAATCCAAAGGGCTTAACTCTATAAATACCACACAAATACAACACATTCGTATGCACAAATACGCCCATAAATAGGCAATGAATTTATACGTGATTTTAATACCACAAACATACATACATCGATACACACATATTTAATATATGCCTCTACACACCGGAAAAAAAACAATTCAAATAGGAGTACAATGCATACACATGCATTTACATTTGGTATTAAACATACCATATAAGAATAAAACCAAAAAATTTTAATTTAAATTGTGAACATGAATTATAGAAATTTTAACCATAAATTATCAAAATCAAATACTACGTCTAACCAAACATTAATAAAAAACCAACACATACAAAACTTTTTTTGTAACAATCCTAGTGTTGGCATGAAGGCACTGTTTAAAGGAGCAACTTTCATAAACTTTAAATTATTGTAAATCATGTAAACATGTTTTCAAACAAAATTTATTTAAATATGATCAAAAAAACTGAGCCTCTAACTTCTAAGCCACTTTCTTTCTTTTTTTTTTTTTTTGTTCTATTTCATAAATGAATCATCTTTGCCAGTAAGTGTATCAAAAATACATTTTTATATTATTGTGCCCCATCATAACTTAACACTTCAACCAAATAAATCTTTTATTTTTTATCTTTCGCTTTCATAGATTGAAACTTCATCTTTTCGGCTTCCTATACATACACATAAACATGAATAATAAAAAAAAGTACTAAAAACTGTACAATCTCTCTGTAAATTGCAACTAAATTGGCTTTATTTATTTATTTATTATTGTTGTTGTTTTTTTTTTTGCTTACCATTGTTAGAAATTCATATATGAGACATTTTAAGTAACAAATTATGTTACGTGGCTAACAGTTTATTTTATACAGATATTTTCAAAACGCGCGTGTTTTTCTCACTGCATAAAAGCTAATGATAACGATAAAGGTAATTTTTTACTATTCTTAAGATTTTCATTTGAGTTTGTCGAAACAAAATCTACTAATTTTTGGTCTGATTGTCAAAAAATCAACGTAAAATAAAAATAACAGCTGTTTGTGTTTTTCTTTTTCTCCTTTTATTTCCATTTCATAGAATGTGCCATTTTTTATTAATTTTTACTACGAAAAAAAAAGAAACAGTAAAATTATGGTGAATAATTTTCTGCTTTCCGTTCCTGATTATTTGCTTGCATTCGTGTAAAAAAGCAGCTCTGATAAAACGAAAAATCTTAAAATGATGACATTTGATTACATACTGTTCTTACACTGTTATACTTTCTTATTTTATCTGAGATTTTGACATGTCGTTATACTCAGTGGGATAGTGTAAAACCACCTTAACTATGGTTTAGTAGCTGGTATTGTAAAGATTACTATTCGGTAATCCCAATTCTAAAAATTTTATTTTAATTTCTTCACATAGAATCGCGTTTAGTGATGAAAATCATTTCTGGTTAATTGGCTACGACAGTAAGCTAAATTGCCTTATAATAACTGTTTAGAGGCGGGCGTCATCATTTATCTTTATTTCTTTCGAAATCAGCTTGGACCTGCCGTAACCATGAAAGGCGTCTGAATTTTGTTCCAAAAGTTAATCAGCTAAACATCGAAGTTATTTCATTCCAATAAGATGACACAACTTTCAATAAAGAATCAATCAATCTGATGACAACTTTCTTTCCAGAAAGTTTCCTGTTCACTGAACACCTCGCTAGTGAATTTTAGACTTTCAGTTGAAAATGGCAAAATTATAATGCAAGACAGCTTCTATGTGATAAAGCAAAACGTTTTCAATGAAATTAACGATAAAATTACTGTTTTCGAAGTAACGAGATATTTAACGAAAAACAATTTGTGCAAAAATGTTCTTCTATTTCTATTTCTAACTATTTAAGAAAATATAACAATAATAAATAGTATTTAAGTTTTTAATTAAGTAAATAAGAAATTACAAATAATAAAGAAAATAAATGCTTCATTTATATAGAGGGTAATGCTTTTTTCATCAAATATTTGCTTAATCTGAATATATCTTCAGGCATAAATTGCTTCAACAGTAAAGCACAGATTTTCACAATTAAACAAAAAGAATTACAAATTAGTATAAATTAACATTCTATTTTATTAGTGAAATAAACAAGAATTTTTTAATTGTGCATACATGGCGAACTTAATACTAGCTGAACTACTTTTCTTGATTTTGGCAAATTGTAATAAGATTGTCAATTTGTTCCTCATTTTGTGAAAATAGAAAATAAATTGCCATGTTGTTTATGTGAATGCTGTTGTGCTCTCGAAGGTACCTTATTTAATGTAAATGCGCCTTCCATTAAATCTTACACGTTCTGCTTTCTTACTTTTTCTTTTGTATGACCAATACTCAAGGGTTTACACCTCTACTCGTGAGTACATTGCATTGGAATGTTTTTGAAGATATAGTTCATATACATAGTTATATTTAAGCGCCTTATGTTAACAGGACAAGTTGCTGTCAGTTGATCACTCAAAGACCAGTGGTATAGCTTCGTCCTTCAAATGATCAACAGCAATTGCCCCATCTGTTGATGTTAGTTCTTTGTTGTGAAGTGGTGAGGATCTTTGCTAAGTTTGATGGTAAGTTTTAATCCTTTCTTCGTTCCCATTAGAAGACGATTTCTCCAGATCATTTGTTTCATAATTCAAAGTTGGATAGGATGGAATGTCAGTGGAAGGCTTTCTTAAAGATGAGATTCTCAGAGGTGGGGAGGAACCTCTTGAAAAAAATTTTTTTTTCTTAATTTTCTCTAGTACTGGGACTCGAGAAGCTAGGCCGTAACACTGACACAGGGTTGTAATGGCCAATTATATATGTATGTATGTACTGGGACTCAAACCTGAGCTGCTTGGTAATGTACTACTACGCCACTCTCTTTAAATTAATTTTAAAACTTTCATATGTAAAACGTGAAATGACCCATATGCCTTTATTTATTGGTGTTTCATAAACATTTTTATACTTTTGAGACTTTCGATTTGTGTAGATTTACGCCCATTTATCTTGCAACAGCTTATAAAGTTATGATATATAAACATTTATTTTGTTTTAAGGATTCGATATAAATAAACGAAAAAAATTTTTTACAAAAAAAAAAATGCCAGGAAACAAATATATTCTTTTAAGATTTATTGTTATTAAAAATTTTCTTTAAAAAAATGAAAGGAAAATAGACTTCACTGTCATTTTTGAAATATAAAATATGTAAATCATAATTAAAAACTTCAGAGAATACGTTTCTAAATTAATGAACAAATAATTTAACCACTATGCAGAACACCAATTCAAAATACAAAATACACACAACCTGTTTTTACACCGTCTTTTTTGTATGATTTTGAAATAACACGATTTTTTTTTTAATTTGATCCTGTTTTTACAGGACTTCTTTTATACGAATAAAGCCATATTAGAGAAATTATTAGTGTACATACATATGTGGTGTATAAATTCGTAGACGAGTGTTGCCACATACATACTTTAGATGACGATTAAAATAAACTTTTATAAATCTTGTTATATGGTAGCATACTTCTTCATAATTCAGCCTTTAATAACCGCCAGTTCAATTCTGGATGGGGTTCAACTGGCGAATAAATTAGCGGAATATTTTTTGGCAAACGATCATGAGCACGAAAGAGCTAAACAATTTCAAGCAGACCAGCAATCATGTATGGCTCGATACAAGGAGCTGTGTAAAGAGATCTCTAAAGTGGGATCACAGTTTTCCATAGCTAAATTCACCTTTAAAATAATTATGCCAGTTGTAACTGAAGCAGATATTGATAGCGAAGATGAAAATGCAGAAGTACTAGACATATCTTGCGACTACACTAATATTGAACCACCGCAGCGCAAAAGAATGTTCTTGCTATCAGAAACTGATACTGATTCTTAAGAATATGATTTATTTTAGAAAAAATTGTAAATTACTTTTTAAGTACAAGTGTGGATTTAATTTTTATTTTGTATGTTAAAAAACGAATAATAAAACTAGATAACATTGAAGGCAAAATTTGTACAAAAATATTATAATATCATTTCATGTTGGACCTTAAAAGATAATTGAATTAATCTAATACAGTAATATAAATATATATGTATGTATGTATGTACACTTTTTTGCACATTTTTTTTTTGCACTGTACTTTCTGGAACATATGTATCGTGTAAAAACATTTATTAATTTTCCTAAATTACAATACAATATTAAATTATATTCTAATTACTATTATTAGTGGAGTGACTAATACTATGTGGTAGGAATCGAACGCACAAGCCTCGCAGTAGCATTGTAGCACACTATCCGCTGCTAAACTACTGGGGGACACATCGCAGATTTTTTTCAATTAATTTGCTAGCATTTTAAAGAAAAAATCATAAAATTATACATTTACTTAGAGAAGTAAAAGTAGTCTAACCATACATCGATTCGAAAGCATAATCAGAAAGCAGTGTGATAGATGCAAATGTGCTCTCGTGTTCTAAATGAAAAGAAAATCTACTTAGGGTACTCCTCTACAGAAAAACAACAACATTTTTTACAAAAACTATAAATTTTAAGGAAATATTTTAATTAATATTTGGCCTATTACTTGGAAACTATGTTTTGCCGTTCAATAATTGTCATGCAATTAGTTTTAGAATAGTCGGATTATTCATAGGCATTTGCCTATTTACTCATTTAAGTATGTTTAAAAAATTCTGTTTTCATATTGCCCAAATAGAGTATACATTTAATAAAACAATTTTCTTGTTCGCACGTGAATGCTATATTCCTCCATATTGATTAGATATTTGCGAACTTCTCGCGGATCCTCTTGGAATGTTTAGACGAATCCTCATTTGAGAGCATTTGTTTTATATGAAGAATATTATGATTTCTACTTTAAATTCATTTGGCCCATTTAAAAAAAGTAGTTTTTTCGATTCAAAGTTAATTTTTATTTCATAAAGAATACAATTATAAGAAGAAATAGAAATTATATTCGTTAGTTATATTCTAAGAAATATCGTTATACATTCTTCATAGACCATCTCAATATCGAAAAATTTTTATTGTTCTAAGCAAACAGTATTATTGTTTTCAACAAACAGTGAAGAAAAGCACTTTGCGGAATTAATTTTTGTGCGTTAAATTATACTCTTACAGCCTTATGTATAATAAAAAATTAGCAAGTCGCTGTACAGTGTGGCTAATATTGTCATTCCAATACGTAAAAATTTTTATTCAAAAGTACAAGGTATGTATTTACTTTCTTGGATTATCTGACTAATATCAAATAGAGGGTATGGAAAGCTTTAATAATATCAGTCTATAGCGGATATTAAATTTGCCAGTTTTTTGTCCCATATACTAACGAGCTGCTAATTTTTTATTATACATACGATCATTAAATATTTAATGTTAATTTTGTTTTTGCGATACTCGAATGTATATATATATTTTGAAAAGATGCAGAAGAAAAAATACACTACTCTGATTTTAAAAATTATTATAAACAATTAGGTCAACAGTTAATTTCAAAATACCAGATTCTTTAAATAGAAAAAAGTATTTTCTTAATACATATGGAAATCTTCAATTTCTCAGCATTAATTCCAAAACATTTGCCCCACAAAACATCGACTCTTTTAGTAGCATGGATAACAAAAATCCTTAAAATTATATGCAAATCTAATCACATTTCTACCAATTATCATTTGTAGAAAGAGAACTTCCAGTCCATTACATAAATGTGTAGATCTGAGTGCTACTTTATTTTACTATAGACTTGCCATTATTATTTCCCATATTCTATGCCCACAGTTATGTTCATTTAAGTATTACATATTTGCAAACTAATATTACAAAATCAAAATTTTGAATAAATAAGAATTTGAAAAATATTATTTTTCTAGAGAAAAGGACACTGCATCTTATTTTAGAATAAATTGCGAATAAGTAAATGTTATTGAAATAAATTTCTATAACATGGCATCTGTAAGAGACTTCTATTTTAACTTCATCCTTAAGCTCAAAGAAAAATATATTTAAAAAAAAGAAAGAAAAAATACAAAATAAAAAAATCTTTTCCTAAATAATAACGAGTTGTATCTGAATAGTTCTGAAAAATTATTTCTTTTTTCTTTTTCTGCTATAAAGTTCAAATATCACGTAGATAAAACCAAACTGCTGGGAGTTGCATGAACAACATGTAAATGAATATTTTGCATACGTGGATTGTTCAATAAGTACTTTAGTAAAAATATATTTAAAATTAATGTTGAAATATATTACTTATGGGTATAAGCATGTCTCTATGGCCATATCGTCTTTCCTCAAGGGACTCTTCAGAAAAGTTTTTCCCAAAAATGGTATCAAAACTATAAATTCTTAGTTCAAAAACACATTCTCTAAATGAGAATTATATCCAGTGTTCGAAAATAAACTGTACATTATTATATGTACGGTTCACAAATCCAAGAACGGTATTTATTTTTTTAGTGTTTGTGTATTTCTACACAACCAGAATAAGTTATTCTGTTTTTTGTTTTAAAACAGTACAGTTTTAGTGTTTGTATACATTTTGGTTTAGTGATCTTGGGTTATTTTTCCCCAAATTTCAAAATATTTTCTTTTTTTGCATTTTTTATCAATCAGTTTAAAATAAAAAAATTGGAAAAAAAAATTACAACAAAAAAAAATATTTTTCCTTTGTTTTTTTTTCTATAGGTTAAGAACAGTATATTCGTTATGTAGAAAATTCAAAAATATTATAATGTTTTTTGTTTGTTTGAATTTCCTACACAAACACTTTTAGTGTTTCTGTACTTAATATTCTACAGTACAGAACACTAAAGTACGTTTTATAAGGTAAATTTTCGAACACTGATTATATCCTATTTAGTGTATAAAAAACAAACAAAATTTAAAAGCAAAACATTTCTGTTTTTTCAAATTTAAATCCTTTTTATCTTATTTTTGTGATAATTAGGGAATTCACAAAGTTTTGTATCGTTGTTTCATGTATTGCATACAATGTTGGCTCGTGAACATCTATTGTATGTATATGAAAGTATTTTGTGTATTAAACGTCAAAAACCAAATAAGAAAAAGAAAAACTGTATTCAAAATACATTTTTCTTCCCTTTTTATATTTTTTTATTTTATTTTATTTAATTTTTGTCAATATTTTTCATTCACAATAACACAGAAACCAATACAACTTTTTAAAACATATGAAAAAAAGTGTATGAGTTGTATCGAATGTTTATATACAAATTACCAACAACAAGCGCACAACTATTGTAGTGCCATACAACGAATACAATGAATACAAGGGTTTTGTGAATTCGGCTAATATATTAGAAATTTTAAATTTATGTGTAAAATAACTTTAAAGTTCCTATTATTAGCTCACAAACTTTTTATATTGTATATATTTATCTATATATGTATATCGTAACTATGGTCAGAATGCCTCACATATCCCGTCCTTCAGACCTGGAGGATCAATACCAGATTTCTGCACGATATCATGTATTAACTTCTAACCGACGTCTAAGGACGGTCCTCTTTCGCATCATCGCAACTGCGATAGTGATCATTTTATTCAATACCTATTCGGTGAGCATGGTTTCCATCTAATATTGAAAACAGTCCAAATTATACTTAAGATACTACAGGGGTCCATTACAATTCAGCTACCATTTGCCTCGTTTAGCTCTGGACTGTAGCATGATTGCATTCTTTTAAGTGCATGTGTATAAGATAAGAATGATTGCATCCTTTTAGGTGCACGATTTCATTTTGGCCTTGTGTATTTTATGTGTGAATAACGGCGGTCAGCGATATCACCAAAATAGGTGTCTTATGTCGTCTGTTCGGGTGTGTTCTTCTAAATGGTACATGATACTGTTATATAACAAGACACTTCAAAAATATTTTCTAAACAAGCGCCTAAAAGGATACCATCATTTTTATCTTCTAGACGTGTACCCAAAAGAATGCAATCATTCTACAGAACACCTCTTTATTGGAGATGCTTCCGTAGCAAGACGGGATATCTTTGAGGCATCCCCATCGAATTCATCCTCTCGTTAATCCTCTTAAATTAACTATGCTCCGAAAATTAAATTAGAGAGAAGGCTAATTTACATGACATTTTGTTTCTACACTCCACCTCTAATCGAGGGGTAGTGATGCACGATCCAAGTGCAAAGAAAACCCAAGATAAGGTTTGCTTACACCAAATATTGTTTATTTTCGAAATGCTATTAAAGCACAATATTAAATTGTTACTTTATTGAAGCAATCGTATTGTTTAAAATTATATTCTCTTAACTTAACAATTAACCCACTTAACATTTCATATATGATATATATGATATTGAATGTAAAATATAAAGCAGGCTTTAAAACAAGCATCAAATTTCATATTCAAAATGGTATTTTAACATGTCCGGCATAATTTATAAATGCCCACAATCCTTCCGGTACATTATGATTTTGCAAACAATAACAAAAACAAACAACGTGTTGCGAATATAACGACAACAAAGAACAACCATTGGAGACTATAAATTGTTGTTATTGCCAGTTACCGGCCTGTTGTCGTTAAAAGAGGTTGTGGCAAAAAATAAAACAAAAAACAAAAAAAGATATTCCTTCTCCTTTGACAACACAAGAACATTAAAAAAATCCTATTTTTTTAATGGAGTAGACTTAGAATGAACAAAAGATTTTTTTTAAATATGAGAATTGTGAGAGAACTAGTGGAGCACATTAAAAAAAAGGAGTAACACACACATAAATATTAATTTAAGAATGATCCTTTATACCAATTTCAAAATAGATTTTAAAGAGTACAGAATTTTTACCAATTTCAGCTAATACAAGTAAGAAGAAGGTTCCAAATAAATTGCAATATAAATGCTTTTATTGATAAAACGAATGGAAATAATGAAAGTTTTAAAACAAACTTTTACTCTCCAGACTAATTGGTAGAATCTTAATTTTATTTTAAATATTTATTATATTTTTAAACAAAATAAATTAAACGCTGGTTTAAATATGTAATCATGGTAACTTTATAGCAGGTCCTTCAGTAAAATTGAATTCAATAGTATTAGACCGACTTACAGTTGTTTAGTTTCTGTGCTTTTTGAGTGTTATAAGATAAATATTTTTGTGTGCCTTACAACACTATTAAATAGAGCTGTGCCAAATCGTTCACTTAAATGATCGGTCGTTTTCGTTCCGTCATTAAAAGTGATCCGGATCGTTCACTTCGATCAATCGTTCAATCGTTCACTTCGTTCATTTGTTCTGGTCGTTCGGTCGTTCAATCTAAATTTGTGTTTGGTCCTTCGTTAAATATTTGTTTTGTTGCTTATTTTCTGATATGCATGTTATCAGTGTTGCTGTTTTGTTTTTTTTAATCAAAATTGGCCATCGTTTCTTGAATAATAAAATAAATAAAAAATAGTGTGAAAAATACGATATATTATTTTTTATTATTATATATTATTTAAAAAATGTTTTAAGTAAGTAATTCTATAATCAAAATAATAATGTTTATTGTCACTTTATATTTAGAACAAGTGTTCCTGTAGATTTAAAAAAAAAAGTAAAAACAATTTAATAAAAGTACGTATTTCCACATTTAAGAAACAATGGCCAGTTTAAATTTTAGTTAAAATTTAACAAAATGGCAATACTGACAATATGCATATAAAAAAGCCACAAAATAAATGTTTAACGAACGACCAAAACAAAGAAAAAATAAATTTAGATTGGACGAATGAACGACCAAAACAAAGAAAAAACGACCAAGTCAAAGAAAAAACAAGTTTAGATTGGGCGAATGAACGACTAAAACAAAGAAAAAACAAATTTAGATTGAACGACTGAACGGCCAAACGAACGACTGATCCACTTCGTTCAATTGACTGATTCGTTCAATTTAACCCGTTCGTTCGTGACCGACACAGCTCTACTCTTAACTCTATTCGTTTCGTAATGAGTAACAAAATTCGAAAATTGTAGAGCATATAAAACCCCAGCCCTGACATCTTGAAAGAAAGAAATTTGGAAAAAAAATATTTCTTTCGGCGACTACCTCTTAGCAGTCTTCTGGCAAAAGCTCTGAGAGTAACTTATAAACTAGGAACAAGCTTCGCAACTCTGTCGTTGGGATTCGACATTAAACTGTAAGTCCCGGTAGTCATGAATAAAAATTGACATACACAACATGATTGTTAGCTAGGTCGTAACTCTAAAATAGGGTTGTAGTGGTTGTAGTTTTATGTATGTACCATAGAAATTTTAACGAATCGAAAAACATTTCCATTACGGCTGTCAGAACTTATCCCTATTTGATAAATCTATCAATTAATTGATATGACAAGGAACTGTCATATCAAAATTTTACTGTTAAAACTATTAAAGAAACAAACAAAATAAAAATTTGATTGGCCTTTCCTGCTTGGTAAACATGATGTATAAACCCACCGTCAACAAAAAGTTTCAATGCAAACATTTTTTCAAGTATAGAAGCCCAATACATACTGTTGTTGTGATAAAATTTGCACTCGAAAAGAAAATTAAAACAAAAAACATATTTTACACGTGCTTGAACACACCAGACCAGCAAAAACAAATCAACGACAAACCATTACAACTACCTACTAACACATCATTTACTGCATAAGGCTGAACCACAGAAGGACAATATGGACAACTTTAAGAGATAGAATATTTGTTTTTTCTTCATTTATTTTTTTTTTTTTTTGGAATTTACCATGAACATTTACAAGAGCACAGGCTACCCTATCACTTCCACCCACATTTATGTATTTTTAGTTGGACATCCATGTACGTACGTACGTACGCCTGAACATGTTCTCTATGAATTTATGCATGAAACATAAATTTATTTTGTTTGTTCATGTTCAATTCACGAACACAAAAAATTAAAAAAGGGGCTTTGTTGTCAACAATTTTGGAAGCTTTAAGAAGCCATTTAAAATATTAATATGGTTCTATGAGACCTACAAGCAAATTTATCAAAGTTTAGGTGTGTACATAAGGGTGTTACATATTAAAATTTTTACTAAAGGATACTTTCATTTCATATTTTAATAAATTTATTTATGGTGAGTTTAAAAACGACGATATGTTTTCATATTATTATGAGAGTTTTTTTTTTTTGCCTTCTCACTATGAACGCTAATAATTTTCATTATGGCCTAAAATCTCAAGTTCTGTTAGAAAAATAAAATCTTTAAAATATTGGCAATAAAATGTGAAATGTTCTTTCATTAAATTAATTAAAAGCAAAATATTAAAGAAATAATTCATTATCTTTCCGAACATGCTGCAAAATTCTTGAAACACAATTATTATATTTGAACACTTTAGTTTACAAATAATGTATGTATGGGTCTCAATTTTATGCAATTAATTTCTTATGATATGTTCTTGCTATATGGGCACGCACACGGACTTTGTAACCTGGAACCTGGAAATTAGACCCATTTTATAGCGATTAGGAAAACATAAAAAATTAACAATAGGAGACTTTCACTTCTTGACACATATTTTCCACAATTTGCAACGATGATGTTTTCTTAACCAGAATATAACTAAACCGATTTGCAAAGTCCTTTGTGGAAATAGGTGAATAGAAAAACTGAACCAAAATATTTAAAATAATTAAAAGTAATCAAAAATAATCAAGAGAAAAAAACTAATCAATTATTTCTGATTATTTTTTTTTAATCACAAGTAATCCTGATTACTTCTTATCATAATCAATCAGTAATCATTGTATTGGAAAGGACAGTACATGTATATTTTTTCTTATATTATTATTAAGCGCCTTAGGAATGAAACAAATTGCTGTGAATTGATCATTCAAAGGCCAGTGTTATACCTTCACCCTTGAATGATCAACAGCAATTGCCTCATCGTTGCATGTTGATTGTGGCGCTTTTTTCCTGATCATTCGTTTTTTTAATGACATTGGTTAAGGTTTAATAGAGTGGAGTGTCGGGGAGCGGTTCCTTTGTTGATGGTTTTCTTGCAGGGGGGACCTCTTATTTTTAAATTATAATTTGGAAAAACCGCAAACTAACTTTTTCATTTTCACCTTTGCTAAGATTAGAACCTAGGCCGTTTGAGTTTTTATGCGATTGCTCTAACAACTATACCACGCCCTTGCAAGTCTAGAAATAATTCTAGCAAATTTGCCTACATTTTATTGTTGACGTTGTTTGCTACGTTTGCAACGAGAAGTGATTACCATTATTTTTATGTTAATAAGTCAAAGGAAAGTTCATTCCAAATAATAATTTTTTGGTGTGTCGATCCAAGTCGGGCGAATCGTTATGATGAAATGTATTAGCACAACCGTCTTATTTCGGTCAAAATATTATACAAAAAAGACCAAAACGGATTTGAATTTAGCACTTTCTACAGAAAATAAGATTTTTCTGCAGACCAGTGTAATTAGTGTTTATCGTTGAGTTCTTTCAATCTGCAAGTGCTGGTCATTAGTTCTTTACCTTTTCAGCCTGATCTTCAAAAGGCTCGGCCTCCGATCAAGTGCATATAATGTACAAATGTCTCTGTCATATGTAAACAAATTAAATTAAACTTAATTTAATTAATAATAGCAAAGCTATTTATTTTTAAGTAATATGTAAACAAACAAAAAATATTTAATAGGTACCCTAGTGGTCTAGTGGGTAGCGTTTTAGACTGCTAGTGCGAAGGTTGTTGTTTCGATTCTTACCAGAGACTCTAATCAGCGACACTACACCAAGCTTATGGTATTAGTCACTACGTTCAAAATTATTATTCGGAAGATACTTGCAATTTTATATTGTATTTTATTTATTTTTTTCTTTGAAGTTATGCCAGCACACAGGGGATGATCCCACTCATGCAGTTCATTGTGCTGGTCTAGTAAAATATAAGGGAAAGGAAAAAGAATCGTATTTGATATCAGTCTGAAAAAACAACAGTCCTAATTTAAAAAAGGTTTAATTTAGGGGAGGAATAGATAAAACAGAAAAATGTACCGCTAGTGGGATACTACCACGTTTTCATTTAAAATAATACGATTTCTTAAAGTCAACGGCTGTTGTTGTTGTTGCGCCTGGTATTGATTTTTGTTCATAGATGATAACGATATTGAAGATGGTGTTGTTGTTGTCCTTGATCCAGCCCCTGGTATAATTCTTAGCAACTGTTCCTCAACTACCTTTCTGGCAATGGGAGAGCCTGCCAGAGATCTATAGCTCTCCGCCAGCTTAGCCAGTTGAGTTGAGTTATTTAATAAATAAATAAATAAAATTATATTTTAATGAAGCTCTCATTAAAAGTAATCTTTCGTACAAATCAAGAAATTTAAATTAAAATAAATTGCTCCAGTAATTTAGTAAGTAATGTACTAGACTTTTTCTGCGGGTGAGTATTAGTTACTCTGGTCAGAGACACTACATTCAGCACATGGTCTCACTTATTCCGCTCATAGTAATTAAAATATTATATTAATATTCTATTGTAGTTTAAATAAATAAATTAGAATGCTATCTAATTAAAGTTTAGCACTTATCCTATTGAGAAGCAAAGCATTTTCTGCACTTACTAAATTAAAATTTAATTTTGCAAATATTATAAAAGATATCCATTTATGTAAATAATAACGTTTATTGTTCATTGCAAATTAAGTTAATAAAATTTGCTTTTATTGTATGTAAAATATTGTTTTTAATTACTCAGTATTTGTTTGTTTTAAATTTTCTTCGTTTCACAAAGGCCTTCCATATTAAATCAGTTAATTGTATTAAATATTTATGGGAACACAAAAATTAAAGTTTTAATTATTAATGAATTGTCAAGTTAAGTACAGTTAAGAAAAAAAGTCTACATGCAGCCATTTATTTTATTTAAAACGTAAACATTTAAGAATATCATAGATAGGCCCACTTAGAACTTTGGTTGGGTTGGTGAGCAAATAAAAATTGCACTCTAATGAATATTTTACCTGGAATAAGAATAACCCTTTTGTCGGAAAATGTTAATAATCTAGATATCTGAGTTCGAATCCCTATAAGATTTTTAATCATTTTTTCATTTATTTATTAATGTTTCGTCATTTAACGCCTTAATAGATCGAGACTAAATACTTTGAAATGAATTTAAATTGTGTTTTGGCAACGATTTCTCAATTAAAAAATAAATGACATTTGTGAACGAACAACAACAGCAACTGAACATGTTTTCGATTCCAGCTATGGCAGCCTCATCAGAGTTCTTTGTGTTCTATACATATTCATGTTAATCATCAGCTATTCCAATCACAATCAAGTTAAAAAATTTTGGAAATTATGCCAGGTTTGCAGAAAATTCAACAAAGTGGAAATTGGAACAAAGTGGTGTGATATAAGGAGCTATGGCGGCAGTTGAAGTAGGTCGGTTAGTTTTCGTTAAAGCAAATATGGAAAGGCTTGAAAAACCAGTGGCGTTTACAGTATACTACCGATAACGATGTTCTAGACTAGATTCGTCATTATTCGCCAAAACAACTTAATTTACCTCTACAGTCACCAGATTTTAAGCCAATCCAAAATATTTGGGATTTAAAAAGAACCCCTCTAACTCAATTATGGTCTGTAATTATGGATCGTAGTATGAAGAATTTGGTGATTTTCATTCCTCATTGCCTTTAGGCTGTAATAGAAGTCTAAGATGAGCTTACTAAATTAAACTAAAATTATATATATTTTTAGTTATGTGGTCGTCGTAGCTCAAACTCCAGATCTGGTATCGTGAAAGAAAGAAATATGGAAAAGTACTTAATTCGACAATAACCATTCAGCAGACTTTTGACAAAAGCTCTGAGTCGACATTAAACTTTAGGTCCCGGTAATCATGGATAAAAATTGGCATTGGGTGCTGCGAAAAAGTAGGTCGTTACCCGGAAATAGGGTTGTAATGGTCAATTATGTATATAGGTAGTTACGTAAACAAAAGTTAAAAAAAACATTTACTTTTTATGACTTTACGCAGATTTTTTTTTTTTTTTTTGTTAATTTCCAATTTTTCTGATATTATGTTTTTAAACCAGGGGGCAAATTAAGGCATTCGTTATCGAGCGAAATTTCATACAATTCTAAAAGAGTTTTTATACAAATTTCGATCGATATCGAATGCCGTAATTTGCCCGCTGGTGTCTGTTTTAGATTTAAATTTTGATTTTAGTAGTTTAAAAAATTATGAAAACATTTTATTAATTTTCCTAATGAAAACCTAAAACATACAAAATTTACAGATGTATGTAAAGTTTTTTCGGTAACTGTACATGCAAATGCATATGTAAGAGAGTTTTTGACTGAATTTAAAAAGATGTTCACTGTTTGTTCTTGTAATTACTAATAAACAGTTATAAATAGTTAAACCATAACCTCAGATTTATAATGCATAAAACATATGCTACCAAAAATGCAAAAACAATAATAATGATAATAATTATGCATAAACAAATACAATAAACTCATGCTCAGCATATGCTCGTATATGTAATTACATGGAAGCATACATACACAAGAGTGCATAAGTATGCACATATGCATAATTTTATAGGGTGTTCTTTTGTGAAAAACTTGAAAACATACAATGGTAAGAGAACATAGAAATATTGTTGGAATAGAATATTATTGGAATGAAAAGCTATTAGATAACTTGCGGACCCTGTGCCTGTTTAGCTAGGCAAACTAAACTAAGAAATTATCTACAAAACGAATAAAACTTTAAGCGTTCACAAGATATGCAAATATCGATATTTAGTTTGTATGGGAGGTATTATGTCGATTTATCTAATTCCGCTCATTTTCAGACTAATGATATGAAACTTTTCCTTTAAGCGTTTTCGAGATATAAAAAAACAAAGCGTGATGTGGCAGCCTTGTACTAACAAGGCACACTTGAGCACGCACGGCCCGTTGTACATCCCCATATACTGCAATACATTTTGATACTATCAACTAGTAAAAAACGAATAGACTAACTAACTTTCTATCAGCAATAAATTGAGACTAAGCAAACCTCGACTAATGGTGGATTTTTTTGCCAATATTTTACTGTCCCGTTGCAGTCCCCCCCGGGGATACATTTATGGCTGCTGGCGAGTGTCACGTCAGTAGCCTGTTTTCCCCGGGGAATATTAGGTTCGACCTAGCCCTGAGTGGTCTGGCGCTCAATATAGGCAGAGAACGTCATTTATGGCGATTATGTTGGTGCATGGTCGTAATGTCACGCGTACACTCAAAAAATTTTTTAACTAAATTTTAGGAAATTTTCCTAAAATTAAGTAAAATAAGGTTGTCGTATGGCGCCAAAGCCGTTTTGTACCTTTTTTAAAAAAATATTTCCTTCATTGTAGGAAATAAAATTTACTAAATGTATAGAAATATTACTTCATTTGAGTAAAAGATTATTTAATTTTTCTAAAATTCATCCCAAAAGAGAGAAAAAATTTACTAAAATCTAGTTTGCAATTTAGTTATATATTTCTTTACTTTTATAAAAAATTTCCTACACAAAAATTAAAATTTAACTAAAATTTAGGATATCTTCTTTTTTAAGAATAAAACTTTACTTCAGTTTTATAAATTTATTATAAAAAATAAGAAAAAAATACCTTATCAGGAGAAATTGCTTTCTAAAAATAAGCAAAAATTTGCTTAGTTTTAAAATAATTTTGAACCAAAAACTATAAAATTTTCCTTGATTTGAGCAACTAAATAAGACAATATTTTTATAAAAAATTTCTTTATTTAAATAAAAACTTAACTGTTATCTGTACTAATTTATAAAAGAGTGAAACAAATCAGAAAGTGATGGGCCAATTGCACAACAAGCAAACAACAGTTTGGTTTTTCGAAAAACGATCATCCACTAAGACCTTAATTTGATTTAATTCGCAACTATTTGTTGCATATAATGAAAACGATTTTGATGAATCTTCTGTTGATGATTTTTAGTTTCTTCCTTTATTTTCTCAATAAAAATTAATTTTTTTGATTCAGTTTTAAAACGGAATGTATGAGTTCCAAAACAATGCGATCTCTTACATCTGTCAAAACAAGAAGAATTAAATACATATGGAGTACATAATAGAATTAAATAATATAATATAAAGTAATGAATACTGAAAAAATAATATGAACAATAAAATTTTACAAGGATTATTTTTAGATTAGCTAAATTTTGATAATATGTATAATCCCACTTTATCTTTAGCCTCACTTTTAATGATTTTTAACATCTTTTGGAAAAAGTCTCCGGTTTATTTTTAAGCAGATGTTCTTTTTTTGGAAACATTCTGCAAAAATCCTCGGGTATCTATATATGTATGCATATATGATTATCTACTTAAAATATCGATTAATGTACTAACTAAAGTTTGTCCAAATGATTGTTTATAAATTTGTCAGTCATTAAAAATCTGAAGCAAATTATAGTTAGATGATTAAAGAAAATCCTTTCTTATTCTAAAAGTGTTTTCTCACTTTTTTAAAACCTCTGACATTGGAGAAGAGCAAAAATCTTTAATACTAATTTTTAATTTTCTGTTTTTATCAACTAATTTATAAAATTGCTATTTAAACAAACCAAATAAATTAAAAAAATGTACTACAGAAAATTCTGAAGCGCAATAATTTGTGAAAAATTCAAATCCTTAAATAAAGATAAAATTGATTCTCCTAGAAAGAATTACTTGGAAGAGACACCCTTGGTGACGCACAGCTACTATGGCTAAGGAACACTAGAGGTCATTTAGGCTTCCATTTTACCTTTTTTGAGGAAGTTACTGCAAAAATGCATAATATAGAAATATAATAATATATCTGTGTAGTAGTACTTAGTAAACATAACATTACCGTTTACTAATTGCATAGGAATTGCAAATAATCAAAACCAACGTAATTAGTTTTATTACTTATTTTAACCAAACTCTAACAGCCGTAAAAGCAATTAACTTAAAATATGATAAAATAATTTTCAATAAATATTTAAAGGTATAATATTTTACATTAAGCATTTTTGACAATAAACAAATATTGCACAAAAGCTCAAATTTAAAATTTATTTGGTTAGTTTTTAGAAATTTTAACACCTTAGTTTAAAAAAAATACCTTCTATCTCTAACTCACTTCTTTATTAAGTCCTTTATTAAGTCCTTCTTTTCTAAGATTAAAAATAAAGTTATTGTACTTGCTGCATAGGCTTCTTTCCTTCTTCTTTATAAAGTACAAATTCTGAATATTATTATTATTTAACATTAAAAATAGTCGGACCCTTTAGATAAAAGACTTACTTTATTTTCTGTTGTAAAATTGGCATAATAAATTTAGAAATATATTCAAAATACCTTGGCTTAATATTATTTTCAATAAGATAAGTTGAAACGCAACTTTCAATTTTTCGACGAATAAATTTAAAAACAGATTTTCCAAATCGGTTAATAGATCTTTAAATTTATCCTCTGGTTCCATAACTATATGCACATACATATGTTAATTGATCTAAAAATAATATACAAATTTTGTAAGAACCACGAAACAATACCTTTATTCGATTTGCATTTAAAAAATTTAAACGAATAATAAAATATGTATGTACATTTGTATATACATACAAATAATTAAGATAAAATTTAAAAGCTTACCAGTCGCGACGCAATATATTAATAACAGCTCTCCTTATAGTTATTACACATATTTGACCACTATATATACATATAACTTTTTATATTTATTTCACGAATTCTTTTTTTTTTTTTAATTATTTTTGGTTGAAAAAAAAAAATAAAACACTGAAAACAAAGCGAACGTTGTTAAAAAAGAAAATTTTTTTGAAAAAAAAGTATATATTTTTAAAATAAACTAAATTTAAGGAAAATTTTCATAAAAATTCAAAAATTATTACAAAATATTTATTCAGTTAATTTTTCTTCCAAAATAAGTAATCTTGATAGAAATTTGTGTTAAATATATATTCGAATAAGAGAAAATTTTTTACCTGTTTTTAATAAGCCAAATTTTGGGAAGTATTTTTAAGGAAATTATTAACTGAAAACACTTTTGTAAACTAAAAAACAATTTACTTATTTTTATCCAAAAATTTTCATAAAGTAAAATTGTGTTTCCCAAATTATAGTTAATTTTTATTCAAATATAAGCAATTTTTTCTTAGGAATTGAAAATGCTTTCAAGTAAATTAATTTACAGTTTTCTAGTTTATAAACTATTTTCTTTTTACTCAAAACTAATAAATTTAGAACCTTTCTTAAAAAATTGCTTAGTTTGAGGAAAAGTTTACTTACAACAATACAATTTTTGTACTAAAAACAAGTATTTTTTTTTCCTCGGAATGAGTTAATAAAATTTTTTTGAGTGTACTTGGTGCGCCAGGTACGCGTGGCAGGCATTTCTGGTATTCTCACGGACTGACCAGAGATGCCTTAATCTGGTACTACCGGCATCAGGAGCCCCCGGTACAGATAACTCTCAGTCATTCGGGAAGTAATGTCCGGCCTGATGATTGGTGAGGTCCTCCTTCGGGAGGTACACGTAGTGGTTGTAGAAGTACCTAGGTAGATACCCCTCAGGAAGAGGGGTATCATCACCCAGACAGTGGTGGTATAATATTGCCAACTCGGTGTTATTGGCTCTCTTTTGAGTGCTATGCCTTCGGTTATGGTGAGATTAGAGGGTACCGGCATCGGGTGGCGGTGGTCGGACGCATTGTATTCGACTACCGTTCCCGACAACGGGCGGCATGTGATTAAGTCTACGGACAGGTGCGCATGTAAAATCAATATACAGTTGTCCCGTTGCAGTACTTAAAACCAGGGTGGGCAAACAAAACAAACATTTCGCAAACGTTACAACAAAGTCATACACTTTTAAAAATTTTTTTAATAGTATTGTACATGAGCAAAACCAAAACAAATACTTTCTAAATGAGAAAGAGCGCAAATGAAACAATTAGCTTTTCGCTCTTGTGCTTGCTTTGTTATTCCGTTACATTCGTATACATTGCTCTTTTTTCTCTTCTTCCTTTTTTTTTCTCTTTTTCTTTTTTTCTTCTCATTAATTTTTTGTTGTACCTACGCACATTTGAGTTACTGTATTTGTAGTACTCAAAACAAAAACAATATACAAAATTAAATGGGACAATCGTTCTCACTGTTTCTGTTTTATTTTTGTTTTACTCATTGTAAAGAACACAACAAAATGAGATCAAATGTTCAGTTTTGTTTATTTTCCTACTCTGCTTAAAACATAAAATTTAATTTGAACAAATCATTTCACAAATGTGGTAGAAAAATATATCCCGGAACAAATGTTCTGTACATTACATATATCAAAACTTGGTAAAGGAGAGGAAGCACAGATATTTCAGTCTGATAATAATTAGTAAAGAAAAACACTGCAATCTATTTCAGTTACAAAAAAAATTCCCTCTAAGAAATGTTGTTCTAATTCGGAAATTTTTTAATATTTATTTATTTGATTTTTCTAGATATAGCCAAAAAACAACAATGATAGAACTAGAGATTACTGTTTTCGAGTTAGATTATTGATATCGCTAGCTCTCATGTGGCTTAAAACAAACACCCTATATAAGGCAAATATAATTTGTCTATAACACTTTAGCATATACATACATAAGAAAAGATTGTGATAAAGGTATTACAAATGATAATATATAAATACAACTACATTTACATATTTATGTATAAGTATTAGTGCATGTTCCTATAATAAATAATCAATTATAATTATTAAAATTATGTACATATATATGGTTATGTATATACTTATGTATACGAGTATGAAGAGTAGATAAATTCATTCAAATTTATCACAAGTAATATTCACAAACAAACATTTGACAACCTATTTAGTCCTGCACTTTTAAACGCCCAACAGTTAAGACTTTCTTAGTTTTGTTGCATAAATATTGCAACTAATGCTTCCAATAAAAATTTATTTGGTATTTATCTATTACCAGTTATAAATACACTTCCATGCATGCACTTACATACAATACTCATACAATGAAATTCACAAAGTTAACATTCAATTTATAATTGGTAAAGGTTTATATGGCAGTTTATAGAATTATAATAAAATAATTATTATAATGCACTATTGTTATCATTATTTTTTCTATAGAATTAACTATAAAAAAAATCTCATTATCTGTAATAAAATATTAATATAATACATGGAAAGTATAAAACAGTAAGTGTGGCAAGTATTTAAGTTCTTTTGTAAGCTAAATTGAACGAAAGAAGTTAAAATTTACTTGGCACAATATAGAAAAACCAATCACTTAAAATTTTTGTCAAATCGAACAATTTCCTCTTACGCTGGTTAAGTGTGCAGTTTCAATTCTGTTACAATCGTTTTTTTTTTTTACTTTGATTTTAAACACTATTTGAATAAATTTTATGTACATTGTACACCCGCAATTAGTGTTCTATTGTTTGAAAGACCATTTAGTCTGTTTTGTTTTAAAAAGGTGAATACATCAGCCAAGAACTGAAATGTTTATAAAATTCATGTCAAACAGAGAATTATTATTAAAAGGATTTGACTTCAAAAATAGTATAAATCGGTTGTTAAAAAAAATATGTGCGTTTGTAGGAATATGTGCCACTGTAAACCAGTTAACACCCATTTTATTTGACCAATTAAAAATAGATAATTTAACAAAACCAGGTATAACACTCAAATTAAAATTGCATTGAGTTAGTTTTACACATGCTTATACAGCCATTTAAACCAATACAGAAAAAAATAAAATCAGAACAACTTTATTTTAAAGTAAATAACTGTGTATAGTATACCCGACTTTATCCGGGTCTGAATTGGAATGGTCATTTCGTTAGTATGAATGGTATCAGTGGTATAAAAACATTTATCCTTTTACAGAGCCACTTAATGTATCTAGACTAGCTAAACCCTTTTTTTTCATTAAATAAAAAATGTACACCGGTTGTTCTTGATTTGTCAACTTATGATATTTTGTGTCATTTATTCTTATTTTAATAACGCATTAAGCTTGATTTGGTACCGAAAGTTAACGAAATATTATTCACAATTTATTCTTAATTTGATACACTTGGTTAATAATTTTAGAATGCCTTTTTTCCCTCTGTGTATAATAAATAAGATGGAGAATTGTTTCTACCAAATTTCTAAACTTCTACTATTACCATTCTGATAATAAAAAATATTACCATTTAGTTTGTACATAAAGTACCTTGTCCTCCTGTCTATTTCGTTTTAATCTTTCGCTTACGATTTGTAATAACTTTGAAGTCGTTTAGAACAAATTTCAAAACTTTTGCTTTAACATTTCTCAATAGCTAGAAAAGTAAATATTTAGTTTGTGTGTCAGGAATCATACTGTTCGACAGATGATTTGTATTAACTATAAAACTATTTGTGTAGTCGCCGTGGTCTAGTGGTTAGTGTGTTGGCTTACTAAGACGATAGCGCCGGGTTCAAATCTCATCAGTGACATCTTCAAAAAAAGATATGTGAAAAAATTATTTCTTTCGTCGACTACCTCACAGCAGTCTTCTGGCAAAAGCTCTGGGAGTAATTGATTGCCATGAAAAAGCTTCTCAAATCTACCGTTCGGAGTCGACTCTAAACTGTAGGTCTTGGTACTTATGGATAAAAATTAACACACACAACATGAGTGCTGTGAGAAGCTAGGCCGTAACCTTGACACAGGGTTGTAATGGCCAATTATGTATGTATGTGTGTATAAAACTATTTGTACCAAATTTAAAGACATATTCCTAACATTTTGAAGATACTCACTGGGCGTGGCACCGCCCAGTTTTAAATTTTAAATTTATATAGGCTAAAACTTTTCAAAAATTGCATAGACTTTACACAAACAAACGAACAACTAAAACCACAAACACACATTCAATTTTACATATACATATATAGGTATAATACAAGTAGATGTATATGAATTTTTATTGTCATCATAATTCGGAGTATTTTACAGAGTTTAGAAATACATGCACACATACATATGTATATGCATAGAAATATTTGCATATGTATTAGAAAACACATTCATACGAGGGCAGTGCGAAACGCTAGATTAGTAAAATTATTTCATTTCTCAATATAATCTCCTGAATCTTCAATTCTATATCTTGATTAATATAATTTTTATAAAGCTCTTCAAACAAAAGTTTTCAGCTACCGTTTCATCTTTATTCTAGGTAAACCGTTTGACTGTCAAACATGTTGGGGTTTTTAGCTCTTTTGAGTGAGCGCTCTTTTTAGTTCAACTAGGTCGCTCATTTAGTTCAATAGCTCATTTAGTTCAATATTTTTATTTGAATAATATTAAACTTTTTTTTTTCCACTGGTACTACTCATGTTTTGGGCATCAATTGTATACGTAGCAATAAGTCGGTGGGCATGTCATGACAAAAATTATTTGGTGATAGAAATCGATATTGAGCGAAACTTAATCAACTCACGTATGTACGTACATACATACACGAATTTATTATTATTGTAATTGCAAGTTTGGTTATTATCTAATTATTTAAAATATTTTATTAAAAATCCTAATTTTTATTCAAATTCGACAATAAAAAATAAATATAATTCGCTTTTATATTGCTTCTACAATTATCATAAAATTCGTTAAATTTCAAAAAATGTAACGTCTTGTAAAGTTTCTGGCAGCTACGTATATTATTTGCAGCTGGCATTACCAATTAGTATGTACCTTCAACATGAAATGTCAAAGAATAAAAAAGATTCAAGAAAGAAAGAGAAGGAACTATTAAGAAAGATGAGCGAAAAGAAACGTAGATTCACAAGAAAGAAAGAAAGAAACATGAACTACTGAGCTAAAAGAGCATATTGTAATGAACGGCTCTTTCAGCTCACTTGAGTGAATAGTTCAGTTGAACCAGTTCGTTCATGAGCTATACAACTCTAGTTTGACAGCAAACAATATTTTTAGATTTGGGAGCAAGTAAAAAGCAGTGGGCAGTTTGGTAACAGAGACTCCTCTCGTGCGACGAAATTAACACCCTATAAGTCGCTTATTCTTCCGGTGATTCTCTATGGTGCAGAAGAATGGGCGCTGTCTTGTGCATATGCAGCGGTCCTGGGGACCACGTTTAAATTCACCAACCCAATAGTAGAAGGAGTAGTTTCACCCAAGACATTCAGCATAGCAATAGAAATTTCTTTTCAGGATAAGCTTTTCTTATGTAAATATGTAATCATTCCATTCCTAATTTCTAATTTTTCCATTATAAAAGATTCACTGAAGCCCCCATTTTAAACACTCGTTACTATACGAATGAGTTACCAGATCTAAATGACAAGTTGCTATTTTACATTTTTTATCTCTTGCTAAAATAATTCGTATCGCCCTCGTATATTTTGAAAATATCTTAATAACACTATTAGAGTTGTTGTTGTTGCTGTTGTTGTTAATATACAATTTTACAAATTTATTTGTGTGTAAACAACGATTTATTTCGTTAACACTAATATTAGCAACAATTCCATTTGAATAGATTTACACAGAATACACATTTGCAATAACCACAATGTAACAGAAATATACACAAACAAACACATTCGTATATGCATACATCCATACATAGATGATTATACGTATTATTATAATTAATAATTATGTTATTGTACCGTTTTTGCTTATGATGGCAACATGTGTTTCACCACAATACCCACTGATCCTTTCAATAGTTTCGATAATTCTAATTTAATTATTATTTACCGTTTCTGTGCTTAATTCGCTAATTTCTCTTTCTATTTGTTTGCTAATGTACTTATTGGCCGAAAATTTGATTTTAAACATTTGCTACGATTTAAATTATTCCACAAATATTTATTATTATACTTCAATGGTTCACCTGACTATTAAAGTACAGTGGCAGGCAAAATAATAGGGGTAATACGAATAATATCTGATAATACTAATGGAACATTTTGGATTTGTAAACAGCATTTAAAAAGCAAAACAATTTAGATTCACAAAATTAATAATAATTTTCTAAATATATCTAATATTTAAAGAAATGGCCATAGAGACATGCTTATTCCCAAAGAAATATATTTCATATATATTTGAAGAAATATTTTCAGACCAGTATTTATTTATCTTAATCAACTTGGGATTATTTTTAAAAGAAGAGCATCAATATACATACAGACATATATTTAAAACGCCTTCATCGATACCATTCATCATTGAGCATAATGCCCTCTAATAAGCATTGCTTTCTAAAACAAGGCAGCGTAACTTCAAGGCGACATTTCCAAAAGAACGAGCGACCTATTTTAAAAAGTTATTCATTTACAAGCAATTTATGATTACTGAACAATTTAAATTAAAAGTAAGAATGTTAACTTGTCTAGCATACTTATTTAAGGTCATAGGTCTGTTTAAGTTATACATAATTCTACTCCCAAAATTGTAGTCTCAGGTCAGATATAAAAGACCCCAACGAAAAGACAGCTCACACATTGGAAAAGTTTTCTTTGAAAAGTCTTGAATTTATGTGAAACAGTGGTAAAAAGCACAAACAAACAATATGTAAAATAGGAACGATATGACAAAATGTGTAAAAGTAAACTTTTCCAATGTCGGCAAAGAAAAAAATTTTAAGTAAAAATCTTAAGAAATTATCGAAGAAAACTTTCCCAAATCTATGACCAATCAAAGCCCTGCCTAAACCGGAATGTACAAACTGTGTGATCATCATATCAGCCAAACGTGTGTTAGTTGGACAGTGAAACATCCCTAGAACAGTCCGGATTGTAGAAGTGGGATGTATAAAGCTGCCTTAGTCTGAGTTTCCATAGATCACAAAGAAGGTGTTGTTCCGATTCCTTCTCCTTTTTTTCTTAGTTTTTAAGTTTAAGTTTTTGTTGTTATATTTTAAAAACTGATTTATAGCGCTTTAAAACCTTAGTTAAAATCCACTATTATTGGGAAGGTCCTTTCAAATAAGTAGTCGCCGTGGCCTAGTGGTTAGTGTGTTGGCTTACTAAGACCTGAGCCTTGGGTTCGATACCCAGCTCCGACATATTAAAAAAAAGAAGTATGAAAAAAAGTATTTCTTTCGGCGAATACTCTCAGCAAAAGCTCTGAGAGTAACTAATTGCCTTGAACAAGCTTCTCAAGTCTGTTGTTCGGAGTCGACATTAAACTGTAGGTCCCGGTACTCATGGATAAAAATTTACACACACAACATGAGTGCTGCGAGAGGCTAGGGCGTAATCCTGACACAGGGTTGTAAAGGCCAGTTATGTATGTATGTCCTTTCAAATAAATTTGAATTTTTTAACAACATCTACTTTAAACATTCAACATATATTTCTAACAGAAATTATCTCACTAATTATAGCAATTTCATGCAACACGCGCACATTACAACACATTTAAATATTTATTTTACAAAAAAAAAAAACAAAAAAAAATTTTCAAGGAAAACAAAATTGTCGACTTAAACCCAAATACAACAGAAATGACACGCTCAATTATTTTATATGAAATATGATGATAATATTGACGGAATCTGAGCGTAAAAATAAATATTCATTGAAACAATCACGCGTTACGCACTGAAGCTCAGTAACACTGAGAGGAAGGAAGACAGTAGTGAGTTGAAGGAAGGAAAGAAATTTAAATATCAATTTCTTTAAAAACGAAACATGAAATATAAAAAAAGGAAAAAAGAAAACAGAAAAGATACGAAAACAACGACAGCAAATAGCGAAAATGGTTCATTACGTTTGTGATTTGTTAAAAATAAAATTGGATTTTAAAACACGATCCTAAGCCATCCCGTAGACACATGACATTTAGAAAACAAACATTGTTTTTTATTTTCCTGCAGGATATTGATAAAATTTGAAAGGAACCGTAAAAATTAAATCAATTGTAAATGCTTTCAATATTTTAACGATATTACGAGCGTACTTTTTATTTTAATTTCTTTTTATATTCTTAAGAAAAATGAAACTGCATTAGAATTTTTACTTTTATTTTATAAAAAAACGGAAACTAAACGTTTTCTTTTATGCAACATTGAAAATTAAAAATTAAAAGTGGGAAAAAAAACAAGAACAGACAATTTTCTGCCTCAATAAGAAACGTGTATTTTTAAATTGTTTTTTTTTTTTTTTTCTTTCTTTTTTTCGTTACGACTTCAATTTCATTTCTTCAATTTTCATTTTGAAATCCCAAGTAAAAGACCCATAAGATGGGCTGTTGTAAACACTATTTTAAATGATAATTTTATAAAAGTCACGAACAGAATAACACCACAACAAGAACAACTCAAACAAGCATTCAAGGAAGAGCCTGAACATAATTTAAATAATGGAGAAGATTGCAATACAAATGTTCAATCAAGGACAAATATCTCAAGTAAACAGCTTTCAGACTAAATTTTGCATATTTTTGCAAATTATAAAAATTGTTTTCAAATATGCATCATTAGCAAACAAAATCGATGTATAGTTATATATTATCAATGAAATACTCGTATGGATGTCACATCAATCTCTCTTGCAACCAAAATTCTCTTTTTATTATTCTTATCAAAAGCCCTTATGACACTAAATGTTTTTCTTATTGATATAGAAAGAAAGTTTAACGGATGTAAGAGTTCAATTATATTCACATCAATATAGAATTTTCAAAATATTTATTTATTTATTTATTTATACCGATATTATCAAGACGTATTGATTATAAGATGCATTCGACCTACCAGCTGAGCTACTTTTTTTAGACAATTTGTGTCGAGAATTGGCAATTGTATATAAATTGTTTTTGTTTTCCCACTTTTTGCTTTAATTTTTTCAATCGGTACTCAGGGATAAAAATTGACACACACAACATGAGTGCTTCGAGATACTAGACTGTAACCCTGAAACAGAGTTGTAATTTTCAATTTTGTATGTATGTATACATGTTTTATAACAGCTGTTTACCCTGACCAACCACAGAAAGCTATGTTGTTTTTATTATTGTTTTACTTGTTTTAATTTCAAAGTCACATTATGATAAGTACACCGTGGATATTATTGATAATAAATGGAGTTTGACAAAAACAATTTATAATATTTTACATTGAAATTGACATTTAGAACTTGAAACACTACAGTGGTTCTATAAATATTTTTGCATACAATTAAAAGTAAAAACATTATAATTCACAAAATATATTTCCGATAGATCGTGAGTTAAATAGATAATGTAAAAATAAATATGTACAACACAAAGAATTCTGATGAGACCTTCGTAGCGGGGGTCGAAAACTAGTTCAGTTCAGCTAGTGTTTGTACATATTCCTTAACGAATATTAATTAGAATAAAGAAACCAGTTTTAGGATTTCAAGACCGATAGATTATAGATTTATAAAAATAAAGATCCAAAATGATTCCAGTTAGGATTTCAAGAAATAAAATTAAAAGTTTCATCATTGTCAACTTCTTTTCAACTTCTTTTGGTCTGAGTTGGATAAATAGGACTCTAACAATATGTGGTTTAAACAGGATGTCGTTATCTGCCACACAGCTCATTAGCGTTGGCAACTTTTAAATTTCAGAAAGCACTGAAATCTAAGAAAGCACTCGTATTTTTTCCGAAATACAACAATACTTTCTATAATTTTTATGTTAAGCATTTATTGTATCAATAAGTTTAGTTGACCTTATTATTGATATTATATTATTATTATCCTATCCTATTATTGATTAATATATAAACTTTTAATAAAGCTTTAGGTCGATTAAATCATTATTATTTCGATATTTCGCTCTTTCTCTGCGTAGCTTCTTCAGAGCTAAAGCTTAATTGAAAATTTATATATTAAGCATTTAATCTAATCTAATTTATGAGAACGAACTCCTGTTGGAAAGAAATTTATCACGCATGAAGAGGTTGTCATTACAACTATTCTGAGGATAAGTCATACTATGAAAATGATATAAAAAGAATGTATAACCAGTATAGTCGTTGTATTGCCCTTAAAGGCAACTTTAAAGTAAAATTGAATTAATCAACAAAATATATTTCATTATATTGCCCTCTATTCGGGCAAAAGAAATACGTGTGCAAAGAGAGGAATAATTTATTTTTGTCAATTATATTAATTCATAATCGTTCCTCCAAAAAACCGTAAAAAAACAGGATATCTTATGTACACATATACTTTACATCTATACATGAAAATTCTACCACTTTGTTAGCACCCATGTTGTGTGTGTCAACTTTTATCCATGAGTATTGGGACCTACACTTTAACTTCGACTCTAAACGACAGACCTGAGGAGCTTGTTTAAGACAATAATTTACACTCAGAGCTTTTACCAGAAGACTGCTTAGAGGTGGTCGCCGAAAGAAATATTTTTCCATATTTCTATTTTTCAAGATGTCAGCGCTGAGATATGAACCCGGCGCTATTGTCTTAGTAAGCCAACACACTAGCCATTAGACCACGGCGACTGCCAGATACGATATTAGTAAGTTTAATTCAAAGGTCCACACAAATGATTGTAAAGAAAGTTTCAAAGAAATGTTAAATGATGTAAAAATTAAAATATTTTACTCATATATATATATATGTATATATTATTTAATTTATTCGTACATTATATTATAAAAAATAATTTACTATGACCTCACATATGACGTCATACATTAAAAATGCAACTTGCAAGAAACAATGCCTATAAATTATTAGCTTAGCTTAAACAAATATTATTTATTATTTCATTTCGAATTTTTTTTTTTTTTCTTATTATTCTTTACTTGTTAAAATAAATACAATGAACCCATAAGTCAAAGACATGAGCAGGAATTTTAGCTGTTATTATTCATTTCGGTTCTTATTTTAGATTCCCTCATGTCATGTACATAGTTTTTTCAAGTTTTTATTCCAATTTTTTTTTTAGAAGTCACATTTACTAATTTCCTTATGTGTAGAATATACTTATTTTACTGTGCGTATGTTTTTTTTTATAAGTGGATTAAGTAGTATTATCCAACCATCCCTCGCACAAGCAGCAATAAGAAAATCAAGAAACGATGCAACGACAGACTCTTGCATGAACTTGGACAGTCTCAATAGTCAGTGGCACAACATTTTTACACTACTCACACGCAGTCAATGTGCAACACAAGTATTTTGTGACACTACAAAATACACTGAAAGAAATTGCAAGTTCCTTAAAGTTAATAATCGTAATAAAATTACTTATATTTTTTATGTATGTATTTATCGATATGAGATTTAGATTACCTATGTGTAGAAAACACAAAGAACGAATGTCATTTTCTTTTTTTACTTGAAAAATCATTGCAAAATTAAACGAAATTGATTTAGAATAGAATTTAATTCTGGCATTTAATAAAGGCGCTTAATGATGAAACAGAAGTTTTTAAGTAATTAATAAACTCAATTGAGAATTGAAATAAATTATAAGGTTGTATACTCAAAATCTTATAAGTTTATAAATAATATTTTTTTCTAAGTGTAAAAATTAGACACGACGCTGCATTTGTGGTGTTTAGCGTCTGTTGGTTGCAATTGTCGTTGGCGTTGTTTCTTGTTGTGGGATAATGTTTTTGACTTTTGATAACACTGTCGCTGCATTGACTGTTGACTATATTGGCTGTCTGCATAAAATCAGCGTTTTTTTTTTCTCCACATTCTATACTTTTTGTTTTTGAATTTCAATGTTGCTACAATAGCTACTGCTGCTGTTTGTTGTATGTTTCAATTCATCTTGGAAGTCAAATAGTGAAACGTATTTACTTTTTTTTTTCATTTAACAAAATTTCAAGCTCACACATACAAAACAGGCGACAATTTAATACTCACACTCCAAATTGTTTGGATTGCAAACATGGAATAGGAGCAACAACCTGGTTATAGATTAAAATGGGATTAATGCTTCTACAATATTTTAAAGGAATAACAAAAAATACATTTTGTGTGTTTAAATAAATATTCATAATGATCTTTACAACATAGTTTCTAAAACATTTACCAAATATAGTGCATATGTATATATGTATACGAGTATATTCATATATACATATGTGTATGTACATACAAATACATTTATAGTTTTTTATTAATGCATTTTTTTAAAATTAGGGTCTCCATTTTAAACACTAAAAATTTCAAAACAAGGTTACATAACGAGGCACCCCCTGAATTTTTACTCGTAATAAAATACGTATACTGGCCAAGTTTGAATATAATATTCCAAATTGGAAGGCAGTACTCAAAGGCATGTAATACTACTAATAAATTTGAAAAATAGTACATTCCAAGGATTATTTTATTGAAGTGCGACTAGCTAATAAGTATGGACTTAGTTTCTTTTACAGTTACATACATACATACATAATTGGCCATTACAACCCTGTGTCAGAGTTACGGCCTAGCTTTTCGCACCACTCATGCTGTGTGTGTTAATTTTTATCCATGAGTACCGAGACCTATAGTTTAAAGTCGACTCCGAACGACAGATTTGAGAAGCTTTTCTCATGGCAATCAATTACTCCCAGAGCTTTTGTCAGAAGACTGTTTAGAGGTAGTCGCTGAAAGAAATAAATTTTCATATATCTTTTTTTCAAGATGTCAGAGCTGAGCTTCGGTATTTTACAATTATAAATTTATACAATTTGCTTGCTTTCAATAAACTAAACCAGTAAAAAAAAATAAAGGTAGAAATACATAACAAGCGTTAGCTGCTGACCGCGTTTTAAGCTTTAAGACTTTTCATGATTTTAAAATGGCAAGCTACATACCATACTTTACAGGCGCCACTTAAATATGTATTATTATTAAGTTTAATGTATTTTTTCCAAAAATTTTATATTTTTTTTAAACAAAATGTTTTTCTCACAAGCCAATCATAAAACCACAACTAATTCTTTTATATTTTTCAACAAGTCTTCTTTTTTCTACATAAAAACGTAAAGACGTTTTTTAAATGTATTAGTGATTTCATTTAATTTTTTTAATTCATCCAGCTGTCAACGCTTGTAAAAGTTAAAAGTTGGTCAACTTTCTCGCGTTAACAGTGTTGCATACTTTGCTTGTAACTTGCTTTATGAAAATGCACTGTTTTAAATTTTTTTGACATAAGCTTGCAACGCATGCCGCTCAGAACGCTTGTTATGTACTTCCACCTTAAACAACGAACCACACCCTGGAACCAACGTCAATGCAACCAGAAATTAACAAATTATTTAGATATTTTTCAAACATCAAATAAAACACGAAATGAAACCCTAAACATGGCTTGCACTGTGCACAAAGGAACATGCCTGGTTTTATAAACATGTTCCAAAGTGTGTAGCTAGTATAAGAACTGTTTTGCTAAAGTGTGCATGTTCATAGGTACGAGTAATTACATACATATTTATATATAAGTGCATTATATACATTTGTATGTAAACGTTCATAAATACAAAAGACAGCGCTTAAAACAGTGAGCTGGCAGCACTGCTATTGCATCATTTAAATTTTTTCATCGAATATTTACAACAAAACTACAACTGCTAACATTCTTGTCAACGAATTTATCAGAGATTGGAACTAACAATTGCTACATGTTTGTGCAGATTTGTTTGAATATATATGATATGTATTTTTTGTTTAGCATATCCACAAACCATCTAGGTTTTCAATTGTTAAACTCATTAATTTTATATCACACACCCTGTAAATATTATGGAAATAATTTAAGGGTGTTATCTACACTAAACAATTATACACCAGATGTCACTTTGATAAAAAAAAATCAAATTAAAACGTTAATAAAATAATTTGTATGCAATAAATTACGGAAAGAAAATATTTGACCAAGAGAGAGTAATGTTAGCCGCACTGGTTGTTTATGGAACAATATTCCCGCGAAAGTTTTTCCCGTCAAATCAAATCAAATATCCACAAGTAATACTCCCTATACCAGCAAAATGTACTCGTACTTTATAAGAAATGTGCGTCCCCTGAGTGCTGGCCTTATGCAAACAAAAAATTTAACTTTTTATATAAAAATAGCCATGAAACAATTCGTTTAAAAACGAATAATAAACAGAAAATGTTAAATGTTTCAATTAATAGTAACTACGTCCTTTTCCTTAAATATGTCATCCTCTATAGTCAGATCCAATCTTTGTTGCGTTTACTCGTACAGACATACATACATACATATATGTAGAGTTACTTTCTTCAAATAAAATACTCTTTATTATGAATGTAATAACGTTTATTTAAAGAATATACATATGTATATATGTATATATGTATACATATATATATACTTTAATACATATATTATATTTATACACGATATTTATTTTTTACCTGTTGAACTACAAGTGAAAACCCTACTCGTCAATGCCAATGCTATAAACACATTAAAGGCTATCGACCATCGACCACAAACTGTCAAAAATAGAATACAAGTGTGCTTATGAGAATAATTACTTTAGTGGTAGCACGACTACCGACCACACGACTACTATTGTAGACCGTAGTCAACTAAGGCTAATTTCTATATTGTTTTTTTGCCAATGATGAAACATGTACAAAAAATATAATCATTTGTTTAGATTTTTTGCTTAGTTTTCATTCACATATTTCATTTATTTACATCAGTTTTTATTTCATTTTTGATTTATTATTTAATTACCTTTTTAGTTTTCTTAAATTTTTATAAGTTTTCTTCAGACATTTATTGTTTTTTGTTTCCTCACAATTTCACTGTAAAAGAAATAAGTTTGTTATGTTTTGTGTAGGTTATTTTCAACGTATCAAAACAGATGTTTATTTTGTAGCTGTAGTCGTTATTATAATTAAGTAGCTGGCTACTTGGCTACTTTTGTAGCCAGCGAATTTTGCAGTCATGTGTTCGGTGGTCTATAACCTTGAATGTGTTTATAGCATTATGCTATGTTTGTCTTTCTTTTTGTTCGTAGAATTGTATTGCCAAACGGTTGCATTATTAAGGTCATGCTGAGTTGTAATTATTAGTTTTGTGGCTAGTAATTGTTGCTACTCCTAGTGGTACGTAAAGGTTCCACATAAATTTATATAACTTTTTGACAATTATTTGAATCTTATAAATTCATTTCTGCACAGTCTATGGACTCCAAACAAACAAACGAATAACTGACATTCATCTTCCTTCTTTATTTATTCTGAAATTATTTATATGTATGTTTCTGAATTTTAAAAGGATACTAAATTATTAAAAAAAAGAATGAAAACATTATTATTCTATTTTTTAAAAAAGACTCGAATATTTATTTATAAAGGAAATGTACAGCAAAATAAATATTAATTATAAAAACAGAAAGGAAAAAATAAACAAATTATTTTTATGCAAATAGTAATTTACTTATAAATTTAATAACACAAAAACAAAAATATTCAAAACCCTTCTCTCTGTTGTTTCTCTTTTGTTTACACAGCAGCAGTGATAAGTTAATAATTTTCTATCAATAGAAATACAATTTAAGCAAAATTAATACAATAATTGAGTTATAGACGATGCAGCCAGCAACACAGAGATACATAATCTGCTTAAATTATTTGCACTATAAGACTTAAAATACGGACTGAATCTTTAAGAAACACTTTCGTTTAAATATCATTTGTTTTTCACTATTATTTGTGATAATAGTTTTTTTTCTTACTTAAAATACTAATATAAGATATGATTTTGGTATAGCTTAAGAATTGTGAGTGATATGAGGATAATGTGTTAAGGATTTGTTCATTCTGGGGAGTATTATGTGTTTGGTATTAATATTTATGTCAATATGGGACCATTACAGCCATTATTTAAACGATATTCAGCATAAACTAAGCCTGTATTATGCCAGTGATAGAAGGCAACTAAAATGAATAGATGCCACCAGTTATGAGAATGGCCAAAGTAGTCTACTTTGCCAGTGAACCAACGTTCAGGAATTTTGGCCGCATATATCACAAAAGCTATAGCACACAAGGAGTACATGACTACTACACGTGGCACCATTAACTAAAAAAAATTTTAAATTCATTTAATTTATTTTAAATGTATTTGTAGATTTTATGTTTTCACTTACTTGAACTAGTTCATTCTCTAAACCACCCATTTTCACAGCCCAATGTGCCAGTGGTATTACACCGTAAGCAGCCCAGGCCAATAGCACAGCTATTTTGCCATTAAGAGTAACATTTAATTTTGGAATTTGTACAACCATGGCCAAGCCGAACATACATAAAGCAATCACAGAATAAATTATTCTAAGTAACTGTAAAGGCAAAAAGATTTACACCAATTAAGTTTACGTACAAAGTTTATAAAACTTACAGCCTGTTTCCACAAGACGATTGCTTTCAGACGAATGTCTTATTAAATATAAAACAACAAAGAAATAAGCAATTTGTCTTTAATTGTTTTTCATGTTTTTCGTATAAAAAGACGATCTTCTGCAAACAATCGTCTTCTGGAAACAGGCTGATATACTACAGAGCAGACTTACATTAAAGCACCAAAAAGCATAATACATGCTACTGATATAGATGGCCACTAACGACAGAGATATGCCCAAATAGTCTACCGATAAGAATAGCTCATAATGTTCCTCCGATTTACAAGAGAATATATGATAAATCGAGGACAAGAGCATGCACAGACAGAAGCAAATCAAGAGGCAAACTACCAACACTTTGTCCCCCAAACTAGCATGAACATTTAAATATTGAAAATCAAATATAGTCAAGCCAATAAATAGCAGGCAACCGCATAAATGGCTCCATATATTTATCTATGGGAGAGATAAAAGAAAATATTAAAAAAAAATTATTTTTCCTTTTCAGTATGTTTTTCTTACCGTTTCGTTGGTCCACCAAAATATACTTTGTAAACATAATTTTGTTGAAAGGAATGTACGATAACCACCTCTAATATAAGGATTGAATTTTAAATGATCCGGTGCCTATAAATTAAATTAAAAAAACAAAAATTCATTATTGAAGTTCTATTAAAAATCTATTTTTAACTGGCAAACAAAATTCACTAATTGGCAACAAAATGAAATGACTGCAGTTTATTTATAAAATGCATTAATTTCGTTCAATTTATTTTGTTTATTTATAAGAAAAAAAAACAATTTTATAAAAGAAAACATATTTTGATTGCACTTCAAATAGTTTTACATTATATGGCTGTGTTGTCCAACCTACATATATTTGCAAAATCTTACGGAAGGAAAAAGCCCAGTAGACTAGTGGATGGTGTTTAAATTGGACCGTACATTTTACATTTTGATGTCACCACTAACCGCGGAAATGGATGGATCGATTTCAGCCAAAATTCCAGGGTACGTTGGGATAGTCAGTAGATTGTTTAGGTTAAGTTTTCGCAGATTCAGCCCATTGGTTCCTTAAATATGGCATTTAGATTTTTCTATATATTCCCATACAAATTCAACGTAAAATTTTTTTCATTTTATGATTAACTTATACCTTGAGAGCTGTCAAAACAAAATTTTCTAAATTTGGTCTGAACGACTTCATGGTCAAGGAAAATCATCAATCAGAAAGTAGGCGTGGTACCTCCCATGCAAGTTAAATATTAATTTGTTTATTTCTTGAAAAGTGTTAAAGCTGAGTTCTGAGTTTGGTGTAATTGTTTTCTTGGTCTTTAAAAATCATACAAATGGTAGTGGTAGGTCTAGCGAAGCACGCCGCGTTAGGCTAGTTAATGATAAAAATCATTATCATTAGAAAGTAAAATAACTAAATTACGCTTATTTTCAGTGTCTTATTCATTACATTGATTTCTTATTGAACACAATTATTATTTTTTTTTTGCTTAGGCGCCGACTAATAGCTCATAGAACCCTACAAAACTTCTTAAATTTACTTCGAATCGTAGCAATTGCCTTGGTCTGTATTCAACTGAGATTTTCGTCTACAGACTTAATTTCATTTTCTAGATTTTTACATCACGTTCCTCTTTAACGACCTCGACAAAGTGCACTTTGAGAATTTCAGTCCAATGATTGCCGGGATATGTATATTAAAAGATGGTTTTCTAAGCGTTTGTTTAATCCGTCTACATTTTTTCTCCCGGATTTCCACTTCAATGAAGATTTGTATAATAAAGCGATTGGCAAATGCTTACAGTTTCGTGGTCGATTTTACAGATACAAGTTTAGTTTCTCACACGTAAAGTAGCACAGATTTCATATTAGAGTTATAAATTTGAATTTCAGATCAATTAAAGAGTTTTTTGCAACGCCATCTTTTCTTGTCCTATAAGGGATGACCCCTACTCATGCATCGCATTGTGCTGATCTTTGTCATATTTGTCACATTATGTTTTACGTGACAAAGGGTAATCACATTTTGACGTCGACTCCGAAGAACAGACTTGAGAAGCTTGCTCATGAAATCAGTTTCTCTCAGACCTTTTGACAAAAGTTTGCTAAAAGAAACATTTTTTCATACTTTTGCTTTCTAGATGTCAGAGCTGGGGTTTGAACCCGGAGATCTAGTCTAGTAAGCTAACACACTACATACACTTCATACAGTCAGCTCGCAGAATGTAAACACTAGAAAGGATGAACAGTTCCGAAACGTAAAAATTTATTTATACAGATGCTCTAAAACGTGGACAAAATGTGAAAACTCTAAAACGTGAAACTTTAAAAAAAGCATTATTTCTAATGGTAAATAGAATATCCAAAATTATACATTCGAAACAAACTACTTACATAAGTACAAACTAGTAAGTACACTCATGCCAAAAATGTATGACAGCGGCCAAAATTGCGCGGCGCTAACGCGAATAATCCAATTTTGACAGCGCGTTAAGAAGTGAAGTTAGTTGCAAAACAACTGTCGTTTTTTTATCTCTCTTTTTTCATTTTAATCTGTCATTTTGTTAAGTAATGATTTTATTTCTCTTTACTATGGTTATTTGAAAATCAAACAACGTTGATGCTTTTATTGAAGTTGCTCATTACAGCTTAAATGGTAGTTCGCAAAATTATGCATTAGGCTCTAATTTTGGTTTCACAGCAAGTTGACAACACGGTATTAAAATATTCGAAAAAAAAAACAGTGAATTCTCATAAAATATTGTATAAATTATTTTTTTATTTTTTAATTTCTTCTGCATATCATTATAATTTTTTAAGTGCAAGTGTACCAAGTATAGGTAGTATAAATAAATTGGTGCTGTTGTACCAAAACTTACATAAACTAGTTTTTTTTTAATTTGTTTTCATTCAATTAATCAGTATTTTTTCTTCTTCCCAAATAAAAACAGAATATATAAATTCACATCAAGAAATATAAACAATTTAACAAAAATAGATTCAATTAAAAAACAAATACATACATATGCATATATGTAGTACATACATACTTATGTATAACAATTATATATTTTATTTTTTTATTACTACGAGTACTTATTTTCTTTTAATTTAAAGCATAAAAACATACACTCCCTCTTTTCTGCCCATAAAGTGTTATTAATAATTTTAACCTTGATTTAGTTAAAATATAAACAAAATAAATACAAAAAAAAATACAAATTATAAACAAATGCTAACAAAAATGATTTGCAAATCATTTCACGTTTCTTTGTAAATTTTTGCTAAACAAAAAAAAATTTTTTTTATTTTCTGCTGAAGGTATGAATTTATGGTTTAAAATGTTTTAATTTTTTTTTTTTTTTTTGCATAATTTATTTAAAAATTTACAACATAAAAAGACATAAGCAAATAAAGAAGTCCACACCAAGCGTTAATCAATTTGAATTTGGCAAAGTTTTTGAAATTGACATTAAATTTTTTGTTCAAGTAATTGTTACCGATTGAATGTAGGTGAAGATCACACATACACTCAATTTGTGTGTTGTTTGTATTCTTTGCATTTTCAATTACAAGTTCGAACTTCGAACATCGAAATTAGGAAATATGAATAAATGTCAAATAAAATGTCTATTACTTTTAATTTGTCTTAGAAAAAATTGCCAATCAAATCTCTCTTACAAAAGCAAAAAATTTAAATTAAATTAATTTGTAAAAGGAAAAAAAAAAATTCAAAGATGCTTTTATTAATAAATATTTTAACTGGTAATTTAGTAGATCACAATTGGAAGTATTCAGCATAATTTTTATTTAATCAATTGCTTTTTTAAGGTCAAAAGATCTTAAAATTTGAAATAAAGTGAGAAAAAAAAGAATGCAGTGAATTTAAAATTTACTGCCGTATTTATAAAAAAAATTAAGGTTTAAATTTGTCATAGAAATGTGCCAAAAAAAGCATTTTTAGATAACAAAAATATTTATGTCCACGCATTTTGTATGAAACAAAATATCGAAAAAGTGCGACATCAAAATTTTTAACAGTGTTTTACAAAGTGAAGTTGTTTGCAAATAGAAGACAAGGAAATAAAATAAATTAATACAAATATGTTATATATCGCTATGACGATATATTTCTTAAAGTAACGCAGGCGTGAGCAACCTTTTTAATCAATGGGCTAATTTAAATCTTAAAATTTTTTGGCGGACGGTACATAAAGTAGCACTTCTGAATAATTTCCAAAACTTTATTTATAATAAAAATTAGAATAAAAAAATATAATATTTATAAAAAAAGTAAAGATTTCATATATACATACATTTTTAATATAAAATAAAAACAAACAAAAAAAAATCCTTCAATATATATGTAAGTGATGCTCTGTACATATAGAAGGAAATTATCAAAATAAAAAATGTTTCGAAAACAAATGCGTGAATCTGGCTTTATCATCAGGTTTCGGGCTTAACTCTAAACTATCGTACCAGTTAATATAATTGGCTGTAATAGACAGCTAAGTTTTTAACAAAGTTTGACTTAAAATATTAAATGTTTGACATTAAAAGGCGTTAAAGTGAAATATATGTACTTTCGGCGAGTTTAGTGTACAGATTACTATTTAAAGCAACATGTTGCCAATCACTAATTAAGAAATGTAATTAAATTATAAAAGTCGGAGTTAAAGAAGCCCATGATTATCAAAGCCACCCCTTGACATTCCACCCTATTTTCAAACGAATAATCAGAAGAAAACGCCACCTACTGGGAAGTAATATACAGAACTAAGCAAGGATTAAAGAACTTAGCAAAAATCCTCACCACTTTACAACACACAAAGAATTAAAATCAAAGATGGGATGATCATTGTTGATCATTTCAAGGGTGAAGTTATTTATAATACTGGCCTTTGAGTGATCAACTGACAGCAACTTGTCTCATTAACAAAAGACGCTTAAAATTGAAGTATCTCTTTAAAACATTCCAATACAATGAACCGCATGAAGAGAGCTGTAAACCCCTGAGTATTGGGTCCAGTGTTGCCACAGAAGAAATATTTTTCCTACCAAAAAATTTCAATAAACCTACCAAAATCGTCTGCAGCCTACCAAAGCTCAATAATATACAAAATTGTAAAATAATAAGAATAATTTCAGTATCAGCTCTTAATAAAATTTTTAAGTCACCAACATCTCCAGCCATAATATTAGTCCCATCAGTGGCGAATGTCTGGATAACATTCAGCAGTTAATTCATTAACATAAACGTTAGGTTGTGGGTAATGCAAAACTTGCTTTTAAATGGTGTACCGATTTTTTTTATCAAAATGTGTGTAATACTTGCTTCGTTTTTTCTTTAGTATAAATTTTTACCATAGCATTTTGATGATTTTTAAGATTTTAAATCCTTTTTGAATACACAACGCAAAAGGAGCAACCATCCTTTTCCTGGAGCCAGTCAAAAATATTTAGCCACTCGGCTCTAAATTTTATTTGTTAAATTTTTGTTTTCATTACTGAAAGTAGAATATTATGTAGAAACTTTTAGAAACACAATGTGATTGTTAGTTTCTACCTGGTTGTCGGAATATCGTCCCCGAAATTTTCAGTTTCGTTCGACTTCTGAATTTTTGATAAAAATCTACAATTTATGTTTGCATATATTTAGATATGTTTTGAATATAGATATTCATTAATAAAACATGTCTTTACTTTTCCATTTGTTTCTATTTTAAGATTTTAATTAAGACCATATTTCAAACTAATTGCATTTAAAGGTAGAAGTACGTTACATCGTCAACAGCGGTTACAATCTACAGTGCAAGTCAACTGTAAAACTATCAACAAATCTAAAATGTAAAAATTGTTCAACTTCTATACGTTAAATAATTTGAAAATTTTGCCAGTAATTTGCTTTCTGAAAATTCAGTATTTTAACTTTTTTTGCCAGGAGTGCAAAACACACAATTGGTACAATGAATAGGTACTTCTACCTTAAACCATTCCTATGTATTAGAACAGAAATGTTTTATATATAGCCACCAACTTGTGAAAATGTTTAAACAGTGTCAATAGTAATGCAAGTTGTTTACTCGAAAAGACGTTTTTTTTTTTCTTACTCAAAAATTATTAATAGTGTTTTCAATATGAAAATCTACCAAAAACCTAGAAAAGTTGCAACAAACCTACCAAACTACCAAACTATTTTAAAAGCACGAAAAACTACCAAATTTGGTCCGATCGGACCAAAACGGCAACGCTGATTAGGTCTTACCACAAAAAAAAATATTTTATACTAAAACCATACTCACATCTTCAAAACTCAATAAAAATTTATTTTTCTTATATTTGTCAACATCATCACAGTCTGCTGAAGTAGCTGGTAATTTTTCGGCACAACAATTTTTCAGTTTTAACAAATCTGTGGCTGGTAAACCATGTCCTAAAACATTTGGTTCTTCATTTTCCGGAAATTGATGTGAATCCAAGGTACAACAATTTCTGGGGCCTTCGTTCTAAAAGAAAAGAAAGGGAAGCATAAAGCAAAAATATTTAATAATTATTAAATGCGAAAAAAGAAAAAAGAATACGAAATATAATCAATAAATAAAATATTGTGCATAATAAAAGTGTTATACGATAACATTGAGAAAATTTCCGCATGTGAATTCTTACACACTCTTTAATAAAACATGAATTTTTCTAAATTTTTTTTTATATATTATTTTGCTAAGACATACGAGTATTATTAAATCAAATAAATGTACGTACTATTTTGGCTGAGAAAAGAAACATTTTTTAATTTATTTTTGTTTTTTTTTTTTTTGCACCTGTTTTTCTGCATATTTTTCTATTCAAATATTGTCCCATAAACTAAAATAATTGTGTAGCCGGCATTGTGTGTTGCAATAGATTTTAAGCCAAAAACGGGTTTATACTATAAGATGATATTTTGCAACAACTCTTAGCAAAAACCTTATTTCATATTCAAAAGTCTATTAATTGACAACATTAACAGCATCATCATCCGATCTTGGCTTTCTATTAATTTCTTGTAAACTATTTATGTATTTCTAATTTTGTCTTTTATCTCCTACAATAAATAGAAATATTGCAAAATTATTTTAAATAAACAACTTTAATTGGGTTAAAATTAATATAGTGATTAATTTTTTTTATAACTCAAACAAATTTTTTATTAATTTAAAAGATCTAAAACAGCTTACAATGTAAGAGACACCACAAACTGAGCTCTCAATTAAAACTTTTTAGACTTTTTCTAAATTTAAGTATTTACTCTAAATTGCAATATTTTCTAAATTATTTGGTTTACGCCTACTATTTTCAGATTTTCTTTGAATTAATTTGCAAAACTGCACAATGTGATCAAATAGCGGTGGTTTATTTACTAATTGTTATACTCTTTTTCTAGCCACAGAAGTCTAGATATTAAAATATGCCATACTTGTGAGAATTATTAATGCATATCAGTTGTGATGCACGAGTTAAGTAGTCAAATTTGTACGAGTTAAAACGTCATCCAATTCTGTTCTCTATGAGTTACATCACATCTTATATGATACTCATAATAAATGTGCGTTTATATCTTTGTGTAAAGTGTATAGACCACTAAATTTGGAATGAATTGTAAGCATTATAATAATTATATAATAATAACTAGCTGAACCCGGTGTGCTTCACTCTCCCCTCGCTATATAATATAATTTAAAGTATTTATATATTTTGCTGACAGTTGTGAGAGAAAGAGAGTAAGGCTACCCCACTATTTTAATTCAAATGTATTTTACAGTCGCCGTGGTCTAGTGGTTAGTGTGTTGGCTTACTAAGACATGGGCCCTGGGTTCGACTCCAGGCTCTGACATCTTCAAAAAAAAAGAAATATGCAAAAAATATTTCTTTCGGCGACTACTTCTCAGCAGTCTTCTGGCAAAAGCTCTGAGAGTAACTGATTGTCATGAACAATTTTTTCAAGTCTGTCGTTCGGAGTCGACATTAAACTGTAGGTCCCGGTACTCATGGATAAAAATTTACACACACAACATGAGTGCTGCGAGAAGCTAGGCCGTAATCCTGACACAGGTTTGTAAAGGCCAGTTATGTATTATGTATGTATGTAAAGTCGTTAATAAACGTAGTAAAGAAGCACAAAATTTGTATATAGAACAAAAAGTTAAAAATTTACAAACAAAATTTGGCGTGAAAAGGGGCGTGAAAGGGGGTGTGGCGTAAAAAATTTGTATTTCTACCTCGCCTGGAGTATAATGTGTATACAATTTGAAGTATATCTTTTAAAAACTATATGGAAGCAATTACATAATTTTAAAAAGGTTGGCGTAAAAGTGGGCGTGGTCGAAAAAAAGTACCCTATTAATCATGCCAGAGTCTCAGTTAAATGCTGTGAAAATTTCAGGAAGATCTGTCTAGAGCAGTGATGTCCAAAATTCTCTTTCCCTATCACACGTGATAAGAAAACAAATTCTGCTTGCGTCGAAGTCAAACACGTACATAATAAAAAGAAATATTTTTGTTTCGTCAGAAACGCTTTAATTAGATCAAAGTTAAAAAAAAAAAGAAATATTGTTACTCTCGCTCTTTTAAGATTTTAGCTTCTCTCCAACATAGTGCAGGGATGGATAGTGCATATTTTTTGTATCATTATTATATAACTGAAATAATTATTCATTATTTTCTCCAAATTTATGTGACCTCGATACTCCTTTATTCTTAATAGATCGGTCACATGTCTATCGGACAATCGATTATGTACTTTACTCAGAATTATGAAGAAATATTTATAAAGTTATAAACAGAAAGTAGTTCGAACATTCCCATTTCTGGTAGAAGTAAGCAGAGTCTTTTCTCTGCTTCATACACAAGGGCAAGTGTGTTTATGTAGTAGTGGACATCACTGGTCTAGGGGTTTGGTCCCCTATAAGATACAAACAAACAAACAAATTAACAAACACACATTCAATTTTATATATTTAGATAATAATAAAAGTAAGAGTTTTTTGTTTGTTCAAAATAGCAAAATGCAAATCATTTGCCATAAAGTGGGCGAAATTGGGCAAGTGAGAATGCTACCTCAAATGTAAACTAAATATGTATTGATTCTTGTATATCTTGAGAATATTAATGGCCATTACAAATCATAGTGAAGGATCCCTCCATACAAAATAAATACTGATTGTTGTGTACCTTGAAAACGATTAAAGACAAAGTTTTCCAATTCAGTCTGAATGATTCCCTAGTCTTTACAAATTATATGTCAGAGAGTAGGCAGACTTAAAAAAAGTGGGCATGGCTTATATAAACTCAATATTGAATGATAGGTAATGATAATAGTAGAAGTTTATTAATTTGGTGCAAATAGATTCATAGTCAAAGAGTGGAGGGAATTGGATACACGTAAGTAGGCATGACACTTCTATAATAATTAAATATTGATTTTTGTATATTTTAAAGACGGTTAAAGCAAAATTTTCCGAATGTAGACTAAATTACTTCATAGCAACTACTTGTCATAAAATCGGTGAAATTGGTCAAGTAGGAATGGGGGTACCATTCCTACACGAACTAAATATATTTTCACACAAATATTAATGCAAAAAAAATATTTAAATTATCCAAAATTTTTAATGTACATCACAAGTGTAAGAATAACATACAACACTAAAAATTGCGGAATGCAAAAATTTTAGTTTTTAATGAAAGCATATTCATTATTAAGACTCTTGTTTACTTAAAAAAATTTTCTTTATGGATTTAAAGGTTTTTTGTTAAATTTTATACAAAATCATACAGCCGCCCTAGCATTTTTATGTAAAACTTAAAAACTTGTTAAAAAAATATTTAATTTTATTTTTTTTTTTCGAACAAAATTATCGGATCACAACACTTGCGGATTTGAAAACACAAATTTTCAAATTATGGGAATTTAAAAAATATTTCTTTTTCAAAACGAATCGAAATCTGGAATATACTCGCAAATAAGATTTTTTTAGACTATTTGTTGATACAATTTTTATAAATCCTACATACGAAGCAAGTTATTTGTTGTACTATATTCCATTGTTATCTATTTACTGTCTGTGCGAAATAGAGTAAAGCAAATCAATGTTACCGCAGTATCTCTTAATTCATTCACACTCAAACTGTTACAGATAATAACAATACCAGCTTATAACAGAAATCAGGGAGAAAAATTACTTTTTTGTTTTGTACCAACTATGACAAGAAAATCTACTGCTTAGACCACTTTTTAATATTTTTTATTAACAACAGAAGCTTAACAAAAATATGTATAAAAATCCAGTAGATAAGTACAATAAAAGTAAGCTACATATCGGCTAGTGCTCTGTACTAATTATTTGTTTTCTCAAAGTTAGTTTTTTCATGTGGAAACATTTTTACCAGAAGAGGTACTATTGAATTTATTTCTGCCATAATTACTTTCTATGGAGCAAATTTATCGAACCATTTTAACCTGGTGAAATAAAAAAAAATCTAAAATTTTAAATAGAGCACATGTTTTCTTGTCTAGTTAAATTTGTCTTTATCGGCTGACCTTTTTTTTCCTATAGATTAACAGATTAACGAACGGTTTAAGATGTTCGTCCTTTTATATAAAAAACACTAACGAATTTGACTGTTTTCGTATCTTTTCACATATAAAAGGACGAACGTCTTAAACCATTCGTCTTTTATAAACAGGCTGTAAATATTTGTTCTCTAGCCTCTATTATAATGTGTGTGGTGGTCCAACACAGTGAACGAAAAATTCTGTTCGGCAACAAAGTTACAGACTGGTAAATTAATTCGCCTTTACAGCAGCATTGCAATAAAAACACAGAAGTTGACCGTTAAAAATAAAACACACAAACAAAATTGAAAATAACATAGGCATAATGTATGTTGTACAAAAATGTACCATAAAGAGTACAATTGTGCCATGATTTCCATCCGTGACAGAAAAACTTAACCACTTATCAATACGCACTCACATCAGTAAACACACGGAGACTTGTCCGATCGGTTGTAACTTTACACGTCTTTAATTTGTAGTTGCTGTAAGTGTCGTGTTATTGTTTACGCTATTTCTATATTGTTTACATTTTCACAGAATACTAAAAAAAATCAATTATCGAAGTTCATAAATTGAAATAACAAAAACAATTATAGTGCAAGTAAAAAAATTTCTGTCAGTCATAAACGACTCTGTAAGATATGCTACACCGCAATGTAATTTTTGTTACATAGCTTGAGTAGGCGTCACAATTAATTCACAAATTAATCGTACTGTAGTTTTCAAGCGTTAACAAGAGCACCGTGTTACACAAACCAAAACTAACGTTCAGTTCAATTGAATCAAAGTTAAATTCTATAAAGAATTTAGATTGTTTTGCAATGAATTTATTGATAATCAAAAGAGAAAATGATGACTGTGAAGGAATAGTACACTAGCCAAACTAGTTTTTTTTTTTACAAAAATATGTCGAAAGACATATTTAATTTATAAATTTATAATAACAAGATAGGGAACAACACAGTATAAATATCCACAATTTTATGAATAGTAAGAATAAAATCAAGAATCAATTCTAACGAAAGAGAAAAGTGTTTATTCCTATGCCTCAAGATGGCAATCAATCTATATTTAACAAATTACTCGTAAAATTAAAATCTCAACTTGTATTTTAGTAACAAAGTTAAAAGAAATGAAAAAAAAATGCCCAATATTTGTTACAAAAAAGATTACGAACGCAATATCACCGCCATCCAATGTAGTAAAAGTTGTAAAAATGGACTTGAATAAACGCAATCAAGCACATTCTAAAAGATTTTGCATTAATTATGACGTCGATTGTTGTGATTAAAAGCTGCACTTGTTATTATTTTGGTTTTTAATTTCATGTACTCGTAGTACTTAACATAAAAATAAAGCAATTAATAAAATATAAACTTGAACAATAAGTAGGTGTGGTTTTACGTCATATGGTTATGATTTCCATATATTTATTTCCTTTTTTATATTTACACACTTAGAGAAACGAATGCATTGTTTTATACAATTACACGGTGAGCTCAACTTTTCGAAAAATTATAACTGAGCACTTTTGCGATATCTACAACGTTTCTTTAAAATGGCATTTTGGAACCCGTATTTCGCTATTAACTGCTGAATATTCAGCTCGCATTCCTTCAAACTGTCGTTTGGCTTAACGAACCATTGTAAAAAAATAAAAAAAATTTTCTAAGAAACTAAAAGTCTTGTTAAATTTTCAAGAATCAAAGAATTTAATTGCAACTGAACGCTAGTTTGGAAAAACGAAAATGAAAATTTCGTAAAATTTATCTTGAATATCATTAAATTATTTTTATTAAATTATTACTATTTTTATTAAATTTAATAATGAGTAAATTGACACCTTGCTTTTTGAAATCGGTTAAATACTATTTTATTATATGTACATATGTACTTATCGTTATATTAAATGCAAACGGACGTAATTAAGTTTTTATGTTCGTGCAAAATTGTAGATTCCTACGATCAAAACTGTCGATTTGATTTACGAAATTCAAACGACGTAACTACAAGTGCGTGTATTTCTTAATGCAAGAAGACATAACTACATACACGTTTATATGAAAACCTTACATACATATATAGGGATGCGAATCCTTATATCTCGATACTGATAATTGTGATTTTTAGGATTTACAAAATTTTTGATTTTAAGGTTTTTTGCTTCTCCTGTAAAAACACAAAAAGTGTGGTTACGCCTCTTTGCATTTAATATGACGATATATACATATAAATTGTTTTTTTTTTTTTTTGTAATATAAAATATTAATTTTTCCTGGAATATGCAATACCTATAAATTGTAAAATTGTTTACGCCTAAAGCAGGTACTAGTATGTATTTATATATCGCATATACTAAGAAAAATTAAAATTTCATATTACAAAAAAAATTATAAAATTAACACTTTTAACCAATTTCAATGAACAAGGTGTCAATTAACACACTATTAAACGTACTTTTAAATAAAAAAAAATGTTGTTAAATAATGTATAGAAAAAATAGAGCCAAAATTGCAAAATTTCTAAAATAGATACAAAATTTATAATATTTTGTATAATATTTTTACATGGATTTTTTAAAGCTAAAAGGATAGAAAAATACATATTTTGAAAGCTTAACTACATATTAATTTTTCTAAAGCTATTGAAAAATTTTAAATCAGTTTAAAAGTGGTTATCAATAAGCCATTTTAAAAGCACATTAAATTCTTTTTTATTTTGTAACATATTTAGAAACCAAAAATATTTTTCGCCATATAGGAAAAAACATTAAATATTAAGCAGAGACGAAATGACCATAGAGACATGCTTAAGCAATACATATCATATAATAATAACCTATTTAGTTTATTAATTAATATATAAACTGTTGCTGTTAGCAGATGATTTATATAACAATGGTATTAGAACAAACTCGTTATTATTATAAGAGCCCTGCAGATGTTGATCTATACAACAGAGTACCAAGTGTCACATCATGTAATTGTCATGCCATATTATGTCGTTCAAACATGTTTGACAATGACATATTAAGACAATGTAAAATATGTTCGAGTCAAACCTAGGCATTGTTTTTATGCTCATTAGGTACACATTAACATGGAAAATTAACATGTCAACACATGTGACATACATATGTTCTTAATGATATTTACTATACCTGTCAAATAATGTGATATTGTTTTATATATAATATTTTTTATTATATTTATTCTATTATTAAACAAACATTGTACATATTGTTTTACAAACTTCAGTTACTTATATATATATAAATAAATATTCTCTATAACACGTAGTGATGTAGTGAATATTTATACAAAAATACTAAAAACATTATGCACAAAAAACATTCAAAGACATGATATTCAGCACAGCTTGCTACAACAGCTTAGCCGATTTGTAATAACATACTAAGACACTATGATGACTTTGCATGACATGGCATGATACTGTATTTGAGACGACATGACATAGCATAGCATGGTTTTTTTTTAAATTACATTTTTAAACAAAATGTTGGGTTTTGAATATTATTATATTTTATTATAAATATATTTTAAATTATTTTCATATTTACTTTAGATGGATTTCTTAATACATATTATTAAAAGTAAATTTTTATTTGAAGTATGTATTTATCTGAATGAATCCCAGTAAATTTTAGTGCATTGAAACATTGTAAATAAATAAAATTTATGATTAAAAAAATTATTATATGCGTATGTAGTATATGCATACATATACATATGTATGTACAATTGTAATAACCATTTAAATTTACATTTAAAAACGCATTAACATTAGTAAGTGAAGTAGATTTTATATTAAATGCAAATATTATGTTAACAAACAATGAAATGGAAAATTTTAAATTATAATGTAAATACTAATTCATATACATACATATATGCCTATAAGTATATTTTGTAAATAATTTAGAAAACTAATCAAATATATACGTCATTCACCAGATATATAAGTAAAATATTGACATTTTTTTTTAATATAAGAAGTGTTAATTTTAATCCTATTGTTTAAATTAAAGAAATATTTATATTTTTTCTTAAATAATCTGGAAATCCATATTCAAATGCTATGCTTGGTGGTGATCATGTTTGCTCTTTTTATCATTACATGCATTTGGTTCTTTTTACAATAATTTTTTAATCAAATGAGAATATGACATTCGTATCGGAATTCTATATCAGCTGAACTAAACATACATATTTTCGATTCTAACTCTGTTTTATTTTTTTTTTAATTCACGATAACTAATTATAATAAATAATAATTATTTAAATTTTCTTATAAATTTTTTGTTTTCTATGAGCGAACAATGATAAAAAGGAATTGGTTTAAACTGAGATGAAATTAAAATATAACTTAAAGATCTTATAGAACTTTTGTATCTTGAAAGAAGTTTTCCAGCAATAATAATAAGTTTTTTATTTATAAAATTTTTGTTTTTTTTAACTTAATAAACTTTTGATTAAGATCACTAAATAAAAAAATCAATAGATTACCACAAAAATTGTTTAATAAAATACTCAAAATATTTAAATTACAATTTTAATTTATTTACCAATAATTTCTTCTTGGATATGTTTAGTTTATTGTTGGTTTTACTCAACATTTGCGCTGTTGTAATTGTAGTGGTTTCGGTTTCCATATTTGTTTTCTTTTTTTTTAGCAAAAACTAAATTGAGATTTTTGAATTAAATATTTTTTTTTTATTAAAAACACATTTAGTTTATTTCTTTCGTTTTTTTTTTCTTATAAATTTGGTTTTTCTAGTTGTAGAGTAAGTTGTAGTTTAATTTGCCCCACTTCAGTTGGTAAGGGAAGTTTAAACAAGAGTCACGCAATAATTTATGTTCATAAACATTGATTATTTATCGATAATTCTATTAATTACAGAATTTAATTTCTTATAGTTAATAAAAAAAATTATTTTCTATTTCGGTTAACAATCGTACAAATATGTTGTTGGTGAATTCCGCACGATAAACCGATTGCACGCAAAACTAAACTGAAACTGAATTCAAATAACGATAATAATAAAAATCACTTGGTAATCGATGAGACAACAACAAAGAAAATTATATTTAAGCGGCAAAATTTTACTCCAATCAATTTGTTAATAATACAGGCACACTCACAAGAATCGTAAAATCACAACACTACACCGAGAAACAACAGCGATATTCATACATGCATGCTTGTATTTGTTAGTACTTCTGCTCTGTGGTAACGTCATCAATTCTTTGTATGTATTGTTTTACATATTATTTTTTCCATCTCTGATATAAAAGTTAAACAAAAAAATTGTTTTTCTTAATTTTTTTGCTTTTTCTCTTTCTTTCTTGGGATTTATGAATGTACTTGGTTTGTATGCGTTACTAGTTTACGGTAAACTAACTGAAAAGTGCGAATATTCAAATTCACATTTACATTTATTTCCGCTTTCGAAAATCTTACAAAATGTTGAAAAGATTACAAGAGATTTGATGGTCTGAAACATTTAGTAGAAACATATGAGCAAATTATTGCAAAATTATAATAACTATTAGAGGTATTCACAGCAGGTAATACAAAATATGTATGAAGGGAAAATATTTATTTAGAAGTAGTATGGAAGCAAATTATTTTTTGTTTTTTATTTGTTTCTTCCTTTCTCCAGACATTAAAAAAGTTAAATTCTTGATTTCAACCGAAAAGAACTGAAAATACTGTTCAGAAAAGAAAAAAAGCTTTAAGCAGACCCTTGAAATAACTCTGTTATTGACACACATATCTGTCAGGAATGTTAGAATACTTTACTGTTATTGACACACATATCTGTCAGGAATGTTATTACAATACTTTGCTGAATATAAATAGTAGCGTTTAAGCATGTCACGAAGATCGTGTGTTACTGATTCAAAGCTATTTTTGCTTTGAATGTGGTGAAAGTTTGGTTAAAAAAACGGATATGCAATATCAGAATCATTATCATTGCTGTTAGAAACTTGCATATACCGTGGACACCGACAATGTTTTGCAATAGTTGCAGAACTGTTTTATACTTAGACAAGTGAATCCGATATATTTTTCACAAGTGTCTCAAGCTGAGCTGAATGATCTAATTATTAGCTTCACGCATGCAATAGTGGAAAAATCTTGCAGTTGGTTCAAAAGTAACAATCTATGGAGAAAGATCCATAGAATTGGCTGCATATTTTGAAAAAAAACGCTCTATTCTATATTGTACTGAGGTGGATGGTTTTTTAAAAGTAATAACCTGCCATATGACAAAATGAAGTGGAAAGTATTTACTGATGGCTCTAAGAACAGTGTAATGTCTCTTCTTTTGGATAATGGGAATAACAAGTGTTCCACAATTTTCAAGGACAAAAGCATGTTGGGAAAATACTGCTAGACTCTAATATGAGAAACCGAGCAAACAAAATACAAACAACATTCAAATAACGCCATTCATTTTTGAAAATATTTTGATTTTTAAATAAAGAAATAATTTCTTATATACAAAATGAATAAAAACATTTTTTTTCTTCTATCTCGAAAACTGTATTAATAGCCCTAGTCTAGTGGTAATTGTATAGGCTTACTAAGACGAGAGCTCCGGGTTCTTGAAAGAATTTTGAATTTTTAGCAGTCTTCTGGCAAAAGCTCTGACAGTAACTGATTGCTATGAACAAGCTTCTAAAATATGTGGTTTGGAGTCGACGTTAACCTGTAGGTCCCGGTACTAATGGAGAAAAATTGATGCACACAACATAGGTGCTGGGAGAAACTAAGCCTTACCCCTGAAACGGGGCTGTACTGGCCAATTATGTATGTAATTTGAATACCTGATGTGATAGAGAAAAACGTTTTACAGAATTGAATTCAGCCCATCAAATTACCCTAGGAAAAATACTTGGTTGCTCAAGTTCAAAACCTTAGTTTCTGCAAAATATAGGACTTTTATAAATTTAAACGCACCCAATTTATAAAGGTTTCTAGTCGGTTTTTTTATACACACGCGAATTGATTCTGTTATTTATTTCTAGTCTAAGGTTAGACAAATTTTTGTGTATTTTGTGCATGTGATGTTCTGTACTTTGCCTCTCAAATCGTATATACTTATGCCATTTTGTGTAAATTTGTTTGCTATGCGAGTACGTTGTTCTTTTATAATTTGGCAATTAATAGCAATTTTTACAATATAGAAAAAATTGCCTAAAAAACTGTTGACCGTTTAGATTTTATTCCATATAAGTCCACTCTTTCACAAACCAATACAACAAATTTCCAGTAAAGACCGCGACCTTGGAGAACATGAATATTTTTATATAGCAAGTCTCATGCCAGAGTTATATATTACATATTTATAAAAGTATGTTGAGTAGAAAATTCAATTCAAAATTCAACAATTTCCTCTTTTAAGTTTTATATTTTTCTTTTTTAATGAATACCCCTATTTGGTTAAAACATTTTATTCATTAAGTCTTCGCGAACCTTTTTATTTAGTACACCTTTAAAAACGTTAAATAATTTGTAGACACACACATTCTTTTGTGCAAAACAAAAAATTCCACAATAAAACCTTTCATATAAAAGAGAAAATTAAAAATTTACAAACTGACAAACGAATACAAATTCAAGGTCATATTGAAACGTTACGACATTATACGCGAGTATTTACAAAGCCAGGGTTAAGCGTTGTCTTCTTTCAACGTCTTCAACTATCTGACTGTGCATTTGATGTAAATGAAGAAAAAGTAAAACGGTATTAAACTTTGGGTTTTTTTTTTTTTTTTGATAAATATTTGGTTTTTAAAATTGTTAATAATTTTATTGTATTGTTGTTGGTGTTGTCGTCGTAAAGTTAACGTTTCAAAGCGATCACGTAAAGTTCTGACATCTGTTGTATTAATTGGTACTGTAGGCAGCATCCAATAAACTTTTGCTTTTTTAATTGTCACAAGCATGACGTCGAATCAGTCATTTACACTATTTCTGTTTGTATACAAAAAAAGTTTTATTTTTCATTTCTAATGAAAATACCAAAATTCATGAAATATTTTATTTAATATTTATATACCGTCATCATCAATTTAAATCAATGGTAGACGCTAATAAGCCCTGGGGCATGAACATCATCAGTTTTTCACACACATATGGTAGGAATATTAACAAAATTTATAAAAGCGATCAAAAGTACAAAAATTTATTTGAAAAGTAATGCAACCTCAAAAATTTGGATACATATTTTTTACATACATTGCATATTGTTGCGAATTATTCTTTAGAATTCGTTTTTTATTCAATGCTTCTTTATTCGCAAACCAAAACACCGATTTTTTTGAATTTTAAAGATTTTATTGACACTCTATAACGTTTTATGTACAACTAACTTCAAATAGTACCTAGAGCTTCTTTTTTTTTTTCTTCGAGTAATTTCTACTGTTTCTATATTCTAGTTTTTAGATAACTATTCAATTCGATTTACAGTTTTTAATTTTCATATAACTCTAAGCCTACATGTCCTTTTTTAATCTAATGATTTATAATTTTAAATGTACTCGATTATTCTACGTGTATTTTGTTATCGTAATGGTTTATGTACATACATACATAACTTAAATGCTAGAAATAATAACAAAAGCTAATTTAAAGGAATGTAATAACAATTGTAATAATTCTATGATACCTTTAAATATAAAAATTTTAGTGCATTGATGGCAACAGTGAAGTGAGAAATAATAAATGCAGCAATAAAATATAAATTTCGAAAAATAGTATATAAAACCATATATAGAGCGTCTACATCCTTGTTTCCCATATTGTACAAAATTTGTTAGTATGCTTGCTCATCAATTTCATAAATGCAAAGTGGGACTTAAAGGTTCCACAGATTTTTAGAAATTCTGTCGCAATAGTTGAATGATTACTTGCCCAGTCGATTAACTTTACTTTCAGCCACTCTATTGACCTTTATATATAAAAACAAATTAAATTAAAAACAAATATCTCAGATCTTTACTCAAAAGCATTACTTTATCATCTAAGAAATTTATTTTCAATATTACAGGGTTGATTAGAATGCGATTTATTATTATTCTCTAATACAATTAATAATCCATATAAGCTTAGCCTACGGACGAACTTTTATATAAAGAATATCTCCTTTATTAAAAAAAAAACTAAGTTCGATAATTTATCATATTTGCTGCAAAAAGAACTAATCGCACTTGTTCTATAAATTAAAATAAGTTCATAATGAAACGTAAAAGAATAGCACAGCAGAATGATTTAACAATAAACTCTTTCAATTTATCAACTCTTGCAGATGAGCTACTCTTATCTTTGACTTGTAAAATAGAAAGATAACACTCAGCAATTGGAAATGGTGTAACTTATTTGTACTTAAATTTAAATTTAGGTGAAACTCGTGCATAAGACGAACGAAAACCATAACAATCAAAACTATTTTTAACTAAAAATTCCATGGAAACAAGTTTTAAAAATGCCGGCTACAAAAATAAAATTAACACATTTTTTTTTAACTTTTTCAATTTTAAAGCATCACTTCTTTTTTCATATACATACAAATATGTGTGCATATGTGAACATATACGAGGAAGACCATGCATTAATGAATGAATAAAAATAAAATGTTTTTATTCATGTACGAACGAGTGTAGGTAGCAATCTTCTATATTGTTATTTAATTGAACGTTAGAAATAGTTTTGACTTTGGTACACTACTATCGGCAAATTAAGTTGATGCTACCTTTTGGTTTTAAACACAAATTTTACATGAGAGAGAAAGAAAAAAACAAATTGTTTTATAGAGTAAAGGTTTTGTATAACTAAGTATTTTGTGACAAATGTCAATATACTTACATATATATTGACAATTACAAAATGTCATATGAGTTCGTTTCATTTTCGAAATTTCGTTAAAGCCTACATCGTTTTCATTAAAAATAAAATATTTTATTACTAAAAAATTTTGTTAAAGTTATTTTAATTAAAGATATATTAGGTGTGTTTCTTTACTTTTTGAGTAATGTTCGGTAAATAGAGAGTAAGCAATAATTTCTCTCAATAAAAGACAAATTTACCCAAAAATACGGGAACGCCAAAAAGCAAATATTTTACCCATTCACATAAAAATATTAAAAAACACAACTTTATGTCACACACACACATATTGAACATGTACTTTCGCAAAAAATAAACAACAATAATTCGAATTATACATGTTAACTAAGACAAAAATAAACTTTTTTATATAAATATTAAATCAAATTATACTATAAGCCTTTCACTGCAGGTTTATAAATATTTTTTAATTCAACTTTCATTTTTTTTTTCATTTTTCTATTATTTTTTAAACAGCTGATTATTTGTTTACTTGCACAAACTCGCCCGAAAAAAAAGTACGGGCTATTTCGTGCATGAAGAAGAAGAATGTTACTCTCTTAAAACTTCTCTCATTTACCCAAATTTTGTGTACGGAAACGCTGTTTGTTAAAATTGGGATCCCTCGGGCACCCAATGTACAGTAAAAAAACAGACTTATTATTAGTTGATATGAAGTTTGTTTCTCTTATCTTCTGGTTTAAATTTCCTGAAAATATCACGATTAGACAAATTGAGAACTTTCCTTAAGTTATTGTTTAAGATATTCTGTCTAGATCAAGACATCAGACCACTATGCATTTGTGCAGTATTGATTCACATTGGTGATTACCAGATATTATAGGTTGAGTTGTGAAAGTTAACACCGACCAACATTTTGAAGATCGTCAAAGCAAGGTAATTAGGGGAGATACTATAGAAACCCTAGTTTAGTTAAGGGCTATACTATTGATCTAAAGGTCAAAGTACTTTTAGTACCTCATGAATGAATGGACGCACTGATATAGTGTTACTAAAATGTATTTAGACATTTGAAATTAATTGAATTAACGTTCTGTACATAACAAATTTTCTTTTTTTTTTTTATATAAATACTTAAATATTTTGTATCCATATTTATTGCCTTAATAAAGCTCTGCTTTCAACAGTCTCTAATAGACATGTTATGGCTTTTTAAAAAATTAAACACACTACGTGATAAGTTTTAAACGCTATAACCAATTATTTAGAAAAGTTAAAACAAATTTCAATAGGCACTCTCTCTATAGTATCTATCTTCCAATAAAATCCAGTTATTCGAGCTGTAGAATATGTTCTACCTGGGAAAAGCGTTTCTTTTATATGTTATTTAGGTTAAATAACTGGGATTTTATGTCAATTTAATCAGGGCGGTGGATTCGGAATTGGAGATAAAGTTCCACTATTTTTCCTTTAGTTGCAGTCGCATTAGCTACAAAAATTCAAGACTCCGACCCATTATTTCTGGGTATTATATGTGAATAAAAAATTCAAAATATTATTTAAATGATTTTCAAAATAAAAGTTATTTAAAGTTGATATGGACGGCATAGTCGCCGTGCATGACTATGCCTTCTGGCAAAAGTTCTGGGAGTAATTGATTGCCATGAAAAAGCTTCTCAAGTCTGTCATTCGGAGTCGACTTTAAACTGTAGGTCCCGGTACTCATGGATAAAAACTAACACACACAACATGAGTGCTGCGAGAAGCTAAGCCGTAACCATGATACAGGGTTGTAATGGCCAATTATGTATGTATGTATTTATGTATGTACGGACGGCCTAATATTGCACAGATCAGATTGAATAAACACTCTACAGTAAGTTAAAAATAGACTTTCGCAACACATCAAATGAAATTTTATGATTCTTCAAATTAAAGATGAGATTCCAAAGTAGACCTATGGCAACTATAGAACGTATGTACATCATAAAATCCAACGAAAATTAATAAATTTTTGAGAAATGCTTTTGTAGAGATATGTATTGTGTAGGGTATCATATACATATGTTTGAATGTATATGTAAGTATGTAGCTAAAAGTGAAATACAAAGAATTGCTATTCAATGACCCCTACTTTATGAATAATTGATCAAAATTCAGACAGTGAAGTGTTTTGTAGAAAATGATAAAATAATTTGAAAAACCTGTGATAATTTATTACAACATTGATATAAAATAACTTTTCTACCCTAAAAATGAATTCTAAATACACGATTTTTGATTTCGGCTTTGCATTAATTTTATACAATTCTCGTCGTACATTCAGCATAAATTATTGATATCTATTTAAAAATTGATTTTGTTACTAAAACGGCAATAAAAATAACCAAAAATTAAACGAATTGATTGGAAAAATTTACATAAAGTTTCAAAAAATTAATTTAAACTCAAATTTTATATAGAAAAAAAAAATAAAACCAAGATAAACCGTTTAGTGCGTATGCGGTTCACCTTCGGTATTGGATTCTATATAAAGTCTTTAGAATATTTTAATATTGTCAATGTAAATAACATTGATTTCCAGATCTACTAATTTACTCGTACTTATACGATATAAATAGTTTTTTGTTTGTGTTGCATTTGCTAAACAATATTTACAAGGCATCCCAATCAAAAGCGATTGGACCACACCAATCGATTACGACTAGTAATCAAATTTTTTTACTATTGAAAAATAATTGTAATGATTAGATAACCGTTTGGGAGAAAAGTTATGATTACTGATTGATAACGATTAAAAAGAAATAAATTGAAACATAATCAAGATAACTTGAAATTACAAGAAATAATCAGAAATAATCAAAAAAATACAATTCCAAACATATTTATTTCTTAACAAAATATTTTTTAAAACATTTGCAAAATTTAAAAACGTGTAATAACAGCATGTTTTCGTATCGTAATTTAACAGGGGGGGCTAATTCTGGCAGTCGTGATGGAAATGCATTTCTAATCGAATAAAATTTTAATCGTACGAAATTTTATAATTCTGTTATTCGATACGTAACGAACCGCATTAATTCTTAAGGGTTAGAAAATAAAATACTGAGGCCCATCATTAGAACTTGCCGTTAGTTAAAGGCAGAATTTTATCAGACCGATAAATTGCTTTCTGTTAATAAAATTAAGATGTGAGAATACACATGGTAATCAATACTTGTGTGCCACATGAAATTACCTTCTCGATGCCAAAAGGAATAAATTCTAAAGTACTATATTATTTAATTGATTATAAAATAAGGTAATTAATCATTTGCCGCTGGGTATGTAAATTTTATGTGCACATGTATGTGTATTTTATGTTTTCATTTTGCTTTGTTTGGTTTTTAACCAACCGTGTAAATGTAAAAAAGTCTGTTGTAAGATTTTTACTCTCATTTTTAAAATACAGATGGAATATTATAATATTTTCTCTTTGATTTTACGTACGTAAAGTATTATCGTCTAAACTGCCGGTCGGATATTAAAAAATTAAGTCTTAAATTGTTAAAATAATCAGTAAAACAATCGAATTACTTTTTAGATTATTTTTTTGTTATCTCTAGTAATCCTGTTACGAATAATTTTTTAATTGTGTCTGTCTAATCATTATCAATTAGTAACTATGAAAAAAAAACAAACTAATTGTATTGTACTGATTACTTTTCGTTTTTGAACAAAATAATTTAATTACCACTGACTACGATTACAATAGGTGTGGAATGGTCTAAATTCTAGAAAGTGGATGGCAGATTTAGCTGAATTTAGCATAATACAGGAAAAAGTCTTAAACACAGAAAAAAGTATATTTGGAACTGTTGTTTTTCTCACATACATATCTACAGATATCCTAAACGTGATATCGTGTTAGCTCCCTAACAATAACAATAATAAAAAGTAATTAGTAGTATAGTTCGTATCACGGCGGACCCAAAAGGTCGCACATGTAAGAGTATTTATAATTTGAACTAAGTTTTGGCCAACTCTATTAACTGTAGTTTTGTAATATAACATAAACATCATTTTTTTATTGTAGTGGATTCTGTAGGGCTTGTTATGGATTGGCTTCACTCTATATGCGACAATTTAGCTTATGAAGAAATTCGTTTAAGCAAAAATTTTTATATAATTTTGTGAAATCAGAAAACGTTGGAATAATCGGTAATGAAACAAAACTAATCAGAAAAATAATAGTTCATTAACAAGTACTAGTGTACTGAAAAAATTAAGACAACATTGTTGTTGTTTTTTAGTCAGATAAGATCAAGCAAATTGTTTAATAAAGCACTTTAATCGCCGCAGTGTTAATTCAATTAAAATATACTGATATAAAATATAATTCTAAATTTATGAATGTATGTACATACATGATGTATGCTGTATGCACCCTACACCGATACATGTTGCCAAATAGATATGTTTGTAATACAATCGGCAACGTTGTCGTCGTCTAACGACATTAAAGACAAGAAAAAGAGTTTTCTTTATAATACATATATTTTCAAAGTTTGGGTACTGATCTGGTTGTGAGCAATGATAAGATAAAGCGGTTTTTTGTGAATTAATGTCCCTATACCTTTGGTCTGTCTTATGGCCAGCGAGTTTAGTCTTACGTTTATAGTAAAGTCTATGTAGGTACAGTTTTATTAATACAATAAATATTTCCTGAAGAAGCTATGTAGAGAAGTAACGAAATATCGAAATAATAACTATTCTAATTGACCTGAAGCTTAACAAAAAGTTTATATTTTACTCAATAATAAGGTCAACTAAACTCCTTGATACAATCAAATAATATTTATTTAATTCAAATTGTGTAACGATACTTTTAGTCAACAAAATAAAACTGTAGGTTGTATTTTAGCCTAACTTGGCTGGGCATATCTTATCAATTTAAATATGTACTTATATGTTACCGATTTTTAGCATATTTGAAAATTTTTAAAATGTGTGTAGTTGCTATTTGATAAGCATTTTAAAATTTATTTGCTAATACACCAATTTAATTATAACCAGCTAATAATCGCAATTTAAACGAGTGATAATCTTTAATGTACATTAAAAAGTAAATAATATGTATGTACGAGTATTTTCCAGAATATGTTAATATTAGATGGAACTTCGAACAAAAATCAATATTTAATTGAAATAATTGTAAAATGAAATTGTTTTATAATTTTCTTTTTCATTACATATAATATAATAAACTTAAACATATGGAAAAATCAATCAGGTATAAATGAAAAAAAAATTGTCAATCCACCTGTAATTATTTTATATTTCTATAATATCACGTTTCTATTACATTAATAGTAATTATTTTTTAAACTAAAAACTCTTACAGGTACATATGTACTCAATACAGTTTAAATATGAAGGGGTAAAACAACTACAGGTAATCACTTTTTTATCAATAGGTTTAATTTAGTAAAATACAAATATAACCCTTGGAAAGATAACTTGACATTTTTTTTTTTTTTTTTTTTTTTTTTTTTTAGACCAATACTCAGGGGTAAACCCCTACTCATGCAGTGTGCATTGTATTGGAATGTGAAGATGGTTGATAGTAGTTTTTTTTTTTTTTTTTTTTTTTTTTCATAGATTTTTGTATTTTTTTTTTCGCGCCTTTTTATTTGTTGATGAAACAAGTTGCTGGTAATTTGTCCACTCAAGAGCCAGTGTTATACCTTCACCCTCAAATGATCAAACAGCAATGGCCTCATCTGTCGGTGGATGGTGAGCGTCTTCAGTAGATTAGCTGTTATCTTCCCAGAAGGTGGCGCTGTACTCCTGATCATTGGTTTCAGGTGGAATAGATTAGAAATGTCAGGGGGCGGTTTCTTGCAGATGGTCTTCCTGGAGGGGGGGGGGGGGGAACCTCTTATTTTATTTAAATTTAATTTTTAATTTAGATTGTAATTTTAGAAAACCGCAAATATTTATTTTTATAATTTTGTCCTTCGCTGGAATTGAACCTTGGTCGTGTGAGTTTCTGTGCAAGCGCTCTACCAGTATGCCACGGCCCCCCCCCCTTGACATGTTAAATTAAAATATTTAACTTTTAATTTGTTCGCAATGTCCTACCACAAATTCTTCATAAACAATAAAAGCAAAGCGAGAAAATAAATGCTCATTTATGTCATAAGATCTTCAGAACAGTGATATATCTTATTGGCCGTCATTTATTAATTTGTTGTTTTAATATTTGCTATTTGCAGTTACATGCTCTTAAAATATTAAAGCGCTTATGGCGCATATTCAGGAATGATCACTGGCTATTAACTTTTTTTTAAATATATTCGTATATTTACGAGGGCGGATTGATACTGAAGCTACCTAAGTAGGAAAAAAACACTTTTTTCAAAAACCATTTATTTCTCAACATAGTCTCCTTTTAGCTCAATACACTTAGTAAGACGATTTTCCAACTTTTTTATACCATCTGAATAATACGATTTTGGGAACTCCTCAAAATACACATTAGTTTCGGTAATCACTTCTTCTTTTGTGATTAATCTTTTTCCAGTGAGCCATTTTTTCAAGTTTGGAAACAGGAAAAAGTCACTAGGGGCTAAATCTGGACTATTAGGTGGATGATCAACCAATTCAAAGTGGATTTCTCGTAGTTTTAGCATCGTATCTAATGCTGTGTTAACCGGTGCGTTGTCTTGAAGAAAGGGCACTTTTTCTTGTTCTAATGTGGTCGTTTTTCCTTGATTGCATCAACCAATTGATCCAATAATGCACGATAATACTCTCCTGTGATTGTGGATCCCTTTTCAACATAATCGATGAGCAATATTACGTGTGCGTCCCAAAATACAGTGGCCATAACCTTGCCAGCCGATTTCGCTGTCTTCGCCTTCTTCGGAGCACTTCCACCCATTGCTTCGATGTATTTTTGGTTTCAGGTGTGTAGTGGTGGACCCACGTTTCATCAACAGTTATTAATCTTCGCCAAAAATCAGCAGGATTATGCTTTATCATGTCCAAACACCGCTGTGAAGTGATCTGTCGAACTCGTTTTTGTTCAACACTGAGCAAACGCGGCACCCATCTTGCCGATTGCTTTTTCGTATGCAAATGTTCATGCAAAATGTTGAACACACGTTCATATGATATGTTTACCATTTCAGCAATCTCACGTATTTTAACCCGGCTATCATTCATAACGATATCGAGGGTTTTCTTGATATTTTCTTCAGTAACCACATCTTTTGACCTTCCTGTTGATAGTATTGTTGCAGTGCTTGTTCGGCCTTGTTTAAATTCAGCAATCCAATATTTTACCATATAATATGACAGAGCAGATTCGCCGTAATGTTTATAAAGCTTTTCTTTTGTCTCTTTCGCGGTTTTGCCTTTCAAATAATAGTGTTTAATCACTACACGAAATTCATGTTTTTCCATTTTGCAAGAAACACAAAAGTTGCTTACTTCAAACAACTACAACAAATAAACTAATCGATGAATTTTGCTAAAATTTTAACAGCTGACGTTCGACAGATCGTAATTTCTAAGAACGAAAAAGTTTTTGTGTTTGTGCTGCCATCTAGCGCTAGGTAGCTTCAATATCAATCCGCCCTCGTAAGTTCTTCACATGTTGTTACTTTCAGCATCAAAAGTTTAAATTTAATGATGGGTAAAGCTGTAATTAATTGCCAACTAACTAACACATTCAAAGACTAGCTGATTGATTTCATTTTAAATTTTTATAATTTATACATACATACATACATACATAATTGGTCATTACAACCCTGTTTTAGGGTTATGGCCTAGCTTTTCGCAGCGCCCATGAGTACCGGGACTTACAGTTTAAAGTCGACTACGAACGAAAGACTTTAGAAACTTGTTAGTGGCAATCAGCAGTCGCCGAAAGATATACTTTTTTATTTCTATTTTTTTAAGATGTAAGAGATAGGGTTTAAACCCCCACTACTAGTTTATATTTACAGTGAACTCGCGGAAACGTGAACTAATTTTTACCAAGGGTGTTCACATTTTCAAATTTGTTCACCTTTTCGATCGGTAAGATTTTAAAACAAAAATATGCATTTTAGCAATAGATATTGGCTAAAACTTAATCAGATTTGGAAATTTTATTAAAAAAAATATTATATAAAATTTTCTTCAAACTTTTTTGCCATTTTTTACATTTTCGTGAATATGAATCAAAAAAAATTGTAATTCAAACGAATTGTATACATACATAAATATGTATATGTATGTACATATAAAGTTTTCTACTACTAAAGTTTCTATAATTAAAAAAAATATTGTATTATATAGGTTAGGTATACTTATGTATATGGGTGTAGCAAAAGAATTCAGTCTTCAATAAATTCCTTTTAAAAGATGGATTTTTTCCTAAATAGTACTTTTATTGGAAAAAATCACTTATCTTTTTTTGATATGTGTTTTTTTCAACCATCTCAAATATGGCCTTTTCCTTAAGATTTCTAACCTACACATGTGCATGTTTTGTTGAAATAGATAGCAAAGTAATTGTTCACGTTTTAGCGCTATTTCACCTTGTTCACGTTTTAGAGTAGTCAATGCAAACATAAAAGTGTTCACGTTTCCGAGTTGTTCATGCTTCCGGGTATTCACGTTTTCGCGAGTTCACTGTATTTAGATATGATTTTTGAATATGAGCAAATACGTACTCGTATATGCAAACTTCATGGCAGTTTTTAATTGACAGCTATGATCGCAAATTTATAACAAAATAAGGTAGGATTTGTTCTATAGGAAACGTCTTGAAAAACTGTCTAAATTTTAAGTTACATATTTGTTAATTTCCTAATTTAACTAAATTTTTATTATTTTTTCTTTTATCTTTCAATATTAGGACCTACCTTTTGTTCATCATTCGATTTATCTTTAAAATTATTTGTATTATTGCGTTTATAACATGTTGTTGTTGTTGTAGATGTCATTAACTGACTGCAGTCATTTATGCATTGAGAACTTGCCATCATTATGTCATACTGACTCATTTTAAAATTGAAGCCACTCAAACGTTCAAATCGTGTTTTTTAACTCAAATCTGTAATATGAAAAAGAAAAATTAAAATGAAATAATTAAAATTATAATATTATTTTTGCGGCATAACATTTAATAATGACAACAGAAATTATATGACCTTATTAGAGCTCATTTACATAGGACCAAACTCTCGTGTGAACGGTGTAGTTCACAATCATGGAGCGAAACAAGTGGTACATATTCGCCCCTATCGTGTTTGGCGTAGTCGATGTCGTATTCCGACATTTTTCCTAGATTAAAGCAATCAAGCAAGATTTATCATTAATCTTTTACAAAAATATCGAAATACGACAATAATACGTCAAATATACATACATACATAACTGGCCTTTACAACCCTGTGTCAGGATTACGGCCTAGCTTCTCGCAGCACTCATGTTGTGTGTGTAAATTTCTATCCATGAGTACCGGGACCTACAGTTTAATGTCGACTCCGAACGACATGGCAATTAATTACTCTCAGAGCTTTTGCCAGAAGACTGCTGAGAGGTAGTCGCCGAAAGAAATATTTTTTTCATATTTCTTTTTTCAAGATGTCGGTGCTGAGATTTGAACCCGGCACTATCGTCTTAGTAAGCCAACACACTAACCACTAGACCACGGCGACTATGGTAAAGGTAATTTTAGGTAAATGTGTCTTTAAAAAACAAATAATAATAGAAAGTTACATTTTGATATTCAGTTAAAAGAAAAAATTAACGCAATTAATAATAAGAAAATAAATAATAAGTGTGACCCTACTTTTAGTCTCATTTTATCCTATAAACGTCAAGATTAAGCAAATATTTTATTTATATATTTTTGCAATTGTATAAATATAATAATTTCTGAAGACGTTACACGAAGAGGCAGCGAAATATCTAAAATAAATATTTAATATTAAATAAAAAAAGACTTGATGAAAAATTATAAATTATGATTTGGTAAACCATACGTAATCACCCCATACACAAATTAGAACAAAATTTTGACATTTGCGCTGCCGACGTTTTGTTCATGATATACCAAATCGATGGCTCGTATATACGGCGTATTATAATATATTCTAACAGCTTCAACCAGCAACAATGAATAGACAGCTAATTGACCAATCACACTATACATATAATCAATTCGACTTGATATACAAAAATTTTGTTATTATTGATTTTAAATATGTAAAATAAAAAATTGCCTTTAATTTTTTTTTTTTTTTTTTATAAATTTAATTTAAATTTTTAAGGATAGCCGTAAACCTCCCTTAAATGGCCTTTCTCTACTTAAACCTATCTTTCTTTATCCTTATATGTACTATATTTTTTATTTTTCTAAAGCGAATAATATATACATACATACATATATGGAACGGTGCAGACCGGTACTAATTATAAGAAACAAAACCACAGCCCTCGCACTTCTCTCTAATGTACGGAGAATTTTCATTCAGAAACACAAGTTAATGAGATAAACTTTTAGGGTTTGGTGAGGCATTATTTTTCTAGTCTCACTAGCTTCTTCACAAGAATCGTAAAAAGCGCACCGCACAACGTACAATTTGTACATGCACTCAATTAAATTAAAATTACCCAGTTGGCTCTGTCTTAAAGATATCCCAGAGAATGGGTGCAAGACAACAGACTATCCTGCATGACGCATACACTACTGCCAGAACAATTCGTCAAACAAATGGCGCAAAAATCGAGGACAACTGGTTGAGCGACAATGTCACTGAAGTTGCCGTCCACTGTATGCACTATGCAAGAATATCGTCATTGCTCAGTTTATCATCGACAACTTCAAGAAAATATACCACAAAATGACGTGTGCGAACACCTCCGACATGATGTGGACAGCCGTTAGTGACAGGTCTTGAAGACATCTTTGACGAAAATGTCATGTACGACGATTGTGCCAACTGGGTATTTTCTATTAATATACATACATATCCACATATATATGTTTGTAAGTACATAGGCATGTATTTTTTAATTGTCATAACCATGTGTAAAAAAAAATTTTTTTCCCTTGCACTTGAAAATCGTATGAGGCAAAATGTTGTTTAACGCAAAAAAAAAATCGAATAAATCAGCAGTTGCAACAAAACGTGCATAAAAATGGCAAGACATTATGTATATGTATGTAATTATTTGAATAACGGTCAAACTGTGGCGCGAACAGAAAAGTGGGACAAGTTCATGGCCAAAGTAAGAAAATAAAATCACACCACTAAAGGCCAGTTTACACTACAATTTTACAAGTTCTAAGGTTTTCATTAGAATTGTATAGTACTAAAAAATTCAATAGAAAATATTTTATTACATTTTGTTTTTTTTACACTACCACCTTAAATAAATAAATAAAAATTTTTATATTATATTATCCAGAGCTGTAGAGTCGTCAGAAAATAGTTATAATCCCGACTAACCATTAATTAGTTAACTAGTACTTAATTCCAATAACCGCTGAAATTTTTAAAGTTCGACTCCAAAGGACATACATATTCATGCTTAAGTATGTTCGAGTATGCTTTTATAAAAACAGCGATAATTACGCTGTGGGTACTTTATGAACTATAGTATTTTCAATAATAAACCAAATACTTAAAGTGATAAAACTGCAAATTGTAAATTTAAAGTAAAAATTACTCTGTATTTCCCTTTAGAAATAGCATAGCCTCTATCAAATCTGACTGGCCGTCCTATCGGTGACAATACCGTGCGTGCAATCTGGGATAATTTCAGGGAAATTTTTCTTTAATGTCTAAATTTGAAGAATGATCAAATTTTTATACTTCATTTAATATTGGATAAAAGCCTATTTTAATTTTAGCTAAGACTGCTTCTATGCTTATTCTGTTTTGTTTGTTTGTTTGTTTAAGCGAAATCGCTTCAATTACTCCAGTTCGTCTAAATATTTTTCAGAAATTATGTTGTTCAGGGATGAGCAACACGCGACCCGCGGGCCGCTTACGGCTCTTTCAACCTATTTATGCGGCCCGCCAAACAAATGTTGCTGCTTCTCAAAAATACACATAATATATAGACACATTAATCAACGAATTTCAATTACGAAGAAACTGAGAAGAGAGCAGTTTCCCTGAAAATGTTTTCCTAACCATTAATTATCGATGTGGATACAGTTCCCGAAGACTTTCAAAGGGAAGTGATGGACATGCAGAATAATACTGATGTAAAAAATGTATTTCTCTCAGTAAACATCGAGAATGTTTATAAATCCGACCACCGACCAATTACCACCGATCAAGACTGAGTAATGCACGATTAGAAACTTGTGTATGTGTAGCTACCTCATCAATTCCGGCTGATATTGATCAGGTTGTATCGAAAAAACAGTGCCAAATTTCTCATTAAAAATTTCAAGTTCTGCTAGTGTTTGTACATATTCCTTAACGGATGTTAATTCTCATAAGAATACCAGTATTAGGATCTTAGGCTATTAAAATTCATACAATATGTATAATATAGATCCATTAAAATATTCGAATTAAATTCGATACAATATATAACAGCTATTTAATTTTATTCTACTGTGTTAGAACAAATGCCTGCTTTTGTTCGAGAACTTCAATTATTACACACTTTCATATCAATGAATTTGGGTACTTGAATAAAACAACTTTTATAAAGTAAATGATGATATACTGATCGTCGCCAATTTCGAGAATATTTTTTTTTTTTTAATTATTTATTATTATTTTTTGGAATATTTTATGCACGTATAGTATTGTACCAAAAAGTTATGTAGTCGGAGTCGCGAAAAGTTTAGGTACTTCGTCTTCGATAAAAATACTGTAATTCCGACTTCACTTCTAGACTCCGACTCGAAGTTCACAGCTCTGATATATATCCGGTAAATACAGGCCTAGGTGTACTATTGTTTGTCAAAGAAATATATGTATGTACTTATACATACTACAAAATCAGCGTATTTTTACGCATATTTTGTTTTAATTGGTCCTTTCATTCAGTTATGTTCTGTTTGTTGCTTAGATTTTAGAAGTTACTCTTTCCGTGAAACAGTGTCACTTATTTCCGGCATGAAAACAAAAAAAGAAAATACATGCGTATATACAACTTACATTTGTATAAATTACCGCTATATTTAGATTTAATTATAGTATTTTTTGGAAAATAAGTACGACATTTGTAATAAATATATGTATGTATGTGTACTATTATGTCTTATTGTTATAAAGTTGTAATTTTTTCATTAGTAAGAAAATGTTTTTATTTTGCGTCTTCAAAATATGCCATTATGTAAAACGAAAAACATGTTGTTGTGCTACAAAATTATAAAGACTACCTGCATTTAGATTTTGTTAATAAGAAAAAATATTGAGTAAAGAAAGGTACTTGTCAAATATTTGACGAAAAAAGCGCAACTACTAATTTATGTATACACTTACATACATATTTTGTTTTATATTTGTGGCCTCATATTTAATTAATGAAAATCTTAAATATTATTTCTTATTACCTTATTTTAAATAATTTCTTTATAAAAACTTTTTCATAATATAAAATTCTTGCACAAAATATTTCCATATTATTTCATCAAATATTTGCCTAAAGTGAACGTAGCTTAAGAATTTTTTTTACCTATATATACATGTCACAAAAAGCAAATTAACTTCCAAATATGCAATTTATATAATAATATATTATATAATAATATATTATATAAATTTTTTGTTTCCAAGATAACTAAACTTTTTGTATAAGAAGTAGTAGTGGGTGATGTTCTATTCAAATATTTTCAATCATTTTAGATCCTTGGCGTCACTCCGATCAACAGTTAAAATAATACAGAACGAAAAAAATAGATAATTAATGAAAGTAATGAGAACATAATTGAAATTACTATAAACAAAAACATAATTATCATTAATGATACCTATGAATACTACGAATATATTGTAATAGTAAAACAATAACAAAAAAAAATAATAATGCACACACGTGAGTAAATGAGAAAGAAACATATATACGACAACATTAATTTGGCAATTTATAAAATAAAACCACAAATAAAATGAAAAATAAAAACAGTTTGTTTACATAATAATAAATGAAAATAATGGCAAAAGATTTGGGGGAAAATTCAAAGTGAAAAATAAAATATTACAAAAATATTGCACAATTTTAAATACAAATATTTTCTATTCACATTTTTTCCAGCGGTTTTAATACCTATAATTTTTTTGTTTAATTTGTTATTGTAGCGATGTATTATCAAAATTATATGTATGATTTATAAAAGTATTATTGGCTTTTTTATATATTTTTTTGAATATTTTTTACTAAACAATAATTTTTCTTTTTTTTTCTACATTTGAAGAAACGGAAAAACAAAAACGATTCCAATCGCTCACGCTTACAATGTTCTGTATCACTGAACCGTTTAAACGATCGAAACTGACTAAATCTTTATATATACATACATATATTTTTTTTATTATTTTGGGATCAAAAGTTTTTGTTGTTACTTTCTTGTTTAACCGGCTGTTATTTTCTGCAATTTCCCCCAACAATTCTCATACGACAACATAAACTATAAAAAGCACTCTCAAGAAAAAACTCTCTCAAAGAAAGCTGACTAAAATAAAAAAATAATATTATAAAACAACATTAAATAATTAAGAAAAACACTTACAAGTACAAGGAATTTTTACTATTACCTTAGCAATTAGTAAGAAAAAAATAAAATTAGCTAAAGCTTAAATTTTAACATGAAATGTTATGGTTAAAGAAAGCTTTCTAATAATTAACATACGCAAATGAGTTCGTACGAGAATAAACAAAATAAGCAAAAATATTCGGTTATTAATTTAAATTAAAAACCCCACATTCTACACTTACAGGGGATAACAGTTGATGTTAAAACAAGCTTCTCAAATATTAACCCAGCAATTATGCTGTAATAACAATTTGCAAATATTTAATACATCTTTAAAGAGGTAAAAAAATCGCACAAAAAAGACAGCAAATAGATAATGTAGGTTTTATATACGAAGCTATGGATTTAAACCCCCGCTCTGATATTTTGAAGGAAAGAAATATGAAAAAATATTATATCTTTTGGTTTCTAAATAATGGCTTCAAGGTTTTAAGCTGGTCTACACAGTTACTAGGCTTAAATCCTATTGAAAGTTAATGGCAAATAGTCAAATCCGCTCTTTGAGGAAAAAAATCCTTCTAATGAATAACAGTTTTGTGAATTTTTTAAATATGCGTAAAAGAACATTCCGATCGAAAGGTTTTAAAGACTCGTTCGTAGACTCAATACCAAAATGCTCCTTGAACCTTATTAAAAATAAGGATATTTCCACTAAGTACAGAAGTAAATAAATAGTAATTGAAAGGAATCATTTAGTTTACTTAATAAAAAAAAGAGGTTTCTTAGGCCATCAAATTTGATAAATTTCTCTTCTAACAGATAGTGCTCCGAAAATGACAATAACAAACTTTATTAATCGTAAATAAAATGATGTATCTTCGCTCTATGCTCGGAGAGGAATGCGCACCAGAGTCCGACAAAAAACAATTGCTGATTGCCCTTCGTTGTTACATGTATAATTAAAGCCAAACCTACAGTTTCCTAAAATATCACTACATGCCGCGTGTATGGCGGCCTTCGATTTTTTTATAATATTTACAATGTCGCGAGTATGGCGGCATTCGTTCATTAAGGGTTAACAATATTTATATTTTTTTTTAAGTTTTGATCTTGGAAAGTTTTGTGTTTTTCATATTATTTACTTTATAAATAAAATAAAAAAAACATTTACGTTTTTCTAATGTTTTTTCGGCCTTAAAGATGTATGGGGTTTTTTTATTTACACTGTATAAGAAAAAATTGTTTTTAAAATTAATGACATGTATTACAAAGAGCAGACAAAAAAAATTATCAACACGTGGTTAAAATAGTGCACTGTCCACTATACATAGTGGACACTTAGTCACTATGTGGTATAAATACTACTACATATATTCTATTCAGAATTAAATTACTCACCTATAAATCTCACAAAAAATAATAAAAATAGACGCCCACTTACTTGATAAAATATATTTTTTTTATGCTAGATATACTTTCGATAAAAATATTAAATTTGGCATTTTCTAAAATTATACTTACGCTTATAACATACTTGTACGTACATAGTATGTATGTATGTATGTATTAATCGATTTCAAAATAAATAAAAATCAATGTTTTCTAATGTTCAGAGATTCAAATATTTGTGCATAATAATTAATGCAAATATTTTGTTGGGTGGATGCAAGGTAGGTTCCAGTGATGTAAAAAGCTGCAATCAATTGGCATTGAAATGAAAATAATTTAAACAAAAATGATATCAGAATAAAAGAAATGAATCTTTTCTATATTGCAATGTTTTGTGATTGCAATCATTGTTTTATTTTTAGAATTGGTTCTACGATTTTTATGAAATTAAAAAATTTAGAAATAACTGTTCAACAAGATAATTATCTCGAGCACAAACCCGGTATATAGCAAACGTGGCTAACACCCAATCAATACCGATTTAAATGTAATTGAAAATTTATGACAAATTTTAAAACTGGGGGTTATTATTGCCTATGTTCTGATAATTGAGTCGCTTATTTTATGCGTTTTCGATTTGAAATCGCAAATAAGTTTTCTGCAAAACAAAAAGGCTAGAAATTTGGAGATTTTAAGTCGCTAATGTACCCTGAAGCGTTTTGATCTATTGTATCAAACGCCAACTTAAAAATATGTATAAAAAAACTATATAGAATATAAATTGAATATATTTTATTTTCTAAAATCTATACATATATGGGCAATTTCAAAAATTTTCAACATATGTTGAAACTGAGTTCAGATGCTTATTATTACTCCAGTTTTTCGAATTGACCAAAACGGTCAAAAGGGAATGGTAGGCCACACTAGAAAACTGGGAAATTCCAAATTTCAGACCATCAGTTCTTTATTTTTAAAAGTTATGGGCACTCATATATCGAAAAACTCAAAAAACAGGCTTGAAATTTACAAGAGTTTTTTCATATTTCATCACTTTTCTACTTTTAGTTTCAAACTTCCGATGCTCACTGATATAAACTAAAGTCACTAGACTTTGTAGATATTTATACTATAAAAGTTATGCCCATACTACTATTTGGGAAAAAGTTGTATAGCGGTTCATTTTTGAAACCAAAATGTTCCGATTTTTCAATTTTCGCAGTTTTTTCTATAGCGTTTTTGCGCCGTTCAAGAAAATTGCATTTCGTCAACAGTATTTAAAAGATGGTATAATTTGCTAAAATTTGCGCCATATCACGTCGATGTCAGGCTGCAAGTTGCTGAGAACGATGACCTCAAACTTTTATAGAATTGGCGTAAATTTTTCAAAAATGACAGTTTTTCGCGCCTGACATTTGCAATCTTATTTAAAACTGGTTTATGTATTGCGTGATCTAAACTTCTTAGTAAATGGCACCTCAACGTCAAGAAGGCGTTAAAATATTTTGAAACGCAAAAATTTTATAAAGAAAATAAAAATTTTGCGAAATTTCATGATTTTGTTTCGCGTTTTTTTTAGTTAATCAGTGGTTTACAATTAATGTAAAGTATTGGAAATGAAGTGCGGCGATGAACTAAAGATCATATATAAATACGGTTGAATTCGGTCCATATTTAGCGGGTACAGCGGCATTTTTCTTCAAACACATTTTGCTTTGTGACATCTGCAGTTATGTATAGATTCCGCCGCGATTAACAGCAAATGAAAGGTTTTTTTAAGCTTGATAATAAAACCGAATAGGCATTAAAAAATTTTCATTGTTTTAAATTTTACAGATAAAAAAAAAATCCAACCTCAAAAATAATTCTTATATAATTTTTTTTATTTTTTAAATTTGGAAGTCAAAACATTGTTTTTCTGTAAATTAGTTATGCGTTATATAAACACGTATTATAACATTTTTGCAAAAATTCGCCTTTTTTAATGTTTAGAAATTTTAATTATAATTCATATTTTTTATGTATTTTATCAGTGCATTGATGAATTTGGACTGCACTGATGAATTTGAAATGAGTTTCATGCATCCATATAACATTTATTAAAATAAACCAATAAATTTAACTTTAAATTTTTTTTAAGAGATTTTAACTTAAAACCTCCATAACTTTCGCGCCGTTTGCAATAAATGATTAACGCGAACTGTTTTGGTATGCTAAAATATCACCCTTCACGTGACCAAAGCGTCATTCGTGTCATCCAAAAAAAAAATTGGAAAAAAAAAAATATCAAAATGTCGAAAATTTTTGAAATTGCCCATATACATGTTTGTTTTCTTTTTATTGAAACAATTATTCAGGGAAAAACCCCTACTAAATGCTGCGCATTGTACTGAAATTTTTGTGGAAAGGACAGTATATTATCACAACAGAAGATATATTCTGTTTTCTTATATTATTAAGCGCCTTAGGAATGACACAAATTGCTGTGAATTGATCATTTATAGGCCAGTGTTATACCTTCACAGTTGAACGATCAGCAGCAATTGCCCATCGTTGCATGTTGATTGTGGTGAGTGCCTTCGCAAAGGTTTTTTGCTGTAATCTGCTACTTCCCAATACGTGGCGCTTTTCTCGTGATCATTCGTTTATAAAGGTTAAGGTGGAATAGAGTGGAATGTCAGGGAACGGTTACTTTGTAGATGGACTTCTTGGAGGAGGAGGGACCTCTTATTTTTAAATAATTTTGAAAAAAACGCTCTTTCTGACTGATAATTCTCATTGATTGTAGTCATCCAGCCCAAATTTAAAACTTTACCTTTAACCGTTCTCCAAATACGTAAAACTTAACATTTAGTTTGTATGAGAGGTACCACGTTCATTTTTTCGAATTCCCCCAATTTTCAAGTGATGATTTGCATGGTCATGAAGTCACTCAGACTAAGTTCAGAAACTTTATTTTAAATATTCTCCGTATTAAAATCAATATTTAGAATATATGGGAGGTGCCACGCCTACTTGTCCAATTCCGCCTAATTTTCAAGTGATGAATTCAATTGACTATGGAGTCTTTCAGAATAAGTTCAGAAACTTTACCTTTAACTGTTCTCAGGATATACAAAAATCAAGGACAACTTAAGAGGCGATTTGGGCTTCCTTATCATTCACATGCGATTTCCGATTTTAACCAAACATTAATATTAACCAGTACTTACCCTCTTGATAACATTAATTTAAATTATTCCACACATAATCGCATTTTAAATTTTTAAAATTGCGATTATGGTTTACAGCTACTATCGTATCGCTTAAAAAATATATTTTTATATGTTGTAGCTAATACAACACAACATTTAGGTGTTGTGAATGACAATAGGGGCCTTTAAGTCGAATATTCATCTCTAAACATCTTTTTTTTTTTTTTTTTTGTTTGTTTACCGAATATTCAGATTTGTGTTTAAATCGAAAAGTAACAAAACTCGCGTTTGTCATAACATACTCCATGAATTTTTAAAATTAAAAGCGATTTGAAAACGTAGCGTTCGTCAGAACATTGGCGCATATATTGTATTTCAATTCGAAAAACTTACGAACCCATAAAATTTACGAATTTTCAGACAATTATTCTATTCTTCATTGTAATTTTCAAATTTTCACTAGATTACACTAAAAGCAGTAATAAGCTCCCATGTGCTGGAAATCGCAAATCGCATGAAATAGGCGAACTCGATATGAAATCGCAAAAGAGGTGTGCTAGAGTTCACAATCGCCAGAAATTAGGCGTTTTCAAATCACAAACTTTTACGCATGTGATCTATAAGAGAAATTGCATATTTTCTTAAAAATTTTCATATAATTTAAAATAAAAGCATACATGAATAGAATATGTAAAATAAAAAGTATGTATGTTCTTTTTCATTGCTCATCTCAAAGAAAACGCTTTCTAATACGTTGTTTTCTTTCATATTGTTTTTTTTTTTTTAATTAAACTTAACAATGACGCAGCTGGCATTTTTATTAATTTTATTTAATATTTTGTTTATATTATGTTTGTTTTTATTACTTTTGACACTTAAAACATGTTTTCATTTTTCGAACATAACTTCGAAAAATAAATGAAACGCACGATTTCCAACACATGAAAAACTAAAATTGGCGATTTTGAAATCACAAGTGATTTGAAATCGCACGTTTTCCAGCACATGGGCGAAAGCCAAAAAAACCCCCCCACAAAATTTGTGTGTGTTTTAGAATGGAAACTAAATTGTCTAAGAAACTGCATCATTTATTTGTAGAGTTCAGAGTAAAATATCACGATTTTATGGTTGGCTTTTCAAAAATATTCCTCACGAAATAATTTGTAATCAACTGTTTATATTTTGTTGTTACACAAATCGATTTGGTATTAAATGTATCGCATCATGTTCTCACACACACACTCACACACACACAAAATTAATAAGATTTTATCTCTATTTCTTCTTTCTATTGATCTCTATATACAATTACTGACTCGTCTTGGAAGTACAACTAATCTCGCTTTAATAAGGATATTAATTCTAATCTTGCAGGACGACTTCCTTCTTCTTTTATCTCGGCCAGCATTATACTTGTCGAAGAGATATGAATTCATACAACAAAGTAATTTTGACGGCATACTTTCCCCAGAAAAAAATCACTCTCAGTTTTTAAAATAGTTAAAATTCCGAAAAACTATATGTCTGCTTATACGGCCAAAGATTTGCAATTTTCGTTTTTCTTTTGCGTTCAACACAGACGAATATTTTGTCGGCAACATTCCCATATTATTGTATTGTGTATTGTGTTAAAAATTATAAAAGAATGCCAACAAAGCGTATCACCAAGTACTGAACACAAAACGATTTTCTCTTCCTCACCCGAAATTTGCTCGCTCCCAAACAAAATTTTTCCCTTCCAAATATTCGCCCGTCTAAACGCAGCCTAAAGCTTTAAAAACTCGATTTCTTTAACCCATACACACAACCATATCGTGGCATATTTTAAGAGTATGTGTATGTAACAAACAAAAATTATAAATTAATGTCTGTGTATAATAATAAAAAAAAATCCTTATATTTTATACGTTTATTTGTTTTGAAAATTATTTAAAAAATTAAAATATATTTCCTTATTTAGATTACACCTAAAACAAGTGAACATCATAATTATAGAAATAAAGAACTATTTATTACAATGACGACGAAAATGTTCATTTAAATATTCATTTATAAACAATTCTTAACTTGAAAAGTAAAAAAAAATATATATTTATAAATAAGAAATAAAAATACGGCTATTTTTTTAAGTTATAAAAAGTGAATATGAATTGGAAATAGTCACTGAGGTTTCTTAAATGGTTATAAAGGAGAAATATTCAAACATTCTTTAATTGTTTAATTAAATTTGAACTTTATCATAAAAATACATATAGTATGTAAAATTAGGCATGAAATAGATGATAATCTATCGCTATACAACTTTTTCTTCCCTTTTATTTTTCTTTTTTTTTGCGTGAAGAGATAAAAAGAGAAGTCTGAAAGAAACTATCATCCAGGAAAAAGTAAATGTGTACAGTAAAATTGGTAGATTCTTCACTGTTTTGTATTTTATTTTATTAGCAAAATGGCATTGAAATATTTTTTTTTGGTAAAGGGGCTGGCGGATGCTTGGTTTGTTGGGAACTTATTCAAGTTTAATTGAGTAGTTAAAGGTTTCCTTTTTACTGCGTTTTTTTATTATTATTATTATTGTTGTAAATTAAACTGAATAAATTGATTTTATATTTATTATTATTAAATATTAAATTTTCCTTTCTTTCACATCTTCATTCATGCTTTTTTGTTTTTATTTTTATGGTGTATGAGTGTGTGTGTTGTGTGTATAATAGTATTTGTATTATATATATATATATATAATTTTTCTTCTTTTTTTGTATTTTTCTTTTTTTTTATTTCATTTAAAGAGCGTTTACACAATCAGTTTCTTGTTTTTATTTTTTGAAAATTTTGTTGCTAATTATTTAAAGTTGTTGTTGTTGTAGTAGTAGCAAAATTCTTTTTGTATTTTAAGTTTACTTTTTTTTAATATATTTTATATGTATTTTTAATATTATATTTAACTCGTCTTCATACCATCATTTTTTTATCCTCATCTTCTACTTCTCTTTTTATTTCCTTTTTTATAACTTTCTTTTAATATGTTATTAATTTAATTATTTCCTTTTTTCTTTTCTTTCTTTACAAAACAATTAGTTGTAGTTCATCATTCAATCATCAATTTAATCAAATATTTTGTTGTTTTTTTGTTTTTTTTGTTAATTTAATTTTAATCATTCAATACATTTAGTTATGGATGATATTGTAGTTGTTTTTGTTGTTGCTGCTGCTGTTGTTGTTGCTGTTGTTGTTTTTTATTATATTTGATCTTGTCGCCATTTTTGTAGTTACAGTTGTAGTTGTAACAGTTGAAGTTGCAGTTATTCAAATAGTTGTAGATGTTGTAACTATTTGACAACAACAACAACAATGACCATAATAATAACAACATTAATAGAAATGATGACATCATTAGAATTAACATCATCATGATTATAATCATGTTGCAATTTTTATTATTGTAATTAATCACCATCATTGACATCATTATTATTGAATAAAATGACAATAATAATGAAATGCAAAATGATGATGATAATTTTAACTGTCCAGATGTTGGCGACGACGACGACATTGATGATGATGCTGCTGATGATGATAGTGGTGATGGCAATGATGATGAAGATAATGACGACGACAACAACAACAACGACGACGACATCGGCATCGACGAATCAATTATACAAACTGGAACGCATCACATAGCATACTTCCTAGTCCATTCTCGTGCCAATTCATTATATTTTTCCCGATCAGTTTTATATATTCTTGCAATCTCTGGTACAAGTGGATCATCTGGATTTGGATCACAGAGTAGAGAGCAAATTGATAGTAAAACTATAATTATAAAAATGAGAAAGAAAGAAACCAATATTAATAATAATTAAAGCCAAAGTAATATATGATGAATTTTTGTCACTTACCTTTTGATATAGTAAGTGCTGGGGACCATTGAGATCTTAATATATCGAGACAAATAGACCCATTGCTGTTAATATTTGGATGGTATATACGCGTTGTAAAAGCCACTTTAGGTGGTTTAAATGGATAATCTGTTGGAAAGTGAATTGTTAAGAAGAATACGCCACCTTGATACGGGCTGTCAGGCTAAAAAATAAAAAAATTAATAAATAATAATCTCTTTTTATTATTTAATTAAGTTGTAGACTTTAAAAAGTAATCCTTAATTTTTAAAAATGTAAGAGAATTTGCTAAGAGCCCATTATTTCAAATAAATTTATGCATATTTTACTTTTGTTGTCGTTGTCTATAATAGAATTACTTTTCTTTAGAATTACTTTTATGTTCAAAATTAAATTCATCCTCTTTTTTTAGATTTTATTTGCTTTTATTCAATTTGTTAATTAAAAATAAAAAAAAATATATATTTAAAAAAAAAGGATAATTCCACTAAGTACTGAAGTAAATAAATAATAATTGAAACGAATAATTTGGTTTAAATAATAAAGAAGAAGTTTTTTCTGCCATCAAATTTGGTGAATCTATTTTTTTTTAAAGACAAAATTAGTTGATTTTAACAATATCTATGAATACTTGGTTTTTGAAGATCTTGGGAAGTTTTGTTTTTTTTTAATTTTTTATTAATTAAAGTTTACTTTATATTATATGACTTTATTTATAAAAAATATTAATCAAATTTTCTAATGTTTTTTCGGCCTCAAAGATGTCAGATCGGGGTAAATCTACAAAATTTTATTGAACGTCACTGTATATTTTTGTTTTAGAGCCATCCTTAAATAAAGGCAAGCGGATGTGTTCTTACTCTCAGCGGTTACGCTGAACCGCCATCCCTAAATAAAAGCGGCAACGTTTTTTAAAAACATGAAACACAGGGTTATCCATACAACACATGTTAATAACAACACTGACTATTTTAATAATAAATTGCATCATTCTGTTGGTAGTTGTGACGTATATTTTTTTTTATAGTATTATTTTTTTTTTATTTTGTAGTCGCCGTGGTGTAGTGGTTAGTGTGTTGGCTTACTAAGACATGAGCTCTGGGTTCGACACCCAGCTCCGACATCTTAAAAAAAAATATAAAAAAAAAAAATATTTCTTTCGGCGACTACCTCTCAGCAGTCTTCTGACAAAAGCTCTGGGAGTAATTAATTGCCATGAACAAGCCTCTCAAGTCTGTCGTTCGGAGTCGACATTAAACTGTAGGTCCCGGTACTCATGGATAAAAATTTACACACACAACATGAGTGCTACGAGAAGCTAGGCCATAATCCTGACACAGGGTTGTAAAGGCCAGTTATGTATGTATGTATGTATTATTTTTTTAAATTATTTTATATTACTATTTATTTTCTTCTATTTTTTTTTTTCTTAGTCGGGATTTACAATGTAAAAATTGAGACAGACAGACGAAAATTGTAGAAATGAAGACGAAATTGAGAAGGGTGTAAGTACACGCATTTTTGTACCGGATGGTTGTCATTTTTCATTGCTACTTTTTGTAATTTTTACTTATTCCGTTTTTCTTCTAAGTTCTACATTGTAAAAGTTTTAGACAAGATCAAAAAGGAATTAAAAAATGTCAGCCTTTCAATTTTTACATTGTAAATGCCGACTTAAAAAATTAAATAGGGTTGTTATCCAAACAAATCGTCGTCCGGGAGTTTATGTGCTCTATCCGCCATTTTATATAACTCGGGTTAATGATGCCACTTTAGGTTTTTGACACCAAAATTTTTAAAATCTCCGATTTCGGCTATTTATCTCCGAAAAAATTTTGGGTCGAAAACCTAAAGTGACATCATTAATTCGATATATAAAAAATATGAAATGGCGGATAGAGCACATTGTTTACATTTTAGTAAACTATTGAACGCTCTGTCACAGTTGGAATTTCCAATTACAAAGCGTTGCCGTCGCGTTGTTTTGAGATGCTCCATACAAATTGTATGGGCATATGAGAAATTTTGACAGCTAATAAATGCTTGCCGCTTTTATTTAGAGAGATGGCAGTTAGTTTAATATATAATTTTCGAATACTATTAATGAATGCATTCCTCCGAAATTATATATTTGGCTTCTTTTATTATTATAATTATTAATTACTTTCCACTGAATTTGAAGAGAATTGAACGAATAATCATAATTTGTTTAATTTTTAATTTCTTTCTTAAAACAGACCTTGAAATTAAAAAAGCAATTTTGCTTTCAATGATAGTTAAAGGATATTATTTAAAAAAGAAAAAAAAAAATAGAACTTCGCTTTAAATATATTTCATAAATGTTATCTCAACGTGGAAAAAATAAACCTAAAATTATTTTTTCATTTGCGCGATCCCGGAAATTCCCGGGATCATACATATACAAATGTATTTATTTATTAGCAAATTACTTTCATTGAACGAAATCTAAAATTTAGAATCAATTAGTGGGAAATTCTTATTTGTACTTTTTTATCTCAAGAAATCACTCAACTAAAAGCAATGACAAATAATTTTTTTTATTTCTTACCGGTCCCATTATTGTTGCTTGCCAGTGAAATACTGAAATTTAAAAAAAGGAAAATATATTAAAGATACTGAAAAATATTTACTTCTTAGCAAAAATATAAAACTTAAATGAAGTATTAACATCTAAAAAGTTTTTAATTTTTTTTAAATAAGTCTGCACAGAAGAAAACTATGCATACATACATACGTTTGTCTTTCCGTTAATATGTTAGAAATTTGTTTAATAACTAATTAATTTATGATATAAATTTAAATAACAGATATTCGAAAATATTTATATTATTGGGGAAAAAATATTTACGATTACAAGAACTCCAGGTTCAAACCCCAGCTCTGACATTTTGAAAAAAAATGTAAAAAAATTATGTGCTGGAGGCCCGAAGTTCGAGCCACAGAAAGAGTGATCAATTATTTCTTTCGGTGACCACCGCCCACCAGTTTTCTGGCAAAAGCTCTGAGAGTAACTGATTGCCATGAACAAGCTTCTCAAAATCTGTCGTTCAAAGTCGACTTTAAACTGTATGTCCCGGTACTAATGGGTAAAAATTAAGACACAACATGGGTGCTGTGAGAAGCTAGGCCGTAACCCTGAAACAGGGTTGTAATGGCGAATATTATATGTATGTATGAAATTATGCCTCAATGTGAATTTTTTTATGAAATTATCAATTATCAAATAATAAAAGTAAATAAATAAAAGGCAATATAAGGGAAAAATTTTTTACAATAGCAATTTCAAGGTAAAACTGTTTACTATACGAGTTGCTTATTTTACTTTAAAGAAAATGGAAATTTTGACATTTGGTATTCAATTCTCCTAAAAATTGCCCATATTAATGTAGTTCAAGTATAAAACTAAAACAAATATAAAGATAAGAAAATATGAAACCAAACACGCAAGGTGTATGTATTTAAAGTATAGTTAAAATAATAATTAAATAAAAACCATGACTGTTTCCTTTTTCTTTTCTTCTTGCAGGCTTAGCACATAAGCACATGTAACTTAATTTTACAATTACATAGCATGGAGTATCACAATGTACAATACATTCTCCCATGCTATAATCGCTTTATGTTCAGAATTATACTCCCATAAAGGACACTGAAATAGCTCTTTATGCCGACGTTATGGCAAGTGTTCCAGTCCATAGACTTTAGCCATATTTCAGCCATATTTCAGGTATTAAAGAAAGTGGAAGATTGAACTCAACACAAATAAAACACAGGCAATTTTATTCCCTTTTAATAAATTTCCAAAACGTTTTCCTAGCGTTCCATTACAGTCATATAATACTCTTATACCGTTCACTGATTCCGTTAAACATAATCTAGAAGTGTTTTTGGACAGAAAACTGATGAAACAGGTATTGAACGTATTATGGGCTATAGCTCTAGCACTCTATCCACTATTAAATAAAAGGTCACAGCATTTTACTGTAAATATTACTCTATATGTGTTGTATTTGGAAGAATGCAGCGAAAACGCATATTATAAGAATCCAAGTGGCAGAAAACAATCCACAAAAATATGATCGTTTCCCAAATTGTGAGTAAATTTTTCTGTAATACGTAAGACTGATTATACGTGTTTTTTCCTATAGATAGTTTTTGCTTCAATTTCCAATTTTTGTAGAAGCTTTCTCAATAGGAAATTTGGCTTAAAAATATTAACTATAAAAAAATCCTTGGTAAACTTTTGTATTTGAAAAAATTTTCCGAGATTATTCCTAATTGGGCTAGACTAATAAATAAATACTGAAAATTTTCGCCAAACAAATTCCATGTTCGAGCCTTTTGTTAAACTTTTCTTCTAGCATACGATTGAATAATATGTATATAAACTTCGCTAGTATAATGATTGTAAAGGTAAAACGGTTTAAGGTTTATATCATTAATATGTTAAAAAAAATTTCAAAAATACTTACAATCGTCGCCGACTGGACCAGCTGAACATTGTGCAGGTGGATCTCTGCCCAAATCTTGTAATTCCTAAAATAATACAACAAATATATTAATAAATGTATTCAAATAACAGTTATATTTACATATATGTATAATAAGAATTTACGAGATATTGAATGGCTAAAAATTATACAAAGTTACGGGCTGATCAAACATTTGTTGTAATGATTCTTTTATATAGTGCCGAATTCTTTTATTTCAAAAACATATGATTTGAATATACATACATATGCATATTTATACATACACATATGTATATATATTTCATTATTAATTCAGATACATTTTATTATATTTTATATTACTCAAGCGTAAGAAAAAAAAGGAAAAAAAAAAACAACGAAAAAAGGTAAATGAAACTGAGTACAACAACATAACACGCATAGTACTTTACACACATCTTACTTTATACAAAATTTAATACAATAAACATGTAAAATATATTTTATACATATACAAAAAATTGAGTTCAATGACCCCGGGATATTGGAACATACACATACACTTGTATGTAAAAAAAAATTGTCTTATATTTTAAATGTCTGAAATCTGTATTTACTTTTTTGCAAAATACAAAATATTTTTAAAACCATAATACAAAATTCGATTACAAAAAAGTAAAATTTTGCAAGTAAAACCTTATAAACAAAATAGGCCAGAACTTAAAGTGCTGCAAGAGAAGAATGTTGGAATTTATTATTTAAATAAATGAAAAAAAAAAACCTTTGAAAATTAAGCGCATTCTTAGCAACAAAGACAATGTATGTAGTGACAAAACTCACACGTTTTGTTTTAGAAAATTTACCAATTTAAATAAATGTTTTATTTCTATTTCAAATTCTGCATATGTTAGTACCGTTATGATTAAAAGTATTCGTTCATCGCATATATTTCGAAAACTTCGAAATAAAGGATTGATGACCATTTCCTAGCACACAATTGTTCAAAGAAAATTCACTCGTATTCTTGTGGTCTTGCATTTATATTCCTTTCTTTAAGATGTCAAAACTAACATCTGTATTAATGTTATTCACTCTCAAAAAAAATATACCAGTTTTCGTTTCGGGCATCACTTTATTAAAACATTTTAAAACGTTAAGCGAAATTTTATATTCTAGTAAAACTTTGAACATGTTTAAAATTGCAGTGTTTACGAATACTTTTGCCTCTAAATGTACATATATATTAATGGCCATATAAACTATGACGAAAATTTTTTTATATAACGTATTGTCGTCTAATATTAGAGTATTAAAAAAAATTAATAAAAAAAATCAAAATATTCAGATGAGAAGACTATAACTAATACAAGATGTGAGTATGTATGAAACATAAAAGTAAAATCAGGAAGTCCCACAGCAAACTGAAATGCTCAATTAGAGCACAACAACCACTCTCACGATCATATTTTCAGTTCATCGAAAAATTATGAAGTAGAAGATCGTTAGTGGGCTGCTGCCTACGTTTAATGAAACGTCAGAAATCACAAACAAACAAATATATATTCTTTGAAGTAATTATTCGAAAAAAATTCTTTAAATATATTGTCTTTAAGAATATATGGAAAGTAGTAAAAATTTAAAGTATATGTACAGTGGTGGCCATATAATTAGAAACGACTTAGGATAGGATAGGAGGAAGTGGCAGCCTCGTAATTACAAGGCACACTTGAGCACGCATGGCGGCCCGTTGTGATACCACATGAAGAAACGACTTAGCAGCACACATTTTTCTTAATATATTTTAAAAATTAAGTTCACAATACCAAAACTAAATACTATAAATTGTAAAGTATTAAATCATTATTGAATTTATAATAAAAATATTTACAGCTGAGATAGCATTTAAAAAAAATGAACTTTAAACAAAATATAGCACTTTTATGTTGGCCTTATAATTAGAAACGACACAAATGTTTTCACAAAACTTAAAAATTTTTCCACAAAAGTAAACAAAAATTCACATATCCTCTAATAGGATACTTTCTTACATATTTTATTTTGAACAATATTGGCTAATATTTGTCTTCTCTGTAAATTTTGTATTAAATGCTGGCATGTTTACAAAGACATGTTTCCCTAGGTTTGCTGCATCTTTTGGAACTATTTGACTTTTAGTTTTTTGGACTGTTGTTCGTGTGATTCCTTTTTACATTTGCCTATAAGTTTTCAATTTCATCAATTTTACGATGATAAGTACAAAATGTCAATATTTTTATACGAAATCCAGTATGTCATTAACTAAGAATTCTGATTTGAGTCGTTATCATGTTGAGAAGGAGCATATTCTCAAAATAAATATTGTTCTATTACATTTTTCTAATTGTTTTTATATTGATGTTAATCAACTTTTCCCTTTACTCTAAGAATGGGTTCACACCACATCACGAAATCTCATTCCAAGTTATAATACACCACCACTGTTTTAACAAAATACCTAAAGTGTTAAGGATTTTACTGAGGAACATCTTACGTAAGATGTTTCGTCAGGTTAAAACAATATATTCTTAAATTCGTTGCTTGTGAGAATTGTATTTTAGATAACATGCATTTTTGTTGAGCAATTTATTTGCAAAGCGTCAGTGTTTCTTAATATTTTTTTTTTTTGAGACATGCGGATTTATACAATGCCTCTACGAAAGCCAAAATGCTTATAAACGCATTGTTATTGTGCGTGCAAAAATTCTTCTCTCATTTGTTCCCAAATTTCATCCCAATTTTGTGTTAATTCAGAAATTGGTTACCTTTACTGATGCCGCAAATAATCTTATCTTCTACTTGAGGAGTTTTTCTAGTACTGGGCTTCCTGGCTGGGCTTGCAAACATCCTTTGTTTAATTTTAAAAGTGAACTGCTCCAAATTTCACTTTTTTGGATTATGAAAACCTTTGTGCGATAGCCCACATTGACAATAATTCCATAGGATACACCTTGTGGAAGCCCTCCCTTATTTATGGAGTGCATCACTTATTTTTTCCAGTTTTGAAAACTAAAACGTATTAAGGTTATTTAAATACGATCTGCTGAATTTTAAATTTATGACTCATAATAAAAAAAGTTAATTAATTAAAGAAACCCTGACCGTTTCTAATTACGTGGCCAACTAAAAACCAAGTAGGTACTTAGAAATTAATCAAAATTTTTTTAAAGTGTAAGCTTTAAATTCAAAATTTTTTGGCAGCGGCAATAATGTGGTTTGTTTGCTTTTCAAAAGCGGTGCTTGTCATTTTTAGTTATGGTTTTAATAGAAGTTACACTTTGATTTCATTTTGATTAAACATCGTTTCTAATTATAAGGCCACCACTGTATGTACACCAGACAATGGGTATGAAAATATGACTAAAAAGATAAATACGCACACGTTAAGAACACGTATTCAACTCAATTAAGTAATACAAATTATATAAATCATATGCATTAATATTGGAAATATTGAATGTAATATATAAAATGAACTTAAAAATATATTGTTTTAGTACATACATACTATGTATGTATATATCGTCATATCAAGTGCAAACGGACGTAACTATACAAAATTTCGAAATCGAGTTTTTTATTGATTATGGTTCGTTTTATCAAAATACATGTTCGTGCAAAATTTTAAATTCCTACGATTAAAACTGGCGATTTTATTTACGAAATTCAAACGGACGTAACTACAAGTGCGTGTATTTTTCAATGCAAGAAGACATAACTACATACACGTTTATATGAAAACCTTACATACAAACTCATTTGTTGTATATAGGGATGGTAATCCTTATATCTCGATCCTGAAAATTATTATTTACAAAATTTTTGATTTGAATGTTTTTTGATTCTTCTGTAAAGAAACAAAAAGTGTAGTTACGTCCGTTTGCATTTAATATGACGATATGTAATGTGTGTGGAGATAAATTTGAATTTGAAAAGCAAAGACAGAAACCATTTTTTAACATGCACAATTTTTGCGTTAACAGAGCTCTGTTAATAGTTTAACATCGTCTATGTACGGAAATTTCAGGACTTATTAGAGGTTTAATGGACACATATTCTAATTTTAGGAAGAGAAGGTACTAACACATGATAGCTATAATGTTTATTTGGAACTCGTCAAAAAAGAAATTCAAATTTATATAATTTAAAAAACGCAGAGAAAGATAAAATTGCTTTCGTTTAGTTGTTTTGCGTAACATCTCTACACTCATAAACAATCCTGATAAACTTCAACAGTCGCTGTTTTAATTAATTAAGGTGTTCCCGTGTACACTGTAATACCAAATACATACCTATTCTAAAAATCTACAGTATACCTATTTGTTTTTATTTGAATAAAACGATATTTACTTTTTTGACAATTTCAAACGTTTGCCGGCATTATTACTAAAATAAACAGGGAGTACGAGTATAATACTCGTCCCAAGGCACATTGTGCCTGTATACATAGGTGCAATGAAATGAGACAACAATACAACAGCATTTATACAAAAGAGAGCTTAAAAGCGTTTAAAATAAAAGGAAATGGAAAGTTGCCAGCAAGATAAAAACTAAAAGCAGTTAGAAAAACACACAAAAGAAAATATAAAATAACGTCAACGACTGGGTTATTTTCAACATTATTCTAATGAGTGTGTTATTTAAATAGACGCGTTTTCTTCGAACAGTATTTACACGTTGATTTTCCCCTACACTCAAAAACGTTGTCTATTAAAATTATCTTTGAACAGTGAAGGCGGAAACATTCGTATAAAATTGTTTGCGATTTATACTTACTATGACTTTTTCATACGTCAAACTCAGAGGTATTTTGTGGTCCTAAAGAATAGAAATGGCAGAGGGACGAAATAAAAACCGCACCAGTTCTGTTTCTGTGACTTTTTGTTACTTCTCTTTTATCTTTGCGTTTCTATCACTTTTGAACTTTTCTATAAATTAATAAACAAAAAGAGAAGAATAGTAAAAGTATACGGGGATCTTTCATCGTCAACTGTTAATATTTTATATGCTTGTTTTGTTGGAGGTTCCGTCAACATGTTGCTTTTTATAAAAATGTATTGTGTGTGACTGATGTTCAAAAAAACTTAAATACTTTTAACAAATGTCGATATTGTGAAAGAAAGACGAAAGTATTGACATGTTGCTATAATAATATTGATCAATAAATCAATTTTAAGTATTTAATATATTTATTTATTTTCTCTAAAAAGGAAAAAATTATTATTAAATTACAATTACTTTCAGTTTCACATAATTAGCATTTTTGTTAGGTTATACATACAGCCAGCCGAATTAAAGAAAACTTGTATGCAATAACTACCTAATTGTATTTAGAAATAAAAATAATTATTTTAAAATCTTTTAAACAAATGTATGAAAATTTCTCCATACATACATTTTGATCCAAATGCGTTAACTTGTTGAATATATATAATGTTCACTGACGAATCTACTTATGAACTGTTGACTTTTTGTATGAAAATATTAATTCGTCCATAAAAATTTTTTGTGAAAATATTACAAAATATTTATTTTGTTTTACGAGAACAAAAAATTTTTTACAAGTTCGATGCCATCTAACCACCACGGCTGCAGTCGGTCATGTCGTCGATGTCGACTAATGTGGATAAAATAGAATAACAAGGCAAAAACAGAAATAAGTTGTAATTCTGATTCATCCTAATAAGATGACAATGACAAAAACTGCAATGATGGTGAGAAAAGGAGAATACGATAGAAACTGTTGTTTGACTTTACTTCAAGTCATACAAGGGTATGTGCATATGGGAAAAGAGAAAGTAATTTCAGTATGTGATTTCTTGAAAAGAGTGAGTTAAATAGTTGATATATGGTCATGAATATGTATAGACAGAAAGAACTCTGAGGAGACTACCGTAGCTCTAGTCGAAAAGTTTGGCTAGTGCACTATTCCTTCACGGATATCATTTTCTCCTTGATGATATAACTAAAGTGTTAAAATTTTTCGGATTTAACCCAAACTATATAATACCTATAAACCATATTGGAACCAATTTCTACCATCTTTATAAGTTTGGTTTAAATAGATCCATACACTTAAACGATATACGGCAACATAAGTAAGATAAAAATTGTTTCCATTATTATACTATTATACCCATAGATTGTAATACGTATTACTATGGATACTCCACTTTTTTCGTGAATTAAATATAGGAGCTCTCTATAAACGATAAAGAGAGACTGGAAAATGCTGAAGATAAAAACATTTAGGAATTTTATGTGCCGAAATATTATTTTATTTCTCTTTTATACTTTGTATTTCTCATTTGCACTTGCCTTAGATGAAAGAAAAATAAAGAAGTGATAAAAAAATATAAAAAACCACGATTGAGACTTAATATGAATGCTAGAAAATTAGATTTTTTTTAATAAAAATAAAAAAATTTAAATGCTTCTAAGCACTATCTGAATCCACGGTTATTTTAAACACAATTTTGTTTACGAAATTCCAGACTTTGGGAATACTGTTTTATCTTTCCTTTACACAATATTCTGTAAAACAATTTACTATTTTGTCAGCAATACCTTGTCGCACAGCAAAAAGCATATTTATTCTTTAGTTGTGTTGTTATAGCATTACAATGACCTTTATTGATGGGCAACAAAAAAAGAAAAACAAAAAACAAAAACTAACAGGTGACTACATAACTTAAAGCTATACCGCACATAATAAACAATAATCATATTATATGATTATTAAAGATACATGATTTGAATAAAAAAATATTCAAGTTATTTGTCATATACGTATACATAGATGCATACGTATGTATGTATATGTACATAATCAGTAATATACATATCTTAATTTTTATCTACCAAAAACAAAACAAACTACCAATAGAATTTATGTATAAAGCGTTTTGACTCTTTTTAGCTAATAATTAGAGTTGACATCACTATAAACACGTTTCATTCTAGAAGATTTTTTTTCTTCTTTTTGTTAGTTTTGTCATTGCGTGAAAAAAAACGAAGCAGATTTCTTATCGTATATTTATGGAACTATTTAATAAATTTAAAACTTTGAAATTTGTTAATAATTTTATACTTTTTCTCAACAATAAAATAATGACGCTGTATAATTATTATAAGAGATATTACCTTAATGAATAACACAGAATTTTAGGTTATGGTTATTATGTATGGCATTGTTTTTGTTTCATTTATATTTTCTGTTAATTTTTCTCAATTACTCTCCTTTTTTTTATTCTTTCAACTGGAGTATTTTTATAGTTTGATTTTTTGTTGTTTTTCCCTGCTTTACCGTATAATGCTTTAATAATAGCAACAGCAAAAATTTACTTTTTTCATTTATTAAGGCAAGAAACAATGTATGGACGGACAGAAAATAAAAGACACCAAAAATAAAGGAAAACTTAAAAGAAATTTGAAAAAATATATGGTATAATAGATATGTATACCAATAAAGAAAACATTGGGTAACACCTTAAAGAAATTTTTAATGGCTCTGATCAGTAAAATTTTGCTAAGAAATACAAATGTAAACCGGCTAAAATAATATAGTGTGAAGTCAAAAATTTCTAATAGATGTGTAAAGTGAAAGAAAGGTAGATGAGAGCAAAATTAATACACCGGCAATTGTATATTTCCTCACTGGTCATTAGAAAACTCGGAAGCATTTTCATTTTTTATATTTTCGTTGCTGTGAACCTATCGAAATTGATTTTTTTTTCTTCTCAAATTCCATTTGTTTTTTTTTTTGAATACACTACGTAAAAGAAAATTTTCAATTTAAAAATCAGGGATGTCAATTGCTCAAATTGAAAAACACTAAAATTATATAAAACTCGTAACGTAACACTAAATATATTTTAGAATCGTCTGTAATCAAGAATTTATTTTAATTATTTAATGTAAATAATAATTAAATTTAATTTTTTACAGATGCATACATATGTACATACATAGTATATGAAATAGAACAAACAAAAAAAAAAGAAAAATTTTCTAAACTAAACTATATTTCCTCTAGTGTCCTGTTTTATTTTAAAAGACAGATGGCAATAGTAAAGGACAAATATCTATAGGTATTACGCATAAATTTTATGTAAACATAATTGGTTTAATAAAATACCATATATACTACTGTATACATACAAAATATTTTATTTTTATTTAGGGCTTATTTTAAAAAGTAAAGCATAGAGTTTCTTCACACAAACCTTAATAAAATAAGCGTATTTTAATTTTTATGGTATAGACAGAGATAGTGTTTACGTTTTTTGATCGAAAATGAAAACAAAGCCTTTGATATGTTTATGTTTGTTCTGTAAAATGAAATCAGAGGAAGTTAAACGAGAGTATTTTTTCAAAACAAATGAAACTTAATTGCGACAATTAACTAAAAGCTTTAATAATTAATGAAGTTATATTAATTGTAATAAAGGGAATAAAAAATAAAAATATAACGAAACGTTGCCGCATTTTAATATAATAGCAGACAAATTCGAAATTATGAATTATTGATAATAATTTGTCAAAGTGGTATGTATGCATACGCATTCATCAATTTGAACCAGCACTATAACGCTTAACGACAATATGGCAATCATTGCTTTAAAAATATTTTTTTTTCAATTTAATGTAGAAAAAATCGTATGACGTCTGGAATCTTTGAAATAGAATAGATTAACGTAAATAAATAACTGAAAAACCGTTAATCTTGTAAATAAACTTAGGAAAAATAATCACATGCATATGTACATTTCGCAACAGCTGTTGCTTACATGAAATTATAATAATAAACGAAAAAATGCGCATTAGTGATTGTCAAATCCAAAATTGTGCTGGATTTTATATTTATATATAAATGAAGGTGTTTTACTACCAAAATTTAGTAACAAATTTACTATTTTCGTAATTAACATTTTTAGAAAACACTTAAACAGCACAAGATATTAAAGTTGACAACACTTATTTGTGTGCCATGGTTTGATATGAATGTGTATAGGTCTACATTATTTATGGTAGTGTGTTTATGTGTAGTTGGTGTCTCATCGGTTGGATTCTCTTCGTAGTTGGTCGCCCATCTTTTTTCATTCGATCAATTTTTCCCCGTCATTTTTAATCGTTTCATTTCAACAATCTTTTTGTTCATTTTTCACTTTGTGAATCAACTTTTCACATTTCTTGCATAAATTTTTTAACATTTTCTTTTACAACTTAAAATTTAAAAATATATTTTAACACATTTCTTTAACTTTTTCTAAATTTATATTCTTATTTTTTGCATTTCATCAATATCTCGTTTTTTCAAGGGCTTTTTTTCGCCGTCTTTTGTTCTCTAAAATACTATACCTTATTAATTCTTTTTAACGCCATTTTTTATATTATTAAATTTGATTTACAAATTTATTCTGTAATTTTTCTTTATATATAAGTAATTTTCTCTTTTTGTTCAATATTTTTTCTTCTTTTTTCACTGGATGTGGGGTCTGTGTATGTGAAGCCAGCCGCCGCTCCTCACTAAACTTTTTCTCTATGTGTAGCACAAAGAGCTGCTCACCAAATAATCGTGTGTAGACGATAAAAAATGGATAGAAAAAAATTAAAATTTTATTTTTTTAATCAATGCAACTTCAAACTGTACGGAACGGAAATGAAAATTATAAAAAAAACGTAACGTGGCTCAGAAAAGAAATTTCTATTTCTTATTCTTGAATATTAACAATAAATTATATAGATTTGGCAAAAATGAATTCGATGTAATTACGACGAATTCACAATACTTTGCACCACAAATCGCACTTGATTTTGACGACTGCCGTTTTTCCACAACGAACATACAAAAAGATTCAGTCGGCAAAAAACGACGACGAAGTCAGTTCAACCTTTTGCACATATTTGTCAATTAGACTTGCCTTTCTTACTGGTAAAAGAAGGACAATACATACATTGTGGAATGATTTCAGCTATTTATAAGCTAAAAGATAAACAAAGAAAACAATACTAATAGATGTTCTTCCGTTTTCTACTTCTTCTAAAAAGGAGAGAGATGGCAACAAAGTTACTGCGCGCGTTTCGAAAAAAGATTTTATACAATGAAAAAAAAAATGACAATAAGTTGTTGTTCACTCTCGCCTTAACTGAAATTAAACACTTTTAGTTAATTATTTTCTTTCCAAAATATTTAAATGTTTAGTAAGGACTTCATACATAAATGGAGTTTTTATGATAACATTCCTGCAATTTATTTTTAATTTATTTAACTTTGTTAATTTTCTTTTCTTAATAACAGAGATGTCTTAACTCGCCGCCAACACCAATTTTTGACTAAAAAGTCTTTAAAACATATATTTTTTATCAAGGCAAATTTATTATGTTTATTGTCCCATGTTTTTTATTAAAATCTATTAAACCTACATTTTAAATTTTATTAGACAAAATTTTCTGAATCGATTTGAATTTGCAATAAATACAACACTGCTTTATTTTAGATATATGTTTGTCTCGTATTGGCATATGTAATTTTATACTACAAAAGATTCCAATTTAGACAGTGCTGTCAACTAGCAAAATTAGCATTTTAACTATAAATTTTCATAAAGGCAGTGCGTAAAAATAACTTGCTAACCATAAAGCTAGCTACAGACAACGCAATGTGTTTCTGAAATCTGTTGCATTTCATTACAGATTGCGTTGTCTGAGTTCGTGTTTCGTGTTTCACTTCGGGTTGCAATCCAGGTTTCATTAACATCAAAATATTTTGATATTTTTTGGTTGCATTGAAACAAATTGCATTGTTTGTATCGCTGTTTCATTATTTTATGTGTTTAGTACATAGACAACAAGCAAGCTGTAAACATCTATGTAATTAAGAAAGAACAAAATGACAATCGAAAGAAATGAACACTGGGTAAATTTTATTAATTTATACAAAAGTTTACCTGAATTATGGGATGTGAAAAGTGATAAATAAGGCAACCAAAAATATGCATTAGCATCTTTTTTTCTGAATATTATTGACAAAACAACCAAAATATTATTTCATTTTAGGAAAACCTACGACGTTTAACCCCTATTTGTTACCACAAATTTTTTTGCATATTTCGTCATAAATGCATTCTTTTGCATCTTTCAAATTTTTTCATATTTGTATGGCATATTTTACAAATTTTTACATATGTTAGAAGAATTTATTTGTATTACCAAATTTTACTTTTTCAAAATAATGACCATATACTGACACATTACTTAAGTATAATCTATGAAATAATAATGGTACTCATGAAAACTAACATTGGGAACATTGGTGAAGCTCCTTTTTAAACTATTGCTCAATAGTTAATGTCAATTTGATGAAAACGTCAAAGCAAAAAACAAATTAAATACATAGCATAGAAATTTTACATATGTACATTTATTGCATAATAATGAATTCTCAATTAAAAGTTACGATTTTTTCAACGTTGTTCCTATTGGGAAAAAATTTCCATAATTGCATGACATAAAAAAAAACTTAAATTAAAAGTTTATTTTTAAATTAATTAAATTTTCATAATATGAAGAAAATCTCGCAAATGAGCGTTATGTAAATATAAAGGAAATTTATTTCATCTGGTTGACGGCTAATTGTTACTCTTCATGTTTTCAAATTTTTTAAAAAAATATCCGTAATTTTACATTAATATATTTATGTATTATGAGTTTTATAGAGCATATTTTTAACGCTTAAAACTGTTTTTTTCAATGCATATTTTAGGAGCTTAAAACTAATTTTATAGAGCACATTTTTAGTTGCCCTAGTAATAAATATAAAATAAAATTATAAGAGCAGCAGCATTTGAAAAATTATTAATTGAATATAAAAATATTGATATAAACGCAAGCATTGAAAAAGTTAAACACAGAATAAGGGACATGCGAATATCATACAGAAGAGAATTAAAGAAAAAGTTACAATGTGAAAAAGTGGAGCACTTCATCCATAACAACACTTGCTGCTAATTGAATTACTTCACGATTCATTTTCGCATCCGCTCTTCCGCGCGATGATAATGTTATAATATAATATAACAGAACTGAGATTGCGTTTATGGTTTCACTGTTGGTTTCAGTGTTTGTGTTAAAACATGAAACCTGAATGTGAAACGTGTTGCAGAAACACATTGCGTTGTCTGTAGCCAGCTTAAGATGAAAATGTTTAAATATGAACTGCTCATCTTTTACGGTCGTACCTGAATTAAAGCGTACATCGTACGACAAATAAAAAGTATAATTTGAATACGTCCGTATCACCGAAACACGCAATAAATGAAAGAAAGAAAAAAAAAAAAGAAAACCAAAAATATTATTTTGTCAGGTTTTTACTTTGGGTTCTATTAGAAAAAAATGTCAAACAAAAATTTTTATTTATTATTTTTTGGTATTTGTTTTGATTTTTCTTTTGTACGCACTGTCAAACTTGGATTTTTGAAATCCATAATATACGTACGCGACGTATTTCGGTAGCTCTCATTCAAAATGTATGGGCATGAAACAATTTATATAAAAAATATACGCCATACGCTTTTATTCAGGTACGACCCTATTTTGAAATTCTTGTTTTTGATGAAATTTTTTATAAATTATCACCAAAGGATGAGTAGAAGAAATGTATGTAGTTATTGATTTATATGAAAAAATAGAACAATAAAGCCAGTAAAGTCGAAGATTATACAAAATTAGTTATATAAATAAAAAAAAATTACTATAATTGAAAAACAGTAAAAGAGTTTATAATGAGTATATATTGTTGTCTTTATTGCAAATAACTTTACAGTAAGAAATTATTTATTATATTTTTGCATAGTATCTTATAAGTTGCTCCGGAAATTACAGTACATAGATAGATACTTACATCATTTTTTATGATAGAATTTTTCATTAACTTTGTCTTTAATGACTGCTGTAATAATCACTTTTAATGTTAACATACGTATAATATGAAAGTTAATCTCTTGTGTGACCTTTTTTGTTTTTAGTGGTGAATGAATTTTATTTATTCCTATACTACAATAAGAAAAGCATCTGGTAACACAATTAATGAAAAAATATCGCTTATCGATAAATTATATTTTTACAAATAACATATGGTCGTGTTTACCATTGGAGAATTAATACATACATATATAACAGTGTAATTAAAAGTAATTCAGAACTTTAAAGGATATAAAATTGATAATTGTAGTAAACTGCTGAAGTACATAAATATTAGTTATAAAGTACAATATGTAATATTTACCAAAGACTGCACTCCTTTATATTCCAACATACAGTTAAAGACAATTTTTGATGAAAATTACTTGCAAAAATATTTAGTTTACGAAATGACTTTAGCTCATCGAGCCCTGTTTACGTGGTTTATAGTTCTAGTGTTTCTGATTTTACTTTGCCTCCGTTTGGATCCCCGCACACACTGGAATTGGTTTTTGGTCTTTATACCGCTATGGGTGTTCGATGGGATTCTTATTATTTATGTCATTATTAAGATCATACGCAAATGGCGTAATTTAAAGCGGCTTAAGGAACTCCTCATTTATTACCAGTGGTATATTGGTGGTGTATTACTTAAAATTGCCTCCCAGTTAATGATATGCTTGACATTAGAGTATCCGGAATTAGAAATGTCCATATTTGTTACAATGATACCGATATGGGTTCTGTTGTCAGCATCAATTGTTTACGTATTTGGGCGTCTCAACAACATTGAATCATGGTGACGTCAGGATAATTCCAAGAATAAAACCAACGATGAGTGTACAGAAAGACTGTTTAGTTTTTAGCACAAGGAAAGCATATGAAGCAGTAAATATTGAAATCATCTTAGAGTGTATGTTGGGAACCCATGATGTTCTTTCCAAGCTATACAACATAATTCGTGCCTGCCTGTAAAATAGCTTTTCTAACATATCTGTGTAGATTGCATTATTCACTTTGAATGATAAAACAGTGATCGTGTCTGGTCATTTTCCTTCCTTTCAAAATTACTCTCAGAAATGTAAGATATTATAACCTTTAATATAATTATAAACCAATAAAGATCAATTTACACTAACAATAAGAATCAGGTGTTTAATTTATTGAGAATACTTGCGAACAAGTTTCTACATTTAATAATTAATTCTAAAAGTCAACTTGTACTTGCTTTTGGATAAAATAAACGAACTCACATTTTTATTGACAGTCATTGAGTGAAATTTGTTTCTTTAAAATTGAAGTATCGCAACTCTAAATTGTTATTTCGCCAAATACAAGATGTAAAGGATTATTAAGATTAAGTTAATTTATTAAAAAATCTGAGTTTTAAAAACGAAAACTAATAGGAAAACATGAATTAAAAACGTTAGTAGTTTGTTTTTATTTGATTTGTCAATTTAATTCAATGGAATAAAATCCATACGGACTATTGACAAAATTAATTAATTGTTAAATTTTTAAACACCTCTAAATTTCTAGTTAAAAGTTCCACTACTACTAAATGAACTTTTGAGTGCGCCAAATTTCTTATTTGTTTTTTCAACTACCACTTTAGTCTTATATTTCTTTGAAATTTTGTGTAGATTTGCGTTTGCGACAACTATCTACTACAATGAATTTTTTGCAATTATAATTACGACAAATCAAATTTCAAAGTGGTTCAACTTTTCATTAACGATTATTTTTACTAAAACGTCAGACTTCCTGTTTAAATTAAAAAAAAATTATCTCATCGGTCACTATCTGCAGAAATTATTTACCAAGTTTTAAACGATTTTTTAAAAACACAAACAGTCACAATTATCCAGATAGTTGCACAACGTTGATGATCTCAATACCAACTAGGCTTGAATTTTTTTAATCTGAAGAAAAATTTAGCTTGAGAGATTAATTTATATTGTCGAATTGTATAAAAGTCGTAATGTTCAGCTTTAAAGAACAAAATAAATTTTAAATTCGTGTAAACATTTACCTCTTGCTTGCTTTTAGGATAACTTAACTCAAACAGCCAGGTTCAAAAAAAGGAAAGAAAAGGAAAAAATGAAGAATAAAAAAATTTTGTGGTGTTTCGAAATTTTAATTAAAAAAAAAAAAAATAAGAGGCTCCCCACTCCAAGAAGTCCGTCTAAAAGAAACCACTCCATGACTTCATACCTTTGGCATTGGCACCATTGCTGATCATTTTAGAGTGATGGTATAACACTGGCCTTTGAGTGATCAAATTGAAAGCAACTTGTATCATTCTTAAGGCTCTTAATCGAAAAAAAAAAAACTATTCTTTCCACATTCCAATACAATGCACAGCACTAGTAGAAGTTTAACACTGAGAATTGGTCTCAGCTAAAAAGAAAAAATTATGGCGAGTATAAATAATTGTTTTAAATGTCTATATGTATACATAAATACATATATGAAGTTGTTAAGATATATGTATATCTATACAATCAATCAAAACCTTTACGTCTATCTTTTGTGTCAGGAAATGTTCTTGAACTGCTTTAGATCTAATATTTCCATTTTATCTTGTTAATATTTTTATTAAAATAGTATATTTAGCTTATGGCATACATAACAAAATTAGGAATAATCTAAAAACCATATTTGCTTTGAGTAGCTCTTCTATTTTGGCGATTCGCTGACCACATGGCCTGTAATTCGGCTTCATTCGCCTTTGCCTTATGTGCCAAATATGTGATTTGATGTTTGCGTCTTGTACCTGAAGCAGGTTCTTCATCTACCAGTACACCGGTGGGTTGATATGTCGTCGAAGATGCTAATGCAGTACGCATCCACTCTTCTTTATTAGGCAATACTTGCTCACTATTAATGTCGATGACTTGTATATCATCTTTCTGCTGACGCCTACGTTTTGAGCTACCACCTACTAAAGCTTGCAGTGCTTGAGGATTTAATTGCTGTTCCTGGTGATAACGTTTTCTACAGCTTTCTAATTGTTGTACTTCTGTTTGCATTTCTTCCGTTTCTTGGACTTTGTTATTTTCTGCTTCATTAAGATACTTTGTTGTGGTTTCTGCTATTTTAGCAGCTTTTTTTGCCACTAAAGCATTTATTTCATTGGAAGAAACTTCTGGTAGGCTTTGATCCGTATTAAAGGAGAAGAAATCTTCACTATCATTTTCATCGATATCGCTTTCATCGCTTTCTACTTTTGTGTTTAAAGAAATTTTAGGGTTTTGTTGATTAGACATTTTTTTCTTGTTGATTTTAATTCTATCAACGTCTTCCGTATTGGTAGCAGGTCGTCGATGTTTTACGGTATCAGGTACAAATGCAGGTGCCGCTGGTATTGTTCTTCTACTGCTTGAGGCAGGAGCCGCGTCTGCACTCGCACCTAAAGAAGACATTTTGGCAAAATTTTGCTCAGACTTGGCCTTAGGCAAAAGATTTAATAATCCTGACGATTTTTGAGAAACTGTCTGCCCAGTGGCAATTTTATGCTTTGCCTTCTCTGCCAATTCCTTGTCAACATCCTGAAAATTTTTTAACGAAGGTATTGTAATTTTTACGGGGATTTTGTTGCCTCGTGTACTGTTTTGTGGCTTTTCAATTATTTCCTCACTTGGCTTTTTGTGCAAAAATTCATCATCCTCCTCCTCAATATCTTGTGGACCGCTAATATTTTTCGGTGTGGGCAATGCCGCAAATGTAGGTTTTAAAAAATCATCAATAACATCATTTAAACTCTTATTGACTTTTGGTAAGGGCAAAATCTGTGAAATGCTTAAGGATGTGGTGGTGTTTGCTATTGTGGAACTAATGAAATCATCATCCTCATCACTTATTTGTCCGTTTTTAGCAGCCTGAACTTTTGAGTCGTTTGATGCCACAGATGCTTTTAATGTAGGATTTTCTACTATTATAGCTTTTGGGGCATCTTCAGGCTCATAGTCGGATTCTTCATCACTGCTGGCATCATAAGCTACCAAGGACATAGTAATTTTAAACTTATTTTACTGAAGTCTACGACACAATATAATTTAAATTATGTTTTATTTTTTAACACTTAAAAAAATTAATGTGAAAGATACTCTCGATGCCTTCGATAATAAAAATATTGCATCGAAATTATTGTAATCGATTGATGTTTTTATAAAAAATACACTTAAAAAAATAAGAAATAAAACACTGAGCTTACAAAGTGAATTTATTTTATAATTTGAGTTTTGTTCTATAATAATAAAATATACCATTTCTTAGTATGAGAAAATGGATAAAAATAAAAATTTTTGCGAAATTCCCTTAATATTCAGTTATCCAAAGGTTGATAAAAGATTATTAGGAGCCCTACAGAATCCAAACCATATTTTGTTTGGGTGTCATTAAGAGTTTATGGGTTCTTAAGAATCAACAATTTTCAGATAACATTTATTTATATTATATTATTTATTTGTATATATTTATAACATTTATTAAATTTAGTAAGCATGATGTGTTCTTAGTTGTTTTATCTAAAATTGTTATTTTTATTGTATTTAACCAAATATGAAAAACAACCATCTTCTGGAATTAATTTAGAGAGGAAACTATGTGGATTTAACATTTTAATAACTTTTTACCGAAGTAATATTCTTTTGACTTTAACAGTAAAAAAGACTAGTAAACTTTCTTCGCAAGTCAAATTATTTATTTCCAAGTCTGCTGTCACATTATGATATATTTCTTTCTGAAACTTTTTCTTATTCTGTTTTAAAATTTCATTGGTCGACACACATTTAATTATTTTTAGAGAAATTAAAGGTTTTTAGAAAAACAAAACAATTACGAATGAAGGAAAAACAGATAATTTCAGAGTACGTGAAAAATTGTACTCGATACCGTTCTTCTCTTTTCCTTCTCCGTTAAACTCAGCTTTCAGTAAGAAAAATTTCATAATGTGACACCAGACTAACCGTGTTTTTGAAGATTATTTTATGAGAACATACCACATTTCATTGTATTTTTTTTTATTTATTTTATTTATTTATTTACATTGGTAATATATACATATATAGCCCTTTGGCCAATTATAATTATATTACAGATAGTATAACTCACTGTGAGCAAATTCAATAACAGTAAAATGTATAATGAAATAGTTAACAATATTTAAGTGTAATAATAATGAAGAAATTAGTAAATATGTATATCAATGTTATTATTAACATTAATAATGATAATAAACATCCTAAAAAGTATGTCAAGAATCAGTTTCATTTAACAGTAGGATCAATATTAAAATGAATTGTCTCAATTGTTCTGCTTCTAATCTGATTTCCGATTTGTCCCAATTAGTTTTTTTTACGAATTAGACCCGTTTCCCATTATTAGTGATTTAATAAATAAGCAAGTTTACGTTTAAACACCGCAATACTTAACGCAAAATAATAATATTTTGAAACTACATTTCATTACAATAACAGAATTCAATGATTTTTATCCTAATGAATAAAATTTTATAAAAAAAATAAAGTTGTTACTTTTAAAACGTTAATTACAGCCTGTTTCTAGAACACGAATGGTATTTGACATTCGTCTTTTTATATGATGAACACTAACAAATTTGAGTGTTTTTGTTATTGTTTCACATATAAAAAGACGAATGCCAAATACCATTCGTGTTCTAGAAACAGAATAATAAACTCCTTTTTTGTAAAAACCGCTTAAAACGCAGTACTGTTGTATATTCCACTACTGGCAATACTATGCTTGACAATAGATGTCAACTGTCAAAATACAAAAATTTGCACGAATGCGGAACAAAGAAGAGAGAAAGATAAAACAAAAAATTTGTAATCGCACCCGTCGCACGAAGCAATAAAAAAGAAAAACAACGGTAGCTAAGAAATTTTAAGACTTTATTGATAAAATTTAAATAATTGCTAAGATTTAAAAAAATAATAACGAAAAAAAAGAATAACTAAACATATGAAGTAATATTGCGATTTTCGAAATAAATTAAAAAAGAACTTATGGTGAAAAGAAATTGTTTAAGGTCGTCTATCGCAGACTAAAAGAACAATAAAAAAAAACTAAAAATCGGTAATAAATTTGACGTACGAAAATATTCAGGAAAATTTTGTAATATACGAAATAAATGCTTTAAAAAATCATTAAAGGAATTTGTGTGGGTGATTTTTAATGTCTGCAATTTTCTAAAGAAAACTGCAATATTCAACGCTATAGCGACGAATTATTTTTTTTCGTTTGCATTTTGTTTTCCTCAATTTTTCCTATTTTGCAATTTCCAATTTGAGAAACTTTTGATGAAACTTGTCTTCTCACCACCACTATTGACTCTTGAAAATGGTACTGTGAGTAATCTCCTGTCTGTGCAATACTTTGATAATAAGAAAAACAAATTCAACGTTAGCCCTAATAAAGGATACAATAGTGTGTGTGTGTGCGATTGTGTCAAAAATTACAACACCAACAAAAGTAAATAAAATCCTTTACCAGACAATAAAGAAAGTGTCACATTAAAACAAAACGTTAAAAACTGAAAAAAAAAACAAATTTAACCATAAGATACTTGAGCCTTTTTACGCATGCATGTTTAAAACAACATGCCTGTGGAAACGCACAAACACGAACAATTAACCGTCCAATTAAGAAAAATAAATAGAAATTTGCTTAACCGGCAGAGATCAGTGAATCTTTTTGTCGACAAAAACTTATAGTAAATCCTTCTTTCTATATTTTATTAGAAAAACAAAATTAGGGCATAACTGTGTAACCACAGTCATTTCAACGATCACTTTGTAGTTGTTGTACAAGTTCTATGGCAACGCTTATAAATTATGATGATGAAAGTGGAGGTGGTGATGACACCTCCAGCGTTACCATAATTGGCAGCAGTAATAGTACCATCAATAGTCATTGCTTCAATACGCATCAAACATTATCGCTAACAACTTTAGTTTCTACTGCAACAGCAACAACGACAACAATCACGTTATCATCTACCAACACTAACGGTTCTACTGCCAACACTCTAAATTATAATAAAACTGTTGTTAATAAAAGTTTAAATGATGGCGGTTGTAATGATGATGATAATGATGCTGTAAATGATGATCAAGATGGGTGCAGCCAAAAAATTTTTTGTAATAATGTAAGCAATACAAAGAATATAGGTTTGGCATTGCCATCAACACCTTCACAGCAACTACAACAACAACAACAGCAACATTCAGAAACTCCGGCAAAAAATTTATTACTGTGTCGCCGTTTTAAGGACTCTAGCGATTCGTTGCGCAATTTTACTTCATTGCCTCTATTCATATATGCCACTTCACCATCGACTCACGCCACTTCTGCTGATGGAGTGGGTGTTGCTCAGGTGGCCGTGAAAGCAGCTGAAGAAGCCGTAGCCAATATGAAAAAGGTAAGTTATGTTATTTACGAAAAGTTATAAACAATTGGTGCTGATTTGGTAAAAATGCCAAATTCTGCACTTTTTATTTATTTATTTGTTTTGCAGTATTTTTAATACTCCTAATCACAAAATTAGTACGGCATAGTATAATTATTTTTACAAGAATTTACAATTTTCCTATTGAATAATGAATGATTAAATGCCCGGTTTCTTACCTATGTTTTGTAGGTAGAGTATTATAAAGATTAAGCCCCTTGTTGAATAATGTGTGTATGTAATATATTTATATCTCTCCAAAATATTCTAACTGATCACATAGGTATTGAGTTGGTATTTCCATACGATTTTTGGATAAATAAAATAAAAAAAAAAAAAAAACAAACAAATTACGCAAATATATAAAATAGAGGGGCAAAAACATCTACATTCGAATTTAAAAAATATTGAAAAAAAAAAAAAATGAAAAAATTTATTTTTCTTGTCGAAAAGGATAGAAATTTGTCATACTTACCTTAAAAATAAGTACATAGTATATCATTGCAGAGATTAAGAAAAATTTAAAGAATCTGTTTAAGAACTTGTTCGAAGTTATAACGATCTCCTAGTAGTAACTATACAAAATATTTTTCAAATAAATTGCTATACAAGTTCTCACAAGTAAAAATAATTAATCTAATATATAAAATTCTCGTATCGCGGTGTTTGTTGCAAAACTCCTCCCACACGGCTCGACCGATTTTCATGAAATTTTATGTGCATATAGGGTAGGTCTGAGAATCGGTCAACATTTATTTTTAATACCTCTAAATGTTAAGGTGACCCGCCCAAAGAGAAAATTTATGCCTCACCTAAATAACGTACCGACGTTGATGACATTTTAAACTATACATATGTATGTATAATTACCGTAGAGCATATATGGGATACGTTTGTTTTTAATACTCAGAGGGGGCGGTACAAGGGCTATTTATCCCTATCTCCAACTAATAAACTTTATTTGATTAAATTTTTTTGGTGTCTTAACACAACTTTAGGTGAACAAAAGTGAATTTTCACATCTATTTTTCATCCCCTAAATGTTGAGGTACCCGCCCCAAGGGGAAATTTGTGCCTCACCTAAATAACGTACCGACGTCGATGAAATTTGAATCTAGATTTGTATATCTGGGTGCCGTAGAACATATCGATGGTTTACTAACGCAACCTCGTAACTGGAAAACTACTACTTTTCAGGACAGACAAAAAAGTTTTTCTAACAAATATTTGCACATTTTTACAAGATTTTTTTTCATAATCGTAGAAAATGTAAAACTTTTGATTTATTTTCAAGACAACTATTGTGTTAAAAATAATTAACTGTAAGATATTCACCCTTTTTTGAGATACGATTTTGCTGCACTGAAAAAATGTTTTAAAATGTAAGATACGAGGTTGCGTTTTTTTAAATAAATCCACATTAACAAACTTTTTTAATACTTTTGCTTAAATATTTTAAATTAAATTATATTTGATATTTCTTACTATTATAATAAGTATTAATATATTGTTTATTTGTTATTATTTATAACAAAATAGATAACTTACATACATTTTAATGGAAAATAAAATAATGTTTGTGTATTGTTCTGACATAGTTCCAGTATGAAATATATGTACTTATTTTTTAGTGGTATTATTGTTTTGGTTACAGTAAATATTTGTACTTTTGATTAGATAATGAAATTTCTTCTATATATAAGACCTTAATTTCGACGTCAATAGGATATTTCATATTTAAACGTTGAAGAAGAATTTTCCACTCACTATCAAAAGATAGTTTAAACATTATATTATCCTTGCAGTATTTCAATCCTCTTATTTGTAATACAGTAGAAGAATAGTTAAAAAAAAACTTAAAATCCAAGTTCTTTTTTAACAAAATTACAAGGTGCGTATGATTTGTTTTTTGTACGCCTCTCGATAGCAGAATGGGTACTACGCTTAATTAAATATTTTTAATAGGCATCTACATTATTTTTTGCAGTAAATTGAAATAAAGCATTAGCTATTGTTACATTAAGATTCTGAGCACTGCACTGTAAAATACAATCGGCATGGTAAGCTCGACTTCGGTTTTGAGAAAACCAATTAGACAGGAAGCAAAAATGTTTCCATCCATACCGCCTTCACCTTTGTGCCAGACGTAGCATAATACATACCTGTTAGCTAGGTTGTATACTTTGAACTAATGACATTTTAATTTTTGTTTTTTGCACTTGCAGGTAAATATGGTATTATCTGCACAGCTTAAACATGTACCGTGAAAGCTTTTATTTTTTAAGCAACATCCTTAATTTTATCATTATTTTTTTCATCCCTAGCACGATTTTTTTCTATAACATGATTGTTATATTCATCACTATAGATATGTGGATTTAGATGATGTATTTTAAATAATCACACTTGATATGTTTACTTACAAATTATATTTTATTAATAAAATATATTCAAAAATATATTTCATCAATGATTAATTATTTAAAGGCACAACCTTATTGCACCGATGCCAGATGGAGAAGAAGGAAGTTACTTTTTGCATTCTAATAAGAAATTATTTTAAAACATGTGCAAACTGGTTATTGATTAGAAGTGAAATTAGGCAATTGATAGTTACAGGGCGTCAGAGCTACACACATGTTTTTTATTTATATGGGGGAAACAGATATATCAAAAATCTTTTCGAAATTGAAATATTGCAATATTTGACATATTGTTTTTATAAAAAAATCTATAGCTACCTCTTTCATTAACTGCAATATAACATTTGTAATTTTTTAAGAAATCACGGTAAACATCTTGAGCTGATATATAAAAATTTTCTATATATGTATATACATTTTTAGTAGTATCTTTACTGCAGTAGTATGACTCTATTTTGGGTAACTTATTTAAAAAGTTTGAAATATTTATCTTCTAAAACCAATTCGACTTTCAAATCATTATAAAATAAATAAATAAAAAAAATCATAATTTTTATAAATTTAAAAATGTAAATGCTATGGTCAATAAACTGCATAGTATTTTGTTTTTTCATTAAAATACCATAAATCTAAGAGTTACATACATACATACATACATAATTGGCCATTACAACCCTGTGTCAGGATTACGGCCTAGCTTCTCGCAGCACTCATGTTGTGTGTGTTAATTTTTTCCCATGAGTACCGGGACCTACGGCTTAAAGTCGACTCCGAACGACAGATTTGAGAAGCTTTTTCATGGCAATTAATTACTCCCAGAGCTTTTGCCAGAAGACTGCTGAGAGGTAGTCGCCGAAAGAAATAATTGTTTTATATTTCTTTTTTAAAGATGTCGGAGCTGAGATTTGAACCCAGCACTATCGTCTTCGTAAGCCAACACACTAACCACTAGACCACGGCGACTAAGAGTTAATCATTAATAATTATTTCACATAAAAGCAAGAATAAAATTATTTGTAATTTTTCTACTGAAGACAGTAAGTACTTTAAGATACGAGGTTACGCATGCAAGATTATCATCAGTTGAGATACGAGGTTGAATAATATTGAATAAAAACAAAACTAAGAAAAATTTTCACTTATAACTTTGCAAAATTGTTGTTTGGTATTAACTGATTACTTTTCCGGTTAAAACACAAAATCGCAAAAAATCGAGTTACGAGGTTGAGTTAGTAAACCATCGATATATGGTTTAGGATTTTTTTTAAGAAGTACTCAGAGGGGGCGATAGAGGGGATATTTCTCCCTATCGCCAACTATCAAACTGAAGTTCCGAAAATGGCGGATAAACATTTATTAAAATTATTAGTAACGCATGCATTGATTGCTCATATCAATGTTAAATTTTGCAGTTCGGTGAAGAGTATTAAATATATTTGAACTAAAAAAATGTTTCCTAGAGCAAATTTATATGGCAAAACAACGTTAACCGATTTAACTACTAATTTTATAATAAAAATAATAAGAAATCATATCCTAAGATGTTTCGAATGTAATACTAATAATCTTATTACGGCACCTTTATTACACAAACGATGAATAAATAGGAAAAACTCTATTAACCGGCTGTGTACCACATGAAGCATTTCTATACCTCAATAGCAAAGGTTTTATATACAAAATCAAAATGGCGTACCTATCTTTTGTCACCTCTTCAGAAGGGCTAATAAAAAAGATCTGAAACCAGCATATCGCCTAAGGATTTATCTGGATTTATGAGGATTTATGAGGATTGTAAATTCAACAAAATATTAGTGGATCAATTTCTAAATTTTTTATTGTTTCCTCTTTTTTAATTCCTGATTAAATTTTATACTATTTGATATATAAGATAATGTTTTTTTCACTTTTCATTGTCATTATCACAAAATAGAAAATGTCATTATCTGGTAGTATGTGATGGAAATCGATTTCGATCGAAATTGAAATTAAATGAAATTTCAAGTTGTTATATCTTTTAAATCCTTTCATATTTGAAATTCCTTTTTTATTCATTACCTTACTGACTGACTAGTGTCCACTACATACTTGATTATTAAAATTTTAAAATAATTAAAGAAGATAAGTTTTATATGACTTTGAAAATACAAACGATTTCAATTTCCAACGAAATCGTTTTTTATCACATACCGATATGAAATCCTAATACATACATACATAACTGGCCACTACATCCCTGTGTCATGCCAATTAGTTACTGTCAGAGCTTTTGCCAGAAGACTGCTGAGGGTTCTTGAATCAGAGAAATGCTCAAATGTCGATTGAATTTAGAAATTCGACCCGATTGAAGCCTGTCTCTAATCTCATCGTTGTCATGTCACTAGAGCTTGAATTAGAAAGGTAAATTACATTGAGGTGTCTTTTACCAACTGTAAGGGTCTTCACTTAATTAATTTGATGTAGCAAATATGTAATACTACTCGTACACATCACTCAACCCAAAGACTCCTAATTTCTAAAGGAGAAAAATAGTCCGGCAGCGGCGACTTTGCACCTACTGAGATGGTAGTAATCTGAATCAATTCCATCCCGAACCGAAATTCAGTCGTCGCATGAATAGAATGATTCTTTAGATTTAATATTTGAATAAGATATATAAATAAAGTTTGTAAACTAATAGTAGGAATGGAATTAAAAAAAAAAATTCTTTATTACAAATTAGGGAACAAGCTTTATTTAGTTTGGATTATTTTAATCAATTTTGAGTTTGAAGTTCATATTATACATACATATCTATATATTATTACCAAGTAAAATTGGTAATAAATATGCCAATAGCAGTAATCACTCCTCGCCCTTGTAAAACTTGCAAACGCAATAAACCATAACATACAACAACAAAAATAGGCATATATGCTACGATTACTATGTTGTCAAGACTTACAAGGGCGTTTCCAACGAAGAGTGATTACCACTATTAATTCTTTGCAGATTGGTAGATATTATTCAAAGCATAAAAAATAAATTTTTTATAATAACGAAATTTGTACTTTGACTACCTGTTTCATGTAATCTTGATAACTTTTAGATTAGAAACGAAAACGAACTTCAATAGAAGTTATTTTTGTCATATTTTAAAAAAAAAGACTCTAAAAATTGTCTTTCTGCAAAATGTGATTTTCATGGGCAACCTGGTAAATCATTACCAGCAAATCCAAAACAAAACAAAGAATGCATTTGATTGAAATAAATAACAAAAAACAATATTTAAATAACAAAATAGGGAATACAGCAATAAAAATGAAACTGTAGTAAGTTTAAGCCATTTAAAGTCCAAAAAATTAAAATAAAATTTAAAATTATAAGAGAACGACATCGGGTGATCGCACTTTTGTTACCACCACCAAATAAATTCATCCAACCAGAACAATAACAAGAGAAATAAGTAAAGCACTTTGTACTGTGCTACTAGCACCTGTATTATTTAAAATTTTATTTACTATTAACAAGTTATAATAGAAGTAGTAGAAGTATACCATCCATCCATATCATCTACAATTCATATCAAACGAACCCTACTTTGTTATACTCGGCTATGCTTCGATTTGACTCTATAATATTTCATGCATTGTCTACAATATTTCAGTTGTATTAACTGTTAAATTATATCTATTACTTATACATTAAAGGTTTATAACTATCATTTTATTATTTTTGTATATTTGAGTGCCGTATGTATTTTTATTAATGTGACCAACAATGGAGTTGGTGGTTTACTTTACGAAATAAAGCAAAAGGTGGGTATTCAAAAAACTACTGCATATATTTTGACAAACCTGTTACATAAAGAGATTTTTTTTTTTAAATCAGATAGAAATTTAAATTATAAAAAGAAATAACGCAAAATATTTAATTTTAATCCACTAAAATCAATATGTTACATGGCGTTAGTATTTGAAAATTATTTCGACCATAAGTCAAATGCTTTGCATCTTATTTTGTATGTAGGTATGGCACTAATGTTGCCATTTTGATGCAACTTAGTCAGCGGTGTACCACAGATCTCGATAGTAGCCCCGCTTTTATCTATAACTCTGCTTAAACTGTCTTCTCTCTGGCGTAAATGATTGCATAAGTAAAACTAATAGCGATCTTGTTTATATACACAAATGGGCTACTTGAAATGGTCTTACCATAAGTCCAAACGAATCAAAAACATATAATTAAAAAGACTAAAGTTAGAAGTACATAACATGCGTTGTGCAAATTGGGTGTTTCGCCCGTCTGTCAAAAAAGTTAAAATAAGGAATTTTTATAAAACAAGTTATTGGCGAAATTGGCAATTTTATTTTCTAGAATTAACAATTTTCAAGAAAATATTTTTATTTAAAACCAGCTTAAACCCGTCGTGCTACGCTACACCTATCACTATCAGTTGTTCACATTTTTCGACTGATGATGTTTAGTGACTACGGAGTAATTCAGACCAAAATCAAAAACTTTAATAGTTCATGATTTCAAGATATACTAAACTCAATAGTTAGTTTGCCTGGAAGCTATCACGTCTACTTGTCCGCCTCTTTTTTCTACTGATAATTTTTAATGACTACGAAATCAACCACACCAAAATCAGAAGGTTTAGCTTCAAAACTTCTAAAGATACGTCTGTATAAAGAAATCAATTTTTAACATGTACGAGAAGTGTCACGCCCACTTGTCCAATTTCGCCCACTTTCTGTCTGATGATTTGCCTTGCCCATGACGTCATTCAGACCCAATTCAGAAACTTTAGCTTTAACTGTTCTACAGATAGAAGATACACAAAAATCAGTATTTTACGATAAATTGAAAAAAGTGGGCGTAAAAGTAGGCGTGGCAAATTATTCTGTTGATGAAAACTTAAAATGGATTAATACAAATGTTTAAAAGAAAAATTAGTCAAATCGATGGAACCGTTTTCTGATTTTAGGTAAATCAAAAAAAGTGGTCGTAAAAGTATGCGGGGAAAAATTTTCTTTCCGTAAGAACCAAAAGTTGGATCATGACGATCATTAGAAAGAAAAAAATCGTCAAAATCGGTGCAGCAGTTTTCAATTAATGCGATGACCAAGGAACAACATTGATTTTTATTTATATAGATTTGAAAAAAAGTTCTAATATTTGAAAAAAGTTCTAATATAAACCCTAATTAGTGACTAACGTGAAATGTGGCTAAATTAGAATAGGTTACGGGATGGGCGATACATCAAATTAAAGACCTAGGATTCAGTTATTGTAACCGTTTTCCACATTTATAATAATTTGTTTACTTCTATGTTAAAAAGAAATGTTTTAATTGCAATATGATCGTGGCAGTTTTGAAGGAGATTAATTGCAATTGTAGACTAACAAAAATAAAGGTTGAGCCTTTCTCTTTTGAGTTATTTTATTAATATTGATATTTTGCAGTGTTTTGAAAATGCTTCACTTAATACAACTCTTACTGCAATGGTAAAATATTTATTAAATAGTTTGTTGTCAATAAATAGACAGTTGGTCACACTAAGCACAACACCTTCATTAACACACTCATTTCATTTATATTTATGTTTTATTTGCTCTCTGTTCAGTTTCTATAAAAATTATTAAATAAAGAAAATTACAAAGAAATAAAAAAAATCTCTTAAGTTTAATTCAAATAAATAAAAAAACCTATGGAAGGAATCATTATTAAACAAAAACAAAACAGACAAAAAGAAAACTGAAAAAACAACAAAAAATTAAACTGCAACCAACAACCAGCGACGAGGCAAGTAAGCAGTGTTGCTAGAATTATTTAGAATAAAATCTGCAAAATTGATAAATTAAAAAAAAAATCTCCAATTTATTTTGTAAATCTTCAAGAAATTAATTTTTTATACTACTTATACATATATCGGGTCTTTATTTAACTCTTCCTATCTTTAAATTTAAATGAAACGCAGTGTGTGTTAGATGTTATCGTTTGAAAGACCTGTTGATGCTCTAATGTGTGGAAAATAACATTGTTGAAATGCCCGCCATGGCTTCTCTAGGCGAAGCTCATCCGAAATCACACGATATCGTTGATCAGAACACTATACGTGAGCTACATTCCAAGTAGAGTCGTTGTGCTGAAACCATATGTCGTTGATATCCAGTTCATAAAAACTGGCCTAGACAAAGCCTTTTCCAAAGCCATATAAACCGATGGTGCCGCCATGTCAGAATCCATACTAAGCAGTTATTTTTACCGGTTCTCATAGTTCCCAATTCGACATTCACGTATCTATTCATCCAGAGATTGCCCTCATAACCAAAAAAGATTTTTTAATGAAAATGTTTTACGTTGCCCGAAAAGAACATTCAGTTTTATAACACGAATTTTATTATATCTCTCCATGGTGATTTGGCAAAACATATTGAGTAAATGGCAACTTATTTTGACAGATGTAGCTTTAACCTTTCCATTACCAACATTTAAAACTATAATATGAATGACTAATATATTTCGAGTTTTATATTCCAATGATTTTCTTTGATTTTCTAAGTCGATTCTTTTAAAGATTTTTTATAAAATTTTTTTACCCGAAATATTTTCCCTTCCCTTTGCACAACAGCAAATTTTCCTTCCTGGGAAAATAATATTAGATGGCAAACAATTTTTCTCAAATTATTGGCGAGAGGATGTGATGTCAGTTATAAATATAATTTTGAATTGAAGATCTTTTTAGAGGAATAAAATTTGCAAAGGAAGACAAATCTGTACTTCTGGCCACACTGCAAGTAAGCAATGAAGTCGAAAATAATGCCGTTGTTGTCGTTTTCATTATGAACTGTTGTCGGTTAGAATATATGGAATACACAGATGTGTATGAAATTTAAAAAATAAAACAAAACAAGCTTTTTTTTATACTTAATGTTGCATGAAAAAGGAGTAAAACACAAAAAAGTTATGAGAGCTACCAACTTTCAAACAATAACACGAAATGGTATGCATTTATGATATTGGAGGTGGGTGGTGAATTAATTTTGGAATAGTAATAATGGTAGAAAGGAAATGGTGGGCTGTCAATAATTATTATGATGCGGGAATATTGATTAGACATACACATACACACACATGCCAAAAAAGACTTCAAGATGATTTTCTTCGTATTATAATAGAAAGGTTTGACTTCAAAAAGAAACAAAAAGTGTCGTAATTAAAAATGTGATTTTTTGTTTTTTGTCACAAATGAATAACGTGATGTATCTCTTAACTGGAACACATACATACATATCTATGTATATGTACATATGTGTATATGTTATATGCCAGTAAATACATGAAAGAATTAGAGCAGAAAAATCTTTAGAAATTTAGCTGACATGTTATACGTTTTAAACAGCAGCTCTTTGTCATCCAGAAATTTTGACTCTAAAATTTTCAATTTATGTTAAGGATACATATCGCTCCTTTCTTTGCAATAAAATCACACAGCAAAATTTATGCCATAAAGAGAAAGTGCGCCTTATTTTTTCAGATATACAGTAACTTCAGAGTTGCGGGGAAATTATAATGAGAGTATACTAAATCCGCTAAACGTTTCGTAGAAAAAAAAAGGAAAATGCCGTAATAAATTTATATTCATAGTTTTCTCCAACAATCCTTCAAAGCACTAGACCCTTGAGCAGAACTGCAATCATTTAATGCTAAATCATCATATTTGCTACATATTTGAATTTTTATTCATGTATCTGCGCGTACATATTTATTAATATAATTCCGGTAATCACTTTCCTTTGTAAACATCCCTGGAAGTACTAAAACATGGGTAAATTTGAGGCTAGGAAGTAAATTGGCTGTCAAATGATGAAATGTCAAGAATTGAGCTCTAATGCTGTAGCATTTATTTAGCAAAACGATAAGAAATTTTAACCATAGAACGCTACAGTCTTGAACAAAGAATATTAATTGTGAAAATTTACTATCAAAATGATGAAAATTTTACTGTATCACAATTCAAGCAGCTTTTCCTCGTAATCAGGCTCTTACTGAGACAATTATGCGTAATTTAATCGCTAAATTCCAGGCTCACTGTACTGTTGTTGACTATAGACCATACACTGTACAGCAGAGTTGAGAATGAGCCTGGAACATCAACTCCTCGAAGTTCGCAACAATTGGGCATCATTTTGCATAAAGATCTTCACCTTCACGTTTATAAAATTTAACTTGTACAAGAATTAAAATCTGCCGATCATTGTTTCCGTCGAATGTTTGTAAATTGGTTGTTTATAAAACTGAACGACAACAACACATTCTTCAACAAAACCATCCTTCCTGATGAGGCCCAATTTCACTTAAGCGGTTATGTAAACAAACAAAATTGTCTTATGAGGAGCTCATAAATTCCAAAACCAGTCCTCGAAAAATCATTATATCCAAAGATAATTACCGTTTGGTTCGGTTTGTGGTTAGGCGGCATCATCGGACGCCAAACCATGATAATCGTTTTTTTATGGTCGTAATAGGCTAATGTTGACATCAGTTACCTTTGGCTTTATCAGGACGGCGTCTCAAGCTTCACAGTCTGCCAAAAAAATTCAGTTATTGCATGAGAAATTTCCCGTTCGCGTAATTTTTCGATTTGGCGATGACAATTGGCCGCCTCGGTCTTCTGATTTAAGGCCGCTGGATAATTACCGTTTGGTTCGGTTTGTGGTTAGGCGGCATCATCGGACGCCAAACCATGATAATCGTTTTTTTATGGTCGTAATAGGCTAATGTTGACATCAGTTACCTTTGGCTTTATCAGGACGGCGTATCAAGCTTCACAGTCTGCCAAAAAAATTCAGTTATTGCATGAGAAATTTCCCGTTCGCGTAATTTTTCGATTTGGCGATGACAATTGGCCGCCTCGGTCTTCTGATTTAAGGCCGCTGGATAATTACCGTTTGGTTCGGTTTGTGGTTAGGCGGCATCATCGGACGCCAAACCATGATAATCGTTTTTTTATGGTCGTAATAGGCTAATGTTGACATCAGTTACCTTTGGCTTTATCAGGACGGCGTATCAAGCTTCACAGTCTGCCAAAAAATTCAGTTATTGCATGAGAAATTTCCCGTTCGCGTAATTTTTCGATTTGGCGATGACAATTGGCCGCCTCGGTCTTCTGATTTAAGGCCGCTGGATTATGTACTCTGTGGCTATTTAAAAGACCGGGCTTACGTGAGCAAATTAAAAACAACTGACGCTCTGAAAGTTGAAATTTGTCGCGGCATTGACGAGATAAGCTAAGCTTTGTTGAAAAATGTTGTTAAAAATTTTGTGAAAAGAGCGGACATCTGCCATCCTGATAAGGTGGACATTTGCCAGACACCGACATCGAATGCGGTGATTAGACCCCTCTTTAATAAATTTCATTACTTAACACAAGCCTTCGATTATAAATGCTCATCTTCGAACAGTTTAAAGTGACCTCAATCTGCAAAAATGCGGAAAAATTAAAATTTTATATTAAAAAAAAAAAAAATTTGTGTAACATTAACAACTTTTATAGCTACAAAAAGAAGTTGAAGGTTTTTGCAATTCTTAAGGGTTGCTTATTACTTTCACTGCAAAATTTTTAATATTTTTCCTGCGGCCATGTTGGATGTTACATTTTCAAATGTACGTTTTATTGCAACAATGTGCATTTATTGCTAAAATTGTTTGTTAACTTTGTTATTGTCAGAATTTGAATTTATTTATCTTAAAAATATCAATTTTTTCAATTCAATAATATTTTAAAAGTTCTTTTAAGCGAAATAATTTTGCATTTATCCGAAGTCCTAATAAAGGAAAATGCCGCTTAAAAGAAATACAAATGCTGTTTTTTACATTTCCCTATAAACGAATTCGACTGTACTCGTACACTTAACGAGTACTATTATTATTGACATAAGAATCATTGTGGAAATAGAGAAGTATATACTCTTATGTGATTGTTTATTGAAATTCGATTACTAAGCAGCTTTTTTTAAGGATTATGAGGCAGCATTTTTTTTTTTTTGATATTGGAAGAAAAATAAATAAATTGAAGCTGTAAATAAATTTTGTCTTACAATTGCTAATAGAATTTAAGCAAGAACTTGACAGAACACTACTTGCTATTAAGCAAGTAGCAAGATCATTAGATAAATTTAGTTACTCAGTTTAGATAATTATGTTTGAAGGTGAAATAACCACAAGCCATTTACATTAATACAGATTAATTAGTTGCATAACCTTAATAATTAATAAACAAATACCTGTGAGAATTGTGTGTATTATTGCTAAACAATTATTCATTGCAGTATAAAATTACTTTCAATGAAAACTCTAAAAATTGTTTAAAAAAAGCAAAAAGGTTTACTAATATAAAAAGTTTAAGGCCTATACTATAATACGAATCATTAGATTTCTTATTTTCATTTGTTTTTTTTTACAAAAATACAGCAGTCTAGTTTTTATATACATAAGTAATGTAATTGATGGTTTTTATTATTAATACATAATTTTTTGATATCATTTAATAGTACGATTTCTCACAAAATATGCCATTGAAAACCACATCTGAGCAAAACGGTAAATGGGGTAGTAAATGGTAGCTTAATTCTTGCAACGAAAACGTAATTTTTTTTATTAGGACCAATACTCAAGAGTAAACACTTACGAATGCTCTGCCATTGTATTGGAAAGGTCAGTACATTATGACAAAATATATATTTTCTTTTATATTATTAGGCGCTTTAGGAATGAGACAAATTGTTATACCTTCATGTTTGAATGACCAACAGCAGTTGCCCCATCGTTCTTTTAGCTGTTATCTGCTACTTCCCAATAGGTGGCGCTTTTTCTCCTGATCATTCGTTTTTTGTTGTCAATGGTTAAGGTGGAATAGAGTGGAATGTCAGCGAGTGATTTCTGTGTATATGAACTTCTTGGAACATCTTATTTTTAAATTATAATTCTGTAAAAACCGATAACTAACTTCTCTTTGCTGGGATTTGAACCTGTGCCGTTTAAGTTTTTGTGTGTGCGCTCCAACCATTATACCACGCACGAACCAATTCATAAAATTCAGGCGTAGATGTTATATTAATAATGATTTGTCTATTTTTGTTGACAGCCATTTAATAGGCAAGTTTATCTCCTAAACAACTATACGGGTTTATCGTGCGTACCTGTCCTGAGACTCACCACACGCCACCCGTTGCCAGGGCGGTAGTTGAATACATGCGTCCAACCACCGCCATTCGAATTTGTACCCTCTAATATCGGAAATGTCAAAGACACCCCGGTCAGAAGAATGCCCATGGTCATCGAATTAGCAATTAGTACCACCACTGCCTGGGTAGTAATACCCCCCTTGTTGAGGGGTTTTTTTAACTATCTAGCACTACCACAACCACTACGAGTACTCCCCGAAGGGCCGCACCCAAACCATCAGATTGATTAGCTTCACTTCCCGAATGACAGGGAAGCCCAGGCAGAAGCGGGAGCTCCCTGATGGCCGTAGTACCAGATTAGAGTGGGCGTCTCTGGTCAGTCTCTGAGATGGTCAGTAATATATTACCAACCTCTGCCTATAGAGAGTGCCTGGCCACCCAGAGCTAGGTGAACTTCATATTCCCCAGAGATAACAGGCCACTGACGAGACAGGATGTATCCCCGGGGGGGTGGCAACTTTATCTCCTAAAGAAGAAATATTAAAGACGAGTCCTTTTAATATAAAATTACAATAACCCTTAAAAAAGAAGACGCAATATTTGTTTATAAACCATTGCTGGCCATGCATCGATGTATAATAGATGCAATTTGGGCAGCACTACTTTGGGCACTTACGAGTACATGCATGCGTTGTCAACACGACACATAATAACCATGGTTACAACACCATATACACATATGCATATGTACTTGCATACTTACATGTTTTGGAGTGATTTACGGGAAGCTTTGAAAATCTTAACAAATAAATTTAAAATAAATTTGAATATTGAAATTGATTGAACGACTTCATCAACAATTTCAATTTCCTACTTTTAGCAAAATTATTAGATAATAGTTTCATATTATTTTATTTTCAAACTCGAAATTTTTTAAAGTCCATTTGAATTCTTTTCCTATGTTTTTTAAAATCAAGACCAGAAACAACAACAGAAATTATTATTGTTATTCTTCCATGTATTCATGTATTTTTGCAGCAATACACACTCACTGAACGATAACAACTACAAAGTTTTCGTTAGTTTATGTTTCAACAATTGGTATTTGGGATTGCAAGTGCTGAAAATAGTGGCAGTGTTTTCAACATGAATAATGGCTGCGCGTAGGCATTTTTATGTTTATAGTAAATATATAAACAATTCGAACTTGTGTTCATCATGTTCTGATATTATAATAAATACAGTAGACTCTCGAAAGGGTTAATCGGTATGTTACAAGTGTAATTAGCCTTTTAGGAACTATTAACTTTTCTAGGCGTTTTTCATTCTTTTTTTGAAAGTGAAAAAAGATATATGTATTTAGATCAGTATGTTAAATTTTTTCTTGTTGACTTATGTTTCATCGCTACAAAAAACTAATTTGTACTGCCGATTTAATAGTTCACAGTCACCCTTGACTATATGTATACATACATATGTATATTCATGCTCAAAGAATATTAATTTGTATGAAGTAGTTAAAGGAAGCAGTGGAAACTTTTGTTATATATACAATTTTCTGGAATAGGTCTTGATTATTTTCACCATGTTTGCCACCTGATTTCAATCGTTATTATTTATATGCTTTCAATTACTTTCGAGAACAGATCACTGAAGATTTCTGACTATTTTGTTCGGCAAATGATACATCATTATCGGACACTTAACTTTACCGTTAACGTTTTGGAATGACACATTGATGCTAAAATACTCTTAACTGATTTGTTTTTCTTTTTTTAATTTTAACTAAATTCAATTAACTTAACTTTTTCTAAATTCTGCTGTATTTAGCTTGTCAACATCATTAGGAATTATAATTTTTATTAATGTAATTATCGGAAATAATTACAACAGATTGTGTATATGTCGTACAATTGCAACATCTAGAATGAACTCATAAAAATTTGCGAAAACATAATAATTTCTGGTTTGGGAATTCAGGGTTACCCTGTTTATGGATTTTTGAGATTTGGGATTCATGAATTGGGAATTCAGAATTACCGGAATTTGTGATTAGATTTTTGGGATTCTTGTCTTGGGGACTATAGATTCCAATGAATAGACCTTCAATTTAATGCACCTCCTATCTCGTAACCCATCTAAGTGCCCACAGTTCCAAATAATCTCCTCCAGAATTACAACCCCGCATATGGCAAGAAAATAAATAAAACTTTCAAAAATAGATGGAAACAAATTATTACAAATCTGGAAAAGGGCTACAATAGCTGATGACGAGCCCTTTAATTCGAGGTATCTCCTATCCCGCAATAAGACGGGCTTGCTCCGTACTTCGAAGAGGAAGAAAAAGCTTACTTACAAAAAAAAAAAAAAAACTAGCAAACCCATAAGAATTTTCTGTACCTCGGGAAGACAGCTCACATATACAAGTTATTAAGCTTTTAAACTAAACCTAAGACTTCCATAAAATGTAAATATACAAAATTTTGTAGTCTATTTTAAAAATACTTGTGGTGACAAATTAAAAATGAATTATAATATTCATATATATATATATATATATATATATATATATATATATATATATATATATATATATATATATATATGTATATATATGTATATATATTATCGAATGGCTATTTCGACCGGTTAATCACTTATAAGAAATATATTTTCTTTACATCTTCTCTAAAATTGCTCAAATTGCTTACTAAAGCAAATGAAATTCATGAAAATATTTTGGAAATTTTTGGTAATAACTATTGAATTATTTATATCTAATTATTAGTTAAATTATTTGAGCTTAAGGTCGAATAAATATTAATATTATTTATTTTACGATATTTCGCTACTTCCTTGCGTTGCATCATCAGGAATATATATTTGTATGTGACAAAACAATAACAAAATTATGAATAATAATAATAATTTTGTTATTAAAATTAATAAAAAGGTCAAGGAAAATAATACTAATATATTTATATCTAAGAAAATAAATTTTAATTAAAAAATAAAATGAAAATTCTTGTAATAAAACACAAACAAGTTTGAAGCCATATGTATGTATGTAAATTTTTTTGAGTTTTTATATTATAATTCCATAGAAATTTAGGGATTAATATTTCTTCATTTAGAAATTGTTTGTCCATATAGACTTGGCAACACTGAGAACAACACTTCATATATAACAGAATAAAAAAAAACTCGTGAAATGAGAAAAATAAAATAAAAAAAATGTTTCACTTTGTCGTCCCTTCTCCTAAAAACTTCGTCTGTCTGTTATTTAATTACCCGAGTGTAAGAGGTCTAGTGGTTAGTGTGTTGGCTTACTAAGACATGGGCCCTGGGTTCGACTCTAGGCTCTGACATCTTCAAAAAAAAGAAATATGATTGTTTAGGCGTATATCCAACAAATCCCAAGGGAATAATGTAAACGAAAAATAAACAACAACAAAGGCAATAAGTTTATGTATAATATAGGAGAACAAATTCTCCGCGTACAGTATTCAAAGGAAACACAAATATTTACCTTATGCTTTATCAAATAAATTTAAAACGTTCGATATTTTCATTTATTATTACGTACGTAAGTACACTTTATTAAAACTTTGGTGAATTCCTCTAAAGTAGAAATGTGACTATATTAACTTAATATACATACAAAATATAAGAAGGTGGAAGACAATTTTTAAACACCGTTAGCGGTTCTCTTTGCTGAATAAATTTCCAGCAAAGATATAATTTTAAATCTACCACAAACATTTAACACAAAATTCAGTTATTATTTAAACACGAACCGTGTGTTTAAACAATGATAAAAATATTTCTTTCGGCGACTACCTCTCAGCAGTCTTCTGGCAAAAGCTCTGAGAGTAATTAATTGCCATGAACAAGCTTCTCAAGTCTGTCGTTCGGAGTCGACATTAAACTGTAGGTCCCGGTCATGGATAAAAATTTACACACACAACATGAGTGCTGAGAGAAGCTAGACCGTAATCCTGACACAGGGTTGTAAAGGCCAGTTATGTATGTATGTTTGTATGAGTGTAAGAGGAGTCTAAGCAGCAAACATTGTTTTTGCCGATATGTATATGACTGGCTGTAGTGTCTAGTCGGTATGAAAGCACAAAGCTCATTTATAAAAGCTTGCACATTGTGCATATGGCGTGGACGCATATTACTATATTTATTAAAATTATTTCGTTTATTAACTATCGTATATTCTTTTTAATAAAATATTTAAAAAACGGAGAAAACATATGCCCACTTCTGCTGTTACCAGCCATCCTTATCCATGCAGTTTGTGGTGATAATTATGATGTTGCTGATGTTACCGTCGTAGGTAGAACATAGCAATAGTTTAAAGTTAGTAGAGTGTAGAAAAAGACTGTTATAGATGTACGAACATACATATAATTGGATCAACATCATTGGGGATTTATCACGTTGTGCAACAAGAGGAACAACTGGAGCTTCATAACTTTTATGAAGTTCTTGTGTTTAATTTTTTTTTTATTTATTTTTTGTTTCAATTCTTGTTTCTGTTTCTAAATTAAATGAGGTTGCATGCGCTTTAATTTTTATTTCCATTTTATTCACTCTCCACCATCCAACCATCCATTCATTCAATCAGAACTTTTATTTTAATTTTAATTTGAGTCAAGTTGTTTTTTATTTTTTGTTTGTTTGTTTTGTGTTTTTGGTAAAATAATTTTATCTTTTCTATGTAGATGCGGATGTTAGTTGGTATAGATCAGTATGCTGGCAATGTTGGTTGGTTGGTAGTCTCGTTAATTGCTTTAATTTTTGTTCAAGTTTTTAATGAATTTTATTACACCACACATGGTATAGAAAAAAAGCCGGAAGACAGTTAATGATTTGTTTCATTTTTGGTTTTCTCTTTTATTTAATTTTCTTTTTTGTTAATTAAATTTATTTGTAAAAGTGATATTGTATTCTTTAAAGTTATTGTCATGTTTGTTGTTCAATTATCGTGAATTGGTTCTACACCGCCCACAATACAACTAAGCATTATGGGCCATTATAAAGTCATCATCAAGTGCCACTCAATATGTGTCAATTAAACATTGTGTTTGATAGAAAAATATTGAGCGAAAATTATTCACTCTGTTCCTGTTGTCAATCTGTATAAAAACACTAAAAACTAATGTTCATAATAAGCATATAGATATGAATGTATGCATGTACATACATGCTACCTACTCGTATATATACGGAAATATCTAAGCTGTATAGTGTGTTTAGTATAACTTGCTTCTTAGCAGATCCCTCAATTTTGTAATATATCTAGGCAATTTCTTTTTTAATAATTTTTTCTTTAATGATCAAATAGTTCTGAAATCAAATATCTGAACAATTGTCAGAATACGTTGCAAATTCGACCTTTCTTAACATAAGTGCGTTTTTAAAGGAATATTCAAGCTTTTGCATTGATTTAAATTGTCTTAAAATGGTTCTTAATTCACTCAATTATTACGCAAAGCTGAGCTTTTCTCTGAACACGTTAACTGTCGGTAAATTTGAAATACACACTTGTTTGAACCATTTCGAGTAAGTAAAATAGAATATCATCAAGGCATAATTGTTCGAATTTGATTCTTTTACAAACATAGCAGTTGAATTTAAGTGATATGAAATTTGCTTTTAAACGCTTTAACCAAATTTAAAACGGAACTCACAGCATACATTAACAGACAGTCTATCACATTCATATATTAATTTTTGTTAATCTTATAATATGGCTTTAGAATAGAGAGTTAAATTGTTATAATTCTCTTTGTAATAATTTTTTTACAACACGATATGTACACATACATCAGCACAGCGTTTGATAACCTCAATTCATTTCAATTTAATTCCCTATTCTTAAACTGTAATTTTTCGTATCTGTTCACCAGATTGCAGAGCATTATGTGTATTTAGAAACTACAATTTAATACTATTTCTGCTGCATTTGATATCATCTCATACCGTAGTTATAATGGTCTTTCACAAAAAATCCCAATTCTAATGTAGGGGGATAGAAAAATGATGCTCGAAAACTTCAATAGAGACAAAAATTACGGCTATAAATTATTCGGCCAAATTCCAATTATTGTATGAAAAAGAAACAAAAACGACAGAATGGCATCACCGTTGGCGTTATCGTCATTTATCGAAAATATATTGTTATGCTCCATTTTGACACGACTATAAAAACGAACAAGAAACATTCTTTCTCTGTCGTTATTGTTTTTAACAACAAAGTTGAAAGAAAAAAACTGCAGTGTGACAACTTTTCATTTTAGTTTCTGAAATTTATAAAAATTCCGCATATGCTTATTATGCGGGTGGTATTAAAAGGGAGAAAACCCCTTCAATTTTGATATTTTTTATAATTCCAGGAAAATCTGTTTAGTCAAAAAAAAAATCGTTTACACTAAAATCGTTTATTTCTAAAATGATTAAAAACCCTGATTAATTAAAATGAAAATAAAAACTAATAATTGGGTTACTATGCTAATGCTTTGATTTGATTTTCGAACAAGTTTTTTTTTATTCGTAATACCAACTGTGGTTTTGTTCTATGAGGTGATAAAAAACTTTTGATTTTCTATACATCTTATTGGTGTAAAAAAGAAAATTACCGATTGCATTAGAAATGTATGAGATAACAAGTATGGCTCAAAGAAAGATAAAAGATAATATTTTGTTTATTTTCATTAATATTCCTCTGTTATATGTAACATACTCGTACATTAGGCGGTATTAAAAATCAACTCGAATAATTTTTTTTTAAGTTTGTAAATCACAGATTAAGTTTTTTTTTTTTGCTCATACATATATTTCTGGTCTATAGTATTAAAACCCATAAACACATAAAAATAACCATAAAAGAAGAATAGAAATGGAATCAGTGTAAGAGTTCAGGTCAGTCGACATTTGGTCTACTTCCACCATTTGTTGTTCATTTCAATTCCATTTGTTATACATACACTCGAAGTTAAAGTTGCAAGTTTAATTTATAGTTTTTGCTTTCGTTTATAGTTTTCAAATTATTTTTACTATTCGTAACTGTCAGAACAGCATAAGTGAAAATTAGAATTTCATATAATGTGGTTTAGTTGAGGGCTGTGTTTGTTGTAGTTGATTTTTAAAAAAATGTTTGCCTTCCTTAAATTTTTTTTTTTTTTTGGTTTTTCAAACAGGTGGTGGTAGCCGTTGTATTAAATTTATGTTAATGAATTTTTGTTGTTGTTTATACCCAAAAACAGAGTGTTTAACAAAAAAAAAAAAAAAAGTCATTAATTTAAAACAACAAAATGTTGGTTGTTTTTTTCTTTTGTTTCTAATGCCTCTTCTTGGGTTTAAATTTCACTTTCTTTTCATATGACAATTATTAAATTTATTGGTTGTTCGAAAAAAATAAAACCCAAATTTTTTTTTGAAAATTAGCAGAAAAGTAGGAACAAAATTAAAAATTGCGGAGTATTTTTAAGCGAAAAATATTGAGCCATGTACAGAAGCACACTTTCGCTATATATTTTGACCTAAAACAGAAGTACGAACTTGATACTGAATATTAAAATACGACGGCAGTTCAAAATGTTCTTAGCCTGACACAGTGAGGGCGGTATAATTAAATTAGTTTAAACCGTAGATATGGTATAAATTAACATCTTTCATAGAGCTATATAGAGTATGTTCTTTACCAAATCTATTAGAATTATCAAATCTTTTTATTGAAACATAATTACACTTATCGTGTTTGGCGTATTATTGTCGTGTAACACGATAAGAGTGAATGAAAAGCTAGTGGCTTATTGTCATGTTAACCAAGGTTTTGGTGATATTAAAGCAAAACCAAGCTGTTAGGAGCTTATCAAGCGGCCATTCAAAAATACTTGGTGTTGTAAACTAACCACATGAGCTAATTGCCTAATACAGAAAAAACCAATCCTTTAATGAAAGATTGAAAAATTAAATTATTCTGGTATGTGATGGAAATCGATGTCGATCGAAATTAAAATCGAATGAAATTTCAAGTTGTTAAAACTTCAAAATCCTTTCATATTTGGAATTCCATTTTTACTCATTACTTTACTGACTATTGCCACTATATTCTTGATTATTATAATTTTAAAATAATTAAAACATGTTTTATATGATTTTGAAAATACAAACGATTTAAATTTCAATCGAAATCGGTTTTCATTACATACCGAATTATTAAATAATATTTATAGGAATGATTAATTCCTTTGATTAACATAAAAACTTTCTTAGTGTTCAAATCAATTAACTTTTAAATTGTTTCAACAATTTTAGTTTATCAGAGAAGTTATAAACAAGACTCATTAAATTAATTTTTTTTTTCGAAATTTTAATATGAATATGAACCAAACTGGTTCTAAAGGGATCTCGATAAAAAAAAAAAAAATTGACTGTCTTATATGTAAAGCCTCCTACACGTTGGCTCTTGAGCGCCCGCATGTCTAGCCATGTTGCACAGTGATAGAGTTATGAATTTTCCTCAAGAACAGCAAGTAATAACGGCTAAAAAAAAATAAATTTTTTTTATGAAGCAATATTAATCTGGTTTTATTTTCTAAAATTAATTCATAATTCATTAAAGCGCATTTAACGAAATAAGGAAGTTGTTAAAAATTGTAACTTTCACTTTTTAAACATCTGGTAACGTCCTAGCGTGTAAAGGTGTCTTTATTTTAACCTTATTTTAATAAAATGGACAAATTGTCAAATAAAATATTTATGACAATTTTATTTTATAAAAAAAGAATAAAAAAAATAAATAAATAAAACTAAAACCATAATAATATTGAATGGCAAAACACAAAATGTAACCTTAGTACAAACAAACCTAATAAACCCACAAATCTACCATTTAGTGGACTGGAAAATAAAATATCGCATTTATTAATTCAGTCATGCATTCATCCCTCCATTTAGATTATATTGCTGTACGAATACAACGTGTGACGACAAAATCATTTTAAATTTTTTCTTGTCTCACGACATCTCAATTTACGGCACATTTGCTAGTAAATTGAATTAAAGTTTACCTTTTTCTTGAGTCTATTCAAAATTTACTTGAAAAAAAGTGAAGAAAGTAGAGCTCACACAAGAGTTACAAAAAGGAAAGAAACTGTCTGTCCATCAACATGTCATTTTGCATGAAAATTATACAACATTGTATGATGAGAGGCTTTGAAAAAACAACTGAAAAGGCAATAGAAATATGGCGTAGAATGGAAGTTGTATGTTTGTGCATATATTGGAATTGTGGTTTAGGAGAGCAATAATTAATTTTTGCTTTTTTCATTTATTTCCTAATTGTTGTTGCTTTATTCCAAAGAGGCAGCAGAAACAAAAGTATAAGACAGTGATGTCAACTTTTTTATAACAAAAAGCACATTAAGGCCCATTATTACAACTTGCCGTTAGTTAAAGGCAGGATTTTATCAGAGAGATAAATCGCTTTTTGTTGTTATAAATACATTTTAACCTAAAGTGATCGATAAATCTATTGGGAAGATTGCCCTACCTTTAGGTTAAACTTTACTTGTAATAACACAAACCAAGTTATCGGCCTGATAAAATCCTACCTTTGACTAACTGCAAGTTGTAATAATGGACCTAAGTTTATAAAATCATTTAAAAGTACTTAATTTATTCTCACCCCACCGTCGTCAATAGCATAGAAGAACTTCGTTCCTTTTGTGGGAAACCATATCCTTTAAAACCGTCAACAAGGATTCAAATCAGGGCTGCCAGATGGCCAAATTGTTTCGAAGCTAGGTCTGTATCGTTTTAGCCTTATGAGCTGGTGCAGAATTTTGTTGGAAAGTCCAAGTCTGGTTTTGGAGTAGAGAATTCTTCAGCGGCTTCACAACTGTTTCCAAAACGGTTTCTTGGTAAACTTTGGCCAATGTTTTGACCCCTTGTTTGCAGAAATGCAAGTCAGTCAGCCCATCGTAAGAGACACCCCACCAAACCATGACTGCAGCTGGGTAATAACCCTTTTGGACGCGTGGAATTAGTTCTCATGCTTCCTTAGATGACCAGGCATAAATCCTATCATTGTGTTGTTAAACTTTTCCCAGATTTTTCTTTATCAGCGTACTTCACCAAAAGACGTTTGGATTTTTCTATCCAATAGGTTTTAGGTATGTTCGGAAAAAAAGTTGGAGGTAAAATATTAGTCAGGGTCGGTCTTACATTTTATCCCTCTAGGGGCTACTCCAGGGCAGTTGTGGAGCTTTTGGTGGACTTTTACTTCTTCAACCTAACCTTTGACCTCGATGAAGAGCCATTTACCCCCATCCCACATCCCTTCTTTTTGACTCATGTATTTTTTGTGTTAAAAGTCAAAAAATAAGCGGTTCTAACTAGTCGAAATCGAAAAATCGTTTACTATCCCACCCCTAGTAGAGTAGTTTTAATCTCATTCTTTTGCGATTTGATTTTTATTTCTTGATCCAAAAAGACCTCCACTCTGAAGTTTTTCACAACTGTAGAGAAGGAAACTATCCTTGACATAATTTTTTTTTCAAGTTTTTAAAAAGGTCACTTTCGGAGATACATATATGCTTCGAACTTAAAGGTAAAGAAAATTGACCTTTGACTTTTAAACAAAAAAATCATGTTACATATTAAATCAAAGGTAATTTAATACCCTTTCAAATGCGACCTTTACGAGACGCGTAGCTATAATACTTTTCAAGAAAATTACAATCAAGTAAGTGTAACTTTGTGCATTTTTGTATTTTTTTCCGATTTTCAAGACCTCATATTTCCGAATCCAGAAGCGTCAGTGCCCTTTAATTTTATATTTGGCTAAGTTTAATGATATACTACATCATTCATAACAAAAATCAGCCAATTCGTCATTTCAAAAACGGCATATTTTAAGTTGACTTGACATGGTTCAACCCATATACTTACATCTGTATATAAGGCCTGGTCCGACTTGCAAAGTCCTTTGGAGAAAGACGTTATTGAATAAATTAGGACTAAAATTTTGAAAATAATTAAATGTAATCCAAACTAATTGCATAACTTTTTATATTAATTATGATAATTTTTGACTAGATCTTGATTATTTCGAATCGTAGTCAATTAGTAATTATAATTTTCTACAAGTAGATTATAAAACGATTACAATTCTCTTTAAAAAATAATGTATTTGATTACTAATTGTAATTGTATGTATGTTTACACATATATTACATATTTTTTTGCTATTTTAATAATTTTTCATCACTGTGTAAATAAATTATAGCTTTAAGGAAAGGTGTGGTAGAAAAAAAATTATTTTTATAATAAAGTATTAAGAGAATAAATAAATAATAAACAGCTTTTGTTTTTGTTAAACAGCTACTGATAAAAAATATGTACAAAGATTGTCTGCGAGAGTAAGAGTGTTCGTTTGTCTTGCTTTTATTAGTGATAATTTTTTGCGAACAATAACAGCCACTCAGCAGGGTGGTGCATTATCATCATCCTTTAACAGAATATCGATTATTAACAATAAAAAGCGATAACAAAAAAGTGGTTTAAAAATGGAAATAAGAAAGAAAATAAATTTATATTTTTTATATTGCAAACGCATGTGGTATGTTTTGAAAATAAAAAAATATGTAGGTATGTATGTACGAGTATATTCGTATGAGTGTTTATTTAACACAATGTCCTAAAGTATATGTATGTATATGATTTTAAATATCTTACGCTTGAATGATAATAGTGGTTAGAGTGCTCGCACAAAAACTCAAAGAGGCCAGGTCCAAATCCCAGTGAAAGAGAAAAGTGAAAAAATAAAATTTGCGGTTTTTCAAAAAATTATAATTTAAAATAAGAGATCCAAAAATCGTATAAACGCAAAGAATTTTGGGAGGAGCTTCCAAAGTCTTACAGCCTGTTTCCAGAAGCCGAACGGTTTAAGACGATCATCTTTTTATATGAAAAACACAAAAAAATTTGAACAGTTTATTTGTTGTTTCACATACATATAAAAATACCAACGTTTTCGGGAAACAAATCTGTTACCAATTCTTAAAACGTTTCGAATGAGGAGCACTCTTTTATATACATCTGTATGTAAATACATAGTATATACACATATAAGTAGAATTTTGAATTGCACCTTTTTCTTTGCAGTTTTACTATTTTGATGTAGAATTAATCTTTCTGCCTCTTGAAATTTCCGCCATTATATTTAGCAGAAGATTAAAAAGATAAATAACTGGTACTCATATATTTTATTTTTATTTTTTATATAACATTATCATTTACCTCATTATACTTTCTTGTGTATAATGCCATATAAAGGAAAATAAGTATATTACACAGAAATCTGTCTTCATTTTCTTTTTAATCTGACCTCAATTTCTCTGATTGAGTTTTATTATATTCTGATAAGAAAAATTTCTTTGCGAATGAATGTGAAACTGATTATATTCCTTTTTTTTAAATATTGAAAATATAAATTCATGTGCTCATTTTTCATTTCAGGAACTGTTATCCAGAAATTACAACGTTAGCTTGAAATTGTGAAGTAATTCATTAAAATTTTTACTACCAGTAGCACTATGTTATTTGTTAGTCATTTTAAAGTTTCACTTTTAAAGTTAAATTTTGTTTTCCAAGCTTCGTAAAACTAGATACATATATTATAGGGTGAAACATCTATTGATTCATACTTGGACTACAGGTTATTTCCAATTTGGCAATCTTATGTCTTATGTCTATGCTGTCACGAAATTAAGTATATTAAGAAGGAAAGGAATGCATTAAGGTTTGAACAACGTTGGGGTTTATGGAAAATTTATTTCTAAAACAAAGGCAATTAATTGGAAATTGAACGAAAATGAAAAAAAACCATCTCTTCGAATGAAGCTCCTTTACATCTTGGTAAGTACTGTAACAAGTAAAGTTGCCGTATTTGGGGCTCAGAAAAACAACACGTGGTCTTACAGAAGCCAATACACCTATTTCGAGTGAATGTTTGATGTGGCTCGTGGAGCGGAGGCAGCATTTGCCTGTAAATTGTTAATGAATTAAAATTGGTCCGATATAATGAGGTACTGTGTGGTCAATCGCAGCAGCCATATGAATGAAGTAATACTCTATTTCTAATCGGAACAAGTGTACTTCACAATACAACAAAAAATATTTTTTTTGAAAATATTTCAAACCGTTTTTGTTTTATAATAAAATTTCCAAATATAAGTAATTTTTTTCCAAAATACATTCATTTCTCGACGAAACTACCGACTACTTTATATTCGCCAATCATGTTCTAAAATCGCCATATTTGGTGAGAAAATGCCAAACCACTCAGGGTCTCTTAAAACTTAAACTTAAAAATGGCTTCACGATGACTAGGGTGGAAGCTTATGTCTCTTATAAATTTCTTATTAAAAATTCTTATAACTAAAATTACTAAACTAGGGATATTTTTTTTAATTGTACTAAATAAGCGTTGGTGTACTTTTCTATATGGTATTGATAAAAAATGTACCAACAATTGTACCATCTTTGGCACCATTGGTATACCTTTATGCAATTTTTTTATACAATTTGTTGTGAAAATGCAAGGATTTGATTTTTTTTGTTCGTATACCCTTCTCAGTTCCCATAATTTTGTTATCATAACATTTATTTTGTATACGAGTGTAATATACGTTTATTGTTATTTGCTTTTAAGTGAAATCATTTTATTTTTTCCTCTATGCAGTCAAAATAAAAATATTGAAAGTGGTTCTATAAAGATCGGTGTTCTATAATTGTTATAGTATAACTCTGCGATGACAACAATAAAAACAATTATAGAGTACTTTCAATAAATTTTATGCTTGATTGTTTCCCTTAAAGGTTTTTTGCTGTTCGTACCACCACGCCAGCAAAAGATCTCAATTTGTTTTTCTTTTATTGTCGCAATTGTTGTGACTGACTGTTTGCTATATGCACACTTAAAAAAATTATATCGATAGAGTTGATTGCACTTTGTAATTGAGAGCTAATTTTTTAAATAGAAGATAAGATTACCTAAAAATATAATATAATTGCTATAAATATGACTAACGATTTAATACATAATACACGTAAATATTGGTAAATTAAAAATTCTGCCAATAATTTAAGGTAAAGTACTTTAATAATTTGCTATTGTGAAGATTGTGGAATCGATTCACAGCAGACTCTAGTTTGAAGCAGTATAACCCAAATCAAAGAGTTAACTAAAAAACAAGAAAAACCAAAATTTTGAATTGAAGACCTATGAAATATTGTTATACTCTTTTGTTTTTGCAGTACAGAATTCCTATCTTACTCGTAAATCACCTACTATTGGTTTGAGCTTGAGCCTAATGTTTTGATTAAAGTACAGTAATCTCCCTGAATACCGTATTCTTGCAATACTTTTTAGAATAGCGCGATATTATCTCCCTCATATAACGCGTGAATAAAAAGAAAAATAATGGAAATCATTTAATGTTAAAGTTCTACGGACCATATTCCACTAATACTTCGTTAACAAACGAAAACCTTCGTTAACATTTACTGCAAATAAATTATAGAATAAATGGTGGTCTAAAAATGAGTTCGCACATCCTTGAAATCTAGTCGTTAGTTCATGTCCCCTTATTTAAATTTCAATAACTCAATCATACATTTTCTTTCAGTTTAAAAATTTATATTCTTCACACTCTCCATGTTTTTAGCGTGTTTTTTAGTGCTCTTGTGTACGCTATTTAAAGATCTGCTGATGTGATTTAACCACAGAATAATAAAAAAACCTCAAACGCTCTAGATTTAAGATTTTCAGATGATTGAAAAATTAAAAAAATTGTTTATGCTTTTGTTCCCATCTATCTGAATTCCTTACATTATTTAATTTAATTTTTAATAAACTTTTTTTTATATGATTTCTCATAGAATGTGACGAAAAAAAAATGCAAAGACTTTGAGCGATATACTCGTTTGTATAAAGACCTTAAGTGAGATTGAAAAGTTAAAAAAAAAGAATAAAAATAAATTATAATTTTAAATAACAGTTTTACTTACTGTAGATTTTCTAAAAAATATGTGCTATTTTCACATTTAATATTTTTTTTTTTTTTGACTCTACATAACGATAATGTCGACATCATGGGGGTTTTCTTTGTGTAAATACTCAGTTCGGACTGTTCTCGAGATTATAATTATATTTCAAATTTAACAGAATTTTAATATGTTTGTACTTAATTTTTACATGTTTTCTTGTATATTTTAAAGATTGGTTTTGTTTTTCTTTCCCTTATCTTTGGCCGTTTTCATAGGCTTGTGATATTTTCTTCTTATTTTTTTTCTTGTTTTTTTTTTTTTTGATCATAAGATTAGGATTGAAGTAAACAATTTTAACCTTGTCCGCTTATTTTACCTATGCGCTTATCTTTATTACTGCAAATATGTACATTTATGAGTCAAGGCTCTATAGTTAGATAAGATGCAACTCACGTTTTATTCATAGTAATGCACTGGATGTGGTTTTTTTTTGTTATGTTCTAATGATAATACTCGTAGAAACAAAGCGTTGACTTTTTCGTTATGTTTGATAAAAGAAATGGACTTGCCACCTTGGTAAGAAGTTTCAAACTGGTTGGGCCAAAGACTGAGAGTAAGATTCATGACTATAGTTGGAGTTATGAAGCTATTGAAGCAAATTAGCGATATGTAAAGGGTGTCCTAAAATTAAGGCAGGATTTAAATTTGTCGCGATTTTTGCAGTAGGTTGTTGGCACACTTGAAACAAGAATTTTTTCACAGCTGGAAGTACATATAAGATTAGGAAAAGATGGCCGTTATACGAAACAACAATGCATTTTTCTTATTGAACAACAGTATTTTAAAAATAATGAGTGTTGGAAAATGCTCCATAAAATGTTGGTATAGAGAAAATATTGTTTTAAGCTCGTCAACTCTGAAAATGTAAATTGAAAAATTCAGGGAGATTATTTAAATGGATAATTAAAGATGTCAGAGCTGGAGTTTGAACCCGTGGCTCTGTTACAAGCATCCATCAATTTAAAATGTCTATTTTTCATATCCTGTGTCTAGTCAATATTTAGTTTGTATGGGACCTACCACGTTCATTTGTCCAATTCCGTGTTTTTTAAGTGATGATTTGCATTGGTCGCCTTGATCTAGTGGTTGGTGTGTTGGCTTACTAAGACGATAGTGCCGGGTTCAAATCTCAGCTCTGCCATTTTGAAAAAAAAAGAAATATGGAAAAATTATTTCTTTCGGCTACTACTTCTTAGCAGTCAGTCTTCTGGCAAAAGCTCTGAGAGTAACTGATTGCCATGAAAAAGCTTCTCAAATCTGTCGTTCAGAGACGACTTTAAACTGTAGGTATTGGTAGTCATCAGAGTTGTAAATGAATCATTCTTTTTTGATTTCAATTCATTTGAATTAGCTAAATTTTGAATTAATTCTTTTCAACAAAAAAAAGAATTGATTTAAATTTGAATCAATTCATTTGAATTTAGCAAACATGAATTGCAATTCATTTCCAATTCAAATGAATTAGGCAAAATGAGTTGTAATTCATTTGAATTAGGCAAAATGAATTGCAATTCATTTTTTAATTCAAAAGAATTGGTAAAAAGAATCGCAATTCATTTCTAATTCATTTGAATTGAAATGATTTGGAATTAATTCAAATGAATTAGAAAAGTAACTTGTAATTCAAATTTATCAAATCAAAAATGAATTGCATTCAATTGAAGTAAACTTGGTGTTTGGAGTTTGGTCCTTCAAGTACTACTTATGTCGCTTTTGATATACGCTGAATAACAAGACATTCAGTATTTAAAACCTATTAATAATTTATGAAATTTTGTGACGCACGAACATTAAAGGACAAACACTTTAGTAATACTTATGAGAATTATTATAATTATTATATTATTAAGAGAATTATTATAAATAAGTAATAAATACTTGGATTAAAATTAATAGAAAATGGGTGATTCTTTACACTGGTTTACAGCCAAAAAATATCAAGAACGCCACATGCCTAGATAAATTAATTCGGACCTCCTGAACACAAAAAACGCAATTATTATTTTTTTCTAAGTACCGTTTTTTAGATAACGGTACTTTTGTGTTTTTCGGTGTATGACCCCATTCAAACCCTTGTGGAGTCCAACCAAAAAGTTCGATCGAGATAAGTGGCATATCGATGGAAAGATAATTGAATGCCTTTTCAGTCGATATGCTGGAACATTCTATCTGATAAGAAATCGCTGAGATATGGCACCTCAAATTTCAAAATTTTCCTATTTTTTACGTTTTTTTCAAAATTTTTCATTTTCATTTCAATTTTTTCCTACGCTATATTGAATATCTGGAATGTTTTATTCTTTTACCAAATAGCTTATTTAATAACCAATATTATAAGCGTATCTTGAAAAAAAATCGGATGAAAAATAAAGTTTTTATTAAGGATTTTGTGGAACGACAATATTTTCATTTTCATTGCTCACACAGTGTATTCGTCGTAAATTCAAAAAATTTTAATTAAAATGACGAGTGACTTGAACTTTTGCGTTTTTTTCGGATGGATTCTCGCAAATGAGGAACCAACAATAGTCCGCCATCATTTATTCATCGCACCAGTCTTTGTAACGTCTCTCGATTTCTTTCATTTAAGTTTTTCGTGTTCAGGAGGTCCCAATTAACTTTTCTTCTTGGTATTTTTCCAACTTAAAAATTTTTAAACCTGTGTTATTAGTAGTGGATATATTTTTATTATAAAGTACAGAATAGAAGTACTTGGAAAAAGGGTGATGCTTTTGCATTGCAGTCTTTTTTTCAGAATCAATTCAAGTAAATTGGAAATGTATAACAAAATCATTTTTCGAGTTAATTTAAATGAATTGGTAAAATGAATTGCAATTCATATTTTAACTCATTTGAATTAATTCAAAATCAATTCAAATGAATTGGGAATGAATTGCAATTCATTTTTTCTAACTCATTTATATTAATTCAAAATCAATTCAATTCAAATGAATTGGAAATGAATTGCAATTCTTTTTACCAATTCATTTGAATTGAAAATGAATTGCAATTCATGTTCGCTTAATTCAAATGAATTGATTCAAATTTAATTCAATTCGTTTTTTGGAGAAAAGAATTAATTCAAAATTTTTCCAATTCATTGCATGAATGATTCACGAATTAATTCAAAAATGAATGATTCGTTTACAACTCTGGTAGTCATGAATAAAATTTAACACACACAACATGAGTGCTGCGAGAAGCTAGGACGTAGCCCTTATAAAGGGTTTAAATGGCCAAATATGTATGTATGTATGATTTGCATTGGCAATTAATCTTTGTAGTCGCCGTAGTCAAGTGGTTAATGTGTTATCTTACTATACAAGATATCTTAAAAAAAGGAGTAAAAACTATTTTCTTCGGTGACTACCTTTTAGCAGCTTTTGGCAAAAAATTTGAGAGCTTCTCAAGTTAATCATTCGCCAATTATATATGCATGTATGGAGTTTTTCAGACTAAATTCAGAAACTTTACCTTAAATCGTTTTCAAAATATGCAAAACTCAAACACAAACAAAATGTGATTTAGGATTTTAAAAAAACAATATAGGTCACAGTACCTACCCTTTTCATAAGTATCGTTGAAATCGGTCCACGCGTTTGAGCCTTATGCAGCGACATACGTAAGCCAAAAAATATCCATTTTTATATAATATATATGAAATAAATTTTATACAAACATACATATTTATATATGTACATAATGTTTGTTTTTTAAGATAGTTTTAAATTATGTATAAATATAGGGTGTTTTTTATTGAGGTATAGAACTTTAAGTTGGCATCACTTTTTTAACTGGCGGCCATTTTGTCAGCTGTGAAGTGATTAATATTTAGTTTGGTTTGCCATTTCATCATGAACAGGTTGACAAAATAACAACGCTTGCAAATCGTGCAAATTTATTTCGAAAATAATGGTTCAGTTCGCGAAGTTTACCACAAGCTCCGTCCATTTTATGGTCGACATAATCGTCCATCAGAGCAATTAATTCGGTTAACCATGGATCGTTTTCGCACTACGTTTACTCTATGTGATAATACGCATCCGCAGAGACGTCGAACAGTGCGCACCGAAGAAACAATTGCCGCTGTAGAGCAAAGTGTTGAAGAGAACCCGAATGAATCGATTCGCCACCGTGCACAGCAATTGGAGCTTTGTCCATTAACTTTATGGAAGATTTTGCGCAAAGATCTTGGCTTGCGACCTTACAAGATCCAGCTTGTACAAGAATTAAAGCCGCGAGACCATACAATGCGTCGTGATTTTGGTGTATGGGCCGAAAATGAGATTGATCTCGATGCTGATTTTCATCGCAAAATTTTGTTCAGTGATGAGGCTCATTTTTGGTTGAATGGCTACGTCAACAAGCTAAATTGCCGCATTTAGAGTGAAGAGAATCCACATGAGACCCTTGAGACGCCATTACATCCACAAAAACTGACTGTTTGGTGTGCTCTATGGGCTGGTGGAGTCATTAGGCCATACTTCTTCCGAAATAATGCGGGAGAGTCAGTTACCGTAAATGGAGACCGGTATAGAGCCATGATAACCGACTATTTTGTTCTCGAATTGGATGGCATGAATGTGGATGAGTTGTGGTTCCAACAAGACGGCGCTACATGCCACACAGCGCACGTCACAATCGATTTATTGAAGGAAACATTCGATGAGCGCATAATTTCGCGAAATGGACCTGTCAATTGGCCACCAAGATCGTGTGATTTGACACCATTGGATTATTTTCTTTGGGGACATGTGAAGTCGCTCGTCTACGCCAACAAACCAGAAACGTTAGGGGACTTGGAAGCCAACATTCGTGGTGTTATTGCCAACATACGGCCCCATATGCTCGAAAAAGTGGTTGAAAATTGGACCTGTAGAATTGGCTTTATTCGAGCTAGCCGCGGCGGCCACATGCCCGATATCATATTTAAACATTAATGGCATAAAATTATCCTTCCAATAAAGCCAAATTGATGGACATTAAAACGATTTTCTTGTGTTTTATTTCAATTCGAAGTTCTATACCTCTAAAAAAAACACCCTGTAAATAAGAAAAAAATTTTATTTTGACTTAAAATTTTTTTTAATTATTAATTAATATTAATTATTTTTTTCATGTATATACAAATTATGAGGAGTATTTGGACATCGCGACTGTTTCATATAGGCCAACAGAAACTGATCGAGAGGTTTTAAATAGCTCGACTTTTGAGGCTAATTGAGAGTCCCATTTCTAGAAAACATTTTATCGCCAAATTCAGAATTTGTTTCTAATAATTCAATAATAATTCTTCATATATTCTAATGTCACTCAGTCTCTCGGAACTGCCTTAATTTTTCTAATAGCATTTTTAATTATTTTGTTTGGTTTACTTTTTAAATTTATTGGAATAGCAATACAATTAAGAGTGTGAGATCAATGCACTCGTTTGCTATTAAATTAGTTTCTAAACAATTTTCTTTCAATTTAAATTTTTTTTATAGCAGTCGGCCTACTCTGATACTGCTCGATCACAGACTTTGAAAACAGTTTGAATTTTTTTATTTTTTCCTATTTGATTTCCCATTTTTTATCTTCTTTTGATATTTTTGTTGTTGTTAATTCCTTATGATTCTTATTTTTGCTGATGTTATTCGGTAACAACATTGCTGCCGTACGTACATTTTATTGTTGTTCTGAAAGTGTTTATTATTGAACTTTTTCGGTTTTGGTTTTATTTTTTGTTTAAATTTTTCCTTTTGTTTTTGAGTTTTTAATACGGGTTGTCAACATCTGCTGCGGAGGCTGTGTATGTGTGTGACTGTATGTATTACAGTCAGGGATGGAAGTAACTTATTGTAGAATTAATTAATTTAAATTAATTTTCATTAAACAAAAAAAAAATTATTAATTTAATTAAAAAAAAATATGAATTTGTTTTCCTATATAATTTACATACATATGTATAAATATAATAAATATGAATATAAAATTGAATTTTTCAGTGTGTGATTTCTTGAAAAAGGTTGAGTTAAATAGTTGATGTTTGGTTATCAATATGTATAGAACACGAAGAACACTGATGAGGCTACGTTGCTGGGGCCGAAAACAGTTTGGCTTGTGTGCTATTCCTTCACGGACATAATTTTTTCCTTTGATTATACAAAATAAAAAGCATTGCAATAAAATCTGTATTCTTGATAGAATTTAACTTCTGATAAAACAAAAAAAAAGTTTTTACATTTTCTAAATCTTATGGTTTTGTCAGCTGGTGACTTACATATTGCAAGTTGTTAAAATAAAATGTTTCTTATAAGTAAAATTTATAATATTGATCGTAAATTGCAATGTTGAGAATTTAACTAAGATGTGGTTGTTATTTATTTATATTAAAAATATAGTTAAACTGGACATACACAATATTTATTAATATTTTAATTTTCTTGTTTATTTTAGGTCAGTGATCCATCATTATTTGAGTATCATACAAATAAAAAATATAATTGTTTTTTAAACACTCCAGTAGGTGAGTTTTTATTTTAATTAGAAGTTTTAAAATGTAGTTAAAAATTGTTTAATTTATGAATAATTGTTGCTAAATTATTATAAAAAAAATTTAATATAAAAATGTAGAACTTTTAGATTAATTAAAAAAGGGGCTTATGGACTATCTACTAAAAAAATACATTTAAAAGTAAAAATTCGCTGCATACGATTATTTAAAAAGAAAGTAAATACATACAGTGCCGCACTTAAATAAGCGCTTTCATATTTGAAATCGCCGTTAAAAAAAACAAATAATTTTATTAGATAGAGAGATAATATTTTTTTTTTTTGAAAATCCGCTTGGTTTAATTTAATTATTTTATTAAACTATGTGAAGGTTAAAAATGTATCCAATTTTACAAATGTTTTTGTGCCGCAATAAAGGATAATTTGTAATAGCGAATATATTTTTTCAGTAAGATGTGTGCCCGAAATGTTTGTATTTGAACTATTTTCGTTTGCCAAACGAATCATCGTAGGACTATTGTTTTGGAAAGTTTTGCATTGAAAATTAAATATCCGAATAAAAATGCTCATGTCGAAAGCAAAAGGCACTTGGCTCATTTTAAGGAATGCAATAATAAAAATCGCCATTATGGAGAAACAGTTCACCTTAAGTGCTTTAAAAGTCTTAAAAAGTCTCCTGTGATAATTTGAACATAAAAAACAATAAACTTTTCCGATTTCCAATAAGGAATTCTATTTGAATGTTTAGTTTTTATTTTAATTAGTCGAATAAGCGCTTCCTCTTTTTTTGGTTTCTTTGAAATATAAAGTTCTGTGTGTAATTTACATACAGTGGCTCACAGTCAAATTGGTCCACTTGATGTCTACAACGTAGCATTGCAAAAAGCTTAAGAAAAGACAAGGAAGAGTTTTAAATAAATTAAACAACATTATTAACATTATTCTAAGCGTTTGGGAATCGATTCAACCTGTTTATTCTATGGGTCTATGGTCTATGACCGTCTTGCTCAGATGCAGCGATAATCCCACAGCCCGATACCAGTCTGATATATAAATCTGGACCTGGTTCATAATATCGGATATTACACTGTAGAACTTGCCCGTGACTATTCCGCATGCTCTGAAGCCTAGCTCCTGTGGCTCTTCTAAAAGGACGTCAATGCCCAAAGACCAAAACCTGGAGACAATATTATCCCCTTCAGCGAACCCCTGTTGGCACTTATCAAAACACACTGTTGCCAAATTCGAATTTTTCTGTCTCTCTTTCAACTCCTCCTTCTTATCCACCCTACAGTTGGACAAACTATGTTCCTAGTCGTTCTATGGAACAGTAGCTGGTGTTATTAAAGACATCCTATTTCCTTTATTTTTTAACATGGGGGCTGTTCTAACATTCTAAAACATAAATATGAGCGACTTTTGTCCATGTGTTTAACTGCCGTATTCATTAGAAACATTTTGTGTTTATTAAGGGCTTATTTGGCAAATTTTTATGCAATACCTGTTGTATCAGCCCCTAATAAATTAAATTTTTTTTTAAATATGTGTTTGTTGTTGTTTTTAATCAGCAATCCTTGCATATCTGGCTACAGTTTGTTGTTGTTTGACTTGGTTTGCTAGATTGTCAAGGGCATGTTCAGCGAGGAGTCATTATCGTTTTTGTTTTATACAAATTCAACATAACATGGAAATATTTGAAAAATTAGTTTATCGTTAGATTTTTGCATTATTTCTTTGGTTCTTTTGGTTTAAGTAGTTTGTTTTTTTAAGCTTTTTTAGCATTATTTTACAGCATTTTTAGCATTAAATATTTTTTGATTCTGGTCACACTATTTGGAAATGAAAATATTGACTAAAAGAGAGCAAATAGTGCTGAATTGTAGTGAACGCTGAGTATAAAAAAGAGAAAAAAACATTATGCATTTGAAATAAGATTGCAAATAAGTAAAAATGTTGTTCATAAAATAGAAAATAATAAATTTTTAAAGCAAAATATTTTCTTGTTTTCAACTCTATGTGAATGCTTACAAAAAAGAATTGTGATTCTTAATATTTTAATTTTGTAGTATACTCGTAGCTAGAAAATAGAAAGTGAGTATATTTTCGTATATTACTCTCACAAATTCAGCCACATAAACAGTGTTGCCACTGAAAAAAATTTTAATTCTACCAAAATTTCTTTCAAAATCTACCAAAATTGATTAAAATCTACCAAAAAACCATTTTTATTTAAAAATCATTTAAGAACAGATTGTTGAGATGGGAAACAATTTTAATTAACACCTTTACATGTACATATAAATAACCAAAAATAAAAAATATAACGAATAGAATTCAGTTCTTCGAAAATACATATAACAAAAAATACAAATATAACAAAAATAATTCAATTTCTAAACAATCAAATCGAAAATACATTTATAAATACAAGAAATTTAAAAAAAAAAAACAATTCGATTTTTTAAAAATAATCTAAATGGATATGTAGGTATAAAAATTTAAATTTTTGCTGAACACACATAGTGACCATCATTAGCTTTTACAAGCTCTTTACAGAGCATTATACAGTGAAAGCTCCCATAGGCGGACACCGACCGTCGAAGCATTTCTGTCCGCCTACGGGAGATGTCCGTCCAGGGGATATTTCGTTAAAATACAAACTAATTGATGGAACTTATAAAATCGTCCGTCTATCGGATATGTCCGCCTATTAGAGCTGTCCGCCAGTGGAGCTTTCACTGTATTAGTAATTGTATTTATTTTGAGTTTGCTTCTAAATTTGGTTTTGATTAAGGAAAGTGTTGACAATTTGAGTTCAGCTGCTGAAGAACTATGCGGAAGAGAAAGTAAATTAAAAACAAAGTTGTTTAATTCACTAAAACTTTTCTCATTTAAACCGTTTCTAATTGAACTGACTTCAGCCCAAAATAATTCAATGTTTAAATCCGTTGTAAAATTTGTTTCTGTTAATCGCCACATAATAATTTCAGGCTCACAGTCTTCAAGATTAGAAAATTTTAAAACAAGGGACAATATAAGCAAGTCTTCTTTTGACAATGCTTTTTCAGAAGTAATTATTTGTAACAATTTAATATCTTTTCGATTAAAATCAAATCTAGCATTGATTTGGTTTAGTAATTCAATGTAAAATTGTAAAATTCCATGTTTAACATCAAAAACTTCTTCGTGGCTAAGATTTTTAGTAGTATACATTTTGGCTTTTGTACCGATAAAAATTTTTGAAACATCAATCAATTTGTATTTTTAAAATCAGTTTCAGTGTTGTGTATTAAATATTTTTTGATAAAATTGCTTAATATGAGCTAAAAGTTAGATTTTATGCTTAAATATAAATACGCCAATCTTGAACTTTCCGACTGAAATTCCTTATGAAGTTTTTTTTAGTTTCTGCTAAAATCTACCAAAACCATATTCAGCCTACCATCCTACCAAACGAAAAATTTTCTACCAGTTTTGGTAGAATTCTACCAATAGTGGCAACGCTGCACATAAAAATAATGTATCTGTTGATATTTTAACAGACACTCGCTCTCTATCTCTTTTAGGCTGTATATGGCTGCATGCATGAGTCACTAGTTTTTAGCCACTAATAAACTTTCTGGCTTTATGCTGGTCTGTTCGTGTACTTATTTGTGTGCATTGTTTGGCTACTAACTGTTAGCTCTGGCTAAATGACAACAAAGATTTTCAGCATGACAGAGGGTGAGAGAGAAAATGAGAAAATGCCAATTTTAACAGAAAAGAGAATAAATAAATAATAAAAATAAAAAAGAAAAACAAAACATTTTAAAAACTCCAGATACTTTTAGTTGTCAATGAATTGTTATATCGTGTACGACGTTGCCACGCAAATCTTTTACGGTGACAACAATAAAAACAAACAAATTTTAATTTTTTCAAGTCTCTTGGACATTTTATGTTGAAGTTAATCGGTATTTATGTATTAAATTGTAAAATCTTCTAAAAAATGTTGTAGTTGTTGGCGGTATGGTCCAATTAAATTAAAAAAAAATTAATATTTAAAATTAAAGATAAAAAAAAACAAAGATTTGTGTGAAAGAATTGAAAAGAAAAAAAGAGAAATAAAATTTTTGCTAAATTGTTTAACACTACCGGCAACGGCTACAACCAAAAACATACAATAACAATAATAATACAAACAACAACAACTTGTTTTACCAGATTTAGATTTGACGTCACATCCTTCTAAAATGATGAGAAATGAATTACAAAAAGAAAATTTCTTTGTTTAAATTTTGTTTTGTTAAATAAAACAAAATTTGTTATTGTGAATGAAATTACAGAAAAAAGAAAATACAAAGATTTCAAAAAGAAATATTTGTTACAAAATTCATTGAATTGCTAAAAAAAAGAGAATAAAAATATATGTATATATAAAAATGGTGTCTTAAACAACAAATAATTAATAATATAAACTTTTATGTTTCACCCCTTTTGGTGGTAATTAAACAAAAAAAAAAGTGTTGGAAAAAAATTTTTAATTCAAAAATTAAAAGAAATCTTATTTCTTAAAAAAGTGAAATTTTTGCAAATTATAGCAAGATATTGTAAGAGAGATAGAGAGAGAAGAGAGTTAGAAAGAGAGAGCAAATAAAAGTAAAATAAAGTGAAATTTTAATACAAATTTTAAATAATAAAGAAAAAAAAAGTATAAAAGGTTATTAAAAATTAAACATAAAAAAGAAAATAATTTTAATCTCTACATACAGCATATTTAAAACCTGGATTATATATTTAACCCCTAAAACTCGGTAACTGCCTGTTGCTTTTGTGGATTATTTCTTTCACCATATTTACATATTGAAGATGAGTCGCTGATTTGGTTCGTTTTGTCATCTGAAATCTGGAATCAACATTGTTTTCTATTGAATAAACAAATAAATATCTTTTTAAATGGTTTGTAAATTTAATTTTTTAATGTTGGTTTTGTTTTTTCTTTCTATCTATTGTTAGTTTTACCTTTAGAAAGACTTGCATTATTTCCCAGCATTTAATTAATAAATGCTATAATTCTAGTTCTCCCCATTTAATAAATTATAATTAAAACAATCGTCTATTATTTTTACTTTCAAAGCATTTTCGCTGAGGCAGCTTTAAGTTTTTTTATATTTAGTATGTACATATTCAAATAATTATTTATGTATGTATGTATGTATGATCAGAAACAGAAAGACAATAATTAACGGGTATACTGTCATATTATGCCATTAAATATCCCATAAATTTCTATTCATATTAAGAAAAGAATTTCAAATGCTTCCTATTAACTCATTCATATTTGTCTCGTGTTTTATTTTTAAATATTCAGCAGCAATATTTTATTTCTCATCCCAAATTTTTTAATTACACTGTATATGAATTGTAAAGAGCGGGGATACACGATGTGGTATTTCAATAAGAATTTCAAGATGTTTAAAGCTTGAATAACAATACAGTACAGTGTATCAGTAAATTAAGTGTACAGCGTTGATATTAATAAATTTCAATGATTTAAAGGTCTAAATATATATTGTTGTGGTGGAACCAATGCATTATGTGCGATTCCGAAACGTTTTTTTCATGTGTTGTTGAAAACAATTTTAATTCATTTTTATTATATTTAATAGCTTGTTTTTTTTTGCTAGTTTTCGTGACTTTAAAAAATTAGGAATATTTTGATAGTTGTGAAAATAAAGAACGCTAATTGATATCCCAAATTGCGACCGGAAAATTTCTCACGCAATCAATGAATTGTTTCGCCTGCTGTGTGGCTTGTTGCGCAGTCGTTCTGAAACCAAAGAGCACTTATGTAAACATCCAGCCAATTGTGGCCATAAAAAAATTGGTTATCATAATGTCAATTGGTGAACTCGTTCTTGTGATTTAATGTCGCTGAATTTGAAAATTGAAATCCGTCACTGCATTTACGCTATAAGCGAAGTGTTGTGCAAAATGTGGTTCAAAGGACGTCTACCGACGTGCTAAGGGCGAACATTTGCCAGACATCATATTAAATTTTTAATTCCCCTATTTCTACTTTACATTGGTATCAATAAAACTGAATTTATTAAAAAAAATGTGTTTTTTTAAGGCAATTTATTTTTTAACCTCAAAATTTCCCACTCTGTATATTGTCAAGAAAAAGTACTAAAAAATAAATTTTTTCAAAAAAAGGTACTTTTGAAAAAAAAAACTGGTTTTTTGTTGTAATTGTGGTTAATAACCCAATATGAAAATTGTTAAAATAATCGCCGCATTTCTTTAAAATTAAGAAGAACTTCCACGTCACGTCACGTCAGTTTCACAAACTGAATTCTTTATAATATTTTGTGGTGAAGAATACAATGTTGGTCCCCAATTTCTTTTTTATTTAAACCTCCTTTACGACATTGCTAGGCTTAGGTATGGTTTTGAATGTATTTTATATCAGCAGTCGACGATCTCTGCTCGGAACTTAATATTGGAAGTTGGAATGCTATGGTTTCGCTTTGCTTCACTACTTTTTATATGCAAACAAAGCATTTAGTACACTTAATCAAATGATAAAGTACTTTCATAAACCATTTTCTGCTTTTAATGCCAATTTTGTATGGGCACATAAGTTTGTCGTGTGGATTTATACCCGCTTAAAGAAAACTGCATTCTATGATTGTGGACATTTGAATTCAATAGTATTTCTTTGTTTTCTATTCCATCGTAAAAAATTAGAGTCACATACGGGCATGTTCTGAAAAACGAATTCGAGTGAAATTGAAAATGAAAGTTTTTTAAAAGACAAATAAAACTTAAGTGCGCCCATTATTTTATAGTTTTGGTATTTACGGAAGTTACATTAACGGTTATTAAAAATATTGCAGTTTGAAATTTCATTCGATTTCAATTTCACTCGAAAACGTTTTTCAGAACATACCTGATATTTATTTTTTGTTCTTCCAGAATGGAAATAATGCTATTAATTCATCCATAATATTGGCATTTATTCAAAGCTGGTACCTTGTTTTTATTTTTTATTACAGTATCCGTAAAACGCAATGCTTAAATTATTTTTAAAGTCCGATGTATTTTAGATAGCAAGCAGTTTATTTATGATCTGCATAATACGAAAAACCATCCAAGCTGATTTATTGTATTTTCTTTTTCTGAATACATTTTAAAACTATGAGTATAAGTAAGTCCAAATATGCTAGCCAATACGAAAAGAGGCTTGAATGTCACTTTATGAGACTTCATGTCTAACTTTAAACTGAAACACATTTGTTTCTTCAGGCGAATACTAATACATTTCGCTTTAAGATACTAACCTACTTTGATACTTCAGTGACTATAGACTTTCCTACTTTTTAATTTTTTTTTTAAACAATTTGAATTTGTTTTCCTGTACAAGATCGAAGGAATGTGGGATATGTCCAAAAGAACTCCTCTTTTAAGTATGACACCATGTACTTTATGATTATTGGCCTGCTTGCTTAGAATTCATATACAAATCTGATTGCTCAGCTTAATTTTTCCTTTTTTGTGTATAGTAATCAATATCTTCCTTAAAGTGCTTAGCTGGCATTTGTATATAGCTTGTAGAAATAGGGACGAAAATGTGAAGAGTGTAGTACACGAATGTTTGTACCGCCATTTTTCTTTTTTATTTTCTACTTTTCGTAATTTTTGCTTATTTTGTTTATCTTCTAAATTCAACATTGTAAATGCTGACTTGAACGATAAAACTTACGCACAAATATTTACAAAAAAATAATATTTTGTGATGTTGTCCACCGCCTCATTCGATAATTTCAAAGGGAATTTATTAAATTTATTTTTTTTTTATTTTAAAATAATGATCCATATTTCTCGATTTGAGTTTCAAACTTAAACTAAAATAGTTTTCTGTGAATTTTTAACAAAAAATTTTTTCTTGTTTATATTCTCTTTAATAATTTGTTTTTTCTTCTTATTTTTTAATTGAATTGAATTTAAAATACCTGAAATTTTTATTTTTTTTTCATTTTATTGTTTTTCAGTTGAAAACTGATTTTTCTTTTTGAATTTATTAAAAATATATAAAATATTTATAAAATTAAAGCTGAAACTGTGTTAAAAAGGCTATACTGGCATGTTAAATGATTTTTTATGTGTGAAATTTCAGAAAAAGAAAAAAAATCACCGCCCAACTTTGATAGACGGAAGAGTTAAGATAGATTTCAATTTCAGATACAATTGGCTTTTGTCTTAATGTTGATGCATTTTTTTCTTCTTATTATTTTGGATTTTTCTCTATTTTTTCATAGTCAATAGGTGTGAATTTGTTAGGATTTCAATAAAAAAATGCAATTGTTAAGAAATAAATAAAAAAAAAAAAATTTTAAATATTTTTTGTTTTCTATGGTTTCTTGCTTTACACAGTTTTGGTGAAGTTTGCGAAATATTTTATTACCATGATTTCGTAAATATTTAAAAACACATATGAATTTTATATATTATCTTCAAAACTAGAATAGAAGGTTAAGACTTTTAGTTTTTGTTCTAAAAAAATATTTTTAAAAAGAAAAAAAAAAAACAAAAAATATTAAAATTTTTTATTTAATATTTCCTAAATTGAAGCTGGAGTCGTATTTCAAAACAAAAATAAAGTACAGTATGGGACAAAATTGTTTAAGAAATCTTACGTTATAAATTTTTTTATGCTGATTCTTTGTTGTTTGCATATTGAAGCATATTTCCATAATAAATTTTCCTCAGCAGAATTATGACATTTGTGCAAATATACATCTGATCATTGCCATCAAGTGTTTGCTGAATTTAAACTTAGCACCACTTATATATCCCTTATATATTTGAGTAAAACTTCGCCGGCCATCCCAATATATATACTACATGATACGATTGTTGTTTCGAAGCAGTGATTTCTTTCGCAAGTATTTTCGTTTTGAATCGAAATACATAATAAACCTCCTAGCGGCTAATTCTGTCATACATATACAAATGAAATTGTAAGAGCTTTTTTTATTTTAGAACACTCTTACTCGTTATCGAATAGAACGTATCGAAATTTGTAATGATGTTAGTCAATAGCGATTAAACGGCTATCGGATCGAAATAACATGTTTCTAAATCTTTAAATACACTCTCCAACAAGGTTTTGGACAAAAGTAAATACACTATTCAATCTTTTTTTAGCTTAACCGGTCTGCCACGGAGTGTCGAAATTTTGGTTATAGATACAGTTGCTAATGTCTTATGTCGACGGTTCTCTCTATTACTAAATAGTTATCTTGTTTATCGACTGAAAAGGTCATTGCTAAGGGTTTGTCTCCTTATTATTATTTAAACAACTTATTTTAGTCTTCAGCATAAGTACACTTCTTGTTGTCATTATCTTTAGTCCAGGTTGTCTTGTCCCAGTTCCAGTCGGGGTATGCTCAATCTAAGACATTGAGAATGGTAATGTTATCCGTATTTTAATGCTTCTTTTTATTCGTAACTGGTTAACCCTAAAATATGCCCAATCCAACAGTGTTTTACATTCACATACCTCAGTGCATTGCATAATTAAAATTCAGTTTTTTTAAACAATTTTGTGTCTTACTGTCCTTAGTCGTACATTTACTGTGTGCGAATATTTTTGTATTTTTTTTTCTTCTCCAAAATAAGTGTATTAGTTATGATTCATTTAAATAGAGTTTGTTTTTTGTTTCTATTTTAAATACAGATTAAATTTATTTTTGTTTAACTGGTAAAAGGTTTTTTTTTTGTCTTTATTTTATGTGGCCGACCTTCATTTATAAAAAGTTAAATCCTAACAAAGTACATACTTATATACATATTTTGTCTGTTTAAATCTTAATTTAGAATGTTGACCAACATTTCTATAAACATTTATTAAACAATTATGAATGTATTGCGAATTAATTGAAATACTTTTATTAAAATAGCACTCTGATATAACTTTTAAAATAATTAATAGCATTTTTGTCTGGGTTATTCTCTAAAAATGCATTAATTTTTAATAGAATTCATACTAATTTTAAAGAGTCTCACATATCTAACTTTTTAGCTATACTCTAAGATGAGTATTTTAGGAACATCAATATAAGTTACATACCTATGTACATAATATTATAAATTCTTTAAATGTATGTAAAACAAAATCTGTGTGAGGTATTATAGAAATTTTTTATTCTTTTGGAAGCTCTATTGATGCCATCATATGTAAAATATAACACCGTTTAAATAGCTTCTTCAAATGGAGCGAAATCCGAAATGTTAAATTTTCCAATGGCTTTTGTTATTGCCTTTGAGGACAGCTGTTTGTTTGTAGCTTCTTGGCATAAACTTGTTACTTAAGAAAACCCCACAAGAAAAAGTCTCTCGGGGCCAAATAGCATAATCTCGTTGGCCAGTTTGCATTACCTTCACGTCAAAGGCCTGGATTACGAGTAATCACAATCTTACGTAACACACCCACTTCTCTTAGACCATATCTCTTTGTAGTTGATTGTCGAGTGGATCGCACAATGTATTATATGGAGAACTCGTTCAATGTCAAGGAGTTTAAATTAAATGTTCACAACTAATGCTCCCTCTTTCCCCTTCCCATAACATATTTTCCTAGACCAGCACAATGCAGGGTCATCCCCTGAATGCTGGTCTCAAATTAAAAAAATACAAATCGTTCGGGCAGAATATCCAATATATCATGAGCCTGTGTGGCACGTATTGTAGATCTGTTGAGACCAAATTTTTCTTTTAATGAGGCTAGCACTCAGGGGATGACCCCTACTCATGTAATACATTGTGCTGGTGTAGGAAAATATAAGGGAAAGGAGAAAAAAGGGTGTTGACCTTTGATTTAAACTTACTAATATCATATCTGATATCAGATAATTCTAATTTAAAAATGCGAATCGAAATCGGTTGCTGTTGATTGATTATTCAATGGCCAGTTTTATGCCTTCACCAATAAATGATCCAACAGCAATAAACCACACAGAAGCACAGTAAAATTTGAATTAGGGGCAGGAATAAAAGATTATAATGATAATGGAGATGACATTTTTTGTTTCCTCCTTCATTCCGCCCTTGGGATAGTTCTTAGTTACTGCTTCTCAACTGTCTTCTTGGCATGGGAGACCCTGCCAGAGAGCGATTGCTCTCCGCCAGCTTAGCCAGTTAAGTCCTTGCAGTCTAAGCTTCTACACCACGACAGGGTAAAATGTTGCAGAGACGGTTGGTTTTTTTTTAATAAATTAATAAACTTTATTTTCTTCTTTATGTTTTTTTTAATTGATTGATTTGTATATTTGAAATATTTTTCAACTAATTTGACATATTGAAAGATTATCAACCAATCGTCAAATACTTTGACATTGAAAATTAAACAAAAAAACTTTGTTTTCAATTCTATTGAATGAATAACAATCAGTTATTAAAAAATAAAATATTGTTTTTCTTTTTTTTTAATTTAAAATTTTGTAACGTTATAAACAGGCCATTATTTTAATTCGTTGAATAATTTGCAATTTCTACCTTTCAGGTTTGTTGTTATCTTTTTGAAAAGAAACAAATTAAAGTTACGTGTCTTGGCTAACGTTGTATTGATTTTATTTCTGTTTCAGTTAACATTCATTTATATTTAAAACAAAACTACAAGTTGTGTAATGATGACCTTATTATTACTTTAATATAAAATAATTACTTTATATTTATAATTTTTTATGTTAAAAAAAGTTAGTGCTTACTCAGTACTGCTTTTAGCATAAGTGTTCAGAAGTTTTGTCAGAATACATGCTCGGCGGAACACCTCCATTCGATGGTCTAAATTTTCGATAACTCTGAGGCATAATTGAGGTTCTATGCCGTTAATGTGCCGAATTATCTCATCCTTTAGCTGGCTTATCGACGTACAATAATTTAATCATAAAATAAAATTTTCAACATGAATCTAAACATGTTACGGGGCTTAAACGTTAATACTCGTATGTATTAAATAACTTCGATTTAAATTGTCAAAATTTTCGATAACTCTGAGGCATAATTGAGGTTCTATGCCGTTAATTTGCCGAATTATCTTATCCTTTAGCTCTTGAATTGTTGCTCGCTTATCGACCTCCAATAATTTAATCATAAACAAAATAAAAATTATCAACATGAATCTAAACATGTTGCAGGGCTTAAACGTTAATACTCGTATGTATTAAATAATTTAAATTTAAAATTTCCTTTTCTTTTTTTGCAAATATGAATTTTATTTTGTCTTAATTTTTTTTCTGTATTTTACACACTTTGTTGTTAATTTTTATTTAAATTTGTTACACTTTCTAAAAAAAATATTCTATTTTATCTTTTACGTTTACGTATTCTAGACTTGTTCTTTTCTTATTTATTTTTTTAGCTCTTTTGCAATATAATAATGATTAACAGTACGGACATCATTGTCGTCATAATCATCATCATCATCACCAATATTATAGTGCATGACTAGAAATCGATATAAAACATTTATTTGTTTTTCTGTTTTCAATAGAATTACAAATGGTTTCAGTTTTCATTGTTATCGTTTTGTATTTGTAATGAATGTCTCATTTTCAAATATGTATTTACTCGTACTTGTCTTTTCATAATAAGAGTGTTGTTTGTATTCTTTCTTTTTAATATATTTTTTGTTTTTGTTTTAGTTTTTTCTTCTCTATTTTCTCTTTATATTAATTATAATAACAAATGCAAGTAATAATGTATTCTCCGAAAAGAAAACAAAACAAAACTATTCCCTATTTTACGAGTATTTCAGTTTCACACTCCCATATCATTTTAATTTTTGTATTTTATTCAGTAAAATGTTTTGATTGTAAAATAAGAACCTCAATAATTGTGTTGTGCCGTGCCATCTTCTTAATAAAATTCCATATGTATGTTTTATTAAGTTTAATGAGGTGGTGTGACTCTCATTTTCCATGCTGTTTATTTAGAATGAAATCTTTTTTAAATATTTATTTAAAAGTTATTTAAAACTATTGTGAGTTAATTGAGATTTGCTCATAAACAAACTGTAATCGAATATTTAAAATATTTGCAATAAAAAAGATAAAGAAAAACAAGCATATTCATGTACATATTCATAAATGCTTATTACTGGTTTAGTAATCTTTCTTATGCAAAAATTGCTAAACTTGTTTTCATAAAAGCAAAAGAGTTTATTAAACCTTTAATGGTCCAAGTCTTAAAAATTGATTTTTAATTAAATTACCCTTCTATAAACTAACAATAAGGCGACATTGTGTAATTTGGGATTTAATAAAATATATTTCTGTACAGAAATGTCTGAAAATAGTAAAAATAAGTAATTTCATTAATAATAATTTAATTCTATATAAATTCAATAAACAATTTAACAGCAATAACAAAATAAACAAATTTAAAAAATTTCAATTAAATAAAAAAAAAAAAAATATTTAAGATTATTTAAATTAATTTGTTTACAAATTCTCTACTTCAATTGTAAAAAAGATTACAAAATATGGCAGTGATGTTAATAATTTGTAAACAAACATGTTACTCGAATACATTTTATCGTATACAAAGGGTTCAATACACTGAAATGGCAGGTTCTAATTTCTGACGGTTCGAATCTGTGAGATTCTACTGTATTACTTAAGGTCATTATTACCATTTTCTTATAAAGTCTCCAATAGTTAAAGGTAACTTTAGTTTAACCCATACGTTAAAAGTCAGAGAAGATTCTATCTTCCCAGAATACTTATAAATAATAATAAAAAGTAATTTATTTGTCCGTTAAATTCTGCCCTTAACTATCGGTAAATTGTAATAATCTGGTATGTGATAAAAAATGATTTCGTTTGAAACTGAAATCGTCTGTATTTCTAAAGCCATATACATACACCTTTCGATAGCAATCGATTTCTATCACATACCAGAATGTCCCAAAAATGTTATATAAAACAAACGTTTCAGATTTAGTTTTACTTTTTTGTTTAAGCAAAAGATGAAGTTAGTTGAATTAAAAAAAAAATATATAAGAAAAACATATATACTTGGTAAACGAGTCAATAAAACAGTGGTTTAAAGCATCACTAACGGTGCTACTGACATTACTACTTTGTGTGTGTTCGTTATAGTTTTGACAGGAAGTTTTTTTTTATTTTGCAGAATTTCTGATCTTAAATACATACTTATGACAGTTTTACAAAAGTTTGTAGTTTTAGAAATTTTTTAAAAATTTTCCTAATAAACAACACTGGTGTGTTTATAAATATTAAATTATTATAATATTAAATTATTAAATACTGAAACGTCAGTGCATTATCTGTCAAAGCAGTGTTTTAATAAAATGCTGCTTCGCCTTATAAATGAATTTCTGTGCAGTGTTGTATTGCAAATTGCATCTATGAAGTCAGCTAATAATTTGAGGTTTCTTTTTGTAATTTTCATTTAGAAACTTTGGAAATGAAAATGCATATTTTACTAGCCGTTTTGCCTTTTTTTAATTGAAAATACTTACAATTTGAAATTCTTTTCTTTAAACACATCAGAATGTATAAATTAACGTCAATGTACAAATTAAAGTCATCCGCAATCATGCATTTATTTGTTTATGCATATGTATTTTTTATAAAAAATTTAATCAAATATATAAATATTTTAATAAAATTGATAAGATAAAAAATAATAATATTTTCATATACAATCTAAGAATTTAATACTGTATGAATGAGTTCATGATAACAACAGTGATGAAATCATTGCAAATTGTGGTGCCTTTAAAGAAATCATATTTGTATATTAATATCTATAAATATAAATGGAATGATATTCTATTGAGAAAAGAAAAAGTTATTTAAAAATTATTATTATTATTCACTTAAAATAGGAACAAAATTAGTCTCAGGAGCTTAACTGCTGCTGTATTAGATTACTATAAATATTTACCGAAAGGCAGCAAATGAGCTAATATCATATGATTTTTTTAATTTTTGATTAATAAAACTAATTCAACTGCTTATAATGTTTGCTGGGATATTAACAAAATAATTCTTTGTTGACTTTTGTTACTAGAGGTTACATACCATTAGTTTATGTCTATGGCATTACCACTCTCATTCGTCGATTCTCTAATACCATATCATGCACTTTAGCTTGGGAAGGAGCACCTTCTCCTAATATATTGACAATGTCATTATGAATTTCTTGTCCCGATAAACCTGACGTATGTAAATATTTAGTTACACCACAAATGTTTAATTTGAAATACCGGGTTAACGTGAACAAACCACAAAAATTTTTTATGGTACTATCTATAAGTATATATTTTTGAGTAGTAGCACCTACTAAAATTCATAAGCCTAACTTGATTATTTTTCAAGATATTTAATTGCTAAATCTTACACTGTTCATTGTTATTATTTATTGTCTTGAAAATTAATTTTGTAAGTTTATTTTTTAATAAAAATATTTTGAATAATTTTTGTATTTTTGTCATTTAATACATTTTTAAAATGTTTTAATTAGTTGCTTGTTTAATTGCTTGTACTTGTATAGCAGAAACATGTAATGAAGTGACTTTAGTTGAACTGAATATTTGTATATGTATTGGCTGGAAAATAATAATAATTTTATTATATTAAAAATACATGTGGCACTGTCTTAAAAATAAAAACTTTTTTATCAACAAGTCTTTGCAAATAATCTTTTTGAAAGTTAAATTTCATTGTCATCAAAGCTTTTATTATTTATTCTACCATCCTTAAATACAATAGAAAAGAAAAATATTTGTTTAAATAAAATCAAAAGCGTTTCAGTTTTTAAATTAACTTATTTGCTTTTCATAATTTGTCTAATGTGAACGTTGCTTGACTTATTTGCTTTTCATAAGTCAAGCAACGTTCACATTAGACAAATATTTTTTTTAAAAAAGCGTAATCACTTTTTTATGCTAAAAATAATTTGTGTGAAAATATTAATTGAAAGATTGATTTTTTTTGCTAAGACTCATGTATTGTATTAAAATCGAAGTCGAAGATAGATTGAATATTTTTCCATTAAGCGGCGTTTTTTACGTTACATGGTATGGCAATGACAACTACTGTCAGTTGATCATTTCAAACTCTTCGTATAGACGATGCTGACTATGTATTGTGAAGTGGTGGGGATCTCTGCTTAAGTTGGTAGCTGTCATCTACTACGTCTCAGTAGGCGGCGTATTCTCATTAGTTTTGGTGCCAATGCCAACATGAACAGATTGGAATATCCGGGGGCTGCTTTCCGGTCCACAAACCTCTTATTTTTTATTTAAAATCTCGAAAACCACAAATTTTTTGCTCTTAATTTTCTCCTCAGCTGGGATTTGAATGAACCTGTGCTAGTTTGTGTTTGAAGCGAGCGCTCTAATCACTACACTATGCCGACTCAAACTTATTGATCAAAGTTTAAGCAATTAAAGAAATATATTTTCAGAAAATATTTTATTGGATCCACCTTTTTGACAAATATGTTTCCCTATTGTGACAAATACAAGTAAATTTTTTTTTTTTAATTTTTGCTGCTGCCGGTATGTTTCATCCCGTTTGAAATTGAAATCTGTTTTTCAAATTTATGTAATTTATTTTTATTTATTTTAACATTTTAATAATCAAGAAAGTAGTAGCAATAGTCATTAAGGTGATAGGTAAAAAGGGAATTTCAAATTTGAAATTTCAATGGCTTTAAATTTCGATCGAAATCGATCTCCATCACACATAAAATTTCATATAAATCAATATGTTGTCCATATAGTGATTTACTTTATACTGTTTGTTGTTGTTGTTGTTGTTGTGAATATCTGTTTGTTGTGAAAAATTTTTGTGTAATAATAATAAATAAATAAAAAATAAATTATAACTAAAAATAAATACAAAAAACTGCTGCTAAACTTGTAAAAACATGCAATTATTTTATGAAATTTGTTTAGTTCTCCATTGGGTAAATGTACACAGTCGGCCGGTCACTTGTTGCTGTACGAGTAACTTTTTGTTTCTTGTAACTTATCTTCTATGCTCTTTATATAGTTGTCAGCCATTGATATATTTTAATAAAACAAAATTGTCTGTTTTTTATTTGTATGCCTGAATTATTATGTCAGGGTTTTTATAAATTCTTCATTGTTGTATGCTGGCCTGAGATAGAAGTACACAATTAAGGGAATCATTCATTGAAATGCTCTCCATAATTATCATTCAAATGTTTTTAACTCAATCAACCAGCCGTAAATTGTAACATTAAAAAAAAAAAAAGAATGACATGAACATATACAAAGTGAATATAAATATTGTATTAAAATAAAATATAATCCATTATTTTTATTATTATTTTTTTAAATACTGTAATAGTCCCCCTTGTGTTTTTTATTTATTTTTTTCTTCTTTTGTTGAATGGCCTAAATAAAGTCTTTTTCTTATCGCCTTAATTACTTTTAATTAAATTTTAATTTTTAAAAATTATTGTTTTCTTCGCATATTGTTAAATTTTTATTACACATTTAAACTAATTTTGGTATTTCTTTTTTTATTTATTTGCAAATATGTTTTTTGTGTGTTTTATCTTTAGTCAAGGTTTAATTGCTCTGCCGAAAATTTGATATGCACATACATATATACATACATATGTACACATATACGAGTGTATTACACCAGTAGTTTTTAAATTGTTGCTACTGTCCAATGTCATAGACAACTTTGGAATTTGGTTTTGAAAGCAAGTCAATTGCAACGATCAAACATTTAAAATTTTTATATCTTTATATGGTTTTTAATTACCAAAATGGCTTAAAACTTAAACTTGACAGGCAATTGAAATTGATATTTGAAAAATAAAAATTAAAATGTATCACATACATACATACATATTTGTTACTTCGGAAATTGTTTATTAGAAAGTGAAATAATAATTTCTTTTGTATAGAAAAACTGATGGCTTTATAATAATTATGCTTCAGTACAATATTGATTATGTTTTTTTTTATTAAATATTTGACAATTATGGGTATGTACTTAATAATACAATAATAAAATTTATATTTAACAAATGTTTAAAAAAGAAAAAAACCTATAAAATGGATGCATCCCTTGTAGCTAGCTTAAACGTATTCGACGTGATATAAGAAGTTGAAGTACTCCATTAGAATTAGCAATTACATACATATGTACCTACATAATTGGCCATTACGACCTACCTTCTCGCTGCACCCATGTTGTGTGTGTCAATTTTTATCCATGAGTACCGCAACCTACAGCTTAATGTCAACTCCGAACGACAGACTTGGAAGCTTGTTCATGGCAATCAGTTACTCTCAGAGACTTTGCCAGAAGTCTGCTAAGAGGTAGTCGCCTAAAGAAATATATTTATTTTAATATTTCTTTGCTTTAAGATGTCAGAGCCGGTGCTTGAACCGGAGCTCTGGTCTTAGTAAGCCAGCATACTAAACACTAGACCACGGCGATTACGCATGAACAGCCAATTTGATTTCTTAATTGTCCTTGAATTTTATCCAGCCAGACCTATGAAAGTAAAATTATTTTGTTTTTGTTTTACATACATATCTCCTTTTATCATAAAGGAGAGTTCTTCGTAGTCATTCTGGTCCTTCTCTTAAGAATGAAAACAGTGTATTCTTCAAAGCGAATTGCTTCCAAGTCTCTTCAATTTTCTGGCGTTGTAAACCACAGTGTCCCTTTCCTTATTCAATATTAGGATTTTTTGAAATTAAATAGATTTAAGGTTGAACTTGCTAGTTATTTGAAATATTTCTACAATAAATTTGAAAACAAACACTATAAAACAAAAATACAAGTGACATAAACCAATTGTTTCACTTTGACAGCTCACATCTAAACAGGAGTTGTGCATCATAATAGATGTAAAAACTAAACAAAGACAACCAATTTCCAGTTTAGTTGTGAATAGTAAAAGTGGCATAAAACTATTGACTACAATTTTGTTTCAAAATTCAAAATTCCCAAATTGTCAACTCATAGTATTATTGGTTGCAAGCACAGTGTATACAGAGACGAAACTCCAACAAAAATAACAAGAACAACACAAAAATTTTACTACTGTTGAAAATAAAAGAGATATCAAGCATTATCAAAAATACATATAAATACATATATTTGTTTTTTTTTGAAGTGGTGGCAAAATTAAAAACAGCTGATTTTTACTTTTAAAGCTGTCATTTGTTTCATCACTGTATACACTGTGATTGCAATGGAATACAATGTAACAATTTAAATTATTTGTTAATTGAAATCAATTTCATATTATTTTTGTGTAAAATCAAAGCAATTAATTACGGTGCATGTAATTTTATGGGTGCATTTAAAAATTTGTAAAATAAGCAGATATATTCGATAATTATGTTATCCACTGTAGTGTCTGTAGATTTTTATGGACTAACGTTGTTGCTGTTGTTATTACTTATATTTAATGTGGCTGTCAGGTATCGATAACAAATATGTAGTTGAACTATATTTCAGTTTTGAATTACATTTTTAATACGAAATAAGAAAAAACAAAAAAAAAAAAACACAACAAAACTTGAATAGCTGCTGCCTCACTTTGTAACTCTTTCTATACACAGTACGTGCATGTAATGTACCATTAGTATGTATGTATGGGTGTACGGATTATGTATATGGTAATATCATGTGTTATTTTATTTTGTTTAATGATCATTATAATTTTCATTATGATGTGACTGTTGAAATGAAATTAAAATTACTTACGCACATACTAAATATTATCATCACGCACCAACTCGTTGATATGAGCAGCATTAATAGGAGGCTACAGCAACAGCATCATTTTAATGTTGCACATATTTTCCACAAAGATTAAAAGAAAATTTTAAATAAGTGGTATCAAATACTCAGTCAATCTTCTAAATGAATTTGGGTTAAATTTTCTATAAATGGTATACGAGTAGAATAATAATAAAACAAGATCACATAGTTGTGGTTTATTAAACAACTTGTAAGACATATTCTAAATATCTATATTGGTACTAAAATGGCAATAACACATAAAAACAAATACAATTTTAGTGACGTAGTTAAAATAATGTGTTGTAGGTAACGGAAAAATAAATGCAGAAAATTATGATGATCTCTTTATTTTACTAGAAAATACCGATATTCATATACTTAGTTTCTATGGAAGAGTATAAAATATTATTGAAACATTTAATGAATAAATTAATCACCCACATCGTAATCATTTTTTACCTCGAATTATACTGCCTTTTTCTATAACTGCAATCTTAAATAAGTTTTCCCTGGCAATAAATGTTTTCACTTTTTCTGACTTGTGATTATTAAGTGGGAAGGAATGACACCCATGAAAAATGTTCACATTCAAACATAATTCCTGTAGTCGTTAATACTTTTTTCCTTCAAAATACATACTTATATTTATTTTTTCTGGCTCCGAAGAAGGCCAAGGTAAGTTTGTCGGCCAATAAGGTGATGGCAACAGTTTTTTGAGATGCCCGAGGGATAATCAACATCGATTACGAATGTTATGCCAACTTATTGGACTGATTTAACGAGGATTTAAAGAAATGACCCCATACGGAAAAAAAAATTTTTTTTTAATCAAGATAATGCCGGGTAAACACGTTTGCAGTGTCAATGACTTGGTCTCAAAACAGTGAAAATAAAATAACAGTTTAGTTTAAGGTCTCTAAAAGCCTTGCGACCAATCAGCAATGTAACTCTTTCCTATACATTTTGTAACCAGTAGTGCGATTGAGTAACAAATTTTTTCGATAATCGCATTGTTTTCAACATTAAACAACATAATTGTCGATATTGCTATTCATTGTCTTTTGTTTACGATAATCCCAATAGCTATTGTCAACAACAAACAATTTTATGCTGTTTATTCAGTTGGAGAATCGTAAATTTTTTATTTTGAAATTCTGTAGAGAGATGTGTCTACGCTATTAACTAGTTTATTTGAGCACCATTCTTGTGTGCTTTTATACCCAAAGAAACTAGAGGTTTGTAAATTTCCTTACTTTCTATCCATTTTAATTACCAATTATCCAAAAATTGACTGATTTAATACGGTGGTGCCCCATTATTGTAATTTCAACATGAAGAAAACTAGAGTTGTTGGCTGTCGCTAAAGTGTTCTTATTGAATCATATAATAGTTACTGCAAACAATAAAAATTGTGGACCTCTTTTGCTTATATCGTATTGTTCAAAGTTACTGAATCGCGGTACAGGTGCACTTTGTTCATATAAATAAATTATAGGTTTGACATGTAGTCGCCGTGGTTTAGTGGTTAGTGTGTTGGATTACTAAGACGATAGCGCTGGATTCTAATCTCAGCTCTGTCATCTTCAAAAAAAAAATATGAAAAAATTATTTCTTTCGACGACTACCTCTCAGCACTCTTCGGGCAAAAGCTTTGAGAGTAACTGATTGACCTGTGGTGCGATTCAGTAACATATGTTTACGATAATCGCATTGTTTTCAACAGTAAACAACAGAATTGTCGATATTGCTATTCATTATTTTTTTGTTTACGATGGCTGTTGTCGTAAACTAACGCCAAAAATGTTTATGCTGTTTATTCAGTTGGAAAATCGTAAATTTTTTATATTGAAATTTTGTAGAGAGATGTGCTATTAACTAGTTTGTTTGAGAACCATTTTTGTGTGTTTGTATACCCAAAGAAACTAGAGGTTTGTAGCTTTGCTAATTTTCTACCCAAAAACTGACTGATTTTATACAGTGCTGCCAAATTATTGCAATTTAAACATAAAGAAAACTACAGTTGTAGACTGTCGATAAAACGTACTTAGTGAATCACATAATCGTTACTGCAAACAATAAAAACTGTCGACTTCTTTTGCGAATATCGTATTGTTAAAAGTTACTGAATCCCGGTACTGAACAAGTTTCTCAACTCTCTCGGTCGAAGTCGACATTAAACTGTAGGTCCCGGTACTCATGAATAAAAATTAACACACACAACATGAGTGCTGCGAGAAGCTAGGCCTTAACTCTGCAACAGGGTTGTAATGGCCAATTATGTACATATGTATGTATGTGACACTGTAAGCAGTTGTGAATGTGTGTTACATTTGCTTTTCTTACACTTTTTGTTTAAAAAAGGGTGCACCACCGAATTTTTAGCCGAATATCAAATAAATTTCTTTTGTAAACCGAATGTGTTCTACTCGTATATATAATTTAGAGTGTTCGTTATATCGAAATGCCGTAAAAAGAATGGCCATATAAAGAGGTATGAGTTTAATTTAAAATTTCATTCATACTTTCTCGGTTAAATAGTTTTGTATAACAGAAGTTTTTAAATGATTTTTAAGGATTTTTAAACTACATATCTTTGATGGAAACGCTAATGTAAAGTGTTGAGCAATAATGTTGCTGTAAAATTTAGTTGCCAACATACTGTGCCATAAACAACAATTTCTTAATATAAATGAATATTTTTTTTTCTTCTTTTCTCTTTAAAATTTATTTATATTTTCTTTGTATTTTTTAATTTTTTTTCTTTTCTTTTGCTCATTTTGCTTTCAGAATTTTTGTTTTTCGATTTGGGGCCTATTTTTGTTTTCTGCATTTCTGGAATGCGGAAACTACTTTATTTTGCGTGTATATTGCAGCGTATATTGCGTTGTTTTATTATTACTAGAAAATTTTCTATATATTGTAATTTTTTCATTTTAGTTTTTGTATACTTTGATTAGTTTGCTTGAAGTTAAAATGAAAAGTTTTGTTATTTTTTACACTTCTCTCTCTCTGTCAGATATTTTGCAACTTTTCTAACTCTACTATATCTTAAGAGTTTAATTATGCTCAATAAAATGTCGCATATGTTGTTTGTAATAGAACTGTGAGTAGTTTGTTGTTCGTTCATTTGCTATTGTTTAAGTGATTTTAAAAGAAATTTACTATGGTCTGTGATAGATTAAAATTTACAATATTTTTAAATTAGAAAAAAGGAAAACCTCTATTGACTAAGAAGATATAAGTTTGACAGGATAGATACGACGAGACTTGGGGGTATTGCAGTAAATTTTGATTTAAATCTTCAACAAATTATATTGAGCTATTGCTGAGTCTTTATTGAAGGGGATATCGTTTGGAAGGTATGGTTTCAATTGTATTAGTTCTTAAATATTTTTAATTTTGTTATAAAAAATCTCAAAACCAAGAGGATCATCCGAAGAATATATAATTCGAAAACATTTACTTCTTTCGAATACCTTAGTGATGTGCATAAAGTATTTTTAGGGTTAATAAAAATGTTTTATTTGCTAACCCATACAAAAAAAAAAAAAGAAATGGTTTGGAATTACTTCATTTCCATTGAGATAAATCAATTTGTTTGACCAAAAACAACACTTTAATTATACAAGAAGAGCTTCATTTGTCATAGTTGCCCTGTAACTGTTCTTCCTGTTTTCAAAATTAAATAGATCTATGAAATTGAGGGAGGCAGTGTCGTTGAGGACTGGCTCAAGTTTGCCATTTGCCATTGTTTCAGGGTTACGGCCTAACTTCTCGCAGTGTGCGTACTTTTATCCATGAGTTTAGGACGAACAGTTTAACGGCTGCTCCGAACGACAGACTTGTTCTCAGAGCTTTTGCTTAAAGGAAGTACTTAAAAAAATAATAACAAATACATGATGCTACTGCGCGTCAACGTGACAAATTTCCAAAACTGCTTGTATTGTATGAAAATTTCATATATTTTTAATAAAAAATACCTCTTTCCTTCGTTAGACTCCTTATTAGAAGGAAACATTTATTGGACGCGGACCTGTCCTGGTCGCGGGAGAAGTCCTGTCAAATTTCTAGACTCACCTGGCCCAAGCTAGACTTGATGCGTACCAATCAACTCTATAAACTGAACCGCAGGGACATCTCTTCCGTTGTATCTGTCCTCACGGATCACTGCGTGATGGGCAGGCAGAGAGACTGCGCTTGCCTGCAAACGACTTCTGTCGTGGCTGCGGGTCGATCGAGGAAGAGTAAACTGTGGTTCACTATACTTGCCAGTGCCCTTCTCTGGCCCGACGAAGATTTCTCACATTGGGATCTCTTTTTCTCGATGGATTGACTGACCTGTCCAACCGGGACATTGGTTCAATTGCCAAATTCATTAGGCTCTCGGCTGGTTTGCAGCATAATTTTCTGGGAAAGTAGTGCTTCTTGTGTGGAGCCTCTGGCTATCAGGGCTCCCTGCATAATGTGGTATCACAACGGGCCGCTATGCGTGCTCAAGTGTGTCTTATCATTACTATGCTGCCACTTCCTATAGTTTGTCTTCATGTTCACTAGATATTTGTAGTAAAAATTGTAGAATTTTTAATTTGTATTTATTTTACATTTTTAGTTTACTTTTTTTTATCATTATTACTTATTTTCATTGCTTTAATTAGACTTTATCCTATAAAAAGGGTTTCGTTGTCATTATTACACTGTTTACTGCATACCTCATTTGAAAAATTTAATAAATAAAACTTAATGTTTTTTTATTTTTCTTCTTCTTATTTTTCCAATTTACTTCCTATTCTATTCTATTTTTTCTATTTTTCCTTAAAAGCAAACCAGAATGGGCACTATCTACGTCATACATATTCTAATAAAAAACAAAACAAAAAAAAATTGACCTGCTCACCACGTAATTTATTTCCTGGATTAATACAAAAAGTCTGTCTTTTACAGTGATCTTCTTCGTTAGTTAACGTCTATAAAACATCAGTTTAGACTCTAAACTCTAAACTTTAGAGGAATCCAAAAAACTTTTAAACGAAGTATTTTATCTGCAACCTTTTTATTAGTCCTATAATTTCTCTTCTACATTAATTATTTTCTGAGTGTGTATATCATTTTTTATTCCAGGTTTTTTAAATCAAATAAAGCAAATGTGTTCCATAGTGCAGCACAGTGCTGATTTAAATATTGTATTCACTTTTCTTTTGCATTCACTCGTAGTGGCGATGACAATCTAAATAGACTGGTATTACTATCCCAATGTTGCTGACGTTGACACAATGCTGATTCTTTTAGTTGTCGTTCGTTTTATTCAATTTAGTCAATGATCTTTTAAATTGTTTATATTGTGTGTCGGCAAATTAAACAACGCACCGCTTCTTCCCTAACAGTTTGCTGTTTCCAATACGTCCCACTATTGTTGGCTTCTCTATTAAGAGTATCTTTCAGAGTTCATCTCTTCTTAAATACTTTTATTGTTGTGTTTCCTTCGTATTTCTTTGTGATCATATTGTTTTGAGGGCCTATTAAATAAATGTATTTTATCTTTATTGGTTCAATTCTCTATTTCTGCTCTTTCTTTAATTTTAGAACGCTTTTAAAGTGTTTTTTTTTCTTTTATTTGTAAAAGAAAAAGATCTGACAACAATCGCTTTGCAGTTTTATTAAGAATAACAACAACAGCAGCAATTAAAATTCAACGATGCATCAAATGTATAAGTATAGACGATGTGTGATAATAATTATAAAAAAAAAAAAAAATTCCATTTAAAATAGAGAAATAAGTACACAAAACTCCCCCATTTTCCATTTCTCATTATTTACTTATAAAGGGTGGGCCTTTTAAAAGTTTAAATTTACAAATGCAATAAAACAAAACCAGTTTGAAATTTTGTCTAATATAGTTTTTTTTGTACAGTTCCCTGGCTGGCCTACAATACTCCATTCGTTAAATTTTCGGGCACGAATATTGGTCTTCAAATACTCAATTGTATCTGGTTTGTCGGCATAACGTTTGGTCTTAAAGGCGCTCCACAGGAAATAGTTCATTTCGGCTAATTAAACGGCCATCAAACATACATACATAATTGGCCTTTACAACCCTGTGTCAGGATTACGGACTAGCTTCTTGCCATCAAACATTTGTCGCAATAAATTGATTGTGGTATGAAATGTGTGGCAAGTTGCATCATTGTCTTGAAAACACATATCGTTAACATCAATACCATGAAGAGCAGGCACAAAAAATCCGTTATTATGGTGTGATAATTGACCATTGACAGTGCAACCATTGACCATATTTGTTGCGCCGTCCTCAATTTCAAAGAAATATGAGCTTCTGCTCCAAGTCACACCAAGTAATGGTTGCGTTGGCTTCTGTAAGATCATGTGTGGGTTTTCTGAGCTGCAAATACTGCAATTTGCTTATTAACTCACCCAACAAGATGAAAATGACTATTTCCGACCATTTGTTTTTGTTTTGGAAATAAATTTTGAATAAATTTTTTCCTTAAGTGGAGATAATATACTCAATTTTGTGAGAGAATAGAATTAGTACATAAGTATTGCCAGATTCGAAATAACCAGTGGTTCAAATTTAAAGCGATAGATGTCCCACCCGATATTACAACTACATTTTCTCTCTCTCCCCCTCGTTCTACCTTTTAGATCAAACTCATTTTATTTTAAAGTTGCGCATAGAACAAAGAATCATAGACAGCGCAGTTAAGCTTACAAAATATTTAAGTTGTGTTCACCTACGTCATAATAGTAAATAAACAACCAAACAACCATACAAATACTTGTATTTGGAAAAGTGGATTTGTGTTTACATTTGGATTTTAATGTAAAAGTTCAAAAACTATAAGAACACAAACTCACATTAAAATTTTACTTCAATTTGCTAAAAAAAATTATGTATTTTGTAAAAATTGTTTTTACAAAGTATGGCGTATTATCACTTCAATATTTGTATTCATAAAAATATGAATATGCTAACTAATTCCTTAAATTCCTAATTCTTGTGTTTTTTACACGAGAACACGGACTCTATAGGTTATCCCTACTTAAACAGCGTATTGTACTAGTGGTAGTAACAAAGGAAGCAGGGTTTGCGAACATATGATCTGCGCATCTACATACGTCACACCAACCATATAAACAAAAATAAGAATCATACAGAAACTGGTTTTTTTTTACATTTTATTTTTTGATTACGATAACATCACAAAGAGAGAGTTTTAACGAGAAGTTCAGTTCAGAAAAATCTAGAGGGGCTTTGTACAATGACGAATGATCTAAAACAATTTTACAAATTTTAATAAAAAGCATGCAGAATAGGATACCGTTTAAAAACGGAATCGGATGTATTTATTTTATGAACTATTAAATTATGTTAATGGCAAATCTATGTATGAAAAACGGCGTGCACGAAACAGAGTGCCATTTTTCCATTCGTATCCTAAGAAAATAAAAAAAAAATGTTTCACTACAAATGTTTTATAATGAGAACGTGGACAAATAATATATCCTCCTACGAAGAGAACACAGAACAAAAATACAAACATGCAGACACATTTGTTTCTTTTCTTAATCCGCAAATTATGGCTCTTCTATCTTTGTTTTGTTCTTGTTTTCGCTTTTGATGTTTGTAGTTTTGACCTTTAACTGGATTTTTACAAAATTTATTATGTTTCCCTCTTTTTTTAAATTCTTTAGAGGCGTTTATGCAATATTGTCTACGAGTGTGAAATCTCTTTGTTTTTACATCAAATACATACGTATTTAGTCTTTATTTTTTCTTTATTTCCTTGTTGTATTTTTATTTCTTCTATTTAATTCTCTTAAAAGAGAGGTATTAAACATGTATTATGCATGTAAATATACTATTTGTATATATATTTTATATGTATGTATGTATGTACCCAGTTGGCGCAATAGTCGTACATGACATTGTCGTCAAAAATGTCTATAAGACATGTTACTAACGGCTGTCGACATCATCGCGGCTGTCTTCACACACGACATTTTGTGGTTTATTTCCTTGAAGTTGTCAATGATAAACAGAAAACTTACGACATGCTTGCATGGCTAATACAGTGTCCAGACGACGACAACCTCAGTGACATTGTCGCTTAATCAGTGGTCTACGATTTTTCTGACATTTGTTTAAAAATGTCATTGACGAATTGTTCTGGCTGTCGTGTATGCGTCGTGCAGGACAGTCTATGTCATGCACCCATTCTCGAGGATGTCTTTAAGACAGAGTCAACTGGGTGTTTGTTATGAAAATATCTTTTTCGAAAGTAATATTTTTGAAATCTAATCCTTGTATTTAGAAAAAAAAATAGGATGTTGCAATGAAAATTAATGTTTTGCTAATGATCTCTAAATACAAATTCAAAGACGATATTGCAAGTTTTGGTTCTATTTTGATAAACAACATATGTATGTACATAAATACATACATACATACATACATAAAAATGAGAATAACAATTTTGCTTTTTTTTATAAAATAAGCCTGCTCGTTTAGTTACAGGTTTTTGTTAGGCTTTTAAATATTCTTTTGTTGAATGTGATTTATTTAATGCACGTGTTAAAATATATGAATATTTTTTACATTTAATGCTAATGGTAGAACAACAATAACAAGGTTTTTTTCTTTTATTAGTAGTTTTTGTTTTTTTTTTCGTTTTGTACCTATATAATACATATATTTGTAGTACATATGTATGTATTTTTATACATTTGTAGTTTCTTTGTAGTTCGTTTCTTTGTTTAAAGGTAAATTTCTGTCATTTATTTAACATCATATTAAATTTTAAATTTAACAAATTGCTGACAAATAGAAAATGTCTATATCAATCTCATATGAAAGATAATTTCTTTGTGCCTATTCAGAAAAATAAATTCGTGAGCTTTATCATGAGTATCATATATAAATTTTAGTATAAAGAATTGGATTAGAAATAAATTTGTATTTTTCCAATCTATTATTTTTCCTTAATGTGTTCTTGTTGGTTATATGGAGTGTAGCCTAAAATTGGGCAAATTTACAAATGTTGCCGGTTAGCCATTAGTGATTTCTTATCATATAAAAAGAGTGTGGGTACTAATTTATTCGGGAACTAGAAACGGTTTAAGCTACGTTTGATATTTTCCCAATCCAGTTTTTACACAATAGGTACGTTCCAGGTAGAAATTGTTAAAAATCGAATAAATTAAAAGCCACGGTTTTTGTTTCAAATATACTTACCTCGGTTGTTTTTTCAACCTGTTATGTTTGTAATTAATTCATATATATTTTTATTTAAAAAAGGCACACTTGGTAAAAACAAACTTATAAATAAAAACAAGACATATTTGCCACTGTATTCATAAAACGTAAAGCAGGTTTATTAAGGCCGTGTTTGACAAATTTCTATGAAATATATAAGAACATATGTTTGTCAAATAAACCCTGAATAAACGCGACAAAATTTCTAAAACAATATCTTCGACCTAAAAAGCAAGTACTGTTGATGATCAAATTGACAGCAACTTGCCCCCATCTCATTTGTAAGACGCTTAAAAATAAAAAATAAAATAACCAATTTTTAATTTCAATACAATGCATGCATGAGTAGAGGGGTTTACACTCCTGCGTGTTGGTCTTAGATAAAAAAAACAAGGTTGATTTATTCGAAGTCTGTATGTTAGCTCTACTGAAAGTAAAGTAACACAACTTATATTGTAAACGAAGTCTGGGGATGCTTTCAAAATGAAAAACACAATTTGTAATTGAATTTTTTAATAAAAATTTTTGCTCAAGTCATTCAAATCATCTATGCTTAAATTTTGTTTTAATGCTAGTCTTTATTATTTTATTATTTTGGTATTGATTAAATATAATTAAAAGTATTACCGCATGTCAAAAACTCAAATAAAATTAGAAAATATGCACATACATACGCATACAAACAAATATTTTTTCCGGAAATATTTCAACTAAAAAATTAATTAAAACTAGCCCAAAACCGGCGTGCTTCGCTTCACCCATCGCTACCATTTGTCCACATTTTTCGACTGATGATTTTTAATTACTACGAAATCAATTACATCAAATTCAAAAACTTTGACGCCCACTTGTTCAATTCCACTGATGATTTTCCTTGACCGTTAAGTCGTTCAGACTAATTTTAAAAAGTTTAGTTTTAACCATTTTCAAGATATAAAAAAATCAGTACTTAGTTTGTATGGGAAGTGTCTAATTCCGCCCACTTTCTGGATGATGATTATCGTTGACCGCCGTGAGGTCATTCACACCCAATTCTGAAACTTTACCACGCCTATTTCCAATTAAAAAAAAAACACCCTATTGCAATTTCCGTAGTTCAGCTTATCTTTGCTCTAAATTTCAACAGAATCGGTTCAGTCGGTTAGGCGTGATTGACCGACAAACAAACAGATAAACAGACAAAAAGGCTTACAAAGGCATTTATAATATAGTATATGTATGTATATGTACAGTGTTGGAAAAAATAATACAAAAGAGTGTTTTTTTTAACATATTTTCAAGTACATACATAAGTCAAGATTAGGTTTGTTAAAAATATTTATATACAGTTTTTTTTATAAGACATATATAAGATATAAGATAGATATAAGAAAAACATAATCATTCTACTTTTCATTTATATACAATACATACTCGTATGTATATGGATTAATAATTTGGAATTTGATAGTATTAATATTCATTACAACTCTAATAAATAATTCAGATATTAAAAAATCAACTTCAAATTTTAAGTACAACTATTTGTTGAAACAAAAAAAAATGGAAAAATAATATCGTCTCGATCTTATTAAATTTAAATAAAATTAAAATTTGTTTTGCTTTTTATGTTAAACAGCTGTTTTTATAAAATTTTACGACTTGTAAATTAGTATGAAATAGTTTTGAATTCAAAATATTTAAAATAAAAGAAAGATAAAAAAAGCACGAAACGTAATGAGAAGAATTTAATTATAAAGGAGTTTTTAAAAATTTCTTTATTTAATACCTAATTTATGTGTTTTTTTGTTGTACACACCAGTCCAGTATTCATAATAAATACATAAGTAAGTTTGCTTGCCAATTCTATATTATTTTTTGCTTTGCCTTGCTGTTGCCGTTGTTGGTGGTATTGTTATTGTTTTTGGGTTATTAAAAGAAATAAAAAGAAAAGAACAACAAAACCCACATACATGTATTTACACATGTATACGTGTATTCTGCTTTTTAATGGCGTTAATATGTTAGTCAGTCAGTCTCAGCTGCAATTGTTGTAATTTCATCCGTTACATACATATATTTTTTTGTTTTGTTTATTCTTCTTCTCGTTGAAAGCACAACTGGGTTGCCGTAGTTGTTCATCTTTATTTAATTATTATTTTAAAAATTTTTTTTTTTTTATTTCATTGTTTATTTTTTTTTCATTAATTTTTTGTGTAATTACCACTTAAGAATAAATATAAAATAACTTTTATTTATTTTTATTTTATTGGTTAATTTTTCTTTTACAGATACGGGTATGGTTTCTTTAATCAATTTAAAGCGAAATTTATTTATTTAATTATGTCTATGGATAATAGTTCCTTACAGACTAGAGTACAAATTACAAACAATATATAAGTAAATATTTAATAATAATGATTTAAATACAAAATAATTTTTCTTTTCAAGGAATCATTACTCTCAGAAAGATCAATTAAATGATAAAGATTATTAAACTTCAAACATATTTGACGAAGGGGGTCATTGTTGGCATATACAGTACGGTGATATTTTAAATGTAATAAATGGAAGTTACGGGACGGTCTAATTGGAACATTAAAAATAATTTTACTTAACAAATACTCAGAATGGACTTCACCACGTATTAATCTTAATAGAAAAGATACACTTAGCATTGTTCTTCGACTTTTCAGGGTAGGCAGTTTTATAAGAGCGAGTCTGTTCTCATATGAAGGAAGAGCGAATGAGTTCCATCCTAGACCTCTCAAGCAAAATAAAAGGAAGCGTTTTTGTACAGATTCAATAAGGTTAACGTAAGTGAGGAAGTATGGATCCCATATAATAGACCCGTATTCAAGAATAGGGCGTACCAAAGAAGTGTATAGTTGTTTTGTTACGTAGGGGTCAGTAAATTCTTTTGACCAACGCTTTATAAATCCTAAAATTCCATTTGCTTTGTTCACCATCATTGAAATATGTTCACAAAACTTAAGTCTATGATCTAATAAGATCCCAAGATCATTAACGCTTAACACCTTCTCCAGGATTTTATCCTTAAAATGATATGACGTATCAAGTTTCAGTGAACGATAAAATGACATGTGTTTACATTTATTAATATTTAAATCCAATAAGTTGACATCACACCATTGTAAAAAATTGTCAATATCTCCTTGAAGTGCTGACTGAGCAGATATGCTATCGAACGAATTAAAAATCTTAACATCATCAGCATACATGAGAATATTAGAATGAATAATAGCAGATGGAAGATCGTTAATAAATAATGAGAATAAAACTGGACCAAGATGGCTCCCTTGAGGTACTCCGGAGTGAACATCAATAATTTTAGACAGAATATTTTCAAATTTCACTTGTTGAGTTCTTCCAGAAAGATAAGATTTTAGCCAACGTACAGCATTGTTGCTAAAGCCCATGGAAGATAGTTTATAGAGCAAAAGATCGTGGTTAACTTTATCAAACGCTTTACTAAAATCTGTGTAGATAACATCAGTTTGATGATTATTGACGAAGCCTTCATTAACTTTAGTTGTTAATTCCAGGATATTAGTATAACTTGAACAAAGTTTACGAAAGCCATGTTGATATGAAGTTAAGAGTGACGATATTTGATAATATAAAGAGTCAGTCACAATTTTTTCAAAGAGTTTTGGAATCGCATTTAATTTTGCTATGCCTCTGTAGTTTGAAACTTCCAGTTTACTGCCAGCTTTAAACAAAGGAATTATGTATGACTTCTTCCAATCAGATGGAAAATAACCCAAATCAATAGATTTGTTGAAAATTGCCGTTAGGGGACCACAAAGATTTTCAGAACAATGCTTAAGAATACAGGTAGGTATACCATCAGGACCAGGGGTAGGTGAACTTTTAATTGACAGTAGATTAGATAGAACAGTTTCAGAAGAGATATTCGAAAGATGTATATTTGATGATTGAGATAAAGAATACGGATAACAGGTTTGATTATTAAATGATTTTTTAGAATAAGTTGTAGCAAAAAATTCAGCAAACAAGTTGCTTATGGATATATCATCTTCAGCTCTACGAGAACCAAATTTTAAATACTTGGGATATGTATTGGCACGACGTTTAGAATTAATAAATTTATAAAAAGCCTTTGGGTTTTTCTTTATATTTCTTCTCATTCGGTGTATGTAGCTATTGTAGGCCAATTTATTAGCAGTGATATAATTAGATCGTGCAATTGAATAATTTAGGTAATCACGAGAAGAGCCAGATAATTTAAATTTTTTATAAAGTTTATTCTTCCTGTTTTTAATATTAGTTAGGTATAAGCTATTCCATGGTGGACTCTTATTATTAAGAGCGAATGTTGTAGGAACCGATTCAGAAATGCAGTGATGTAATACAGCATAGAAATTTGATATAATGTCATCAAGGTTATTTCCAGAAATTATTGAATCCCAAGCAACATTTGACAATAAGTTGTTGAATTTATTGTAATCCGTACGATGAAAAGAAAAGACTTTATTACGATGTGTTTTACGTAGTTCAGCTGGTACATAGATATTCAATGCAATGGTAGGATGAAAACGATCTTCAGGAATGCAGATAGGATCACAACGGTTAATAGAGCATTCGTCCGTATTATTCACAAATATTAAATCAAGAATTTTAGAATAGTCATTAAGTATTCCATTAATTTGAAATAAACTCATATCATACAAAATATTGAAAAAATCAGTGAATCTATCATTAATCGTTGATTGAATATAGTATCCATTCTCAAAATTCCAACATATGGAAGGAATATTGAAATCACCAATAATAATCAGGGAGTCATTTTCACTGGCAGAACAGGCAACTATTCTAACAGCTTCAGCATGCTGGATGTATAAGTCTTGCGGTGATGAGGGGGGAATGTATGAGCATGTTATGAATATTCTTCGACTCTTAAGTTTAATAATAACAGCTATAAACTCGATATTAGGTAATGAATCAAATATAAAAAGTTCAGATGAAATAGTACTGGAAACAGCTATGAGGACACCACCACCATAAGAGCCACGATCACGACGATAAATACAATATTTATTACAAAGTATTTCAGTATTTAAAAATGAACAATCAAGCCAAGTTTCAGTAAATGCCAAGATATGATAATTGCAGTCAAAACTTTCCAAATATAAATTTGACAGTTTTGTTCTTAAGCCGCGAACATTTTGGTAGAGTAATGATATTGAGTCAGTTGATATTAAATTTAGTTTTTTGAAGCATTTTGTTCATGATGAGGAAGTACACCAATTTTATTAGACATATTTTTTTCTTTATATATATACTCGCGAACTAAAGTATTATCAGGCCAAAAGTTAGAGTCGACAATAACATTGAAATCAACATGTGAGGTGGATATTTTAAACGATGAAATGGACCTGGGTGTAGAAAATGAAAATTTTTGTATGCGAATATCAATATTTCGACCAAATTTAGATCTAATATAATAATCAACATCCTCTGCCGTTGTGTCACATGTCAACCTTGAAACAAATACAGTTTTCCGTGGTGGGATAGCTTGTAGCGGTTTATGACTGATTTGGTTATCTAATGTACCGTCATTTGGTTTGGTAGTATATATAGAGGAATTTGTGGTAGAAGACTCCTTATTTATATTACCTGATGGAGAGTTTAACTGGACGACATTTGATGGTGAAGATGTAGAACGACCAGCACTAAGAGCAATCGAATTAGCAGGAGTAGGAATGGGTAAATTATTTAATGATATTGATGAAGCAGGACAACCAGGACTAGCAACTGAATTTGCAGAAGTAGGGACAGATACAATGTTTAAAGAGGGAATTTCGGGTAACTTATTTGCTCTTTTCCTCTTTTTCGGAGAATTGTTACAATCTAAATTAGTAAATTTTTCCAAGCCTTGGAAATTATTAAATAAATCCCCAAATTTCGCCAGTTTAGATTGTACAGACAAAAACTCCTTATGCAGTTGATCAAATTCACTCTTTTGGCTTCTAAAAAATTTATAAAATTCGATATTGATTTTCTTGCAATTAAAACAAGTCCAGTGTAGTGACTTTGCTGGATCCAAAAGTGCATCTGCATCACGTGGTTTAAGTGCCGTACATTTTACGTGGAAATTGCCTAAGCACAACCAACAAGAAATCATTCTATCATTTGCCGTGATATTACAATTTGGGCTCAAGCAATCCATATTAGTAAAAGAAATTACAAAAATTTATGACGTGAAAAAAAAATGTTCGCTGGGTTGATATTATTCAGCTAAATAAATTTATGGTATAGGGCGAAACTAAAAAGCTTTATCAAGTGCACAAACCAGCTTGAATATAAAACTCCAAAACAGCAACTTTGTAAAATAGCAGATGTAACTAAGAGTACTAAAAACGATCAGCTGCTTCCAGAAATGCAAATTTCAGTATATTCACCAAACAAATAATATATATGTATAAATATGTATATGATAGCAAACAATGCAAAAAATATTTGCTAATTATCCAAATAAAACCATATAAAACAGGATAAAATGTTTGTCGCCAACAATATGAAAGCTCACTGGTCACATTAAATCCAATAAATATATTAAAACAATTGTTACAACCACTTAAAACAATAAATAATACGGAGCGGCAAAAAAAGCAACACAGCACAGAGAACTCTTCTTCTTCTTAAAATACTAATTTTTTGTTATTGTATGTAATTAGTTTATTACTCGTCCTCCTTACGCAAGTCGTTGTATGTATGCATGCATTGTCAATAATCAGTATTGCCATACTGCAAAAAATTGTTTGTATAGGGGTATGGGTATAAGACACCAGAACCCCCGATGTAGGTTCGCAACAGTTGTAAATTTGATATTGTATTTTTAAAATTACCATTATACATTGACCATCATCTCCAACATTTATTTCTATGTGTTGAAGCCAATACAATACTACATAGTATATGTAGATGATGTGAACGATAATCGGGGTCTTAATTTCCATAGAAGTAAAACGTACTTTAATTATTTATATGTATGATCTATTAATCTTTCCCTTTGTTTCACCTACATTTTATGTATATTGTGGTACTTGTTTACTTTCGCTCATAAAAAATATAATTTTTAGCATAAAAAATGGTAGTCATAAAATGGCGGCAAAAAGAAAAACGCAAACAAATAAAAAAGATGTAATTTTCTGAAAACCAAAATGTGTGGATCGGTTCATTATATCAGTGTAAATAACAGTTTAATTTCAATTAATTTTCGTCGACTAATGTAAAGTTGTGTTGGCGCTGTTTTTTTTTATATTTTTGACAAGAAATAAAGGAAAAAAAAAATCGTAAAATATTTGCCATATGTGAACGTACCTTAATTTTTTACACATTGTAATATGAATTATTGTTTAAACAACAACACTATGATATAATAAATTAATTTGCTTGTAGTTTCTAAAATTTAATTACATAAATACATAAGAATGTATATGTACATACTATATGTATTTATTAAAAAAACCGTATCACATAAAAATTTCCTCATACATAATTAAAAGTGATTAATTTTATTATTTCTTTATTATATTTTTTAAATATTTTTAAGGCTGTGTTACATAGGTATATATACTTGTATAAATAAATTTTTGAAAAATCATTAATAAAATTGCATAATACATGTATGTACAATATGTATGCAGCTGTTTTTGTAATTATTGCCTATTTCCGAATAATTTTTCTATTTTTTTTTTATTAAATTTTAACCGTTGCAATACATTATTGGGTTTTTAATAAATTTTGAATTTATTTTTCTGTTTTAAGTTGTTTTTCTCTTTTTTTATTTCATTTATTAACCTCAGAAGTAATTATTTTTAAACTTTTGTTGCTTTCTGTTCAAAAATATAAAAAAATCTCAAAATAATTGAACCAAAAATTTCGTATAATTATCAAAAATAACCTTTTGAGTGTGTTTTTTTCTGAAACCGCAAATCAAACATTATATTTAAACTTATACAGTTACTCGCATTAAAATGGAAGTATTACAAAAAGCATTTTGCTTCTGATATATGCATATAGTTTAAGGCTTATAAGATAAATCACAAAAGCAATTTGAATTTTTATTGGATGCATGTTGGTATTAGGTTGTGATGCTGTCATTTTTTACCGTTTCAGTCACTTTAGATCTGATTTCACAAAAAGTTTTGATGTTCTTACAAATAAATCAGAACGAAAGTCTTTGTTTTTCCTAATAAATATAAATTTAAAATCACGTAAATCGTTTTATGAACAAAATTTCTTCTGATATGTTCTGTAAACTTAAGACGAATAATTTTAAATTGCGACAAGTTTTATATATGTTTCATATGCATTCGCTAATAACAATTAATTGCATTCACATTTGTCAAATATTTGATGAAAAAGAGTAAACAGTTTTTTATGGAAACATTTTATACAACATATCTTAAAAAATTATTTGCAAACAAATAAAAACAAGAAATAATATTTCAATATTTGACAAATGTGAACGTACCTTTAGTTAATAGAAAAAGCCAGGTATGACACGGTGAGTTGTTTTGATGAAACGAAACTTTTTTTTTCAAATGGTGTCATATTATTGATATTTCATTCTTCAGGCATCTAGTAGTCGCTGTTGATGGTCTGACTTTCTTTCAGCTTATCGATATATAGCGTAATATCATGTGCATTCTAAACTACTGATGCCATAAACTTGCTTAATTTCTTCTCAGCGTATTGGGTGATCAAGTGTGATATACTGATAAAGCCCTGTTTCTTTGATAGTTAAAAAATAAACGGAAAAATTCGACTTTATTAAGGTTGTATATGGTTAAACATTGCTTCGAATCATCAAAACGTTTTTCCTTTTAATAGATGGCACTGAGCACTGATTAGTGGCACTTATTCATTCATTTATTCATAAAGGAGGTACTAAAGCATTTCGACCTGTATATCTATTTTACCCCTTAACTGGGGCCTTGACGAACTTCAGAATATCGGCCGTTGCCAACTCTGACCAACCCCCTGATTGTCTGATTTTCGATAATCACCGAGGTATCTCTTTCTACTGTGCATAAATGCCTAGTATGTGCTCTGATGACTCGACCGCCTCGTCACTACACATATCGCTCGAAGCGATTTCTATGTTATTTAAGTGTCCATTGAGTCTGTAGTGTCCGGTAAGAATTCCCGCAAATACTTAGTTCGTATAAACATTTCACAATTCTAAGTTTTTGCTAAGGGGTTACTACCACTTGTTTTATATTATTTTGTGAACTTTTGAATTTTCGTTGGTACCAACAAATGCGTGCATCTCTACGATGCTGCTTTCGCTTCGTTTTTACTTAGTAAACCACTTATCAGCGATTCGTTTCCACACACCACGAACGAAAATTTATTAAAATAAGAACTCATTTCAGCCATTTATGTAAATGTTAAATTAATAATTAAATTCAATTATTAATTAAAGCTTAATTATAAACAGACTTAGAAGCTTTTTACGAGGGGCACTATTTATAATTCGGAAATTAGCAACACTAATGTCATTAGTTAAAATCTGGCAACACCATAATACATTTCAACATTTTTTTAGCTATAACGTACTCGCAAGGTTTTGATGTAAAAGCGTAAAAGTTTGTTTTGTTTGTAGTGAGTTAAGAAAATCAATTTGGCAAAAATTAGAAAATTTTAAGAAGAGGTATTCGTTCGACTAATTTCCTAATTTTAACAAGAATGTGCCGATAAATTCAGTTCTTTGTATGGTGATAAAACTTGGATTGAAGTCTCTTGAGACACACGAAACACTGCTATGATAAATACTTTGAACAAATGCAAAACTGATTTGATCATCAAATGGATGATTTTGAAAAAATAAAGCCATTTTTGATTTTAAAAAAAGTATTTATTTTAATTTGTTATTCCCCAAACATAAATAGTACCCCTTACATATATATTATAACCCAATTAAAATTGGGTTATAATTTCTTTAATTTTTAATTTGGAGTTGCTGTAAAAGTGTTAAAATAAATTATTTATGTAATTTGGCTATAATTTTAGTTTCTCACTCTGTGTATTTTTTTTTAATTATATTTATTTACCACCAAAATAATATTGTTATTGATATGGTTGCTGTTGTTATTATTTGTTTGCTATAACAACTAATTTTGTTTTTTTTTTGGTTTATTATGTGGGTTATTCATTAATCATTGGTCGATTGCACAAAACGGAAGTCTGTAATATGAATCGAAAGATATTAACAAGTAACAAAAACATAAAAAAATAACAATTAATTTATTACAAAAAAAAAAAAAAAACATGAAAATATTCGTCATACTCAAAATTAAATTTATCTGTAAAAAAAAATTAATTTAACAAGTTTAACTTGTAGAAAATTTTAAATTTGAAAGAAGTTTCTAGGCATGGCCTCTAATAGTCTTTACGTCTTGGAACTGTTTGTTTTGCATCCTACAAATACTGTTGTGCTTTCGTATAGTTAAGATAATTGCTGAGTCTTGTCCGATTGCAAACATACATACATAATTGGCCATTACAACCCTTTTTATTTCAGAGTTATCTATATTACCTGTGTCAATTTTTATTCATGAGTACCGGGACCTACAGTTGAACATCGAATCCGAACGACAGACTTGAAGAGCTTATTCATGGCATTCAGCTACTCTCAGACTTTTCGGCAGAAGACTACTAAGAAGTGGTCAACGAAAGAAATATTTTTTCATATTTCTTTCTTTCAAGATGTCAGAGCTGGGTTTGAACCCACTACATACTATACTACGGCGATCGATGGTCGAAGTAACGATATTTTTTACCTTTTTAACGAGTGAAGAAAACATCTTTCTCTAGCAAATACTGGATCTTAAACATATTTGCATTTTTCAAGAGAAATTTCATATTGTCAAACTTTTATGAAAATCTTTTTATAATTTTTTATTCATTCAGCTAATACTCGTAATGGCTATTAACGTAACATCTTTTAATATAGAAACTATGAAATAATTTTTTAATTTCACTTGAATTCGTTTTCTAGAACATGCAATATGGTTTTCGGAACCATAATATAAATTTTAATGCGTTATTTTAATAAAATAACAAGAAAACCAAAGATAGTTTTTGATACAGTGAAACTAATCTTTGCAGAACAAGAGCGTCAATTAATAATCGTAGAGTTATAACAGAAAGATTATTATTATGACGCATTACGTACTTATGTATGTATATAAGTATGTATAAGTAATGTGTAAGAATATAACATTGTTAAATTTAAATTGGCCTTGATTTTTGCTTTCATTTTATATTATCAAAATCCTCTAAACAAAGAAACCAATTTAAGTATACGAATATAAATAATAATTTCAAATTTAAGACAAAAATGGTTTAGAAATAATAAATTTTGAAAATAATCGCATTGTTCCTGTTGTTTAATATTCACGCGGCAAACTAATGAAATACAAATAATTATCATCAACAAGTCTAGTATGGAAGAATAATTTATTTTAAAATTGGCTTTATAATTATACTAAAAAAAAAAATTAAGCAAAAATAGAAAAAAGAACAAAATCAAGAATAAGGAAGACATCACAAAAATTTTTTATATTCGCGTAAAACCTAAACTGATGCGTTAATGTATAGAAAAATATATCGTACAAACGTCGGCCACCGTATGATAAATTTTTTATAACTTTGGCTCATAAATTATTTAGCGTAAACCAGCGTCGTGGAAAAAATTCTAACGGGGTGAAACAACACGATTTTGATGCCCATTTCTTTTTTACCACAGTGTGTTCTATGAGACATAAGCACGTAGCACTGATCTTTTATAACCAAATGTTTTGATGTCCATATCTTAGAAAGTAACTCTCGTCATTGACGTTGCTGACCTCTTCGACGTCTATATTAAATACTAATAGCACCATTAGCCGAAATTCGGCACCAAAAATGCTTCATTGGATGTCATTGGATTTCATGTGATTTGTATCGTTAAAACTTTGATATTTATTTCTTGTTGATGTATTCATTTGTTTAGAAACGGGTCATATCGCTGAAGATGTTTATTTTCATAAAAATAAGGACAGTATTTTCTAAACGCATTAGAACCCATTCAGCATGTATGGTGGGACTTTATATAGACAGTTTTAGCAATATTGTCGCGTATTTATAAATCTTAATTAATGTCGGAACTCATAAAACAGCAACTAAGAAATAGATAACAAGAAATGGAAACTAAGAAATAGATAGATCCTATTCATAATTCATAACTAACGTAGAACCTCATCTCAGATGGTATATGAAATGCAACCCTATATATTTTCGTGTAGAGAAGATAAAAATTAAAAACAATTTTTGTTGCGTTTCCGTAAAAATAAAATTATACAGTTTACTTTCTGTTTTGTGTGGATAATTTTTTGGATAATAATTGAAAATCTCTTAGTTTTTCCGTTTCTTTAGTTATCATTCAAACATGTTTTACTTTTCAAATAACTGCGCAAAATATAAAAAATGAAATGTAATCAATCAGCTGTTATTTGAATGTATTAGTTAGTTGGCAAGTTGTTACAGCTTTATCATTATCATTAAGTATAAACCTTTTGTGCTAAAAGTAATAACGATGTGTAAATACCTCCAATAGGCATCTTAAACAGTTAAACTCTTACGGACATATACAAAAAATAAAAATTTTGAATTAAAGTCTACTCTAATAAGTGATTATTTTCGAACATGCGCAGATGTTTCTTCTTCGCGTGCCATTTGTTTTATTTCTTCATCACTTATACAATATATTTTAAACTTTTAGTGATTGCTACAAAGTCACATAAAACAAAGCAATTCTATAAAACATTTAAAACTTACAACAAATTTTTTCTTTTTTTTTAATTCCAGGTATGTTTTTATGAATTGGATTATAAATTGTATTGTTTATATAAAAATAATTGGTAAGTTTAATTGAAATTAAGTTTAGACGGAGACATTTAGAAAGAAATTTTTGGTAAATATTCTTTCCACAAATTAAATTTAAAAAATTTGCTTTTATGAAAGGCGGTAAAAAGTTCTCTAACTTATAATCATCTTTTAATCATTGCTTCAATAGATTTTTGCACAAAGGAATAATGTATTCTGTTCTGTTTCTGTTTGATTTAACGAAAACTCGTATAAAAAATCGCTTAAAATATATAAAGTATCCATATAAAAAGAAAGCATTGAATCCACATTAAAAAACCTCTTAGCAAAATGAGAGAAATATATAACAAAAATTCATATTTACAAAATTAAAACTCAATTTAGCTATTATTTGCTGACCTTCTTAAATTATGGCTGTAGTTAGGGTGCGAAAAATCACTTATTTCTTTACTTCTGGTATCATAAACGCGAAATGAATGACTTCATCTTGGCTTAGAATTTTATCATTAAATGTTCTATATCTGCAGACGATACATTATCAACGTCTTCTGCTACAACGTTGTAAGCCCCTTGATAGGATAACTGAATACTAAACCGTGTTAGTAGAGATGAGGCTGCCATTTTTCTCTCAAGGGAAATTCCCATTTTTATTGTAGAAATTTTTCATACCTCACGATGATTTGCAGACTTACCAAATATGAATGTAGTAAATTAAAAGTTTTACAAATTCTATATAATCAATACTTTTTCTGATCAAAATGTAGGTATACATGTTTAGGCCGCGTTATATCAAATCAAATCGTGTAAAAACAGAATGAAGTATTTTGTGAAAATCGCGCTAAATCAATTCGTGTAAATATAGAATTAGGTGTATATCTATTTGACATACAATTTAAAGAAATTAATTAAAAATGTTTAAAAATAAAACAAAAAAAAAAAAAAATTATAAAAACGATCACAAAGAAGTTGGCTCTCATTAAATTTAATACAAAAATAATTGGACAATTTTTTTAATAGCTCTCATACAATGAAAAACGGCTTTTAAATTAAATTTAATAATAGAAAATTACATCGCATTTCAAAATGAATTATGTTTTAAAGTTCTTTAGCTAAAAGTGGGTGTTTTTTTTTTCTAAAAAAGGTCAAAACGAACAAATTTTTTAAGTTGGTTTTAAAATCTTGGGGAAATAATAATTTTATGTATTTAGGGAACTTAAAAATTAAAAACATTAAGAAAAAACTAAAAGATGTTAGCATGACATATGAGTAATTCCAGAAAAAAGGTCAACAGTAGAGAAATATTTAATGTGCTCAAAACAATTTTTTTTTCAAAAATAAAGCTAGAATAGGCGAATTTTTAATTTGTATAATATTTTGCACGAAATATAAAACCGTAAATTTTTTTTACACTTTTTACGATTTCATTTCTATAATTTATGAATTTTTTACTCAAAAGATCTCTAAACATTAACAGAATATAGAGAGAGTGAAATTCTAACAACGGATGTTTTTTGAGTTTGCTTTTACTAATACCAACTTATACAGGCATGTTCTCAAAATCACGTGATTTCAAATCACAAGTGATTTTGAAAATCACAAGCTTTTTAGCTTTTACAAGTGAATTTAATTATTCTAAAGTACAAACTTGAAGCTTTTTTGTTTCGTCTATAGAGCTGCCAGATTCATTGCTTCCATTTGTACTAAAATCGTACATTTATATTTCAAAAATTAACCAATCTGTGTTAAATATTTTACAATATACTAATTTTTATGAACAAATTTGATAAATTTTTGTTTTTAATAATTGATTTAATTGGCAAATTTAGTCAAATGATGCACAATAAAAAAAAATTTTTTTGTTAGTCTGGTATCTCTAAAAGTGATTTTTAGAACATGCCTGATAATGTCGCATCCGTAGCCAAAAATCACTATTAATAGCTTTCAGTAGTTCATATACCACCAGGTTTTGCTTATGAAGGAAATTCTTCGCGTTCTTTACAAATGTAATGTGAATGACTATTATAGAAATATAAAGAAAATTTTTTATTTCGGCGACTACCTCTTAGTTGTCTTCTGGCAAAAGCTCTGACAGTAACTTATTGCTATGAAAAAGCTTCTCAAGTCTGTCGTTCGGAATCGACTTTTAACTGTAAGTCCCGGTACTTATGGATAAAAATTAACGCACACAACATGAGTACTACAAGAAGATAGGCTGTAACTCTGAAACAGGGTGGTAATGGCCAATTATGTATGTACTTGTCGAATAAGCCTTTAATAAACTTATAGGTTAATAATGGATGACAACAACACTAAGTGCAGTTGTCATTTGGCAACCAAAAATTTCCAATTGACGAAAAAATATTTTTTTACAAGTAAAATTTTTGAATATTAGTTTCCAATTGCCAGTCTGTAATATAATTTTTTGCAACTGGCAATTCCATCAAAGTTCGGTTGATATCCATTATTAAACCATTAGTTAATGTGTTATGAGCATAGCAATTAAACTAAAAATGTTATCAAATTTCCTAAAAATATTATAAAAATGTTAAATAACCTGACCTGTGACATTAGGAAATATTGTCAATAAATTAAGCTTATATATTTACATGCAAACATGCATATTTACATGCATACGTACATAGTAGTTGCACATAAAATTAAAATATGCTGTTAATTAAAGATTATTATAACAAATTAAAAAAAAAAAGTCAATCATGTCACACCATAATTTTACTGACAAAATTTCGTAATCGTTTAAGTTGAAAAAAGTTTTTGTTTTGTTTTCAATGAAATTCGATCATATGTAATCGATTAAACAACAACAATTCCAAATTGGTAAAAAAAACACAATCGAACAGTTACACCAGCCATCAGGTGAATAATATTTTGAAGAGACACAATTAAAGCGTCTATTGCTAGTTGACTACAGCCTCATGGGCTTCACATGTTCGTGTCGATGTTAATTGTGTTGATATGTATGCATTTGTATGGAGTTCTGTTTACTACAGCAACACATCAAATTCTTTTTATCTAACTTCTTATATGCTCATATCTGTGGCATTTTGACAAAACACCTTAAGTCGAGACAAGATAGCAAAAACGTTTTTCAAAAAAACTAGGGGAAAAAATTATTTTTATTAAAAAATAAAATAAACCGAAATTAAAGAAAAATTTCTTCTATAATACAAAATTTTAAAAACGTACACAAAAATGTTTTTTGAATAAAAATTCGTATCATTAACAAAAATTTTTTCAATTTTTTAAATTTGACTTAAGATGTTTTGTCAAAATGCCACAGATATGTATGTACATAAGTACGTACATAAATATTTTTGTGCGTTTTTAATTCTCGTTTTTATATCAGAAAGTTATTTCTTTTTTCTTATACTCGTATAGTTCTTGACAAATTTGTGCTTAAGAATTGTGCAAACATATGACGAAAATGACGTAGCATTTGTTTTTTTTTTATTTTTTATTCTACCATTTTGACTTATTAAATTTTAGAAATTTATTTTTTGAATTTCCAATTGGGTCTTCATTATGTAAATCTAGTTATAATTATTACTATATCGTTCTTAAGGTCCTAAAACTGGTATTATTTATTAGAATTAACATCTGTTAAGATATATATATATATATAAATACTAGTGGAACTAAAGTAGTTTTCGACCCCGCTACGAAGGTCGGGTCTCATCAGAGTTCTTTATGTAATATTTTTTTTTGTGTTATTATTTGTTTTTGAATATTTATTTTTTAAAGAAATATTTACATAAATTTGTTAAATTTATTAATGTCACTGTAGCTAACACACATCTAATCCAATTAAGTTTAAATGTGTATTATAAAGACAATGAATATCAAAAGTTATTTGGATCACATTAAGCCCAATACACATGAAAAACAAATCGCCTAAGTATTAGTTAATTTTTAATTGTGTCAATAATTTCTTTGATCAAAATAACAAAATTCTTAGTGTTACAATAAGAAAACATATTTTTTTTTAATCAACTTTGTTTCAACAATTGTAGTTCATTAGAGGAATTTCAAACACAAATTAATTAAATGTATTGTTTTCGTAATTGAAATCAGTTCTTCAGTATTTTGTGTGTACTTGTGCGTTAAAATAAGGTTTGTAAAAAACATATCTTTGTGCGGGAGTTTATGTTCTCTATACCGCATTTTATATATCACGAGTTATCGATGTCACTTTAGGTTTTTAAAATCTGCAATCCGTTTTCGGCTATTTATCTCCGAAACTGGATAAATAGCCGAAAACGTTCAAAACATATAACTATTTACAAACATACATACTGGGGTCGGTCGAGTCAAAAATTGGCCAAGTGGTATTTTTCAAAATTTGACCTTTGGGTCAAAATAAGGGACATCAGAATTTATTTTAAAGGTATGGTTTCTTTGGCAAAGTTTCTTATTTTGATTCCCAGAATTTGATTTTCCTTGTCACTTGGAGGGTTACTTCATTTAGAAAAAACTTTACCTTTGAAAATTTTAATTTTTCTAAACTTTACTGTCTGTTTCAGCAAACGACAATTTATTATTTACGCATTTGCAGTAAGTAATTATTTTCTTAGTTTCTTGGTATAGAGAAATAGAAAAACACAAGCGAATGACAATTTTTAAGTTAATTTTTAACTTTTATGAAGAGATATTAACCGAGATAATAAAAGCAAATGATAAAAATCTGTTACTTTTTTCATATTTTAGTGCCACACAGCCTGAAACCATTTACTGGTTTCCAATAAATGTTGTGTCTTCTAATTTAGAGGGCGTAAGAGAAAAGTGGAGTTGAAAGAAACAAAAGAACATTGACAACAACAAGAACCCATATTTTGTCATATATTTTTATTGTTGTAAAAGGAAATCATTGTCTTTAGACCAACTGTATTACCTACAATAAGTCTGTCTAGCAGACAGTGTTTATTTTCATTTTTTTTTTGCATGACAACGATTACAGTTTTAAAGGTATGACTAAGACAAGAAGAATAGGAAACAACTGCAAAAAAGTAAGTTAAACCCTAATCCATTTTAATGATGTGCATGTGTCTTGACGTTTTTCTTTTCCCTTAATCTTACTCTTTCAAAAGTAAGTAGGTACACTTAAGAAGAATTGTAAAAATTATTTACGAAGAATGAGGTGATTTTTTTTACAATATCTACATGAAATTGCATGCATGTTTGTTTGCAATATCGTATGCCGCATCCGGAGCATTAATTTGCAATCATTCCCTGTATTTAATGTAATCACTTTAGAGTACATACATTGATAGTCAAAAATTAAAATCAGCATGCTTATAACAATACACTTTGTATATTTTCTTTGAATTACGTCGATTTAATTGATTTTTTTCCAATTCTTTAAATAATTTTTGACAAAAAGCTAAGTTTTGTACTACAGCATTCCACGGATAATTGCCTCGACAAACATGTCATAATTTTTGGGCAATTATACGTGGAAGTCATTTAAACGAATACCGTTAATTGCCTCTTTGAGGTAATTAAACGAATACGCTTAATTGCCTGTATACATTGCCATCAATACATATGAAAAGCAAGTAACTTTATATATATACTTATACATAAACTTTTAATTCAAGGTTGTATCAAAAAAGTAGTTTGAAAGTAAATTTCACGGACATTTTATGCCTATATAAACATAGTTGAGTTAAGCTGCAGTTTTTAGAAAATAATTATTTTGGGTAATTAAACGGGGGAATTTTAAGTGAAATTTCTTTTTGGGGAAAATATATTTAAGGTAATTAAGAGAATAAAGCAATTAAGTGAAAGTTAATTAACCGTCGAATTTTATTAGAAAATGATGAGAAAAATTATGGGGATTTAGAAATTGAAGTAAATAAGCATTAAAGGCAATTAAGCGTGGGGCAATTATCCGGGGAATACTGTATTTTTGAAAACACAGAACTGTTTAAAGTTAAGTTGAAAGCACTAGAATAGCTCACGGTTTTCATTGTTATCTTAACAAAGTGGGCGAAGCAAACAAAACTCTTCAACCAATCTAAATGATACGGAGACGTGGACGCCCTCGAATATCTTATCTGATGCCTGGGCGGGATGTAAATATTATTATGGTTCTGTGTGTATATAATATAGTAATTTTATTTTTTTTGATCAATAATGTATTTTAAAATAAGAAAACGTAAACGAAAAACTATTAAAACCTCCTAACTTCAGAAAAGGAAATTAAAGAAGCAATAGGTGAGATTAAAATAATATTTTAAAAAACTAACGCCCTTTATTATAAATATTTCGGGTTTGTCATACTTTTTATTAACATTTTATTCCATATATGCAATCGAGGGCACCTGTGACGTACATGCGCTATAGAAAATTAGTTTGAAAACAGGAATTCGTCATCGATGTTTATTGCTTTAAGAATTAGAGTTGTAAGTGTTCGCACAAAAAGTAAGACTTAAATCTTAATTTAAAAAAAAGTATTGCACGAACAAAATTTTTTTATGGGAATCCAGTTATTGATTTGCTATCTATTTTATACCAAAAAAATCATGGGCTAGGTTTGAATTTTAATATAAATTTTATTAGCAAATCGGATTATTATTCACGACTATTAACTACTACGCTATAGATTTTGAACACAAATTACTGGCAAATGTCTTAAAACATATTTAAAAATTACGTGCCAGAAGTCAGTTGCTAAGCTGACCTTATAAACAACCATTCTCAACTGCATATTTTCTTTATTTCCTTAAAATTTGCAAAGTTGCTGAAGTTAGACCAGAGAAAACTATTCATATGACACTTATATTGTCTGTATGTATGCATATAAAAGTACTTGAAGAACTTTTGAACATGTTTTCTTCTCTGTCAGTGTAGCTTTCAAATGAAACGTATTTTACATTTACATGACTTATAGAATAGAAGTAAAAAAAAAAATAAAAAATTTAAATGTTTTACATGCTAATGGTTGAACTAAAAAGATTAAGAAGTTAACAGAACGAGAGGATGAAACAGAAACAATAGTTTAAACTTCATTTAAAATATATGATCGACCTACACACCTACATATAGTACCGCTCGTATACAACAACTATCTATTTCAATTTGCTTTATTCTCTTCTTTTCTAAATATTTATGTCTCATTGTCTGTCTTCTTATACTGTTTGCAACTGAATTTCTACAATTTTTCATTTTCTCTTGTTGGTTTGGTTGGTTGTTTTGCTAACCATACCCCCATATGTCTTTCTTTAAGTTCAATTTTATTTATGCAAGTGTAAACGCATAAATTAGTGCTCCAGGCCAACAACATATGTATGAGTATTTAGAATATGGGTAAATGCTTTTTAAAAATGTCTCATAAATTATACGAGAATAGTGTGATGAAATGTGTGTGAGCGATGACTATTTGTTTATTTTTGCACTAATTTTTTCCCCATTTAGAATGCATGTTGATGGAGGCAGAAAAGTTAAATTGTGGAAGGAAAACTAAGAGAGAGAGAGAGAAAAAATATTGTATATATAGGGGTCATAATTTGAAATTTTAATTAAACGATGAAAATTGTAGGTTATTTTATATTCATAAATGATGTTTTATTTATTACTGTAAACATTTAATTAGAAAATAATTAAGAAGGCAAACATCATTTCCTTAAAGCATGCAAATAAAAGAGTACAGTACAGTACCTCCACACGAAAATTTCAATTATAAGAAAAATTGTAAGTAAAAGATTTCTACATGAAATTTTCTTATACAGTAGACGTCCATAAATTAGAAACACTTCGCTTCTGGGATGATTGTACTTTTTTAAAAGTTTTAATTCCTGGATTATTTTCATCGTCCCTTTAAATGATAAGAAAATTTGTTTACGTTGAATCTTCTCAAGAACAATTACACTATTCGACAAATCACGACTTTTGGAAAAATGCACGAACTCGACAGTATACATAGGTTCGTTCGATTGTAATACCAAAAGTTAGTAAAACCCTACGAGTCTCTGTAAATTATGCTGATAAAAGTAAAAAAAAAGTGCAAGAAAAATTTATTTTTTGCATTAAAAATATTTTAAAATTTGTTCAGCGAGTATTCCCTACATTATTGCCAAACATAGTTAAGCAGTACCTTTAAGTTTGAGTTAGCTGTTGGCAAAAAACTGAGGTCCATAAAAAAATTGTTAGTCAATATGACCAAACTGAGTATAGGGTTTTACTAACCTTTGGTAGTACAATCGAACCTATACTGCATTCCGAGCATTTTTTAATTTTTTCCAGCTCTGACATTTTGAAAAAAACAATATTTCGGCGACAACCTCTTAGCAGTCTTCTGGCAAAAGAAGAAGAGACTTCTTGTTCAGCAAACCAGAGGTTTCCGGCAAAGTTGATTAAGTATACACCGACAGCTCTAGAATTCTGCGTTGATAATAGTCGCCGTGGTCTAGTGGTTAGTTGGTTGGCTAACTAAGACGAGAGCTCCGGTTCAAGCCCTGGCTCTGACATCTTAAAGCAGAGAAATATGAAAAAAAAAAAAATATTTCTTTTGGCGACTACCTCTTAGCAGACTTCTGGCAAAAGCTCTGAGAGTAACTGATTGCCATGAACAAGTTTCTCAAGTTAGGCGTTCGGAATCGAGGTTAAATTGTAGATTCCGATACTCATAAATAAACATTGACACACACAATAAAGGTGTTGTAAGAAGCCAAGTCGTAGCTCTTAAAAAGTGTTGAATTATATGCCAGGATTTTCATCGGATTCTTTAAATATTAAACAGTTCTCTTTAAAGAATTTATTTAACAACACAGCTATGGCTATTGCGACAACAGTAATATTGTAATAGAAAATAAGAGCATCACAAATAGAACTTTTTAGAATTTTATCATACCATTTGAATTATGCAGTTTTGTTTTCAAAATATTATTTCCAAAAATAGTGTTTAAAAGCCAAATATGGTAGTAGTGCGCTGCCTCTACCCTTAAATTTAAACCTCCACTTCTTTGGCTTCTTCATAAAGCCCATAAACTACTCATACTGCGTTATTTTTCTTTGTTTTTTTTCTCTATTTATATTTATAATTGAGTAGTTACTGTCGGTCTTTGGTTATGATGTTGTAATTATCTTCTGTGTTTAAAACACGTTTAAGGCATTACGGAATCTATTACCAACAATAAACCAAAATAATATCAAAAATAGCAACAACTATTACATTAAAAGCTTATACAATATTAACCAAAAGACTGTTCAACAAAAGCCAACAAAATATGTATAAACGTTAACAAAAAATAAAAATTTAAGGAAAGAAAATTTAACCGAACAATGCGACGAGTATGAAACAATCATCTGCTGCTGTTTGTTAATGTTTTTGGCTTAAAAAGAAAAATTCGTCGTAATATTTTTGTTTTTGTGTTTTTGTAATGGTTGTTTTATGGTATTGGTAGTTTGTTGTTATTGGTAATTACTATTAAATAGTTGGCTTTTAGTTGAGAAAGTGTTACCTTTATATAGTTTTAATGGCCATGTTTAAGCAAATTGTTGTCGGTGGTTACCAAAACGAATTACAACAATAGCAGCGTTTATTTTGGACAACAAAAATTGAGTTTTTTTTTGTTAGAGGGTGGCCAGCTGCTAATGACAGTTTCAAATATATGATTAAAAATAATAAAATCTGGTGAACGATTTTAATTGTTTAAATCTAATTCGCTTTTCTAAATACATAAAAAGTTGTAGAAATGTTTTTGTTTTTATGATTACAAAGAAAGTTCAAAATTATTTTATAATTAATGGTGATAATTAACGGCAGTTTATTTGACTCTAACGATTAGCTATTAATAGTTACAAATGGTTTTAATGACAAAGTTTAGTAGTAAAGGGTTCTTTTAAGACTTTTAAATAATTCAAAGCAATGTTTGGTACACTCGTGTTGCAAATATGAAAAAATTAAATAAAAATTTGTAGTAAATTTTTAATAAAAATGAAAGAAAGTGGACTAAACAAGCTGCACTGGAGGTTTTCTGTGACAAACACACCATGGCAAGGATTAAGGGCTAGTCAATTTGTGATTTTTTGTTAGTCTGAATCACAAAACTCTGCCACTTTCTTTAAAGTAAGACTGAGTGAATGCCGTAGTTTATGAATAAATAATTTCTTTCTGCGACTACCTCTCAGCAGTCTTCTGGCAAAAGCTCTGGGAGTAATTGATTGCCAAGGCTTCTCAAATCTGTCGTTGGAAGTCGACTTTAAACTGTAGGTCTCGGTACTCATAGATAAAAATTTAACACACACAATATGAGTGCTGCGAGAAGCTAGCCCGTAATCCTGACACAGGGTTGTAATGGCGAGTTATTAATGTATGTATGTAATACATACAAATATAGCCATACATTCTGGTAGCTAGGCCAGTATATGAGCGCATAGTTTCTTAGAAACTGAAGTGGGGACTGCATCGCTAAATTGAACCTGCTGGTCAAAGATAATAGAGTCAGTTTATGCTGGGTTTTAGTTCGCTTGGGAATTCCGGGAATGTGAAGGCAGATGACCTTGACAGGAAAGACGCCTGCACTCCAATGATAGAGGGTCACGAGGGTCATCATTAGTGAAAAATACATCAGTGAGTGGTAAGTACTCTCTTCAGCCCATAGAGGCCAGAGACATGATTCTGAAGCTTAACGTGCGTCACGTCCATATCACAGGTTGCCCAGAAGCAAGGATGAAATATAATGCTGTAGACAATTAATCTTGATGCCACTCTTGCCTGGAAAGTAGCACATCCCCATGCTTAGTAGGTTAGCATACTAACCAACAGTACCACAGCTACTACGTGTAATCACCGAAGGGGCGCACCCAACCATCAGGCAAGACTCTACGTCTCTCTACGCCATGCGGAGTGGAGTGCAAAAATCTTTTGATTCACCTGATGCCCCTAGTACCAGATCACGGCGTCTCTGGTATGTTCAGGCGGTTGCACAGGCCAACAAATCTCTTCCTATATATAGTGCCAAGTCACCCAGAGTTAGGAAAACGCCATATACCACGAGAGTACAAGCCGCTGGCGGGAAGAGTCACCAAAGGCCATAAGGTACCTCCGAGGGGGGGGGAGGGATGGTACAGGTCAGAGACAGTTGAAAATTTTGTTTGTTCGTAACTATACAGAATGAGATTTGAATCCTGAATCAGATAGTCTATGCAGACTTTGAACAGAACACTTATGAACAGAATTGGTATAACTACACATTTGATGAGCAGATTTTGTGACGGGGAGAGTCAGATGCATACAAGCAAGTACATACCAGGTACTCCTATGGCCTTAATACATTAAAATATATACGCCTTGGGACTTAGCGAGTTCTAGAAAGGGAAATATTATTGTTGGCAGCGACCGACATGCTAAAGTTCGCCAGAGAGACGAAGTTGGGAGAGATATTATAAGAGATATCCCATATCAGAATCGTTTAGTTCTCTATAAAAATGATTGCGCATCAGCAAATTAAATACTGTGCTGCAGCCATTAGTGTGAGCATTCCATAAACATATTGGAATTTGTTTGAAACTTCAACTTCAATGCTTTACTACTGCTACGAATACTTTTTCTTTTTCCTTAATTTGTCAATTTTTTCATTCATTAATTTTTTTCCATTAAATTGATTATTTTTCACCAAATCAATTTTAAGCATTTTTTTTTTAAATAAAAATAAAAAAAGGCAGCAAAGTAATTTTTTCAATTGTAAGATTTGCTGTTTTGTTCGTTGTTTGTTGGCTATTATTTATTGTTACGAGTACATATTTTAAAAAATGTATTAAATTTTTTTAAAATAGAAATAAAAACGAAAAGAATTTAATATTAAATTAAAAATGCAGCATGCTTCGTTGTTACGTTACAATTTTAGCCAAAGCTGCATATTGTAAGCTGAAATTAAAAAAGGCGTAACAAACAAGAATATCATTTTATAATATAAAACAGAAATCTTTTCAACAGGTAATGTCTTTTCACTATAAAATCATAATGTTTTGATCACAGAAATGTTTTTTTAGTTATGCATTTTTGCATTTTAGTTAACGATATACTGAGTCCAATACCAGTTACAAACACAACTTTTATTTATTCGTTTATTCATCCACATTTTTATAGTCAAAGGAAATGAAATAAATTCAAAAACAAAACAAAAAAAAAAATTTTTTTATTTTTACTACTGTACAGTTTTCTTGTTTCAATTTGATGTTGCTGCTGCAATATGATTTTTTGTTGTTGTTGCAAGCAGTGTTGCCACTGAAAAAATTTTAATTCTACCAAAATTTCTTTCAAAACCTACCAAAATTAATCAAAATCTACCAAAAACCATTTAAGAATACATTTAACACCTTTACATGTGTTGGTACATATAAATAACCAAAAATAAAAAATATAACGAAAAGAATTCAGTTCTTCGAATTTACATATAAAAAAATAAACATATAACAAATACAATTAAATTTCTTAACAATACATAATAAAATAATTAATACCCAGAGGTAAAAAAGAATTCAAAATTTGCAAATTTTAGCCGTTTGAAATTTCGGTCGATTTCGTATTTGTTTCTCAATTTGGTTTTGATTAAGGAAAGTGTTAAAAACTTTTGTTTAGCTGCTGCAGAACTATGCGGAAGAGAAAATAAATTAAAAACAAAGTTGGTTAATTCACCAAACCTTTTCATTTAAACCGTTTCCAATTGTACTAACTTTAATATTATAATATTATATATTTAATATTATAACTAAATAATTGAATGTTTAATTCCGTTGAAAGATTTGTTTCTGTTAATCGCAACAGATTCCACTGTCTATAAGATTAGAACATTTTAAAACGAGAGACAATTTACATAGGCAAGTCTTCTTTTGACAATACTTATTTAAGAGTAATTATTTGTAACAATTTAATATCTTCTCGATTAAAATCAAATCTAGCATTGATTTGGTTTAGTAGTTCAATGTAAAATTACAAAATCTCAAGTTTAACATCAAAAACTTCTCCCGGGTTAAGATTTTTAGTAGGATACATTTCGGCTTTTGTACCGATAAAAATTTTTGAAACTTTAATGTGATTATTAGAATTTTTAAAATTAGTTTAAGTGTTGTGTATTAAATCTTTTTGATAAAATTGCATTATATGAATAAAAAGTTAGATTTAATGCTTGAATATAAATACGGTAATCTTGAACTGGAATTCCTTATTAAGATTGTTTATATATACATATATATACATATATAGTATATGTATATATTGTGATAAAATCTACCAAAATAATATTCAGCCTACCATCCTACCAAACGAAAAATTTTCTACCAGTTTTGGTAGAATTCTACCAATTGTGGCAACGCTGGTTGCAAGGCATGCGCCAATAATTGCTTAACAAACATTTATGCACTGGCATGCATGTCTCTCTTTTTCTATGTTTTTGTTGTTCCTTTTTTAAAAGGTTTTGTTTTTTCTGACTTCTGCTGTGAAGCATCCATGCAAAAACTGAAACGTTTCAAGATTTTGCAGCCAGTTTTTGCCAGTTTAGCTTTAAGTTGTGTTTCTTTTACTTCAGCTCTAAAGTTTAAAAGCCTTTTAGGGGGACTGTTTACCCTAAGAGACACTTGAAATTAAAATTGATATTTCATTCAAGTGTTAGTTTTGCATTTTCTTTTAGACACAGTTTTAATAATTCTAGGGTTTCTTAAGAATTATAAGAATAAAAGTAAAACAAAAAAATATTTTAATAAAAGATGCTCATTTTATACAATAACAATTATCTTCCAAACAGTCTTGCCATACATACTCTTGTAAAGGGTGTTTTTTTTTTAATTTGGCAACACTGCCAACTTCTTTGGCTACCGATTTAACAGCTAAAAGTTTCTTTTTGTTTAGTTTGGATGGAGAGATCTACTTATATAACAGAAACGCTTGTATTTTGTTGAATTAAAAAAAATAGTACTTAAGAGCCGTCAATTAGAACAACAATGTAACGGTTTGGGACCACGTTTTCTTTTGCTGATAATGTTTATCCCGTAAGACGCCGGACAGTGCTCACTGAAGAAGCTGTTTCCGCCGAACAGGCAAGCATGGAATAAGATCCAAATCAATAAATTTATTAACGTTCTTAACAATTGGTATTGTGTTCTTCCAGATTAAATTTGTGTAGTACCAAAGCCAAACAACCACCGTCTGCTCCACCCATTCGACGATTGGGCTGAGGCACAAATTGACATTAATATTGAATATCAATTCAAAATTTTGTTCTTGGATTTAGGTTATGTAAATATTCAAAATTGCAGCATTTGGAGTGAGAATAATTCACAAGCTATTTTCGAAACAGTTAAAGCTTTTCTCTTTTCTCACACTTTCGTTCAGTATAACGTCGAGAGTTTGTTCATCTTCTTTTATAATTTGACAAAAGAACGTTGTTGGTTTTGCAACTTTTTTTTCCCATTAAACAACGGTAGTCGTCGTGGTCTAGTGGTTAGTGTGCTGGCTTACTAAGACAATAGCGCCGGATTCAAATCTCAGCTCTGACATCATGAAAAAAAGAAATATGAAAAAAATATTTTTTTTTGGCGACTACCTCTTAGCAGTCTTCTGGCAAAAGCTTTAAGAGTAACTGATTGCCTAAAAAGCTTCTCTAGTCTGTCGTTCGGAATCGACTTTAAACTGTAGGTCTCGGTAGTCATGAATAAAAATTAACACACACCACATAAGTGCTGCGAGAAGCTAGGCCGTAACTCTGAAACAGGTTGGTAATGGGCAATTATGTATGTATGTAAACAATGTTATATGTACTTTTCACTAGTATGTATTTTTCTATAAAAACTTTAACTCAACCCCGTTTGCCCTTGCTTTAGCTGATATCTAATTGTTTTATTTTAATTTCCAATCAATTCTGGTCTATGATGGAAATCGATTCCGAACGAAATTGAAATCGACTAAAATTTAAAAAAATTTTGGAGGAAATTTGAATTCTCTATTTACTTACACATCAGGCTAAGCAGAAACAATGTTTCGATATTTGATATTTATTAGGAATATGAAGAAAGAGGAATAGAAAAATAGGATCGAGCATATAGCCCTAATTTTTCTAATCCCTTTTTCAACTTAAATTCTTCTAATCATAAAAAAAAGTTGGAAAACATATCTAAGAAAATATTCCACATGCTTGTCTGCAGTTTATTGGCTATACTTCTCTTTTGATATCTTGAATTTTAAAATAATTTTTAAGATTTTTTCATTATTATTTGTACGAGTTTATTTTTATTTATTTTTTTTTTTAATTCATTTTTGCTAAAGTAGCAATGGTCGATTTTTTTTTGCTATAAAAAAAAAAAATAAAATTAAATTATTATTATTATTACTATATTTTGTTAAACCGTTACTGAGTGGCTTAAAGTAGCCAAAATTAAAATTGCTTAAGAGCATAACAAATCGTCGCCATTTATAAAAAAGTACATTTGGAAAAAGAATTTGAAATTTTAGCAAAAATAACTGAAATACTTTATTATACGATCAAAGCAAATAGTCTAATGATAGTGCACTACTTAAGGTACGTTCAAATTTGTTAAATACATATTTAATAAAAAAAGGGAGACAAAAAAGTGTCTTAAATCACAATAAAACTGACTAATTTCCGTATGATGATTTCGTTAGAAATTGAAATCTTCTGTATTTTCATAAATCAGTAGAAAAGAAATTTCAAGTCTGAAAAGATTTGGAAGTTATAGCAATTTATATAATTTCATTTCATTCGATTTCAGCTTCGTTTCCCAATCGCTTTCTATCACATGCCGGCTTATGATTAACAATTTTCAATTACCGAAAACTTATTTGTTGGACTAGGAAGACCGTCATTAAATAGAAGATATCCAGTTTTTTATGTGAAAAAGCACAGAACATTCCATCACTTCCTGTGCTGTTTCTAGGACTTGGCCTCAATATAATCGTTGCAGGACTCTGAAAATTTTGGCGATCCCTCGTCAATCTTTATCTAAGTTTATAGCGGTGTATACGGGTCATTGGATGATCGCTAAAGACGTTGAAAGATTGAGTCTGCCCTTTAACTCTCACTACAGAAGTTGCGGGAATACTTCGGAGAGGGAGACAATAGGCCATTTTCCTAGTGATTGCCCAGGTCTGGCAGTCAGGCGTTTGAAGTTTTTTGAGTGCCTATTTTTGGTAGCCTGCACAGTGCTCAAGCCTGGATCCCTCGTTTTACTCAATTTTATAGACATCTCTGGTTGGCTGTAGTTCTTTTTCAGACTTAGAGGAGTTCAGTTCGGTCCTGTAATGGTATCAAAACGACACCTTGTGCTAATTGTAAATTATCACTAGCCATCTGAGCTACCTACCTGCCTAGGAAGAAATTTAAATAAATAAAAAAAAATAACTACTACAGATTGAAGCGATAATAATTTACTATTAAATATGGAATGCATTGCTTATGGAGATAAACATGTCTCTCTTATCATTTCGACTTTGCATAAAAAACTCACCAGGAGACTTTTCACAAAGTTGGAAATCAAAACTATAAACTCTTATGTTCAAAAAGTTATAAACTAAATGAGAATCATATCCCATTTAGTATTTTAAAAACAAATAAAAGAATTTATAAAGCAATACATTTCTGTTTAAAAAAATCAAACTCTATTGCTATTTTTTTAATAAGATAATAATTTCCTTAAAAACTATAACACAGACTCTCATAATGTCTCTGCTTCTTGTAGGCTTGCTGGAGTTTTTAAGTCATTTTGAATTTTTGTTTAAATTTATGCCACAAAATTTTATCTCTTAATGATGATAATTTACTGCAAAAGATTTAACAGATTACGATATGTTTTTTTATGTATTTCTTTATAATTTTATTAACCGTTAATTTCCCGTGAAGTTGTTTCATCACCCTATATATAAAAAATAATAAAAAAAATAGTTCCAGAGTTATAAAGTTATGAAAAAAGTTTTTTAACAATAAAAAGACGAAAAAATGCTGTTAAATTACATGAAATGTTAGAAATTAAGATTTTAATTTAAATACGAAATAACGGCAAATTACGAAAAAAAAAATACAAATACTTAAAGGTGGACGGATCTATAAATAAAAAAAAAATACCCAGAAATTAAACCAAAAGCATCTAACTTTTTTGCCAACAATTTTGTAAAGTTTTTACTGTGTGCGACAGTTGCGAGCCATCTTAGCAGTTTAAGCCAAAAAGATTAAAAATATTAAAAGATTATTTTTATTTTTTGTTTAAGTTTTAATGTAAAAAATTTTAAAAATTTTGTTTAAATGTGTGTTTTTGTTAATTTTTCTGATCTTTTTAGCATTTATTTTGGTGCTGTCAGCTTTTCAATTGAATGTTTGCAGCAACATTAAACCGTATAATGATCCGTTCATTGTACTTAAATTTTGTGTTGTAGTTGGTGGTTGTTGTTACTGGCAACATTTTAAAAACATGAGTTTTTTGTTTTTGTTTTTCTTTTTTCATTATATTTATTCTCTAAAAATAGTACCACATGTTTTTCTTCTGTTTCAGTTTTTTTTTTGTATTCTGTTACTACTCGTATTTTTCTTTTTTACTCATCTTTTTGTGTTTTGTTTTTGGTTTGATTTAAAATTTTGTGGTTTTGATATAAAATTTTTGGTGTTTTCTTCTTTGTTGGTGTTGTTGTGTTATTATATTCGTGCCGCATCATAACAGATGCTTCCGACTTTCTCCATAACTACTACATGATTTTATTTATGTGTTGCGTATATTGTACCGGGCTACTCAATACGAGGCTGAATTTCTAAGAAAACATAAAACTTAAAAATTATATTTTTCTGACAATGTAAAGATTCGTCCACAATTTAGTATTTTAAGTGTTTTTACGACAGCATGTACATATGTAACTATTTTTTCTCCCAACGAAATCTGCCTATATTTCTGGGGAAAATACGGCTGTGTATCCTTTTTTCTGCCTTATTTTTCATATTTTTGATAAGGCATTAATGTAAGAATGGGTAAAATATCCAAGGTGGGTGGGTCACATGATCATTCAATCAAACAAGGGATCAACTGCAATTTACACAAACTGCCGCCGTTTTGATAAAATTACAGGACCACACTGAATTTACCCAAGCAGAAAAAGAACTAAAGTCAACCGGAGCTGTCTAAAAAGTGGAGTAGATCGAGGTGGTTCTCAAAAGAATTTAAACGTTTAATTGCCAGATTTGGGTAATCACAAAAAAAAAAAAAAATAAGATAATCTCCATTTTAGAAGTATTCCCGAAACTTCTTCAGTAAGAGCTAAATGGTAGATCCAACTATTTGCCTTTCTTCCCGAGCATCCAATAATCTGTATACACCTAGAAGCTAGGACAAAGACTGAAGTTAGACACCTAAAATTTTAAGAGTCCAGAGCAGAGAGCAGCATAGCAGCTAATGGCAATCTATCTCTTCTGGGCTCTACCACCGAAAAACTTTGAGTTCTTCTTTTTACTGATAGCCATAAGGTAGCGGATATTAGAGTAGGACTTATCCGCCTTCCCATTCCTCATAATATCTTTATTACATGAAACCCAGTCTAGGAAACTGCTACAAGTATGACTAAGAAGGTTCAACTCCTAACAGTGAATAACCAAGGCAGAGTTGCTACTAGGCAACGCCAAGGTTCTGATTCTCATTCAATTTATAAATTTTTTCTAACATAAGAATCTATAAATTCAACAAACAGTCTTAGAAAGAGCCTTTTAATGGTTTGCTTTAAGCAGCAATAAAATGGCCGTAGAGAAAAGCTTATAAGCAATTCGATTTGGTTTTTTTTAATATTTTGAAATGAAGCACTACTACAAATGTAATATCCATGCATACATATATTTAGGGGATTTACATGGTGTATCGTATTGTCTTAAGTTTGTTGTTTATTTGACAACATTTTTTTTTGATAAAAAAGTTATAACTTTATGACAAAAAATAGCACACCTTGTGCATACTTCAATTGCTAATTAAGTGATTTAAATTTTAAAATTTAATATTTTTGAAAGCGAAAATGTGCAATAATTTCATTGATGTTTTGAAAGAAACTACAAATAGAAAAGGGAATACATTTTTTCAGTGTAATTCTCTAGTTTCCTCGGTGATGACCACTAATCTATATCAGTAAGTCCATTAGAGATTGATAATTTTTTTTTCTTTTTATGAATAACAACTTCAACAATCTGGTATGTGATGAAATTCAATTTCGATGGAAATAGAATTCGATGAAATTTAAAGTTTCTATATCGTTTCAGATTTTTCTTTACTCATTACCAATAATTGCCACTACCTTATAAAAATTTCAAAAGTTTAAAACAGATTGGTTTTATATCACATTGAAAACACTGACGATTTTAGTTTCGAACGACAACGTTTTTTAGCTTTTTATTAAGAAAATTATATGCCATAATTATTCGGTCGCTTTCTTTCGTAAGAGTTGGAAAATAAAGGAGTATATGTTTTTGTTTTAACCAATTAACAATCTGGCTACCTTAAACATCATTATCAAAATCGTGAGTGTGTAATTCCACCTGTTTATGTGAGTTGTAGCGTGTCTGTTTATTTTTTGTTGTTTTTGCCGTATTATACGAGTGTATTTGTTATTCACCTCCCGCGCTTCCATTCGTCTGCTTTTTTATTTTTTGTTTTGTTTGCCTTGTACTACAAGTTGACATTTTTAACACTTTTTGGCATTTGTGCGTATTAAAACAGCAGCTACTACAACAACAGCTACAACAGACTACAACAACTATTTTTAAAAATTTTTTGTTAAAAGTTGTCACTGTTTTTTCTGCCTCAAATGTTACAACATGACTGTTGCCAGTCGTAATAAATGCTGCAACTACCAAAAAAAAAAAAAAAAATACAAACCACCATCACATGTACTCACTCACATACCATTTTAAGTCTCTTCACTGTCTGAAGGTTTTCTTTTTGGTGTTTGTTTTTTTTTTTTGTTTTTCCTTCTCGATTTCTAAAGATATTTGTTTTTGTTGGCAAAATGCCCACAATTTACAATTTATACTGACACCGACTCTGTCACTTATTTTATTTAAAATTTGTCAGATTTAAAAATTTTTTAATTTTCACATTTTGATTATATTGTAGACGGAACAAACATGCTTTATACACTGGATAAATATATTAAAAAATATTCAAAATATTTTGCTACGATGTGTGAAAATATTTAACAATTTCTCCATTTTGACGGACTGCTTTAATTTTTTTTGTTTTGTTTTTTGTTTGTTTTGTCAAGCCTTTTAATATTTTCTCCCTCCTCTTTAATAACTCAGTCATCTACGAGTATGTTACACACAAATGTTGCAGACATTTTTAGAGACTGTCTGACTGACTGACTAACTGTTGGATTTGTTGTCAATTAGCCAGACTGTGTCAGTGGTTTAAGGCTGCTGTAGTATTGAATGAATATTATTTCACTTCTATGATTGGCGTCTCATTGTCACACGTTTGACGTATATTTTATGACAACTTTTGCCACATCTTTTTAAATACTGGGTGTGCTTATTAGTTATTGCGAAGATTTTAATGAAAATATCTTTCAACTTTGATGTATTTAAAGGTAGCTTCTATTAAACAGTATGTTGGTTGGTTGCCTGTTTAGATTGCATTTTGATACTTTAGCTTTGGTGTGTTTGTGTTTTTTATTGTTGCAATTTTATCTTAAAATCTTTTTTTTTCGAATTTATTATTTTTTTCTTTTTTGACAAGTTGTTTAAAATGTTTGCGTTTTTCAGTTGAATTTCTTTTTTTATTATTTATTTTTCAATTTTAATTTAAGCATCTTTAAAAATTGTTTAAATATTTATTAATTTTTGTATTTGTTTTTCTCTGTCGTTACAGGTAAGAGCTGGAAAAAAATAACATTATTTTCATCTTATTATTAAGTTTCTATTGAATTCAATCGTACATTTGGTTAAGTAGAAGGACACGAATTAGAAACGGAAAATTTTAAAATTTAATTTCAAGTGAAGAGGAATAATCGATATATGAAGGGGACTCAATTGACGGGTCTTATTTACAATAATATCTGTTCTAATTATAGCTCCTCGAAATATTTCATAAAACTAGTCCTGAAACTTATCCAGAACTTGTTAACGCTGAAGTAAAAAAATTCAACGTTTAGAGAAGAAAACCATCTTTTGAAGTTCTCTGGACTGCCTTTTTGCAATAGTTTGGAACAGTGCGAGAGCTTGGATCCAATCCTTCTACTTAATTATGTACACAGCTCTGTTTGGCTGTAGTTCTTTTCCTGTTTAGATAAATTCTGCGTTGGTATCAAAACAGTATGCTTTTTGTTGACTAGCCATCTGACTTACTTACATACTTGACTGGTTAAAAGTTCACTTTCGTACACAAATAGTATATGCCTACATACATACATAATTGGCTATTACAAGCCCGTTTCAGAGTTGCGGCTATCTTCTCACAACACCCATGTTGTGTGTGTCAATTTTTACCCGTGACTAAGAGGACACACAGTTTAACGTCGACGAAGATTTTTCATGGCAATCAGTTACTTTTAGAGCTTTTGCTGTGGTTTGAATCCGGAGCTCTTGTCTAGGAACGCAACATTAAACAATAAGCAGTCGAGCCGAGTCGAGCCTTGTTTTTTTTTTAAGTTTCTTGCGAATATTAAAAAAGTTTGCTGATTTATATCGTTAATAGTTTAACCCTTTACTGCCCAAGACCCTTTATCGTAAAAAATTTTAAATTTTTTTTATAGAATTTTTGTCTGAGGCATAATTTGATCTCAAAAAATAAGTTTCATATTTTTGACATACTGGGAAGGATATGGAATAGTCCTGGTACTTAAAAGTACCGTTGGGTAAATAGAGCATAGTTTTGCTAAATTGTTTTTAGAAACAAACTGATTTTATTATTAAAAATTTTTGATTTTATTCCATGTATTATACACAAAAAGGAATTAATTCATATTAGATATGTTAAAACTGGAATATGTGTGCCAAATAATTCGATTTGAAGATCATATAAAAAAAAAAAAAAAACACCGCATTTGTTGCATTTTAAATACGGTTTAGACTGGATTTTTCTAATACTGCAAAGCTCTCTCTCTCTCGTTAGCATTACATTCGACATCTTCATCGTCACCACTTTTCAGTTGTGTTAAACATTACCAAGATTGTCTTTAATTTGAGGAAAATTCTCAACATCGTCATCTTCGTCAGTTTCTATATCAGTATTTTCACTAAGGTCTCTTTTCACTAAGGTCTTCTTCTAAAATGACCATAATCTGATTAGTATCAAGATATTTATAACGAATTCCTGACATTATCTTCTAAAGAAACAAAAATTGTATATAAAATTTTTTTATAACAAGTGCGTTTATTGACCAACGGTACTTACCAGTCCATGTTAAAAAAATTAACATAAATAATAAAATATTAATTATGTCAGTCTTAAAACAGTGTATATATTTATTAGACTATATATTTCACAATATAAAAACTTAAAATGCGCATCATTTCTATTTTATAAAAAGTTTTAAGTGAGTTGAAAATTCAAACTCCACAAGTACGTGTAAACTCTAGAACTGTGCAAAAAAAATTAACTTTATTAGCAATATATATCAAATGACTGAGAGATGCTTATTGCAATTGGTAGAAAATATGGTACGTGCCCAAATTACAAAATTATATTGCAAAGTTAGGTCTGGGTAGTAAGCCAACGATAGAAATATGTATTGGTACTTATAAGTACCGTCGGGCGGTAAAGGGTTAATAGTTTTTTCGAGAGCTTCATTTTACATTGCTAAATATCTTATTCGATAATTTATCTGTTATTATCGTTATCGAAAAACTTGAAATCGTCTTATCTCCTAAAATTTGATCAATAAAATTCTAATTTGGAGTCGAATAAACCATCGTTTAAAAATAAGTCATTCGATCTAAAAAGCTAACTCTACAGTAAAGTTTTCAGATCAGATCCAAAGTCTAACGATTTTAAGCATTGTATTGTAACGTAGGCTTTCAAAATTTGGAATACCTAAACTATTACTATGCAAGAGGCGATATTGGTTATAATGTGCTCTGGTTTGATGCACAATCGCCAATTCACCATATCACCTTTTAGGAACTAAAGTTTCCGGCACTAGTACTAAATTTGCGGTCATCTACTTTCTACTCGGGATCTAGGAGCAGGTCTGTAGGAGTAGAGAGTGTTACAAAGGTTGTTAGAAATGCTCTCTTCTTAGCCTAATATATTTCTATATAAATATCAGAAACACAAATATAGTTAGACCAACATTTTTCTGGGCAATGCCATTCTTTGATTAAAGTATTGTAATTTTCCTGAATCTCTTTAAACTAGTCGTTTAGAACTGCCATTTCTTCTTTATTAGACGAGGTTAAACGTTTGCCAACAAGGAATTTTCTTAGATTTGGAAACAGGTAGAAGTCAGAATGTGCTAAATCAGGAGACCAAGATGGCTTGTCGAACAATTCATAGTCATTCCAATTTTGTTTGTTAAAGCATGCAATGGTGAGATGTCTTGATGAAAAATTATATTCTAGTGTTGTAAACCACGTTATAATTTCTCGAATTTTCAACTTCTATTGATCGAAAAGGTTACAACTATAAATCGAATTTATTTATTTTTAAAGGCAGGCGATTAATAGTAAACCTTTTTAATCCCAGAAAACCTCTGTCATGATCTTACCAACCGATTGAACAATTTTTTACTTTTTTTATGGTCCACTGTTACTAAATACGGCATCCATTTTGCAGTAAACTTTTTCTTCTGCGATTGTTGATAAAATGTACTCGATCATTACCTATTTCCCGATTGTCTAATACCATATCATGCATTTAAGCTATGATTTTAACGGTATCATACCAAACAGAGAAATAAATGTTATCAGACTGTGACTGTGCATTTTTGCAGCATTCGTTGCAAATTTTTTTTCTGATAAACTTTGATTTTTCAATACAATTTGTAAATCCCTAAAAATACTCTTATAAAGCAACAATTTTCAAAAAGGAAACTTATAATTTTATTAATATCTCTGTACATCGTTTCCACACCACACCACACTACTATACACTATTCTCTACTATTTTTTTTTTTTTTGTTTCATAGTGGTCAGCGGGCCATCGTTCAGTGTTAAACTATTATGGCATTTAAATACCATTAAGTAATACAAATTGAAGTTTTCACTTACATCACGTCTGACTTTATCCTTTTTAATGCCAATTGACCTCAAGGCACATCAGCAGCAGCAGCTACTTACTGGTGTCTAGTTGCTGGTTGCTGTTCAAAAAAAAAGAAAAAAAAAAAGTCTAACTGCAGAAAGATATGCAGACAATTCATCCAATCAGTGAGTCAGTCTTATAATAGACTGACATAAAAGCCAAACATATGCCAATCAAATAAAAGCTGGGATTTTTCTTTTTAATTTATTTCAATCTAAAAGCAGTTTTAAGCTGCAATGGAATTTCTTCATCTTAAGACCTGATGATGAAAACACTTCTCAAGAGGGAAAACAAAAATTATAAAATTGAAATGATGAAAAGTTTCACTTGCGATTTCCTTTATGCATACTTGGAAGCAAAAAAAAAAAAAAAAATTAAAACAATATGAACTAAAAAAAAGGAACACATGTTGCAAATTATTTACGCATTTTATACTGTAAAGCAACACTTTCAAAATACTTTTGTTGTTGATATTATTGTAATGGATTTTACGTTATTGTTTTACAACAGAAATCCGATATCTGATAAAAATGATGATGATGATGAGATTAAAACTAAAAAACAAGGCAAAACGAAATAAAATACCACAACACTGTTGTTTACGTCTGCACCAGCTGTCAATAGCAAGGCTTTATACTAATAATAGGGCTTTTAAGTAAAGATTTTTTTTTTGTTATTTTTATTAAAATGAGCAAAAGAAAAAAATGAAAAAATATTAAAATGAAAACAGCTACTAAAGTCAGCATTTAATGTATTTAAATTTAAACTTCTGCTTACTTCTGTTATTTATTGCAATAATCATCTAAGAATTTTGGCTTCTTTTTAGCACTAATAAATAATAGAGTTTGAGTTTTTTCACTTAAATATGGCATTACGATATATAGAGTCTTCCAATAGGGACTTCCGAATTTTGACCGTTGATAATGGCCATCTTGTTAAAGCTACTTTTGTAAAAATAGTTGCGATTATATTCGGGCTATGTATGTACGTCTGTACGCATTTTCATCAACAAATCATCTTTAGTGATGAGTTTCATTCCTGGATATGTACACAAACAAACAAAATTGTCGAATTTGAGACGATACCAATTTCCCTGAGATACAAGAATGTCCAACTCATGCCGTAAACTTTACTGGTTGATGTAGATTTTCAGCTGGCGCCGCCATGGGTCCATATCTGTTTTAGAAACACGTTTGCCCGGTTATCACTGTTAACGCTAAGCGCTATAGAACGATGATTATTAGCTTCTGTTGGCGTGATCTAGACACTAACGGCATGTGGTACGTGGTACGGGTGTACCATACAGTTCATGCTGCATTGGATATTCTGCAGAAGCCTCAGAGGTGATGTGAGATTGTGCGATTTGACTCCGCTAAGCCCGAATGACACTACATTTTTTTCGTATTAATAGAAATTTGAAGAATAGAGCAAATATAGCATAATAAGAAAGTCTTACGGGTGTAAAGTAGACTTGTTCTTAATAGTTCATCTAAGTGACCGCTCTTTTTAGTTCAAAAAGCAAAGATGAACTAGTTCGATCTTTTGTTCAACGGCTCCTTTCCTTTTACATGCGGCCACAACGAAAATCTAATAATATTGTCCCGTTAAGAAGAATGAGTGCGTATTTCAGCACCCATCTTCACTTAATTAACCCCTCATTGGATTATGTGACAATAAGAAGACGCTTAATTGAATTCTGCATTTCTTAATTTTTAAATATTTAATTAAAATATAAATTTTGAAAAAAATCAGCAATAAATTCAATATGCTGAATATATCAGTAAATCATATTTATTTTAACTTTTCATTTAATAAATTAATATTTTTTGACACATTGTTAAAATAAATATTTATTATGTTTTATTTACTTGTTTACATTAACTTAATTTTTCACAAATGTTGGATAAAAAAGATGCTTAGTGGTAGCACTGTTTGTGTTTATTATATGCAATACCCCACCACCAAAGTATGTGTGTATTTGTTTGTATGCATTTGACAAGTGAACGAGAAAGAGATATGTTGAAAGAGATTCATGAGTGAAATATAGTCAAAAGAAACATGTACTAGAATGAAACAAAACTTAAAAAGACATACTGAACTAAGAGCGCTCAATAAAAAGAGTGGCTCACTTAGTTCAATTGAAAGTGTAGTACAATTGAACTAGGTCGTTCATGTACTACACAAGTCTAGTGTAATGCGTTCAACTATATTCCCATCAATACAGAATTGTCAAAATATTTAGAAATGTTATCGATAAAAACGTGGAGCTTGTCAAAAACAATTTAAAATATTTTACATTGAAATTTACATTTAGAATTTAAAATACTATAGTGTTGCTAACTTTATAGTGTTATTCTACAATTAAGCGATTTTACGGTAATTTTGCCCTCAAGGTAGCGTTTTTTTTACAAAATAAAAAGTATCAACATTGAAATAAATATAAATACAAAAACAAAAATAAATATTTTGTTTACATTTTTTATATTCCACTCTTTCTAGCATTTGTTATTACTTTTTTCAATTCTATAACAATTGAATACAAAAAAATGTTGTGTCATAAGGGCTTTAGTATATTTTTTGTGGGGTTTTCTTAATTCGCAGACGTGAGAGAATAAGCCCCAAACTTGATTTATGCGCCAGAGTAAAGGAAAATTTGTTTACTTCAAGTGCACATTCTTTGCATTCTATTATTAATCCTTGTGTTTTTTCCCTGTAAAAAGTAGACATTTTCCTTAAGTCTGTTTTTTTCAACAAATTGAAACAGACGCTTTTAATCGATAATAACTTTCATAAATGCTGTCTGTTTGCCTGTCTGCCTGTCTGTCAAAAGTCATACGAGCAATAATAATAGAAGAGTATCAAATTCAGTACAAACCCACCCGCTTCGTTAATGGTTAAACATGCTTTTATGGCAGCCAGCAAAGCAGCAACATCAGTATGAAGACTTAAATATCAAATCTAAGAGCAAAATTTGTTTTTTGTTCGTCTGCATTTTATTTCTTAAAATATGGCCATAAACTTGTTTTGTAAGACAACTTAACCAGAAAAATAAGAACGAAATGAAATTGTAGCTGCTAAGGATTGTCATCACAATGATCATTAGGATCATAATAATGCAAATGTTCTTTAATATTCTGGCAATGGTTACGTTTTAAAAAGATGTTTTGGTTTTTGGTTTATTAATTTGTGGCTGACAACATATTTGCAAGCATATGTGTATGTACGAGTATGTTACATACACCTTAAATGGAGTCTTCATTACAACATTGATATTTTAGAAGACGCCACAGCACAACCAATTGTCAAAGAGTAAAATGATGATGACGATGACCTTGGCTACAACAACTGTTGTTGGCTTAAATGGCGACAGGTTGTTTGTTGGTTAATTTCTGTTCATTGAACACCATAAAACTGGGTACCAAATTTTATTTCATGTGGAAACATTATTTGCTGCATAAAAAAAGCAGATGCTGCACCTGCTGCTGCATTGCCTAGATTTTATTTTTTTTTTTTTTTTTTTTTTTTTTTTTTTTGTATAAAATTTTATGTCACACCACAATCCCAACAACATTGCATTGCTAAACAAAGTCTCCTTTTCTGGTACTGTTGGCTTATTTCATGCATTTCAGTCATTAAAAAAGTTTTTCGGTGTGTAAAAAAATTTTGTTTGTTTTTAATTATTTTTTCTTTTTTTTTTTGGTTTTGTTGTTTAATTTTTATATTTTCTGTTTTCTCATGAATGTTCGTATTGTTGCGTTTGGCTTTTTATTTTCATTAAAAATTTGGGTCGTCTGTTTATTGACTAAAGTTGCAACTGCTAACAAATACCGAAGCAATATTTCGTTGGCCAACATAATTTTAAACAGTTCCCGGTTTATAATTTTTATTGGTTTGGTTGGCGAAATTTTAAATTTAAAATAAAATGAATTTAGCGCACTTTTTTCTTGTTCCTCTATTTTGGCAAATTGACAGCACTTTTAATATACTTGTACGACTGATTAGAGTGAAGGAAAAGAGGTTACCACGTATTTTAAAAATACCTGGGTTTGGCTATGTTGTAAAATTTTGGCACACTAAACAGTTCTAAAAGTCATGTAATTACCTGAATTTCTATATTTCATTAAAATATTTGTTTAATTTGTTTTATTTAATGTAACTTCTCTCAGCTATAAAACACTTGTGCCAAAGCTTTTGTCCAATCCTTTACACTCTTATGATACACAATTTTTGTTGGGTTTGAACTTTTTCAGTGATGCTTTATTTGTCCGTTAAGTTTCTGCAATTTTCTGTAATTTAGATATTCGGGTATATTCTGCAAATTTAAAGCGAGTGAAATTGAAGTCATATTGTTTTTAACAGTAAACAGAAGATTAGTCGATTTTGCTATTCATTAATTTTTATCTATTTGCGATATTTACAACAGTCAATATCAGCTGCTGTCGTTAATTAAGAACAGGAATTATAATTTAAACATCAAGCGGAATATGGTTGTCGAGAATCGCTACAGTGTAATTAGTGAATCGCAGAATCTTTACTGCAAACAATAAAAATTTTTGCTTTATTAAGCGAATATTGTATTGCCAAAAGTAACTAAGATTACGCTACTGAGCTTAATCGATGGCCAGACCACCAAAAATTTTCAACAGTGGCATCACCTCAACATTAGCTGACGTGATAAATAGAAAACTAGGGCGTGAAATATATTTTCTGAAAGGTTTTATCGAGCATAATAAGAAATTTGCAAGACACTACCAAAATCTTGAGTTACGGATAAAAAACTGGGACTTTTTTTTGGAGTTTTTCCACTAAACTGGTCTTTACATAGTCAAGCGTTGACCAACTTATAATTCATAAGGTTATTTAGAAGAGAAAACTATTGTCTTTCGTATTATGTGGATTTTTGTTTAAATATGAGAAGTCTGACTGATTTGAAAAGAATGCAGTTCGAAGTCAGCGTTTAAAAGTCTAATGCAGTTTTTTCATTGGGAGAAATGTGATTGGGATGTGAAATGGAAAAAATATTAAAAACCGGTTTTTAGCCCCAATATAAAAATTTTGGGAGTGTTTTGCAAATTTCAAAAGCAGAATAATATTATGCTCACTTGCATTTAAGGTTTAATAATTTTTCCCTCACCGTGTGCAATTCATTCAATTCTGAACATTCTTGCCTTTTTCGTTTCTGTAATGACATTATTATATATGTAAATAAACGTTCGATCGTAACTTGTCTTATAAAAGTTTGGTTAAGTTGGCAGTTGTCAAAAGTTGTATTACATACAGCAACTGGCAACAAATCGTCGGGCGGGAGTTTATGTGCTCTATCCGCCATTTTATATATCTCGAGTTAATGATGCCACTTGAGGTTTTTGACACCAAAATTTTTAAAATCTGCAATCCGTTTCTGGCTACTCATCTCCGAAACAGGATACGATATCCGAAAACGGATTGCAGACTTTAAAAATTTGGGGTCCAAAACCTAAAGTGGTATCATTAACTTGAGATATATAAAAAATATGAAATGGCGGACGACGAAATGTTTTAAAATTTTACTTTTAAAAAAATATTTTTTGAACAATTTTTATTTGCCAGTTGTCAATGCAGCAACCATCCATAATCGATCCATTAGTTTAGATTTTAAAATTTTTTATTATCCATTTTTATCTATAATTCTATTAAAAAATATTTCCTATTAAAATTTCCTTCCACGCAATTCTTACGTTTATGCAGCCATTGGCTGTTTCAGTCAGTGGGTCAACAACTTCATAATAATCTTTATAATTTATGTCATTATGATGATCATCATAAGTGTTTTGATGCATTTAATTTGTTTTTAATGTTACATTTTTAGAGATAAAAAGAAAGAAGAAAAAAATAAAAACTACAACAGAATTTTAAATAGCGGATGAGGTTTTTATCGTCTCAGCCTCATTGGACGTTAGCACCTCATTAATGGGTAGAGTTGGAAAAGAAGAAAGTGATGGCAGAGGGAATGAGTTTACACGATAAGCTTTGCAGCCATTTGTGTATAGTTTTTTAATCGTTATCGCATTTGCTAAATCTAGAAAAATTATTTTTATATCTTTACATCCGTGGTACTGCATTTTTTTACTTCAATTCAATTCTATACTCGTATAATTATAAGTGATTCTCTTTTTTTTTTTTCTTTTCTTTTGCGCTATTAATCACCAGCAACATATCTATCTATGCAGTAGGAGAAAAAACCCCCATTTGTTTTGTATATCCAATTTTGTTTATTTATTATAATTAATTTTGAAATGATGGATTTTATTTTTATGTAATTTAGTTTTTTTTTGTAATATTTGGGTCTTAAAAGTGTCAACATGATCTTTATCATATTAAACGTAGCGTTTATGATTTATTGTACCTCTTATGTGGTCTAATTTGAATTTTATCTTTTTCTTTTACATCTTATATATGTATGTACGTATTCATATAAAAATGTATGTTTGTTTCTTAGTTTGAAGTCTGTATATAGCTAAAGGTCTGAACCGATTTTTCTTAAATCTTTAAGTATCTCTCTGTATGTCTGGAAGGAACTATAAAATAATTTGTAAATTTAAAAAAATTCTAATTAGGTGGTGGCAAGTCCATAAAAACTAAATATTTATTTGGCAATTTCTTCAAAATAATGACAGTAAGAGTCTATAAATGTGCTTAAAATGCCTTCATGATAAATGCAAATCATTAGTTATATAGTGGGCAGAATGGTTTGCCAGCAAGCAATTCCCAGCGGAAAAATCTTATTTTATAATCAATTAAATAATATCTGCCTTTAGAATTTATTACTTTTAGAACCGAGAAAGTAATTTTATGTGTCATACATGTAAATATTGATTACCATGTGTATTCTCACATCTTCAGAAGAAGGAATTCTTTGTTGTACATTTGATTAAATGAAATTCGTTAGTCCTTCAAATTATTAATAAATAATAGCTTTATGCATTACAAATAATACATTCTAATACCTACTACGAGGGGACGTTAACAACTTTTTTACTACTTTCGTAGGACATGATCTGTGTTAAGGGTAATGGTTTCCGTAAGCAACGGATTATACATTCCTTGTACAATATTACCTTCTCGATTTTCATTGATTGCCATTTCCCGCTGGGTTGTTTAAATTTTGTAACAGGTAAAAATTTTTAATTTCTTGAATTTGGCCTCTTGTGTGAGGATGGTCTTTATGAAAAATTATTTTCTTGTGTTGTAAACCAGAGAACAAATTAAGGCATTCAATTCTAAACGAAATTTCTACACAATTTTTTTTTTAAATTGCATGAAATTTGGTTCTGTTTCTTACGCCGTTATTTTTCCGCATATCGTCGTTTTCAAATTTGATATTTCAGTTGATCCAAAAGGTTACTATAAAATTCGGAATATAATTTTTTTTCTTACCTTTTTGAAGACAGTCGAGCAATAAAATCATTGTCATGACCTTAACAGCCCATTGAACTATTTTTGACTTATTTTGTGTATTTCCACCAGCTATCCCAGCAGAAATTAGTGCTTACCAGTAAGCTATTTTGTAAGGGAGAAATTGTGAACAATCACTTACACATGCGCATCAATAATGCATGATTTTTATATGAAATGAGCCAATAAAATGCAATAGAAACGCAAATTTATTGCAACCAGTAAGCAAATAGTACAAAAAATCAAAAATAATACCTTACCCTATAGCATTTTTGGAAGCTTTAGGGTATGTATAAACAATATAATGCTTCCGTTATTGCTTACAATTTTATTTATTGCTTCCAAATTTAAAAAATTTTCTGCTGGGTATAATCCATTATTTGGATTGCTCTTTTGTCTAATGGTGGATTCATATTTCATTAGCAGCTGTGAAACTATGCTTAAAATCCATTTAATTTCGCTTAAATCGATTTAAACAAGCCTGAGATATTTTTGTTTAAATATTCAACTGTTTGCAAATACGGCATCCATCTTGCAGGATGGTTTTTCATCTATAATTCCTGATGCAAAATTTAATGGCTTTGATCATTTGAATTTCCTATGGGATTACCTAATACACTCACTTTAACTATGATTTCTTCTTTCTTACAGTTTTTGTACGCCCACTTCGTGGTTCATCTTCCATGCTTGCACGACCACCCAAGTTTTAACATAAGACATTCATATTATTATGAATTCCTAGTTTCCAAAAAATTTTATCTGAATATTTAATCACATCATCTAGTTTTATCGTTCTAAAAAATAATTTAAGCGCCTTTCTTGAACAGCTGTTACTACTGGAATGAGTTGCCAGATCTAAATAAAGTTTAACACATGTTTATATGGCGAATTATGTCAGTATAACAACATTTCATACTGGGATGGTAAGAGTTTAGGTTTTCGACCAAAAATTTATCAAGTCTGCAATTTGTTTTCGGATATCTCGTTTAGTTTTGGTTCAGATTGCAGATTTTAAAAATTTTGGTATCAAAAACCTAAAGGTGGCATCATTAACTCTAGATATATAAAATGGCGTATAGAGCACTTAAACTCCCGCACGACGATTTGTGAACGAGGTTAACATGTTTCTTTTTTATTGAATTTTTTTCTCGGGTATGTCTGTAAAATAAATTCTAGTGCAATTGAAATCGAATGAAAACTCAATCTGCTATAATTTTAAAATGTAAAAGTTTTTTAATACTTTTTTTATGCACTCGCTTAGTCATCAATAATGTAACTTCTTTGAATATTAAAACTATTAAAAATAATTCGTGCAATTAAGTTTCATTTGTCTTCGGAAAAACACTAGATTTTCATATCATTCGTATTCGTTTTTCAAAACATAACCTACAGTTTTTTATTGCCAGGCTGCGTTTTATATTTACGAAATAACCTCTGTATCATCTATTATTAGATAAACTCTCGTAGGTGTTTATATTTAGAAAATATCTGTGTGAGTCTTGTTTCAGGTTACAACCGCATGATGTTATAATGTCAGGAAGGAAATGTTTTTCAATTGCCATTTATAAATCATGAACAGTTTATCACTTGTCGTTTTATTTTTGAAAAATAAAAAAAACCTGACCAAATAGGAAATATATAATAGATATGGCTTTAACTTAACCATCATAGCGAACATATAAATACATGGCCAGTGGTATACTTGTTTACTTGTCTTTATGTCCATCAATTAATTATTGCCAACCAAAATGTGAAAAAACTGTGAAACACTTTTCGTTCTCTTATGTGTTGGTGATGTTTAAAAACAGGCCAAACAAATATATTTTCTTTATCAATATGTCCATCTGTATCTACAACTGGAGTGTGGTTTTAATTGGTGAAATATTAAATGAGTTGATTATTGGCTTAAAGAAGTAATTGCAAACAATTTTTGGTCAAATGTAATTGCGTTGGCAGTCCACCAAGCCAGTAGTTTTGGTCAAACATGGTAATGAGGAATTTTCGCTAAACAAGTAATCACAACACGCGCTGTATACATGAGCGTTACCGAGGGTGGGGTTGGAGGATATTCAATGTCTGTCAAAGGTGTGGCTTAAGTCTCTTTCAAAGAGACTATTTACATGTGCCTCAAATTGTACAAATTTTTTGCTAACCCCCACTCTCCTTTTCTTTGTAAACTTTAGCTGTTGTTAACTTGTTAAACTGATTTTTTAATTTTTTCTTTTTTTCATAAAAACTACTCAAAATTTACTCTAAAGTTTGGTGTAAATGAAGACAGTTTGGAAAAAGTAGAGAAACCAGTAGAAAAATATGTTACAAAAGCAGCAAATCGATAATAAAAAATCATAAAATAGACAAACAAAAAAAAAAAAAAAAGAAGGAAAAAAAGTAGTAAACAGATAAATTATTTTGTTGTTGTAGGATATTTCGTATTTCACTCATGTGTTTGTTGTTACATATGGCTCGAAACGAAACTGACGCAGCAAAGGACAGTTAAATGTCGTATATAAGCTCTTGGCAGGCAAGAAAATCAAAGTGGAAAATGGGTTGAATTAAATAGTCTGGTGGTGTTCATTTTTATTTTTTTTATTTTGCTTTTAGTTTTCCATGACAACACCCTATGTAAACGACAAGTGTAACAATGTAATGTAAAGGCTTGGAAAAAAAACTATTAAAAGACACACAAAAATAAAAATGAAAATATTACGATTTAGTGGGTTTTTAGGTGTAACTACTACAACAATAACATACAAAAGGAAAAAGCTATTCACTGCGACAGTTGGCCATCCTTATGTTAGGTGGGTATTTGTTTTTTTTTTTTTGTCTAGAAAAAGAGAAATCAAAATGTAATTATTTATTAAATTTTAATTATGTTCGATTTATTATTCGATTACTTTGTCATTGTTTGACTAAAGTTTTCTTGCATTTGTCTCCTCTGCCTGGTGCCTTTGCCTGTTTATGACATACGAGTATCTTATTCCTTTAAAAACTCACAATTAGAGTTTATTCAACTGCAATAGCAAGTAAATACTGATTCATGTCAATTTCTTTTGTACTGTCACAAAATAATTTATTTTTTTCTTTGTTTTGTTTAATATTCAGTGAATTAGTGTGTAGAAGGAGTAAAGTCAGTAAAGTTTTAAATCGATTTTTATATTAAACAGAAAGAAGATAAAAAAATGTTCCATTCAATTTCTTATTAGTCAACTCTCAGCTTATTTTTGACCAGGCCAATATTATTTCCTCGAAAATGAGAAGAGACTTCTTGTTCAGCAAACTAGAGGTTCTCGGCAAAGCTGTTCAAGTATACCGACAGCTCTAGAATACTGATAGGGTAGGCGTATGTATGTAAGAGCGCTAATATTTGAATTTCTAACAGTCTCTCTGTTCATTGTAAAGCATTGAGCGGACTGGAGTTTCCTGGCAAATCTGTTTAAGCATATACCGGCAGCTATAAAATGCTGACGGAGTACGTAAGAGCGTTGATATTTCAATTTCTAATAGGATTTCAGACGATGGTCAAACCTATATTGGTCATACCCATATTTCAAGATAATTCAAATCTGGATTTCAGAAAGTAGAGATATCGTCGATAATTGCGTTGTTAATGAACTTATGAAAGCTAATACGCAGCTCCCAATTACTGATTTGGAATGCTACATAGGTGTAATGCTTGTTTCGGTTAGACTAAGAATTCTTTGCTCGTCATACATACATATGTACATACATAATTGGCCATTACAACCCTGTGTCAGGGTTACGGACTAGCTTCTCGCAGCACTCATGTTGTGTGTGTTAAATTTTATCCATGAGTACCGGGACCTACAGTTTAAATTCGACTCCGAACGACAGATTTGAGAAGCTTTTTCATGGCAATCAATTTCTCCCAGAGCTTTTGCCTGAAGACTGCTGAGAGGTAGTAGCCGAAAGGAATAATTTTTTCATATTTCTTTTTTCAAGATGTCAGAGCTGAGATTTGAACCCGGCGCTATCGTCTTAGTAATCCTATACACTAACCACTAGACCACGGCTACTACAAAACTTAATATTTGGAAGCATTTTCGACATAAGTAGGTTGAACGTCATAGCCTAATGATATATATTTTAAATCCGTGGTACACTTTATTCCGGGAAGAGAACATTTCTTCATTCTTCATTCATTCATTCGTATACTAATTCAAATTTGGTCAGTGTAATTTACTGACTGACTTCAGTTTGCGACGCAACATTGCAATGTGTACTGTTCATAATCACATTATACATAGTTTTGGCAATGACGAAAGTTCATAAAAGCATGGCAATACATTTCAATGCTCGCTTTTGAGCAACTTTGTCGGATGTCTTCAAACATAAGATATGTGTCAGAAACCTGCTTTATTTTGATCAGACGAATAAAGTTTACGACTCATTCAAACGCTTGTGATGGTCTTGAACTGCCGAAAGAAATGAGAAGGCTTCGCTCATTATTTTACCTTAATTAATTAATATTTTCAGAAAAAAAAATCAAAAACTTAACAGAAGCATTTTAATCAACCCGGGAATTAATCGGTATTCACCGAAGACGGTCCTGACCTTAAAATATCACGGTATTTTGGCTAATATATTTCTCATTTTTTGCATAATGATATGGAAAGTTTGTATGATACACACACGCCGTTTTTCTAATTTGAATGCAGCAAGCGGTGAATGAAATACCACTTACATATGGAAATTAAGCTGAATTGTGCCGGTAGACGATCATCGTTTGCGGAGCATCTGCTGCTATCTACTTGGAATTGATGATTGAGTCGTACACTTCTAATGGAACAAATAATAATACTCTTTAGTTAGACGCAAATGACACAAGTTTCCATAATTACCACTGATATTCTTATAATTGAAATTCGGCGTCATAAGCTCATAAGTTAGTCTTGACCGATTAGAATATCATTCTCTATTTATTTTGAATTTTGAAGAATATCAAGTTTATCGAAGGAAAATAAAATTTTTGTTTATTTTAGAATAATTTTTAAACAGCTGATTTTTTGATTTTGTTAAAAATTTTTTGCCGATTAATAAATATGAGTTTAGATTTATTTGTAAATTGCTTTCAATTTAAAATTTTACATTTATTATTTTTTTCTTTTGTCAGTGAATACCCCTATGGATTACAAAAAAGTTTAGCGCGTGCTTTCAGTGTCAGTCATGTTTTAAAAATTTATTTGTCCATTTTATTTAATTCCACATTTTTATTCATGCAATTTCCTCAATCTATTCACATGCAAATTAATTATTTCATTCGTTTATTTTTAAATTCATATTCATATTCGTCTTCATGTTTCTTCATCTACTCCGTCATTTTGTCTTAATGTGATATTAAATTGAAATATAAATTTATGCTTAAACTTTGGGTATTAAACAATTTCAAATTATTTGTTTTAACTTTTAGTTTTTTTTTCATGTTTAATGGTCAATAAACTACGCGATAATCACTTTGATCATGATCATCTAAAAATAAAAAAATAAAAAAATATTTGATTTCAATTTCAATTGAAGGAAACATTAAAAAGTGTTGTTGAGAGTATAATTAAATTGTCAGTTAAAAAAAATATTTTTAATTAAATTTATTGTATTGTATGATGCGCTGTAATAAATTCAAAGATTACATTTTGAATTTTTTATTTTGATTACATTGATGTTTTAATGAAATAAATCAAAACAAAATACAGTGCACGCGCGCTAATGTGAACACCGCATTATATGAACACCGCTTAATGTGAACATATTTTTTGCTTCATTGACTATTCTAAAATATGAATAAATGTAAAAAGCCCTATAATTTGAACAGATTTTTTTTTTTTAAATACGAAACGTTAAAATTCTGTGTTTATTGGTTGCGGGATCCCCGTTTTAGGTGTACATGTGCATGTATTATATGTACATATGTATAGTTACTCATACATTATCAACATAATCATACGTATAAATATATACAATTTTAATTATAATTTGATATAATTTTAAAAATAAAAAAATTCATAAATATGTATTGATTTTTGTTTACAATATGGTATAATTCTGTTTTAAAATTTTCGGTATTCGGAAATGTGAACAATTGGTAAAAGTGAACAACGCCAGTTTTAATTTGTTCACATTAGCGAGCGTGCACTGTAAAAACAAAGGTAGTATATCTACTTTAATTACTTCATTACTGATGGAGTAATTAGAGTTGGTTTCGTTTTTTTTTTTGTGTGTTAATATTTCGTAATTCGCAGCATGTAAAGGTACTCGTAGACATCATAAAAACCTTCTACTTGTCTTAAGAATCAGTACCTGTAAGAAATCTTTTTTTTTAATTAAATTTTTTTTATGTCTTTATTTCATTGCCGAATAGAAAATTATTTTTTTTTGTAATGAAAAGAGACCACATTAAACATAGTTTTTAGTTCAATAGAATACTTGCATTCAAACTTCAAATTTAATCTTTTACACATCCATTGAGGAACCGAAGATTATTTCAACCAGCAGTTAGTTCTTATAGCTCTCTTTTAAATACTTGGCACATTTTTATTATAAGCTAAAATAGTACTTCACACACCTGTTTATTTACCATATCGTTGTGCGGGAGTTTAAGTGCTCTATACGCCATTTCATATTTCTCGAGTTAATGACGCCACTTTAGGGTTTTGACACCAAAATTTTTAAAATCTTCAATCCGCTTTTGGCTATTTATCTCCGAAACTGGACGAGACATCCAAAAACAAATTGCAGACTTGAAAAATTTGGTGTCGAAAACCTAAAGTCGCATCATTAACTCAAGATATATAAAAATATAGAATGGCGTATAGAGCACTTAAACTCCCGCACGACGATATATTAATAGTTGTTAGTGTAAGTGTTTGTCCAACATTAAATTACTTCTAAACCTTCTAAATTTGGCAATTTTTCAGGGGAAAGGTTTAAAGGTACGTTAATAATAGGCGTAGTCAAAGGGACGTGGCATTTGGGATCAGCTTCGATCTGGTGCATCTAATGGAGTTATTGCGTTCCTTTTCTGCGGCTTCCTTCAGATATATACTTCAAGCATCTTTCCGCTGAAGCGTACGCACGACTTGACCAAGCCACCACAGTCATTGCATCATAATGTGAAATCAATGTCAGTAAAACATTTTTACTGCTAGCTATTCATTACGTGTTTGTATACAGCGCCAATGCAAACGAGCCCATAAATTCTTTGGAGTGTCTGCGTCATACAACATTACGTGTAGGATCAGCATCTTGAAGTTTGTAATTTTTGTCTGGCAAGGTGGTCTTGCTGTTTAACTATTTGTATAAACGAAAATAGTATCTGTTAGTAAGTAGGATTCTCCGTCTTATCTCCACACACCGATGTTATTAGATTTTTTATGACAGTACATAGACGGATAAACTTCTTCTAAATCTTGTCCCTGCCATACCAACTTTTCTCAATTTAAAAGTGTGCAAAGGCTGCAGTTACATCTTGCAGTGTTCGATTCATTATATCAATATCATCGGCATATGCGAGAAGCATGTGCCTCTTGATGTAAATCGTGCCGGTTGTGTCAGCTGCTGGTACCGTGTAATGTCTTTTCCAACAGGATACATATTAAACAGAATAAACTGCCGCCCTGCCTAAAACCCTGTTTGGTGTAGAATGATTCGGTAAGTTTCTTTTCGATTTTAATTGCTAATCTCGTGTCAGTTAGAGTCATTCTGCACTATTTCATCATATAGGACCTTAGTTACTTATCCGTTAATAGATATTTTTAATATTGATTGTAAGAGCAAAACTTGTAATGCGAACGTAGTACAAGTTTTTTAACTCAAATTGATTTTTTATATTTTTTCTGTGTACATTCTCAAGAACTATAACTTTAAATTGGATAAAAAAAATCCCCTTTTTTATAAATTTTTGTGGACATTTTCTTCATATTCGTTTTTTTAATCAAAGCTTTTAGGCCAGTGTTATATCTTCACCCTTGAATGATCAACAGAAATTGCCCCATCTGTCGGTGAATGTTGATTGTGATTGGTGAGCGTTTTCACTAAGTGGGTTAGCTGTTAACTTATCAGAAGGTGGCACTATACTCATGATCAAACGTTTGTGATGGTGGAATAGACTGGAATGTCAAGGAGGGTTTCTTGAAGATAAACTTCTTGAAAGGGATTTATTTTATAATTTTTGAAAAACCGCAAATTTTATTTTTTAATTTTTCACCTTCGCTTGGATTTAAAGCTGGCTGTTTTAGTTTTTGTACGAGCGCTCTAACCACCATAGCACGACCTCCCAATAAAGAAACTGCACGTGCTTTTAAATTATAAATTTTAAATTAGTTTTTTCTTTTTGTTTTTTTTTTAATACCAAATTAGGTTTTATTAGAAATAGCGTTGTAATTGAAATGTTTTGTGTTCATTTCGATAAATAAAATTTTAATTTTCCATGACGAAATAAGATTTTTGTTTAAATTTTTTTTATAACGCTTCTGACAAAATTATTATTTTTTTTTTAATTATTTAAACATTTTTAAAGCCAAGGTTCATGGCTTTATTATTTTTAAATAATTAGTCGATGGTTTGAAAGCTAAATTTGATAAAAAAAATTTTATATTTGAAAAATGTTAACAAAGTTTTATATAAAAAAAAGAAAACATCTTGTCTTATAAACAACAACTTTACTTTATCCAATTTATATTTGTTGCTGAATCTTCGAAAACAACCACATTGGTTTCTTCTTATTGTGTTTTCTTCTTCTTTTTCTGCAAAAAGATTTAAAAACATTTATTTAATTTAACCATTTAGAATTCTAGGAATTGCTTGAATTAATGATGTTTTTTATTTTTATTTTTAGTTTTCATTTCATAGCTTCGTTTTTAAGATTTTATTATTTCTGTATTGTTTGGTTTGTCTGTAATAAGAATTATTTAATTTCAAGGTTCCTTTTCTTTTACGTTTAATTTCAGAAAATGAAGTATAATTTACTTTTCAGGTATTGTTTTGTTTACTTGAACTTTGATTACCTTTGAATAAATAAATATGTAGCAGAAAATTAACCCATCGAAAGCTACAATTATTTTGTTAGAATTCAAGAAATAACCGTTAAGAAAAATAAATTACAAAAATTCTATATCATTTTATTTCGTAATGGCTGAAATGTGACATCTTCTAGCTTTATGACAGACATTTAAATTATTAGCCTTGTTCAGTCACACACTAACCCACCTTTAGTCGAGTGAAAAAGGGCTTGTTTTCATCATATGGGAATACGGACATACTTTGTTTCGTACCGCAGCGGGTTAGTATTAGAGGAACTACAAGTTAATCATTATATTTTAATAAACTGACAGACTACAAGCAAATTATTTTTAATTTGAACGAACAAAATAAGCCCTTCGGCTAAATGTACATTTTAATTGGGAAACACAGCAGCAAAAAAAAAACACACAAAATGTCTAAATTTTAATTGACTATTGAATACATTTTGAAGTGTCAAAATAAAAATAATATATAACAATTTAGAAAATATTTTAGGGGAAATATAGTTGTGCAAGTAAATGCGATTTAAATAAAAAAACGTTTACATAAATATGGTATATGTGCTTAAACAATTTAGAAAAATTCTTCATCTACTTTGTTGATTTAAAATATTTACAGTGCCGCACAAAAGTATTGTCACAGCGAGTCCTTTTGATGTTTTACGTCATCAATAGCCATTTAAAACAGTTTTAAATTAAAATTTCAAAACACGGCATATTTATTTTTTAATTCTTCAAGTAGACGTACCAGCATCCGTTACGGCGTTAACAGCGATTACAATGTACAATGTAAGTCAACTGTTCAACTATTAACTCATCTAAAAGTTAAAATTTTTTCAACTTCTATACGTTAAATGCCTTGCCGATTTTGCCAATAATTTGTTTTATAAAAAGTTCTTATCTAAACTGTTTTTGACAGACGTGCAAAACATACAATTGGCGCAGCGCATGTTATGTACTTCTACCTTTCATTTTTAGCTCTAAGCCACTTTTTCTTTATCGCTTCTTTCTGTAATTCAGACCTACGTGAAATTTGCCGCTTTTCTATCCTGCTGTCAAATTCTTCCTACTAATGATCAATTAGATTGAGATCTGATGGCTGTGGTAGAGCTTGTGCCATGTTATACCCTATTAGTTTGGGGTTATTGTCGTGTTGTATTGTAAATGCTGTTGGCAAATTTAACTTTTTTTCATTTTCTTTGGATACATTTAAATAAACGGGCTTTTACATAGTGTATGTTATAAAAACCAATTCACCGACATCCGAAGACGACATTAAGCCCCCCACCATTATTGCACTACCATCGTATTTATTCATTCATTCATACACGAAATATTAAAGTACTTCGACCTGAAGATCTATTGAATATCCCTTAACTTAACTAGGGAGCCTATTCTATCTCAGTTTCGTCGCTCTAAAGAATTTTAAAATGTCAGCCGTAAATGTAAAAGCAATCATTTGTTTTTAGTATGTCTTATTGAACATTCTGCACACATTAATGCGACCATCACAGCGTATATAATGGAATTTAGTCTTGTCCGGGAGACTAAAAAGTTGTCCTTTAAATTCTTTTTCGTAGTCTAAATGCTTCTTTTGATTGTTTAATGAAACAAGATCCTCACTTTCAGCAAACCGTGCACTATAAACTGCCTTGTATAGCACTTTTCGAGTTCTTCGTCATGGACCGAATGCTTTTAACAAATTCCTGTTTTATTGTCTATTTAATATATCGGTCTTAAGATCCTTAAACTGGTATTCTTTATGAGAATTAACATTAATATTTATAACACAAAGAACTCCGATTAGACCTTCGCAGCGGGCATCGAAAATTGTTCATATAGTTCAGTTTCGTTACTGTCTATACATATTTCTTAACGAATCCTGATTCTTATAACGAATACCAGTTTTAGGATTTTAAGACCGATATAACAATTATACAATAGATTTACATACTAAAGATCCAATAAGTGATTTCAATTAGGAATTAAGAAATAAATTTAAATTGTTAAAATTCCTCTTGTCTTAAAACTTTTTTTTTACTTTTCACAATATTTGCTTGCTATATTTGGCCTAGTGAAACATGGCTTTCCTCTTAAATTATAAAGTTTTAAAATGGACTTAAAATTGTGATTAAGCCTCAAATGCTTGGTGTGCCAATATTTTTGAGGGTTACTGTATATATTTCTTTTTTTATACTCGTATATTGGTAATATGAGTGTGCTTTTTTTTTTAATGTTTTAATAAAAGTTTTTATGTTTTTTTGGCCGCAAGCCAAACAATAACTTAAATTTTCTTATAACTGCGATGTTTTAAGTTTTATGGGGCTTTCTTTTTTTTTTTTTTAACATATACCTCTTTTTTATGATTTTTTTTTTTCCTAAAACAGAACTCTTTTTTTTCCTCTTCTGAGAAAATATTTCTAATTTTTTGTTTGTTTTTTGTTTTGGTCGACTACGTGTTTTTAGTTATTATGGTGACTTTATTTTAGCCGTGACCTTTTTCTTTATAAAGTTTCTTTTTTTCTCATATTTCAATGATAAATTTCAAAGATTTAATAAAATATTACTTTGCTGGTTTTTTATAAAATATATTTTAGTTGTTTCTGACAAAAATAATATGATTTAATAGTTTTTCAATCAATTTTTTCGTTAATTTGATTAAAAAGGCATCGAAAATAAAATAAGAAAAAATAATTTCACTCCTCTAATTGAAATTGCGCTTTAAAGATGCAGAAGTTTTTTTTTTAATATGAAACACCACAAATTGAATATAATGGCCAATATTTTGGCTTTATTTGCTCAAAGACTTCATGGCATTTTTAGCCTATTTCTGTTGTCGCAAGAATACCTTCGTTCGCTTTCTAAGTGAAATAAAATCATTTTAGATATCCCTGTATCAGATTTTATTAAGTAATTCAAAATAATTTTATCTTTTTCGCCTTGCTTTCGTTTGCTAAGACTTTTCGAGATTTTCGATCAATGTTGAAAATTAATTTCCCCGAACATTTTTTTATAGCATACCTGTTTTAATTCGTCAATAAAAACGTCGAGTGTTGGCTTCTAGATGATCAATCATTGGTGGTTTCTCAGCATAAACTAGAAATTAGACGCACAGCCTTAAAGGGAGGTTCAAAAGTGTCAAATAACTTGAGCGAGGTGATCAATTCATATGCCCCTTTCTTGCGATAATTTAACCGCTAAGTAATTATGAGTTTAATGAGGATTGTGCTTTTTACAAAATAAATAATTCTACTTATAATTGTTTTCTTACCCGTTAAGGCAGATATAAGAATATTCGCTGAAGATAATTTGACAATGAAAATATTGTTTGACTTCCAGCTGATTCTCTGGCCATGCACAATGCAATAGACGAACTACTGGCTTTAATTTTTGTACCAGTATGATTTGATGTAGATGTAGATCAAGATATTTTTTTAGTTATCTGAGAAGTTTAGAGATAGAGTTGCTAAGTACAGCGTCGAATCTGTAACTACTTCGCCAGATGAAGTGGAAACAATTTTACTAAGAATTTTTATATCTTCGGATAACTCCTTTGATCATATAAAATAAAATCATTTAAATATATTCGATAGTTTTATATTTTTAAACAATTAAAGATAACACAGCTTGCTTCAACTTCAGGTAAAGTAGGACCACTGGACAACCACTAAGAATATAGTAGTCATTTACAACCGAATCAGTATTGGTTTAATACGAAGCAAAAGATATTTTAGGTGACAGTATCTGCTGGGGGGCCATCTACTAAATCTGAATAAAGAATACAACACCGCATGTACTCCTATTCACACTACAGTGTTCTTAAATATTACAAATTCACATCAAGATAAAATCTTTTACAGTATTCATTTAAAATATGAATTGATTCAAATTTTACATTTAATATATATGTACATATATATCTTTTTGTAGATTTCAAAATTCTGATTTGTTTTTTTATCTCCTTTTACAATTTATTTCAGGTAAGTGAATGGCCAAGGGCTTTAATTAAGGAAATGTTTTTTTTTCTCACAAAATAACTGATTTGAATCTGTTTATAAGAAAGTAAGTTAAACACTTTTAATTTTTTTTTTAATTTTTTTCTTTACCATTAAATTACTTGCCACATACTTGCGATAAAATCTTATTTAAGGTGCTCGTGTAACTATTTTCTTTTATTAAGATTAAAATTATTTAATTTATTATATAACGTTCATTACATTTAAAAATGTTTAAGTAAAATATAAAGTGTTAATAGGCAAATAAAGAAGTAAAAATATTAAACAGCAAAATGTTAATAATGTAGTAAGAAAATTAAGGAAACTATAGGTCAGGTTTGATTACTTGAAACCCTTAAGTTTATTTAAATAGCAGTACTTTTTAAAGAAATTACATTTTTAAACATTGAATTTTGGAAACAAATATATTATCATTGGGTATATTTTTGTAGGTCAAATTTGTTGAAAACAATATTTTTTTTTTACATTTTTAACCAAATTTGTGTCATTGGCCTTAAATATGTGCTCGATCGTTACTACTTTTAAGTTCATTGTAAGTATTTAAAGTATTTATTTATGTATAGCCGTAACTAAAATATTGCCTTATTCATTTTCTTCCTTTTATGTATGAAATATGTGACTGTTCTTATATATATCACTGTGCTGCATTATGCCCTTTACAACAGAATCAAAAATAATGCACAACAATAAAAATTCTAAAATAAATACCAAAACTAGCTTGATTTCAATTGCAAAATATAGTGAAACAGCGCAGATGCAGGTATTATAATATCGTGCAAACACTCGTGTTCTCATCGGCTTCACTTGGTGTTACATAAATACATACATAATTGGCCATTACAATCATATTTCAGGGAAGCCATGTGGTTGGTGTCAATTTTTATCCATGATTGATGGGACCTACAGTTTTAATGTCAACTCTGAATAACATACTTGACAAACATGTACCGATTTCAAAAGATGCAATTTTTCGTAACCTTGAAGAAAGCCCGATAGCATTAGTATGTGTTGTGGTAAAGAGAATTGTGGTTTGGTCACATACAGCTTCGTATTGAGCAAATCCCACAGAAAAAGGGATAACAGGGTCAAATCCTATGATCTCAGTACTGACTATACTTCCACATCAAATTCATAATCGAATTCAGTCCAAAAAGAAGTTGGTAATAATCAATGTTTAACGCGCGAAACCTTGTGCAAAAAGAACATCAATTTTATTAGACCACTTTTATTATTTTCTGATCAATTTGACAGACATTTGCTTCAACTGTCAAACTTCGGAAGTCCATTATGCCAGACCTGGTATCTGAAATTTTTATTAATGTCTTATATGAACCCAAATATATACTGATAAGAAGTCAATCCGACACGAGCAGAATATACAGTAATCTTAATCAAACTTATAGCGTTAAACCCAATCCAATTTGGCTCCGTGTAATTCGAATGCCGTTTAATTTTTGTAAACGACATAATAACTGACAGTTTGTCTCGATTTATGTAGGGCTTTTTTCTTGAAGAAGAAGAAGACTTAAACCAACTTCACGATGCTGGAGATCCGATTTCGAGAACCAGGAAAACTGACCAATTTTTTAATTAATTTTATTTCGACAGAAACGCTTTAAATAGATATAGATCACAGTTAAGTTCTATAAAGAATTTAGATTTGTTCAGACACAAAGAACTCTGATGAGACTATCGTAGCTGGGGTCGAAAACAATTTCAATTTGGCTAGTGTACTATTCCTTCACGGACATTATTTTGTCCTTTAAATATCCAAAAAATTGTCAATAAGGTGTTTCTGACGAAACGAAAACAGTTTTACATTCGCCAATGAAAAAAGTGTAACCGTTACCTTTGAAAACAATTAAATTTTTGAAAATCACCAATAGAAAAAAACAAGTTTATATTTTCTCCAAGCTCAATGGGAGCTAATTTTGCTCATTTTTTAGACTCTGAAAAATCATCTTAAATTAACTTTCCGAAACATGTTGCAACAATATCTCTGAAACTTCTGGGAAACTAAAAGTAATTTCAGTATGTAAAATTAAATAGTTGATGTTTGGTCAAACACAAAGAACTCTGATGAAACTATCGTAACTGGAGTCGAAAACATGTTCAGTTTGCCTAGTATACTATTCCTTCACGAACAGCATAATCTTCTTTGAGTAACAAAAAATTCATTGCAAAAGAATCTAAATTCTATATAGAATTTAACTTTGATCTAATTAAAGCGTTTCTGACGAAACAAATTTAATTTAAAAAATTTATCACTCTTTATCGGGCTCGAACTTGGGGCTTCCAGCATATCGTAAAGGTAATGTTGTTGACGACTTTAAAATTTTTTTTAATCGCAAAAGGTGAACCGTTTTAAAGTTATTTCAGTGGAAGCGAATTCAGCGTGCCAAATAACCTTAAAACCAAAATTTCAGTATTAATCAACAGAATCCTTGCTGCATTATTGAACGTTTGGAACTCTTATATTAAACTTATACATACTTATATTAAACTTTTTTTATTAATTTCAAATAGGAATTGCGAAGCACGACAGTCTTTAATCAGTATAATGTGTAAAAAATGCTTTCATTTCCTCTCGTTAAAGTTGCGCCATATCGGTGATCTATTGATAGGATCACAGTTCATTTATGGTTTTCAGCATAAGTTTTTTCACTATTTTTTTCTTTGGTAAATGAAAAGTAACACGTTAAATAAAAAAATAACTGACAACACATATCTATGAGCCTTTTTTATTATAATTTTTCTTTTTTCTTTCGTAATAAGAAATGAATTGAAAGCAAACTGAAAAATCATTTTAATTAATTATGTTTAATGAGAAGAGAAGAAAACAAAAAAAAAACAAAAGCCATGCAGAATGATGTACAATAGACTGACAGCCGCTCACCCAGCAAAACCCTATAAAAAGAAATGATTTTTTATAATTTATTGTTAGTTTTTGCTTACTATTACTTCATTTTTACATACACAATACTTTAATAACATATAATTTATTTTACATTATTACAATAATTAAATTTTAAAACAGTTCATAACAAAAGTTTTCTATCTTTTCGTTTGCTCTCTTATGAGTTTTAGTTTTGAAGTTCTTAATATCACAACTACACTACATACATACATAACTGGACATTACAACACTGTTTCAGGAGTACGGCCTAGGTTCTCGCAGCACCCATATTGTGTGTGTCAATTTTTATCTATAAGTATTGGGACCTACAGTTTTAATGTAGATTCCGAATGACAGACTTGAGCAACTTTTTCATGGTAATCAGCTACTCTCAGAGCTTTTTACCAGAAGACTGCTAAGAGGTAGTCGCTAAAAGAAATATTTTTTTCATATTTCTTTTATTTTCAAGATGTCAGAGCTGGGGTTTGAACCCGGAGTCTTTGGCTTAGTAAGCCAACACACTAACCACTAGACCATGGCAACTACACTACACTAACTACAATATTTTTATTAGAAACATTAATTTAGTTTTTGAAAATATCGTAATAGAGTCTTTTGTTTACAATTAAATTCAATAATTTAATGCAGAGTAGGAAAAAAAAAACAAAACGAAGCGTTTGATCATTTTGTTTTGTTCTTTACAATGAGTAAAACAAAATAAAAACAGTGCGAGCGATTGTCCCATTTAGTTTTGTATATTGTTTTTGTTTTGAGCACTACAAATACACTAACTGAAATGATCGTAGGTAGAACAAAAAATGAATGAGAGGAAAAAGAAAAGAAGAAGAGAAAAAAGCGCAAATTATACGAATTTAACGGAATAACAAAGCAAGCAGAAGAGCGAAAAGCGAATTGTTTCGTTTGCGCTCTTTCTCATTATAAAGTATTTGTTTTGGTTTTTCTCATGTACAATACCATAAAAAAAATTTGTAAAGTTTATGACTTTGTGGTAACGTTTGCGAAATATTTTGTTTGTTTGCCCACTCTGATTTAATGTCGAATGTAAATTGGGATTCAATAATTTTCGGAAATAACCTTGATGACATTATCTCCGAATTCTTAGCTGAATTACATCACTGCATTTCTGAATCGGTTCCCACAACATTCGATATTAATAAAAAGATTCCATCACCTTTACTTTTCTAATATAAACAAAACGTAAAGAATAAGTAGCTTTAATATTCCAATTGGACCGTCCGGTAGTTTTTATTGATTAATTTAAAATTTCAACGTTCAGTCTACAAATAATAACGACAGTCAGTTATGTTTGAAGTTAATCTTTATCATTTAATTGTTTTTTCTGAAAGAAATGATTTTTTAGAAAGAAACATTGTATTATTTGTATGTATGAATTTTTATCAATAGACATAAATAAATAAATAATTTAATTTGAAAAATGTTCTTTTAGCGCAATTTTTTTATTGAGATTGCTTAGACTTGCAATGCAACATAAACGTTACTGTTTCATTACCTTTGGCATAGACTGTCGTAAACTCGTATGTACGCAGCATGAACTGAATTACAGTTTTTTTTACTTGATATGATTTCTTTTGTTTCCAGTTCCTCAGATTCATGTGATTTGACTCGTGTAGCGAAAGTGTTAAACGAGTTAATTATGATTTATAAAATAATAAAAAATAAAATATAAAACAAGCAAAAAAAAACCGAATTTAATGAGATTTAAAAAAATGTTCATCGAGTGCTTTTTATTAGATTTATATTTATAGAGTTTATTTTTTAGTTTATTCATGCATGGGTCGATTGGTCGGTCATTGCTTTAAGATTTTTTATCTCCACCATCAACCATTTTTTAAGCCATTTGGTTGAATGCCTTTCTTATTAGACTATATTGGCTGTCTTCAATTTAGAACTGTAGAATTTATTCACAAATCGTAAAAAGCTACTACTGTTTTAGAAAGGTACTTAGTTTTTATGCAAAGTTGATTGTCTAGAATTCTTATATTTACAAATATAAAATCAATAGTTGGTAAAAAATCATTACTTTCATTTCTTTCGGCGACCACCACTAAGCAGTCTACTGGTAACAGCTTTGAGAGTAACTGATTGCCATGAACAAGTTTCTCATGTCTGTCCTTCGGAGACTGTAGGTCTACTTACTCATGGATAAAAATTTAGGCACACATTATGGGTGAAGGCTGTAATTCTGAAAAAGAGTAGTAATGTCGTAAGTAAATATAAATACTGATTTTGGTTCATTAATAGTTTAATTAAGATAAAAATCAATACAAACATAACTAAGCTGATTGTAACAATTAAAATTCCAATTTTTTTTTGTGAAGGTTGCAAATTTTACACGAGATGTCATACAATTGTTTCTTTCTTTCTATCTTAAAAGGACACTATGACGTATTAAATTATGACATATAAATTTCCTAATTTATTAGGCATGTAAACCACTGTTCTTTAAAACACATCAATGGTTTAATATTTTCCTTTGTTTTTGTTTTTTTTTGTTTATAACTTTTTCTTACATAATTTTTTTTTCGTTGTTGGCAATTTAATAACTAACTTCTTATGTCCATTTTAATTGTATAGCCTGTCAAAGTGGTCTTTTTTGTATGTCTTCTTTTTTATAGCTTCTTTTTCCTGCTCTCTTCAAGCTTTTATAATTTGTTGATTTGTAAAACACTTTCGAAACTATACAGCACAAAAAAAGTAAAAAAAAAAATATATAAATTTATCATAATTATGAGAAAAATTGTTATTTAAAGCATTAGCTTGCAATTTGAAATTATTTAATTAATAACTTTTCAACTGGACAAGTTAAAATAAAATAAAATAAAAACCGATGAAAATGATAAATTTATGCCTTTTACTTGTGTCATCGTTTTTTCTTTTTTAACTGCGTACAGGATTATCCATTTTGCATTTTCAGAATTAAGGAATTTTGATGACATTTTTATTTACTAGTACATAGTTAGTAATAATTTAAAGCATTGGTAGCAGATTTTGAACCCTTTGGGTTTGTTTTTGTTCACTTGACGAGTGCTAGTGAGATGGTTGTGATCTGTGATACTACACCGAGCAAAAGTCTTAGTCGTTTCGCCCGTCATTATTAGAGTATAGTATTAATATTGTGTTGAAATAATAATAAAAGAAAACTAAACTTCGTGAATGATGGGTTTCAGATAGTCGGGCCTCGATTATCCAGAAGCAGTTAATCGAATAAAAATTGTGGTTATAGAAATTTTATTTTTTTTTTAATTTTTATTATTTAACAAGTGAACAAAATTAATTCAAAATAGCAATGTCGAAAACGGTCTGTATCCCAACTTCGTAATCATTTTATTTTTTAAATGCTTGTAATTTATTTTAACTTTATCTTCCATATTTAAAACGTTTCTGTGCCCCTTTATATTTAGATCTAACCCCTGCACTTCTCAATTAAATTAAAAATTAAACTTAATTCTTCTGACTCATCGTATGCAAACAAGGGAATTCCCCGTTTTCATCACGGATAATAGAGGTAATTATTGTTAATCGAAGCAAACCATTTTGTAAACATTGTAAACAATAAACAATAGATTGATCTTTGGCCATAACGGTTAATCAGGGTTACCGGTTAACCGAATCACGGATAGTCGAGGCCCGACTCTACTCCAAAGTTATGGTAATCCAGTTCATAATCTTCATTTACAGGCCAAATAAAAAAGTTGGTTGAATTAAAGGCAATAGTTCTTTTAGCCCTACTTTTTCCATATATAAGTACAGTGGCTTTTCCACAATTAGTTCTAGATTTTTTGAACCCCATATGTGACAAATTTGTTTTCTAGGCAACTACAGCGTGGAGAAATTTGTGTTTCTAAAATCAGTATGGAAGACGGCTTTAACTGCTGCATGTGCGGAATTTTATGTAGATGGAGATGCAAATCTGAATGCAAAATAAACTCTACTAGCCGTTAGATAGGTCCAACTCAAAATTCGTATTATTCACCACACTTTCATTAACAGAAACGTAATTGTGATGATGCACAGCCCTGACCACATATGAAACGTTTCATATTTTTGTTTTTAATGTTTGAAAAGTGGTTCTACAGATGACATATGTTTAAAAGCTGTCAGCATTGTCAGGCTGAAGGTTTTCAAACTGCTAATTTTATATAGTAGCAAAGTAAATCACGTTGCATTTCTTTAATGAAAGTTATTTTTGTAACAAAAACAAATTATACAGAAATAATGCAACGCATCACGTAAGTGATATCTAAAATAATCCCCTGTATGTTCTCTAATATAGCATAATATAAAATAATATTTTCATAATATTTTCAAAACAGCAAACTCTGATTAAATAAGATAAATGTTATAATTAACAAATCTGAAGTAACTTTTGCTTCCTAAAATTGCTTTAATTTTTTATGTTTTTGCATAAATTATGTATGAATTTGCTATCAACTTGATTTTCTTCAAATGCATTCATTTATCAAAATTAAAAAGAGAAGAAATTATTGTAATATCTTGGACATTCCTACAATCTATTGATTGAATACCCCTATTGCATATTACTATCAAGGAGGTCTGTTTGTCCTTTAACTTTACAGAAAGTCATACACCTGTGCATAAATAAATATTAATGAGTTGTAAATAAATAATACCATATACTCGTAGTAACAAGAACAGTTAATGGGGAGAAGTATTATTTTTTCATTGTTATGATATTGAAAGGCCATTAGAAACCAGCAAATAAAGTAACCAATAACTATTGGGTTTTGTTAAATAACGAACAGTTTATTGAACTTTGTATGCAATTGCGAGTAGTTTTTTTGTTATTTTAAAAGAATATTATGAAATATTCTAGAAAATTGTAAATATTGTTAAATAATATGTACTGGAAACTAAATTTTACATGTTTTCGACTCCAACCAAGAAAGTCTCATCAAAGTTCTTTGTGATATGAAAAAAATGTTATAAAACTCCTCCTACAGGGTTTACAACTCAACTGAGCTAAATTGAAACTGTGACAACTAAGGGCTTTGGGTTTTACAATTCACAACTTATTTCAGTTGATATTTTATTGATGTTGCCAGCCTACAAATAAAATTGGATATCAGTTTCGACTTATTTTACAGCGACAAAAGTATTGATTATTACAATTCCTTGGAACTTCCAACCAGCAAGCAAAGGTAAAAGTTTGGGCTATAATTGAATGGCTCTTTAATAGTTTACATGCTTCTTTGACTTAAATAAGGAAGCTTTCTGCTAAATGAGGTAAAGGAATATTTTTGTGAACCTTTGTGAGATACGGACACACCTATTAGTTTGAAGTAATGTGCAACTCTTAGGTTATTTGTTGATGGCACTTATAAAAGTTGCAGTGGAAATGATTTCAATGTAGGCCTGGCACAACGTACAGTATCTGTAGTTATCAAAGAGGTCTGGAATAAATAAAATAAAATGGATTGAAACCCAAATGGTTGAAGGGAAGCAAAACGCTTTAAAGATTGAATTTTATTTCAAAAGTTGTTTTCCGGGAATATTGAGATTTATTGATCGGAATCACGTTCCCCCTAATTCAGAAAAAAAGAGGTAGAACAAGATAATTCTGTGGTTGTTGGAAAACTTTCTTTTAAATTTAACTTAGAGTGTAAAGCTGCAAAAGAAACAAATTATCATTGTATTTTTATTTTTTTGGTTTAATTTTATGCGCTCCCTTTAGAGCGCAATTACACAGGTTTACAAATTTTTAATTTGGAAAAATACCAAGAACGCCACATGCCTAGATAAGTTAATTAGGACTGTCTGAGCACGAAAAACGCAGTTATTATTTTTTCCTAAGTGCCGTTTTTTAGATAACGGTACTTTTGTGTTTTTCGGTGTATGACCCCACTCAAATCCTTGTGGTGTCCAACGGAAAAGTTCGATCGAAATAAGTGGCATATCGATGGAAAGGTAATTGAATTGAACTTATCTCGATTGAACTTTTCCGTTGGACACCACAAGGGTTTGAGTAAGGCCATACACCGAAAAACACAAAAGTACCGTTATCTTAAAAACGGCACTTAGGAAAAAATAATAACTGCGTTTTTCGTGCTCAGACAGTCCTAATTAACTTATCTAGGCATGTGGCGTTCTTGGTATTTTTTGGCTGTAAACCAGTGTTATTGATGATGATTCTAAACTGTTCAATTCTATGGCAATTCAGCACTGCATCAATATTGATGGGTTGTAATGAATGGTTGTAATGTTTTGAGTTCTTGTTAACCCAATTAGAATAAAGTTGTCAACGGTAGTGCCACTAAAATTTGTAAGACAATCAAATTTAACTTAAAATTTTTTACAGGTTAAGTTGTTATTAATAATACTAAATTGTAAAATATTAACTGAACGTTCAATTCAACTGATTCTTATTAATTTGACAAAACAAAATTGATTAAAAGTCAAGGAATTCGAATTTCTAGATCATTCAGCAATAAAAAAGCAATAAAAAAAATTGCTGCATTATATGTGAGGAATTTTAACTGTTGTCTTTGAGTAATTTTTGATTTTAATTTCAATATTTTGCATTGAAAGTAAAAAGAATATTCTTTATAATAACGTGGGGTTTTTTTTAATTATTATTTTTTTTTTAGAAGAATACTAGTTTTTCGTTTCAAGTTATTGGATTAGAATTTCTAAACCATTTTGAAAGTGTTTATTTTTAAATAAAACATTTCTTTTTCAACTTTTGTTTTCTAGTTTGCATTTAGAATGGAATTTTTTACTTTGAAACTCGTATTTTTAATGAACTATTAAACCAAATTACCGTCGCTCTACTTTAATTAATATCATGTGCCAAATTTTATTTATTTGTCACAAACTTAATTATATTGTACGAATATTATAAAAAGATTCAGCAATACGGTTCGCACAGTAGCTTCAATAGAGAAACAAAAAAAGAAAAAATTTAAAAGTAAGAAAAATGGTACGACTGTTGAACTAGACGTAATGAAATAGAAATGAAAAATATCAGCTAAATAGGAAATTTCAAATGATATGACACGCAAGTCTATACCCTAAAATCAAGTGTTAGTAAAACAGAAATCGAAATGGCGGCTTACACTGAAATGTTGGCTATATTTAATTTAGCGTTTGTTACCACTGTTTTTGTCAAATTGAAGAAAGGCGTATCAACTTTTTGCTTAGAATGATGATTAAATTATCGCTATGCTTAAGGGATTCAAAAGACTTTTTTAAATCGACAAATTTCATACATATATACGCTATATCAGCGACTGCTCTATTATTATCTGTAGCAAATTTTGAATGGTGTATGCCAGTATTGCCAAGTCCATATGGACAAAAATCCTTAAATGAAGAAAAATCATTCCCTAAATTTGTATGGAACTATAACATAAAAACCCTAAAATATTTACATATGGGCATTTCCTGGGGTCGCGAACGTACGTTCGTACGCTTTTGATGTACAGAGGACATGGAAAAAAAACTTTTTCTAACATATTTTTTGCGATTAAATAGCATTTTGGAAGCTCTATGTGTAGTGCAAAAGATGGATTTAATCGAGTTGAAGTTTTCATAATAATAGTTAAAAACACATGGTCACGAACGTACGCAAAATAGAAGTCAACTTTGGCTGGCAGTAGTGAAATGTAAAATTCTGCGAAATGGAACGGAATATTTAAAAGCGATTTATTTATTTTTAAAGCATACTAATGTAGGTCTCTATCCAGTATTTTTACAATAAAATATCTCTATTGGTTTTTGTTTAATTGGCTTAAGTATCGGTCGCGAACGTACGGGTCGCGAACGTACGATATTTCCATATGTTTTTTTTTTTCTATTACCACCATGCATTTTCCCATAAACATCTTCAAATGTCATTAATAAAAACTTAACACTCAATTTATAGCGCATAGTAACACTCATAACAAGAAATGTACCAATTTATTTAATATGAAATAATGAAATTTTAACAATATTTATGATAGTTTTGTTTTTTTTTTTTTTGAATTGGCTGTTAGAGCCATACTTTATTCAAATACCTAGTCACAGAAAATCGAATGATACCTGGAACATACGGTACATCATTCCATTTTTCCAGAAAAGTGGGGGACATCTTACAAATTTTATCAGCTCCAATGTATATTATATTAATTCCAGTAATGTGGTGATGGGCACAGTTGTAAAAAGCCAAAGCATCAGTTAAAGTAATGTTTTCTGTTGTGGTTATTTGAAAAACCTTTCTCTTTACAATCGCTCCAACGCCTACGTTGGCACCTTTTGTATGTGATGTTGCATAGAAATGCCACTCAAGAGTTTTAAAAGCAAATTTAGCCATTAAGTCGGGTAAGCTCCAAAAAATAAATTTATTTTGGAATTGAGAGCTACTTCCGTCCGAAGAAATCAATATGTTTTGAAATTTGCCATGTTGATTTATAATTTCTTCAATAATCTTCGTTATAAAAAAGTACACATCGATTTTGCATTTGTTCTATAACCTTTTTATTTTTTTAATGCTAACCGTCGTTTTCGCATCCTCTCAGCAGATTTTTCCCGTGAAATGTTTAGTTTTTGTGAATCGCTTTTGATTTTGTTTTTCATTTTGCGATCTATGACACGTTTTGCCCATCTACGAAAGTATATTATCGTGTAAAGAAAATAAATATATACATTGTTTATGAAAAAATTTACTTACGGTCGCGAACGTACGAAACTTTGCAAGTAAAAAAAAAGTTTATTTAATTATAACACTGACGTTTTTTTTTCATGTACAAATTAGTGACACCAAACTTAATTAAAATATGTTTTATCCGACCCCTGTGGACGTTTGATGCAAAGCAATTACAATAAAATGATGTTTTCGGTCGCGAACGTACGAATAAAACTTAGATAAGATACAAATTAAAAATTAACCATTAATCGAACTTTTTTTTATTCTCCATACACATTTTCCTTGTTTATTAATTTGAAAAGAGAGATTTTGGAGAAAGAGTGCAAACATAACATATTTTTTGCATGTAAAATAATTAAATATAAAATGTCTTTCAAAGTAGCTTAAAAAGAAAATATAATATTTTTCAGTTTCCAGCCCAATTTCCTCAAGTAAACACCTGAGATATGCTATGAAATCATTCTATTATAAAAATATAGACCCTTTTTTATAATTATTAACAATAAAAGGTGATTATTGTCAACATATTATTTTTCAAACTTGGTTGACCTTTCTGTGGAAATGCTCATATGTACATACAAACTTTAAACGTTTTTGTGTTCTATAACAAAAATCAAAAATCTTTTATTAATTTATTTAAACTGAGATTTTTAAATTTAAATGAATCGATAGTCATTACGCTAGTCATAATTTTTATCTCCTGCATACATATTTGGCTAGGTAAACCATTAAGGCTTTTTTTGAAGAAGGTGTAATAAAAATTTATGTTATATATCAAAATAAGCATTCGATTTCGTAATTTAGTTTGGATTTGACATCACGACTACTTTTGAAATAGACTAAAATATCTGTGTTATATCAGGTTTTGTATCCTTTAAAAAATTTCGAACGAAAAACTAATATTTTCCCAATTATGTACATATCGTCGTGCGGGAGTTTAAGTGCTCTATACGCCATTTTTTTATATATCTCGAGTTATTGATGCGACTTTAGGTTTTCGACCCCAAATTTTTAAAGACTTCAATTTATTTTCGGATCTCTCGTACAGTTTCGGAGATAAATAGCCAAAAGCGGATTGAAGATTTTAAAAATTTTGGTGTCAAAACCCTAAAGTGGCGTCATTAACTCGAGAAATATAAAATGGCGGAAAGAGCACATAAACTCCCGCACGACGATATGCTAACAGTGTATCTTTGCTTTAGATAAAAAACTTATAAACTGGTACCTGTGAGTTGTCTTCAAAAGATACAGAAAATATACGATTTTTTGAACCTTTATGAGTTCGTAGTAACAATAATGCTTTTGCCTTACCAGACTTCGTGCTGATTTACTAGAAGACTGACAAAAAAATGTACACCCGAAATGTTTATCTCAAAGAATATTATTCCCCAAAAAAATACTCCAAATATAGATTAAAAATTCCTAACTTGACAACACTGATGTACGCAACTGTGATATGGAGGGAAACCAGCCTGTTTATGCTGTAGTGTTTCCTGCACGGAAGCTTATCAATTAATTGTTGTAAATATAATAATTTTGTGGATTGTGATGCGCATTTGTTGTGGCAGTGAAGAACAAAGCATGTTAACAGTGAAATAAATAAATAAAATACAATGAAAGATTACAAGAAGAATGCCCCTATTACGAGTATAAATCTAAGTATATAAGATTATAAATCTTGTGCTAATATACAATTTCAAAAGTCGGTTGGGTTGTATTTAAAGTTATATAAACTTTGCAGTTAAAGTTTGCTTGTCAAATATTTAACATTTTATTTCTGGTGTAGAATTTTGGTGTATGATTTCAAAAAAATAAAAATTACAGAAGTTTAAGAGTTCATAAAAATACACATGATGCGATTGGTATATATGTATGTACATATGTATGTATTTTTTTAATTTTGTGCATTAATATTAATATTGTCTTACATATATGATATGAAATGTGTGCTAATTAATTTTATTTCTTTGTTGCTTTCTTTTTACGAAAACAATAGCTTTTTTTTGTTTATAAATATGCACATACAAAAGAAAAAAAAAAAAAAAAAAACTCAAATTATTATCGCCACAATAAAGACATAAAATTTAACTTTTTATTATTTTAATCAATTCGCACAAATGAAAAATATTTGGAATTTAAACACAATCTCAGTTTAATTAAGTTGAAAAAGCTTTTACTGACTTGACTCCCAATTTATTCAGATTATTAAATACAATGTTTCCACAAACCCATTACTTTTTGGATTCTAATTAAAAAAAAATTGTTGGTATTTCCTTATTTCTTACAGCGCAATCATTTCTGAATTTTATAGATCAGTAATACCAGATGTCACTTACAATTTTAATATTTCCTACAGGAAATTCAATCTTAAAACAAACACAACAAATTTAAATTTTCTTCAAAAAAAAAAAAAAAAAGAAATTGACATTTTCATATATTTTGAATTTAATACAAATAAAAAGGACGAACCACACCGCACTTCTAAAAAAAACATCGTCCGTGAAAATGCTTAAGTTTACTCAAAAAAAATTTCTTCTTAATTTAAAATTTTTTCTTCAAATGCGTTTCGTAAATTTTTTCGATCGTGTGTGCTATATGACGTCTAATTGAAAATGACAATTGTTGAGAGCACATCGTTGTTCGAACATGTATAACGATAAGGCATCATAATAGCACACTTTGTGAATACCCCCATTGTAAAGTTTTCTTTTGAGCATACAAATCCTATATAAGAGAATTTTTGAGTGTATTTTTCTTTTAATTAAAATTCGGAGTTTTTTTTTAAACATATGCGATTTTTTTTCGAAATTCGATAATTAAAATCACTAGGAGAAGTAGAAAGTAGATTTATTAACCTTTTTGGATGTATTAGGCAGACGACGGCGTTGATGTCCAACAGTTGAGTTAATTCAAATTTATGCTGCATTAAGCTTTTTTAATATGGCAACATCGCATAAAATCAGTCAGTTTTTGGCTAATTATTTACTATTGGTATAAATATTCAATGGATATAAAAGCAAATAAAAATAGTTCACAAACAAACTAACGTTGTCGTCTGTTTACGCTTTAAATGCAGAAACTGTCGTCTGTCAGGGTAAAATTTTAATTTGCATTAGTAAGTTTTTAATTCAAATTAACGTTGTCGTCTGTCTACGGTATTTCACAGTGTTTTGCTTTCTAAGGTAAACAAATTCAACTGATTGACAATAATATTAAAATAACAAAATTACTGAAATTATTAATTATTTTTGAGCACCTTTAATTATTTAAAACTGCTTGTTTTGCAAAACAGGCAGTTAATTAAATAATCAAAATCTGTAAGAAAACCAATACTTATTTGATCATATATGACCATCATATAATTTTACCAACAAAAACCATTAACTATAGAGATATTTCAGTAATTATGTATGTATATTGTACAAATATTTTTTCATTAATAACTATTTTCCATATTTGTTTCTTTTCTTTTTTAGGTAAGTTCGAGATATATTGTAGAAATTGGAATAAAGGTTATTGAGTAAGTTTCATAATTGTTTGTTTCATAATTCCATATTGATTGTTCAGTTAAAAATTATGAAAATAATGAATATATATCGCTGCAGTTAAAGAAATTGAGATGCTTTAAATACATATATACAAAACTGGCCTTTACAACCCTTTGTCAGATTACGTCCTAGCTTCTAGCAGCACTAATGTTGTAGGTGTCAATTTTTTTTATCCATGAGTACCGGGACCTACAGTTTAATGTCGACTCCGAAAGATAGATTTAAGAAGCTTGTTCATGGCAACCAGTTACTCTCAGAGCTTTTACCAGAAGTCTGCTAAGAGGTAGTAGTCAAAGGAAATATATATATTTTTTTAAATTTCTTTGCTTCAAGATGTCAGAGCCGGGGCTTGAACCGGAACTCTCATCTTAGTAAGCCAACACACTAACCCCTAGACCACTAGACTATTCTGAGATGCTTTATACCCCTGACAGGCATATACAATATAGTGACACTCATACAGGTAGGCATAGATTGTGACATTTGATCATATAAAAAAAATATGTATATTTCCTTTTAACGCTATTCAAAATGAAAATGAAAAGCAAAGGGCACTTAGTAAGTGACTTTCTTTATGTCGTCGTTTGGCCACCTTAAGGCCAGATTCAGAAGAGTCGGAAGAGGCATGGAGGTTCACATGAAAAAATCAATGTTATTCTTAAAGCTTCTTGCATTTTGCACAATATTTGCATAGATTTGGAAATTTTTAATTAATATTATAAACAGCTGATCAAATGACATTTAATAAAATTTTAACTCTGTTTATTGTTACTTAGGAAATGTGTGTTATTAGCTGTGTTCAATACAATACCACCTTTATACTACGTACATGCACGTAGTATACGAACTAGCTATGTATAAATCAGTTTGTTCGATGGTATTTATTTTTTTAATATGGTATTTATTTTTTTAATAGGCTGGCATACATGTCGTATTGAATGCTATTTTGGTACAGTCGTGATTGTCGGGACCAGAAGCATTTAGGATAATCTATTTTCACGGTTAATCGAATAACAATTTGGCCATACACTTTTTTTTTATTATTTAACAAGTGAACATTGGTGTACAATATACACTGTACGTACATATTTACATTAAAAGAATTAATTCAAGAAAGTAATGTCATAAACCGTCTGTATCCCAACTTCGTATTTTTGCTATCATTTTAATGAGCTATCATTTTAATACTCACATTATTTTTGGCAATCACGGTTAATCGGGGTTACCGGTTAACCGGATATTCGAAGACCGACTTTATGTGTGCCACATGTCTATCAGGGGTATTAGAGAGCGCAATATTTATAGCAGATAGCAATAATAAAAATCTAAACAAAAGAATTTGTACAGGTATTTCAGGCAAATCGTGCTGTGGAATATCACAGGCCGCGTAGTAGAAATGTATATTTAAATAAAAATCGTTTGGAATTAGAAAAATCAAAAATATAAAAAACATAAAAATGGAAAATGTAAATAAAAGCATTTTTAATATCTTCGAGCCATCTACTGACTCCATAAGTACCCTATGGTTCAGTAGGAAGTTAAACGAGATTACCACAATATTCTAAACAGTAGTAGTAGTTGTTTATAAAATTCACAGGAAACCATTTCTGCAAAGAATTTTTAATTTTATTTTGCAAAGCGAACATAAAAACATTCTTTAAATAAAACTTTAAGGTACAAAAGCCTTCACAAATTCGAAATGTAAGAATTATTATTAATTAGTTATATTTTTTTATACTATTCAAACCAATTTCTAATACATAAATAGTTCAAACATATTAGTTTTAAAGAAATTTTTATAGAAATATTGATTTAGAACGTGTTTGAAGCCTATTGTATTTCGTTTTAAAATAATTTTCATTGTGTGTAAAATTAGCATTTCTCAGGAAACCCAAAAGTCCGCGAAATTAAGAAGCCTAATAATTAAATTAGTCTATTACTGTGAATTCCGCAACTACTAATTTCAAACACGAATGTACTTTTATCGCAGTTTAAATATTTCTACTCCTTTTTCTCTAATTGCCTTCACAAAATTGTCAACAAATTTGTCATTTGTCATAAAGGTGTGGCCATGATAGAATATATTGTCATCATCAGTACTATTTTTTTTCTTGAATTCTTTAAGAAGTGTTTTGCTAGTCTATCAACAGAATATTAATTTTTTATGCTTAAAAATAATCTTTCACTAATTGAGAGGTTAAACGAACGTTGTTGATATTTTATAAAGTGAATGAAAATGTAAATTGAATATTATTGAATTGAATATGTTTAGTTTTAGTCTTATTAAAGAAAAAATAATTGATTTTAAATATTCAATTATTCAGTAAGCGACCAAATGTTTTAAACTTTGTTTGCCTGCAGTCGAAGTTATACGAGAAGTAATAGCATTGGGGCTTGTTTTTAATGCAATTTTAAAATGATTGAATGATGATTGCATTTAATGTTTAATTTCCGTTCTATTCAAAATTGTAACAAAACATTTACTCATTTGTAAAATTAATGTAAAAAGCGATTTAGAACATGACCACATAACTTTTTAAATTAATAAAAAAAAAAAACATTGAATAGCGGTGGCAAACCCTTCTTCAGCATTAACAGAGTTTAAAAAAAACCCTTAAATATTCAAATAAAAGATAAAAAACCTATTGTTTTTCGCGTTTTGTATAAAAAAATAGAATCACTTGACCAAATCAACATTTAAAAACGTCAAAACATGAAATTGTCAATCATTTGTAAAAAATTTTAAATCTAACCGGTTGAGAAACGTCAATTTTTCCAACACCGGATGTTAAACAAAATTGTTGTTGTTTTTATATTTATCTTTGTAACTGTGATTGATTGTCGCTGTTGTTTGCTGTTGCATTATTACTTCGAAAAAAAAGTACGAGTACTTTAAACTTTAATACACAACATTAACTTCAATTTACACACAGAGTACTGCAATTTTTGTTTGTTTCTGTTGTACTTGTTGTAATTGCTATTTTTATAGTATTAGTTGTTGTTTTAGTAAACGCCCATTATATCGTTTCAATCAATCTTTTATCATTCCCTTCGCCTAATTCCAATTCGAAAGCAAATTTGTTATTTTTAAGGGCAATGTACTACATAGAGTTAAATCAATCAACAGTACGTAAAAGTAGATAAAAGAGTACTTTTACATTTAGTGGCATAATGTAAAGAAATCAGATCTTTATTAAAGTAATTGTTTTATTAATTTCGTATGACACTTATCTCGTTAAATAAGACTTGAGAACAGAATTTTAAACTTTTCTTAGTGAATTGAACATTTTGAATTTTATTTTGTTTTATCATTAAACGCTTTAAATATATAAGAACCTAAATTTAATGCAACGAATTTAGTCTGTTTTTGCAATGATTTCTCAATCAAAGGAGAAAATGGAATCAGTGAAGAAATTGTATACCAGCCGAACTACACATGTTTTCGACTCCAGCTAGTATAGTCTCTCCACAGTTCTTTATGACAATTATTAACTATTTATTTATATATGGGTTAAACCATATCAACCATATCAACTCAACTTAAAATATGCCGTTTTTGAAATGACTGTCTCCGAATTTGCTAATTTTTGGTATGAATAAAGTATATCATAACACTAAGACAAATATAAAATTTAAGGGCACTGACACTTCTGGTTCCGGAAATATGAGGTCTTGAAAATCGGAAAACAGTACAAAAATTCACAAAGTTAATTGTAATTTTCTTGAAAAGTATTATAGCTACGTATCTCGTAAAAGTCGCAATTGGAAGGGTATTAAATTACCTTTGATTTAATATGCAACATGATTTTTTCTTTGAAAAAGTCAAAGGTCAATTTTCTTTATCTATAAGTCGGAAGCCTATATCTCCGAAAGCGACCTTTTTAAAAATTTGAAAAAAAATTATGCCAAAGATAGTTTCGTTCTCTACAGTTGTGAAAAATTTCAGAGTGGAGGTATTTTTAGGTCAAGAAATAAGAATCAAATCGCAAAAGAATGAGATTAAAACTAGTATAATAGTGGTGAAATGGTAGACGATTTTTTGATTTCGATTAGCTGGAACCGCTTATTTTGTAAGTTTTTACAAAAACAACATGAAACAAAACGGGGGATGTGGGATGGGGGCAAATAGTTCTTCATCGGGGTCAAAGGTTGGGTTAAAGGAATAAAAATCTACAAAAAGCTTCACAACTGCCCTGGAGTAGCCCCTAGAGGGATAAAATGTAAGACCGACCCTTACTAATATTTTACCCTCCAACTTTTTTCCGAACATAGCTACCCCCTATCTTTAGTCCCTAAGGGGGCTCCAGTTCAAAGTTTATAAAATTTGCTCCTACCACTCTAGAGAGTGGGAATAGGGGTTAGGTATGTTCGGAAAAAAAGTTGGGGGTAAACACCTACCCCTACCTACCTACCCTATCTCTGCTCTCTAACGGGGCTCCATTACAAAGTTACAATTTTATATAAAATTTACTCCTACCACTCTAGGGAGTAGAGATAAGGGTTAGGTATGATCAGAAAAAAAGTTGGGGGTAAATACCTAACCCTACCTACATACCTACCCCCTATTTCCACTCCCTAAGGAGGCTCCATCACAAAGTTTATAAAATGTGCTCCTACCACTCTAGGGAGTGGAGATAGGGGGTAGGTATGTTCGAAAAAAAGTTCGAGGTGAAATATTAGTAAGGGTCGGTCTTACATTTTATCCCTCTAGGGGCTACTCCAGGGCAGTTGTGAAGCTTTTTGTAGATTTTTATTCCTTTAACCCAACCTTTGACCCCGATGAAGAACTATTTGCCCCCATCCCACATCCCCCGTTTTGTTTCATGTTGTTTTTGTAAAAACTTACAAAATAAGCGGTTCCAGCTAATCGAAATCAAAAAATCGTCTACCATTTCACCACTATTATACTAGTTTTAATCTCATTCTTTTGCGATTTGATTCTTATTTCTTGACCTAAAAATACCTCCACTCTGAAATTTTTCACAACTGTAGAGAACGAAACTATCTTTGGCATAATTTTTTTTTCAAATTTTTAAAAAGGTCGCTTTCGGAGATATAGGCTTCCGACTTATAGATAAAGAAAATTGACCTTTGACTTTTTCAAAGAAAAAATCATGTTGCATATTAAATCAAAGGTAATTTAATACCCTTCCAAATGCGACTTTTACGAGATGCGTAGCTATAACACTTTTCTAGAAAATTACAAGTAAGTAAGTGTAACTTTGTGCATTTTTGTACTGTTTTCCGATTTTCAAGACCTCATATTTCCGGATCCAGATGTATCAGTGCTTCCAAACTTTGTATTTAATTTAGTTCTATGATATACTATATTTTTACAAAAAATCATAAAATTCGGAGGGGGTAGGTTAAAACCATTGGTTGATTTGACTTGGAATATCCCATATCCATTTATTTATATGAGGTCTGTACAATAAAAATGGTGAATTTTAATTTTTCTCAAAATATATTTTTTTCATCAATTTCTGTGTTGTCCCCTCTAAAGTATGGCTCCTTTAGGTATAATACACTAGTACCAGCGATTTTTCCAATCTTTGAAGCAGTTGTTATATGCACTTTTTGGTATTGCCTTAAACTTTCTTAGCGGTTTTGTTTGTATACTCGCATGCCTAATAGCCGAAAAAAACAGGAACCGAAAAATGTCGAACAAGCAATGACGAGTGAGCAGGTGCTTTATCGCAATGCAAAAGCCATGAATTCTTTTTCGACCATTTCAGACGTTTTTTTGTATTGTTTCTTAACTTCAAGATAATACTCGTTATTAGGCGTACGACCATGTGGCAAGATTTCATGATGCACCGCACCATGCTAATTGAAGAAAACAGCAAAAAGAACATGTACTCGAACGTGGTGTATTGTTTTTTGGGCTTGGCTCTCCCATCGTCACTAGTCATGGCCCTTCTAAGCAAATCTGGATCTTCGTTAAAGTCATTCAACATTTCCTGAGCTTTTCCCAATTTAGAGTTTGTTTGTTTAAAATTCAGCAATTTGGGAACTTCGCTGTTGTACGTATCATACCCAAATTTTGCGGAAAAAAATATATGGGATGAACCAATCGATATGTCGTTCTCTAATAGTGAATCGACGATTCTTTATAACAATTCTTTACTTTTTCAATAATTTCTTCGATTTCTAATTTGTGTAATTTTTTATAATAATTTTACTTCTTATTTATATCAAGTCTAAATCAATTCATTATAGTGCCATTAACACATAGACGACAACAAGCAGCAGACCACAAGTTACCAAAATTAGAATACACAGAACAAACACGTCTTCATGTTTAGTTTAATGGCAGCACAGCAAAACACCCTAGACAACAGCTTTTGCTGCTGCTTATAAACACATAAGCATTAAACACATAGACGACAGCAAGCAGCAGGCAGCAATTTGTCAAAATTAGAATACACACGTTTTTATGGAAACGATTATTTTAAAGGCAGCACAGCAAAACCCTAGACAAAAACCTTTGCTGCTGCTGCCCAACTTAGAATAATTTCTATTTTTTGAGACAGCAAAAACTGATTAGTGATGCCAATACAATATGAAATGTTAAATAAAAAACGACATAAAAAATATTTTTTATTACAAAGAAAAAAATTTATTTATTAATAAAGATAATAACAACTAAAAACTTTTCACATTACAAGTCGGTATTTATTTAATTAAATTTAAGATGTTAAAGTTATGTTTGGTGTCTCACAAGGATCAATATGCATTGTTGTTTAAAATACATGCATAATGTGATGGGAAATGCGATGAAGTGGCTGAATGAATAACAAAATACGTTATGTCTTATAAGAAATATGCAAATATGTGATGCACCAAAATATTTTTCTTATCAGGGGATTTTTATGGGAGATAGGCAGCCGTACCAGTTGATAAATACACAGCATTTTAGAATTCATCGGGCAACATAAACGGCGTTGAAAAAATCATTATTTTCCAATTATTGCCAAAAAATTTTAGATTACACCAAAATTTTAATTTTTTGTAAAGAGTGTGTGTACAATTAGCAAAAAGTATATTTTGTTAATGAGTTTTGAAAAGTTTTTTAATATAAACAAATTAAAATAAAAACCATATATAAATAAATTTCAAACAAGCGATTTTATTTTTGCGGTTTCGTACACTTGAAAGCGGTATCACTGAAATATTTATTTCAACAACAAACACATGTTCATTATTTTATTTGTTTTTTTATTGTTTTGCTGTTGCTGCCTTCAAAATATTTATGCAGCCGACTGCATGGCAGAAAATATTGTCGGCTGCATTTGCTGCTTGCTGTCATGCTGCTTGCTGTCGTCTATGTGTTTAATGCTATAGACGACAGAAAGCAGCTGACAGGGTGTTACCATATGGAATACATACATACATAACTACATAACTGGCCTTTACAACCCTGTGTCAGGATTATTGCCTAGCTTCTCGCAGCATTCAAGTTGTGTGTGTAAATTTTTATCCATAAGTACCGGGGCATACAGTTTAATGTCGACTCCGAACGATAGACTTGAGAAGCTTGTTCATGCCAATTAATTACTCTCAGAGCTTTTGCCAGAAGACTGCTGAGAGGAAAGAAATATTTTTTTCATATTTCTTTTTTTTTTAAGATGTCGGAGCTGGGTGTCGAACCCATGTCATGTCCAACACACTAACCATTAGACCACGGCGACTACAACGTCATATAAGTGCAATTTAAACAAGCGATTTTATTTTTACCATTCCGTATACTTGAGAGAGGTATCACTGAAATATTTATTTCCATAATAAACAGCTGTTTATTATTTTATTTCTTTTTTGTTTTGCTGCTGCTGCCTTCAAAATATTTATACTGTCAGCTACATTTGCTGCTTGCTGTCGTCTATGTGTGGTTATTAATTCAGAACGTCGTATAACGCTCTCATTTGAGCCATAAATGCAACCGTCTTTTTAATTTGGTGTTTATAATTCAGGAGTTTTCTATAAGTTGCTACACAACTGAGACCATATCACATTTAATAGAAAACTCTTAAGTTGAAGTTCAAACAAATAGTGATGTTTGATTTCTTTATAGATTAATGATAAAATTTTCAACTATTAAATTAGACTTTTATTGCGAATTCTAAAGCCATTTAAATGATTGATTCTCAGTTCCGCAAAAAATAGAAAAGGAATTCGGCTATTCCTTTAAGTTGTGACTATCTGAAGCACTTCTTGCATTGTTACTGCTTTAAAATACATACTCAAGTCCATAATAATGTTAAAAAACTGCTCCGTATTATTTGAGCTCCACTGGAATACAATACAAAAATTTTATGTGATTTTGAATGAGCAGTATTAAAAATAACTTAAATATCGGTATTTCAACTACATTTTATTAAGAAAAACTGTTACAAGTTAAGGTGATTTTACAGTTGATCTCTGGTGAGAGTAAAGTTGAACGTTTTTGTTAATTTTTCAAACGTTAAATGAAAGATAAACTTGTTTTATTTATGTCACATTAAAAAGTGATTAATTCTCTGTTCTGAAAATTCCCAAAATTATTTGTAATTAAGTTTTAAGTGAATGATTTATTTTGACTGTTAAATTGTACAATTAATTTTTCATTTATTTTGATTTACTGACCAGCATTTGTGAATTTACAAATTTAAAAAAAAAACTTCCGCTTAAAAGCTTCTCACAAAAAGAGTGACATAAGCGAACGAGTTTTAAATCAAATTTTTGTATGACTTTAAATGCTAAAGAAAGTAAAAAATAAAAATTATAATGTTTGTTAATTTTTTTTTAATATTTAACCGTCTAAGACAGAAAAAAAAATATTTATGGCGTTGACTTCTACTTTCTATTTTTTTTGCATTTTTGTATAATTTTTTAAATAAACACCTGATTTTACTTTTTTTTATTTTTTGAAAAATTATCATATCGTTTTACATTCCATGTTTCGTGTTGTTATATTTGTTTTACTCTATATTATTAATTATTTGCGACAATTTTTTCTTTTTTTTTAATATTTCGTCTATTTTTTGCATAATTTATATGAAAATTAATTGATTCGGTTTATCGGTGTTTGCATTAAATTTATCAAAATAAAAAGATTACATAAACAGAGTTATTTTGTATTTTTTTCTATAAATTGGAATTTAGCTGGATTAGCAAATTATTACAGAGCTGGGATAACTAAATATAAATTTAAAAGGTGTTATAAACCTAGAAACCTTAGCACTGTTTTTAGTGCTTTTTAAAACTTCGGACGCTCAAATAGTTAAGGTCCAGTGCTTTTTTGTTTTTGACAAGACCTAATTTTTTATAAAATGATAATAAAAAAAATTCTTTCAGCCACCACCTCTTAGCAGTCTTCTAGCAGAAGTTCTAAGAGTAACGGAGTCGACGTTAAACTGCAGGTTCTGGTGTATATGGATAAGAATTGACCCACACTAAATGGGTGCTGTGAGAAACTAGGCCGTAAGTCTTAAAAAGGGGTTAGAATTGTCAATTATGTATGTATGTAGTATATACCTATGTTTATATTTTAAAGCATACGGGAAATCGCCTAGATCTATTGAGTGTTGCATTATTGTAGATGGATCCTGTAACCAGTTATGTGTAAGATAATGGACAATTTTAGACTAAAGGCTTAAGGCCATATGCAAAAAAATTAAGTAGATTTGGTGTCTTTATTTGTCATATAAATTTTGTATTAAAGTCTACTTGTTTGTTAACGTGCATGAGTTGCTCTGTTTTATTGTAATTGGTTTTTATTCTATTATTTTATGTACAAACGTACTATTACTTGGGGTAAATCTTCTCTTTCCCTAAAAGCTCTATGCATTTCAGTTATGTTAAGGAAACCCAGTTAAGCTTATATTAAAATGTCTTCTTTTGCACTACAAATCAATAATTGTGGTTTTGAAACCAAATATGGTTGTCAAACGCAAGACACCACCACAGCATAAATTTTTTTTTTTTAATATTTGAAATAATTTTTTAATTTCTTTTTGCTAAAAAAGGCCGATGCCGCCATCTTTATGATGGCAAATGACAAAAAGAGTTCACAAAACACGAAAAAAACGCAATAAAAAAAGACTAAAAAAAAACTTTCACTAATACCGTCATAACTTCTACCGCAACGAAACCATATGAAAAATATCCAGAGCTGTAACTGTTTTATTACATTGCTATTTGTGTTCTTTGATCATATTTAAAAATTAAATATACTTATAGAAGCACAATTGTAATAATTTTATTTTATTGTTATTGTCGGCATTTTTTTTTTTTTTTTTGTGAAACAATTTTATTTTGCCAAGTTTTAGCCAATGGGTAAATAAACATTTAGCTTAAATTGTAAATATTTTGAATATATGAGTGGAAAATTAATTGCCATTTACAATTTTGTTACGAATTACTTTAAATTAGGGTTGTATTTTTTTTTTAGAACTTGAGTACTTAAAATGAGAACACAAAACATTAGTATTGTTGGAATGAGTTTATTTTTATTGTAATCTGGTAGGCATTGATTGATTATCAATCGAATTTTAACAAGTTTGGCTATGCAGGATTCATTATTCATAACATTTTATTAAAATCAATCCAAATTCTAATTTTTTGATTTTGTAGATAAAGTCGAATAATTTTAAATTCTTAAACATTTCTCACAGTGTAATTGTGGTTACGTTAATTAAGGAACAATCATGACATCCGTAATTATCATTTAGGCCATCGACGATTTAGATTCTAAATTTACAACACAATGCTATGCACTTCATAGCTCAATTGTGCAGAGAGCCTCACACATGTTCTTAATTTTTTTCTTAAAGCACTAAAAGAAATTTCATAGAATATGCGGAATATGATTTGTAATGAAAAATACTGATGACACTGTTCAGTTAAGAAAATATTTTATTGAATAAATTAATTTTTAATTATTATATGCATTTCATACATACATACATAATTTTCCTTTACAAGCCTGTGTCAGGATTACGGCCTAGCTTCTCGCAACACTCATGTTGTGTGTGTAAATTTTTACCCATGAGTACCGGGATCTACAGTTTAATGTCGACTCCGAACAACAGACTTGAGAAGCTTGTTCATGGCAATCAGTACTCTTAGAGCTTTTGCCAGAAGTCTGCTAAGAGTTGGTCGAAAAAAGAAATATTTTTTCATAATGTTTTTTTAATACCGATAAAACTTAATTATTTTTATTTTAAATTAAATATAAATATATTTTTATAATATATAAATATATATTATTTTAAAGTTCTGAAGTAAAGCTCTGCACATGTTGGTCTATACAACGTAGCAGCAAGTGTCACATACCATGCCATGTTGTGCCGTTCAAATGTAAAATTTAATATGTCAACACATGCGACATATCTTCTTAATGATGAATTCTGATCATTTGTTTGACTTATTATACCTATAAAATACAACTGCACATAATTTAGATTAAATTGAATAAATTGTATTTAATATTTTTTTAATTGTGTGGAATAGTATAATAGTGAATATTGTTAAATATTGTGTTGCAAATAAAGTAAACTAAAATATTTTTGTAAAATATGTATAAAACAAAATGAAAGATAGTTGTAGCAGCTAAGCAGAACATTTATATTTCCATTATTAAACGAACATTGTATATATAGTTTTACAAACTACAGTTATATATAAATAAATATACCCTGTAGCACCGATTGATGTAGCGAATATGTACCACAGGTAAAAACATTATACAAAAAACATTCAAAAACATGGTGTTTTAACACAGCGGGCTACATCAGCTAAACCGATTTGCAATAACATGCTAAGACACTATGATGACTTTGAATGCTATGACATGACACTGTGTCTGAGACAACATGTCATAGCATGGCATGTTTTTTTTTAAATGAAATTTTTTAAACAGAGTATTGTGTTTATGCAGTACTTTATTCAAAAGCATGCATTATATGTAAGATTTATTTAAAATCAATGCAACCTCCGATTTTTAAATGATTGTTAAGAAGCCCAATAATTTTAACAACCAACCTCTTTTCGAAGTGTTTGCCATATGCGATTTAAATCTTCATATGTAACGATTGTTTAGAAGATATTTTTAGAATTGGGAGAAAGTTTTCATAGTTTCACATTGAAACCAAGACACGCCTAATCTGACCTAAAAGTTGGGGTAAAACAATTTTTGATGTTTAACACGTTTAATTATATTTTATTTTTTTTTTTTTGATCAAAAATATTTAAGTTTGCCTGGCAGCTTTTATAAGTTTCCCTAATGAATAAGTACACCTTTAACATTTAGTTTTTTTTTTGCTTGATATGTTTGTTATTAATTTGCCCTTTTTTTGTACTCAAGACTCATTTTCCCAAGAAATTAAATTATTATTATTTTTTTTGTACAAAAAACTTGGCATAAATTGTGGTGCCACTAGCAAATGACATTAAACATTTAAATTTTAACATTGAAAGTGTGTGTATTGTTGTTTTATAATTATAAATTGTAGAAAATTAGAGACCTTACACACGTCATTTACATGTTTTAAATTAAAGAGTTTATTTTGAAAATGGCCCTCAAAGTGATCATAAAATAAAAATTAAAAATTAAATAAAAAAAAAAATACAGTCCTATTCTGTATTCCGAATCATAAACACTTTATTCGATATCGAAATATTTAATTTCTTCGCTTATTTAAAGATGTCGTTGTACAATCTGCTAACTGATTGGTTTAGCAACGCGTCAACACAGAGTTTATGCATAACAAATTTTCTAACTGTATAAACAAATAAAATATGTAACTACTCTTAGAAGCAATCCTGATTTTGACATTTCTCCATAACATTAACAATATGTATCTCTCTTATATCTTCAATATTCAAATACAATGCACTGCAGGAGTAAGGGGTTCACTCCTGTGTATTGGTCTTAAAAAAAGAAATAACAATAATATTGTTTAAATTAAAAAAGAACAAACTTATTAGTGAAATTAAAAAAAAAAATGTTAAAAAAAAGAAATCAAAACAACCTTAATTTTGGAGAAGGCTGCTAAATCATGAGAAACGGTTTAGAAATTCGTTGGCAGTACTTTTGAAAGTGTTTTATGACAAAAGTCTAGGCCAACGAGCTTCAAACTTTTTGTTACTTCTATGACTCTAAATAACTGTGCAACTTGGCCGAAAGTTGGACGAAAAATTTAAGTGTGTGTGGGTCGCATCATGAATAGTATAGCCCCATAATTTGTTTTTATAGTAATTAAAATAAATTATCCACATAATTTGTTGCACTTGTCCATATTTGATTTTATAAATGTATTCACAAACATTAAAAAATCACAATAATTTAAAAATTTATTGTTAAAAAGTCTATCTAGACAGGCAGATCTCAGTTTTTATTATTAAAAAAAAAATAAATAAATAAAAAAGAAAAACACATTTATTAAATCATTCAATTACAAAGTCATAAAACCCATATATTGTGTCAAGTTTTTTCCAAATTGGGAAACATGATTGTAATACATTTATTTTTTTGGTTTGCTTATAAAGCTTAATAAAGGTTTGAATTATTTGTGATTTACAAAAAGGAAACAAAAAATGTTATTTTAAATACAGATATTTGTTTAATATGAACAAATAAGGAAATAATAGTTTAATTACAAATAAAACAAAAATAAAATTAGTTAAAAAATTAAAAACAAAAATATGTATTGATGTCTGTATTTTAAGCATACATATGTTCGTTCTATTTACATAATTTAGTTTTAACAAAACTAAAAAACAAAACTCAATTATTTATTTTTCATCTGTACTCGAAGTAAACAAATAAGTGTGAATATGTGATAACGTCGCCACTAAAACTTTGTTGAAATATTTGACAGTTCCAACACTTGTGTCAGTAATTTTTGCTTAAAATATCTTAAAACAGTGTACGTGTACACTAACAGTTTTAGCACAACAACGTTGCCGGAAAATTTATTGTCAGACAACCATCTGACAACAATACTGACAGACTTCAGACCATCGTGTAAACAGCCTTTGCAACCGTTGTAATACATTGTCTTCTCTATTTAATTGTTAGATGTACAAAATTTAGGTATCTGACAATTAAATCATTTACAAATTTAAATTTACAAAATTAAATTTGAACACAGTGGTCATTCGCCATAGTCTAATATGTAGTGTGTTAGCTTACTAGACAAGAGCTCCGAATTCAAACCCCAACTCTGACATCTTGAAAGAAAGAAATATGAAAAAAAATTTCAATCGGCGACCGCATATTAGCAGTCATCTGGCAAAAGCTCTAAGAGTAACATTGACATTTTGTCTATGACATTTTGTTTCCTTTGTGTTCGGACAATTATGCTTTAAATTTTTATTTAAAGCAATTTTGACAACTATATTTTGTTTGACACAATTGTCAGATGAAATAATTCTCGGCAAGGCCTCTAACAGTAAATTGTAAACTTTTCTGAAGCTCTTGTAAACTGGCAATTTATGTTGTGACGGAACTTGAGAATGATTTGTCCAATTTTGAGCAATACACCAACAAACGATTAGGAATGAAATTTCCTCTTAGTCATTTAAATATATATCCTTTTACAGGTTTTCGGAGTTATTCCGAATTTATTGGATATGTATTTTTCGTTTGATTTTTTTTTATGAAAAATAAGTACCGTTTTTCTGTTTTCAAAAATTCATTAAAATAAAGTTTATAACAACAAATATTTTACATTTTTATTACTAAATAATTAGAAATCCAGATACATACTATATATTACATTTCAAATAGACTACAAATCACAAAAATCGGTTGACTAAACAAAGAATTTTCTTTTGAATTTGCTTAACAAATTTTTTTAATTCTGTTCTTGTAAGCTTTTCAACTTACAACGCTTTGAGATAAAAAATTCATATCTTCTAATATCTTAATTATCTAATTATTATAATAACAGTTTCATTATTTTCATATCAAAAAGTGTAATCCTTTGTATACCAATTGTCGTAAAGTTTTTGTTACCTAACATTTACAAAAGCATGTTGATTTCATTCATTATTGATTTTTTGTCATCAATCTGTATGAAAGACATTCTTCTTGGCAAAGGCAACAATAACTTAAATGTAAATATTGGTCGTACTTGGCTTAATAATTTCAAAAATGGTTTGTTTTGCCAACCACTTTAATATCGGCATTTTCTATCTTTTAAGTTTAAATAAAAATGTGAGGTATTATTGACATTTTTTATTCCCCTAAACATCGAGAGAGTGTCTATATTGTCCTCCACATCATTTGAAAAGTCCGTTATGACTTGGTCAATGTTATTCATAAAAAAGTATGAATCTATGACGCTGCCAGTAGAAAATCCTCACGAAACAATGACTTTTTTCAGAATACATTGAACGTTCTTGGGTCTTATGTGCATTTGTTTAAGGTGTACGTTGCCCGAATAGAACACCACTTTTTAATAAAACAATTTTATTATATACATGTTTTGTTGAGTGCTTTATCCGACTACCTCAATTTTTTCAAATCAGAGTGAAGAAACGACAATTAATTTGACAGATGTAAATTCCACAAGATGGCCGTTATCAGTTCGAAAGTTCTTATTGGAAGATATTTTATAAAAATTTCTAAAATTAGTATAAATAGACATTTAGTCACCTTCAAAACATTACAATTTTTGGCTAATAGTTTGTGGGGTAAAATATTTTTCTTTAATTAAACTTCCAAAAATTTACTAAAAATTTTTATGATGCCATTTTTGTGGAATTACATAGAAATTGGCAACGCTGTTTTTACCTATTTTTTAGTCTCTTCGTGTTTTGTACTCTTAATTGATTATTATTTTTTTGTTATTTAATTTTCTATTTTTATATTAAATTTTAATAAATTATCACTTCAATGTTTATATTTTTTTTCTTAACATTGAAAAATTTAGCGCAAAAAAAATTTCACCTCAAAAAAACGTTGTCAATGGCAATGATGACTCAAACGTGGGTTTTTCTCATTTCTTTTTATTTGTAGATGCTTATGAAAATATAAACCACTTTTTCCTAAAATCATTATAAAAAATTGTATTTTCAATATACAGAAGCAGTGCGCTTCTGCAACTTATGTTTAAAAAGCAATCAGAGTCTGAGCTTGTGTGCTATAATTAAATATAATTTAAGAGGGCCTCAATGTAAAAATAATGAGTAAAGAAAGCAACAAATTTTCAAAGTAAAACTTTAAATACACACTTTAAATGTGTTTAAAGTCGTTAAAATAATTGCCATAAATTAATGAACGTGGGTTATATTACGAGTATAAAAATAAGGCTTTTTAGTGCAAATGGTAAAATACTTTTTTTTGTTAAAAAAAAAATATATAACAACTGATTTAAAACTTCTTTACTCTTTCAGCATCTTTATATTCTTTACTATCTTAAGCTATATTTACACTACCAAAGTTTCTTATCTGATTATAACAGATTATAACAGTTACAACTCAGACGGCAATTATTTTGAAAGTAGAAAATGTTCTATTTTTAACTGAGCTCAGGCAAAAACTATAAAAATTGAATTGGATTTGTAATTAATCTATCTGGGCCTATCTAAGTGCGCTTCTAATATAAAACTCAGATGAGAACTAAGGTGGTGTAAATATAGCTTTAATCTTTAATCGATTGATTTTATGCCCACTGTGAGACTAAAACGAAAAAATGAAACATGTTTTTGAACCGCCTAAATACTAAGCAAGAATATATAAGAGGTAATTTTGTAAGCTCTATACTACGTGTGAAAGTCCTACCTGGCAAATAAACTAATATTTAGCTCACTTTCTGATATTTATTTCTCAATTTAGCCAAAAGAATTTTTAAATTTTGTTCCTTTCTAGATACCAAATTTAATGCTAATATGTACTCGTATGTACATTCGACTAAGCCTCCAAAAAAACTTTCCCCGAAAAATGTTTGAATTATCAACAGCAATTGTTCCATCTGTAAATGTTAATTGTGTATATTGTGAAGTGGTTGGGACTTTTGCTAAATTAGTAGGTTACGATCTTTGCTCAGTTTTGTTTCTGATTTACCAGTATGTGGCGCTTTCTTCTGATCATTCATTTGATGCCAAGTAGAGGATAGAGTGGAATATCAAAGGGCGGGTGGAAACCACTTAATTTTTTAATTTAAAACTTCGAATACCCCGAATTTTTTTTCTATAAAATTTTCTGTACTGGGTTTTGAACTTGGGCTGTATTGTGTTTTAACTGAGCGCTCTAACAGCTGCACTACACCATATAAATTTGTGAAAGAAATCCAAAAAATATGATAAAAGATTACATTTAACCCAAAAAGACCAGCAAGAAGAAACCGCTCTCTGACATTCCACTCTATTCCACCACTCATCAAAAAAATTAATGATCAGGAAAAACAGCTCCACCTACTGAGAAGTATTAGAAATAACAGCAACATATACATAGCGAAGCTCGTCACCACAAAAACATCCAATTGCTGTAGGTCATTCAAGGGTGAAGGTTTAAACACTGGCTTTTGAGTGATCAATTGACAGCAATTTGTTGCACTCGTAGGGCGCTTGATGAAAAAAAAAGACCTAATCGTTTCACAAATTCCAGTACAACGCACAGCATGAGTGATGATTTATCCCCTGAGTCTTAGTAAAAAAAATTATTAATAAAAATTCCTAAATGTTCAAAAAAGAAAAAAACTCCCAGGGAATTTTTACTTACAATTTGGCTGATTGAGTTCAAAAAAGCAAAAAATTGCTTTAATCACACCGGAAAAGAACGAACGGGTAAATATGCTATGGTTTTACCAAAACCATAAATATCCTCAAGCTTGCATGCTTTTCGGACAAGATTTGACTTTTTCTCTCACAAAAAAGGTTTCTTATTTAATTTTCTTCTAAATAAACAACAAAATAAAAAAATAAGTGTTGCAAAGGTATGTTTATCGCATCATTTTTAAATGTGCGTTTTTTTACTGTTTATGCGATTAAATTCTGACAAAATTTTTATACTGAAACAGTTTTGTTCACATCATTCAAATAATTTTTTTTAGTTTTTACATCGTTTTGTTTTAGAAACAGTTATGTTTTTAATTCAATTCACATCGCTTCTGTTTCAATTATTTATCGATATGGAAAATACATAAACGAGAACCTGATCTCAAAGTCAATAGCATATAAACTGAGAATGTAAATTTTGTAAATCAAATTTGCCAAAATTCACATTGAAAACATCTCATGTCAAGTATGTATTTGAATAAATTTTTAAAACTATTAGTTGTTAAGGTTTGAGACTTTGTATGGCCTGTTGCTTGATGCATTGCGAAAATGCCCCCAAAGAAGCCAAGCTAAAGAAAAAAACCCCTTAAAATATATTTTTTGCATTCTTAAACGTATATATTTTGTGTCATCACAAAATGTAAAAAAAAACGTTTGAAAACCTGAGTTGAATTAAAAAAATACAATTAATTTCCAGTCATTTGACTAACTTTGCTAATTAACAATTATATACACCTTTACTTAAGTCAATTAAACAAATTGGCAAAATAAGAAAAACAAACGAAAGAAGACCCAAAAGTATAAAAAACCACCTAAAAAGTACTACAAAAAGTACGCTGAAAATAAACGCTGTCATTCAATTATACTTTATTGCAATTATTTTAAACTTTTATGATTATTTTAAAACAATTATGGCCACAAACTAAAAATGTCAAAATAATAATAAATTATTACTTAAATAGTTGTAAATTTCTCTCATTTTAGTTATTAATTTTAAATTTTAATTTCATTTCAACTAATTTTCTGTTAAATGCCAAATCGTAAATCATTCAAAATTGATTTATTTTGATATATATTTCGAATATTTTGGCCTTTACTTTTTGTTCATTATTTTGCATGTTTAAACCAGATTAAGTGAAAAGTTTTCTGTTTAAAATTTTTTCTGTATTTTTTTTTCATTTTTGTAATGTTGTTACATCAATAAATACTGCAGGGGGAATAAACTAACGATTGACTGAAATGAAATAAACTTTTACTGCTACAAAATGAAATGTGTCAATCAATGTTGAAAAAATTAAAGAAAAAAACAGATTTTTTTTTATCAAAACCTATTCAAATAAAATAAATGAATTTTTTTTTTAAGGAAAATTTTTACAAAAGTTTTTAAGTGAACACGAACTATCGCTTCAAATAATTATTTCATATGTAACTCAGTCTGATAGGATAATAATTGTTATAATCAGGCAATTTTGATTTTAAAAATTTATCATATAAAGTACAAGTCCTGTTAAATTTTACTAAAATTTATTCAGATTGAAAGAAATAAATAGGCGTCGCACTGTGGCGCCTTTTCCTTAAAAGCGTTGCGAAAATTAAAAATTTTACAGAAGAATTTGATAAAATGAATAATTACATCTGATAGAGAACTTCTCACTGATTAAGAATCCAAAAATCGGATCAAAATTATGAATTCTAGAGCCAATCAAATTTGACAATTTTTCGGACTTACAATAAATGTTTAAATTAAAAAAAAAAAATATCATCTTTTCAATTGAATTTCAGGCAAACTATGCAACCGATCATTAATTTTTTGGTGTCGGATGAAAGGTATGTTAATTTTAATGAGACGATGTAAAAAAAGGGTTATTCGGTCCAATACTTTTTTTTCAGGCGCAATTTTGCAAACACTTGATATTTGGGTGTTTTTTTACACTTAATAGAATAGAACAAAGAAAGTGACGGTTTGTGACGGGAACTATTAAACAGAGGTTGTTAAGTATTTATACTCTAACTTATTTTCTTGAAATTAGGTGCCCGTACTTGCCCGTGTACATGAAAAAACAATAAAACTGTAACAACTTTTACTACAAAAAGATATATTTTCAGAACATTCAAACAGATTTTGGGCAGCACTAAGATTCACTCTAATTGTATACCAAACTTAGTAGATGTATTTGTCTTTAATTTATCATTTAGTTTTTTTATGATTTTTCATTCGCTTACAACGCCCCCTAGCGGAAAAAAATTTCGGAAAAGTTACCACTTTGATGAACTCTATCTCCTGAACGAATTAAGATATTTTAGAAGTTTAAATTTAGGATTTTAAATAAAAAAATGTAAAACATATGAATTGCAAAAAAAAAAAAAATACTTAAGTACAAGTATATGGTTCATGTTGGGATTTTTAAGAATTTTTTAAACGGACAAAGGTTTTTGTACAAAAAAAAATTATCAAAATTTATTTTTAGTAAGTATTTAATTTAAAAAGTATAAACTTTTTGAACCACAGTGAATGAGCTGTTAAAATTAAACCTACAGCTAATTATAAAGAAATGAAATAAAAGCAATGAGTTTGAGTTATTTAGAAGCTGGAAGATGAAAGTGCATTTAATTTGGCTGTTATAAAAGAATTAAAAGTTTTATAAGAATATGAAGAAGCGATGGTATTAAATCCAAACTTCACAGCACTTATATGTTTCTTAAAGCAAAATGGAAAGCCTCCTGGGCCTTTTACAATGCGGGTGCGGTTTTCTTGAAGCTAAACGAGATAAAATTCAAGTGCGTTTTAAACATTAAATATGTCCTGATAATTTCAACAGTTAAGATTTTTGCAACGAAAAAAGTCAAAAGGATGCACTGTGCCGGCCATGCCGATTAATTATTCTTAAGCTAAAGAGAAAAGTAAAATTTCAAATCCACAATTTTTTGCATTTAGAAAAATCAAAAAGCAATAAAATTAGGCAGTAATTTGATATGGCTGGTTACAAGATACCATTTTAAATGGCTATCATTTAAACATTTATAAAATGTTTTTGGTACAGACTAAACACGGAACACTTAATTTTAGGAGAATTTTTTATTGCATAAAAACAAAAACTTACCGAAAGAAATGAAAATAGTTATTTATTATCAAAACTAAAATAAAAAAGACAATTGTTGCTTAATTTATATACAATAAATAAATTGTTGTTAACGTCAACACATTAAATTGTCAAACTGTTTGTCAAATTAACACAAAAGCAAGCCTCAAACAATGCTGGTTATAACTCTATTGAAATAAATTTTCATTTCATTTAAGTGATTTTGCAAAAAAAGTGTTTTTTTTTTTAATAATGATTTTAATAATTATAAAATGTTTACAGAGTTGTTTACAATGACTACCCAGCCAACCAGCAACGTCGTCAACTATAACCAGATGTCAAAAGTTCATGGAAAACTGGACACATTTTGTGCGCTAAAATGACACATATATTCTCTTAATTTTATGTGTTTTGTGTTGTTTGTGTTTTTTTATTTTTATTAACTTTTTTAATATTTTCAATGTTAAAAAAGTCTTTAATGCTCGTGTACTATGGCATAACCTTTAAAGAGTTTCTGATTTCCATCAGTTGCGAGTTGGAAAAGTGTTGTTTATTCGTATAAATAAATAAAAAAGCAGAAAAGAAAGTGAAATTGACTAGACAACAGGAAAATTATTATTACAACTCTTTTTATATAAAATATATGTATATATAATTTAAAGTTAACTGCTTAAGTACTAGCCTTGGTTACTTTATTATTATGTTTCATGTTGCAATAAAGTGTGTAACACAAACGCTTTCCGTTTCTCTAAAAGCTTATGATATTTTTTATTAAAGAAAGTTACTAAAGATAAATACATAAGTGATATAAAATATTATTAAAATGTTTATATTAAATTAGAAATTTTAAATTTATTTAGCTGCAGTATAAAAAAAGAAATATATACACCTATGCGTGGCATTGTGTTACATTTGATTTGTAATTAATTTATTACTACGCCATAAAAGTACTGCAATTTACCTATCACGTTTAATATATTAAAGGGAATAATCAATATAAAACAAATACATAATTGTGTGTTATTTATTTGTACAATGCGCTGATAGAGAATTTAAAAAAAACTAACATTTTGAGCAGAAGGTATTTCATTTTAGTATCCCGCTTATTATGGAAAAACAGACACTCATTTTATTGTCCTGGTCCGTTTTGTTTCAGTTTTTGTCAAAAAATTAAAGCCGCAACTATTCCTGTACAAAGATCGAAGATCCATAAATTATACACTGTAACCATAAAAAATATTATACGATATTATGTTGTACGTCACCCATTGTCAGTTAGAGATCCCAAGACAGCCACTACAAAAGCTCATAAAATCCAATGTCTCATCAATTCCGTTGTTTTGCAATATAACGCAAATGTATTGTTCTTCAGACTAAAACTCAAGTTGACTAGAAGCTAAAAGACTCCGTTTCGCTCCTATACTCATTACAAGTAGATTGAAAAAGAAGTATAATTCCAATAAATGATTTCTATTGCCATGAATATATACAGACCACAAAGAACTCTGATGAGATTAACATAGCTGGGGTCGAAAACATGTTTAGTTCAACTTGTATACAATTCTTTCGCGGACATCATTTTCTACTTTGATTATCAAAAATTTTTGCAAAACACAATCTAAATTCTTCATAGAATTTGGTTTCTGATCTATTTAAAGCATTTTTGACGAAACAAAAATAAACGGTTTAAGTTTTGTTGAAATTACATTTTTGCGGCAATTTTCGTACATACAGTTCACATTGAATAGGGCAAAATGATTCACGGAGAGTAAGAATCTATAAAAGCATCTAAACCAAAAGCATTTTGAAATAAGCAACCGTCAAAGAGGTGGATTGTTTTGTATTTCGACACAATTCGAAAATGCGTTCGAAAGATATTTTCAAATCGAATCGAAATACAAAATAACCACCGAATATTAAACTGTTGTATTCTGTCCATTTATAAGAGCTAAAATGCCATTCGGCGTCGAAGAATTTGTTCGTGTGCTGTAGTGGAACTACTGTCCTCCTAAGAGGAAGGAAAGTCCACTCTAAATTTTATAGGTACTGTATAGAGGTGTCAGTTATAAGGTTTACCGCCTGTTCACAGAAGAAGGTTTAAAACGTTTTATATGAAAAACACTAACAAATTTGAGTGTTTTTTTTTTGTTGTTTCACATATAAAAAGACGAACGTCTTAAATCATTCGTCTTATATGAGTAGGCTCTTAGACAAATTCAAAATAACATTTATACACCTACAATATAATTATTAAACTGAGTTATATTTAGGAATGACGAAAGTCCATCTACAAAGAAATCACTCCCTGACATTCCACTCTACTTCACCTTAACCACTGACAACAAAAACAAACGAATGATCTGGAGAAAAAGGCCACTTATTGGGGTGTAGCAGATAACAGCTAAAACGTACTTAGCGAAGCCAGTCACCACAATCAACACGTAAGGCAATTGATGTTGATCATTCAAGGGTAAAGGTATAACACGAGCCTTTGAATGATAATTCACAGCAATTTGTCTCATTCCTAAAGCGCTTAATAATATGTATAAGAAAAACAAAATGTATGCTCTGTCATAATTGTACTGTCCTTTCCACAAAAATTCCAATAGTAGTAGGGGTTTATCACCTGAGTATTTATTTGGCTCAATAAATCCCAGGATTTCCGAATTCGGTATACCCTGATTGATAGTCATACCTGGTTAGAGCGAAAGCTAGTACTTATCACTCAATTCTCTTGATTACACTTACAAAACAAACTCTACATCTTAGTCAATAGATTTTGACGAAATCTAGCCAAAGTCTAAAAGAACCTAAAATTAATGGTAATAATTAAAAAATAACCAATATATTGGTTTGTAAATTTTCAAGTCTTTCAGTTAGTCAGTGCACAATTAAATAATTGTAAATTGTTGATTAATTACAAAAAAGGAAAAATAAAAAAAAAAAAATGTGCCAATAATTTATAAGATGACCTCCGTTTTTTAAATTATTTTGTACTCAAACACAATATCACTATTTTTTTTATGATTTATTAAATACATTATTATTATATAATTAAAAAAAAAAGAAATTAAAAAAACAACGACTATTTGTTGTATTAAATCAAACGTGAATTGATAACAGAAAGAAATGAAAAATTGATGTAAAAATAGATGTGAATGAATTATGCTGAATTGATTGTGAAGAGTGTTTTACAAATATTTACAATAATCGGATGGTTGGTTGGTTGGTGTGTTTGTTGTCTTGTTTTATGCAAATTGTGTTGTTGAAAAAAAAAAAGTCAACATCCACCAACCAAAAAAAAAAAAAATTAAAAAACAAAAAAATTTGTCGTGTTCAATGGTGTGGTACATAATCGTTCGTTACTCGTGGTTTTCACTCGGTGTCTGAGATAAAAAAATATAAATAAATTTGTTTTCTATTCAATTGTTGATGTTTTTTAATAAAAATATTAAGACAAATACAAAATGCCTCATGATCTCTCTATGTTTTTCCTTTTATTTTCTTGTGGAATATAATCAAAGTGATCATGGACCGGCATATGGACAGACGAACGAATGTTTAGTCGCTTAAAAGCATCCATACATACTCGTATATGGCAGGCAACTTTATTTACAATGTTTGTTAAATTACAGTTAATTTTACATGAATATTTAAATATTTTTTGTTTCTTGCCATAATTATTTTGCAGCTATTTTACGGCTTATGAAAAAAAGTCTCTGATTTTTAGACTGATTTTAATCGATTTGCTGTGGTAAAGTTGCATTTTTTTCTCCACTCTTTTCGCAATTGCATATATAAGTAAAGCGGCATTTGCTCTGCATTTACTTTCTATATGATTTGTGATATTTTTTGTATACACTGTTGGGGAGGGAGTCTAATGTTGCAGTTATTTTTACTATTTGAAGTTATAAAATTGTTGCTTTTGCAGCAGAAATATTAAGGGTACTCACGAATGGCCTTGCAAACTGTGCAAACGATGCAAAGTGTGTAAAAATACATAAAATTTTTTCTCTGCAACAACAAAATATACGCAATTGAAATTTGCATTAATTGCACTGAAAAAACCTTAAGTAAATTGGCTGTGTATTTTTGCTCAAAAACTTTTAACATTTTTACAGCCATGTATTTACGAATGTGAAGATAACAACTGAAACCAAAAAATGATATTACTTCATACATACAAAACACGTGCTTTCTTTTTTAGTTATTGCCTTTATTTATTAAAAAAATAATAATTTTTTTCCTTTTCGCAGCATTTAGGCATTTTTATTTGTAATAAACTTATTTTTCTTTTCAAAGAATAAGCGTTGTTTTTGGCATTTTTAGAGGAAGATGCCAGATGTTTTTGAGTCTATAAATCCGGCAACCCTAAGTCAAACAAATACTTCAAAAAATACAATTAATTATAAAAGGACGCTCACGATCTATAGCCATTTGCACAGCAAATTTGCTTAGTTTAGTTTGCACAGATTCAATCGTGAGTACCCTTATTATAATTTTTGCATGTTTTGTTGCAATTTTTCTATAAAGGAAGAAATTATTTATAAAAACTAAAAACTGTAGTTATTTTCCCCTTTTTTTGTATTCAGCGGTAATTATAGATTTTCAATGTAATTAGAGATCTACTTTATAATTTCATCGCATTATAATATTTACATAAAAGCTCATAAGGTAAACTCATTTATTTATTTTTACATGCATATGTAGGCCTTAAATGATTTGGTATGCAAAAGTAAACAGTTTTCGTTAAGGCCGCCTCATTCTTTGGAAAACTTGGTTTTGACATGCCTATTAATTGAGACAGTTAAGTTTTAAATTAAGTTATTAAATTTTTGTTTTTACACATATTACCACTAGCAACTTAATTAATAAGCACTAGACAGTTGGAAATATTTTATTTTTGTTTTATTTTTAGTGCTAGGTTATGTTGTGTTGGGTAAACATTGACATCCGCTTCTAGGCAAAGCACACTTGTGTCCTATAAGGTCTCATTGTGATAACTTTGTTTTGGTTATTCACAGTACAGAGGAACTGAAGCTTTTTAGTTTAGTTTGTAGTATTTTTTTTTTGTTCTAAATTCCACGTCATCGGGACATGGCAAAGGGGTTTGTTACTTCCTACTTTAATACTTCCCGCCCTATAACCGTCTTTACAGGTGAGATCTCCTTACTTAGCCTTACTTCTGCAAACCACCGAACAAATGGAATTCCATCATTCTCTGGGCTATTTCTAAGACATTTTGGTCCCGGTCATGCCTGTTAAATTAGGTTTGTGATTAGCAGTCAATCAAATTAGAAAAGAATCGTTTTCTGATTTCAAATTTCTGATTACTTATTGATTACGACTACCAATGATCAAAAAATAATCAGAATTACCATCAATTACTGGAAAATAGTCTAAAAGAATCAAAAGTAAGCAAAAAGTAATCCCAATTATTTTAAACGATTCTTTTTGTAACGAAAAAGAATCAAAAAGAATTGGGATTATTTTTGATTGTTTGTGATTATTTTGTAGTGAAATCTGTAATTCTGATTCTTTTTTTTAATTATTTGTAATCGTAATCAATAAATAATTATACAAAACCTTAAATAATCCAAACCGTTATCATTACTTCGCCCTTAAGAAAAAAGTAATCTTATTCCCAGATATGGTCCCGGTATGCCGTCATTTAAATTTTGGCCAATCTTTGCCCCAGCTTATTACGGTGTATACGGGATATTAGATGAGAGTTTGGGTCTTTCAATTAACACTCACTGCAGAAAGACTATTGGTGATTTCCTTTGTGATTACTCACGTCTGCTATGAAGACGTTTGGAATTTCTTTGGAGAGCTTTACACAGTGTGCACACTAAATTCCCTTGTTTTACTGCATTTTACATACAACTCTAGTTATCTGTAGTTCTTTTTATTTAAATTTATGACCAATATTCTCGAGTGAGAGCACTAAAAAAACAGTAATGATACTCGTATAGTGATGAAGTGTGTATGTGTTAAGTACCGCTTTCTGATCGCTTTATAAATGAGCCATGTTAATATTATTAATATATTAATTAGATCCGAAACTAAATTCTATTAAGAATTTAGACTGTTTTTTTGCAATGAGTTAATCAAAGATTTATTCTGGTATGTTCTCTAAGCTCAAAACGGGTGAAATTGAAATAAATTAAAATTTCAAACCGCTATAATTGTTTTTTATTTTTATTCATTCTCTAAATTAACACTAATTCTATGATCATCTAAACTTTTAAATACTTGGCGCAGTTAAGTTAATTGTCTTCGAATAAACACTCGATTTCGTTTTTTAGAACATACCCAATTAACCACATCACATCTTTTATCATATATAAGTTTTTTTTCTCTCCATTATTGCATTTTCTTTTTTGTAAGTGTCATGAATTCTGGAATTCTGCAATTCTCGAATTACTGCTCTCTTTTTCTATTAGTCCACATTAGTTGACATCGGCGACATCTACGACCATAACTGAGGTGACTAGAGAGCATCGTATGAGGCATGCGATATTCTTTAAATTCTAAAATCAAAATTTATAAGTAGAAGTCTCAGCAAAATGTCACTAAATAATAATACTCGTAATAATGTCGTTTTATGCATGCCGCAATAATTGTAGTGCAATGGGTAATCACATATCATTACCATGTCAGGCTTTATGTAAGCAATTGCTAAGATTTTGAAAGTTTCTTGATAGTTTCTTATGTATGCTTTTATGTTTCATTTGGAAAAAAAATTATTATGTTGGCATAGTTTTTAAAACAAATTAAAACCAAAAAGTAATAAGAAAGAAACAAAGAAAAGCTACTTAATATAACTTCAAAAGAATTGTGGCTTTAATCTCAAAAATTCTAGTAAAACGTAAAAGAAAAATATAAAATATAAAGAAGAAATAAAACTTAAATAAAATACAAAAGGTTTAAGCACATGTTTTTGTTTTTTTTTTCTTCGCATCTGTTTAAATAAGAAAACTTCTTGAGCATTGAAAAAGACATAAAAAATAAGAAAAAGGAAAAAAAAAAAAATACATTGTCTTTGAATGATTTTTTAATTTAAACGTTTAGTCATCAATTCATGTTTTTATATTTTTAACTTTTGTTGTGTTTTTTTTTTCTTAACTCTGTGTTTTTTGTCATTTTGTAATAAAATTATCTGCTGTTTTAAATTAGATAGACCCCCTTCATACTGTATACATTCTGCTTTTTTAGACCAAAGACAACGTATTACACAAAGAAAAATCTGTTGAAATAAAAATAAATTTTGAGTTTTTAAAGACAATGAACCTTTTTTTAAACAATCGTCTAACGAGCATTGGCTGTCTGTAATTCTTTATTCTGTCCGTTTTAACCTCTTTTTCTACTTTGCAATAAATCATTGAAAATTCTCTATAATAATCATTTATTGGCCGTTGTAAGATTTACACTTCTATTAACTAAAGCTGTGGTTGGTTATTATTCAATAGTTGGCTTTTGTTTTTTTTTCTAATTAAATACAAATAACGTGTTAAATTATTTTCTGCTTCTAATTGCAATAATTGAGTGACAAAATAAAAATAGAAAAAAAAATTGCTCACTATATATTTAATTTAACACTCTACAGTGTGTGTTACAGATATTTTATTAATAATTCAATAGATCTTTTAAAAACTCAAAACTATATCAAGAACTATATATAGTACATATATGTACTTATACATATGTATATATGTAGATGTAATGACCTAAGTTTTGTTCAGAATACCTTTGAATGAAGTTATCAAGTTTTCATTTAGTTTTTATATAAATTTTACTGTTTAAATATTCAGAAAACCTTTTTTCTCTCCATGTCTAAAATCATTAACTAAAATTAGTATTTCATTGTATTTTATACCGTCATTTGGTTTATTTGCTGCCAGTGTTTTATTATTGTCCGTCAAACGTGTTTTAGCACATTCTCCAGGTAATTGAATCGTGCCAAATAATTATTGTTAACTTGTATAGAAAAAAGTGTCTATTTATTAATTCTTTACAGTTTTTTTTCTATTCTCTATTCAATAGTAAATGCATACTAAACCACTGACTAAATAAATAATTCAACAAATTATTAAAAAATATTCAAACCAAACCAAACAGAGGTGCACTATTTTGGGCACCCTATGAAAAAAATCTGGAATGATAAATCTAATATATAAAGTTTAATGTACATTTTGATGTCACCACTAACTGTGGAAACGTATGGATCGATTTCAGACAGTTTGCGCCAAATCTAACCATTGGTTCCGGAGATATGGCATTTTCGCTATTCTCATACAAATTTAATGTAAAATTTTCTCAAATTATGCTTAACTTATATCTTGAGAACTGTTAAAGCTAAATTTTCTAAATTTGGTCTAAACGACTTCATGGTCAAGGAAAGTCATCAATCAGAAAGTAGGCGTGGTACCTCCCATGCAAGTTAAATATTAGTTTTTTTTATATCTTGAGAAGTGTTAAAGCTGAAGTTTCTGAGTTTGGTGCAATTGATTTTGTAGTCATTAAAAATCATCAGTCCAAAAAGTTATACAAATGGTAGCGGTAGCGAAGTACGCCGGAGTTAGGCTGGTTACATATGTTTATAAGTAGAAATTCATATACATATGTATACTCGTACAATATTTGTTTAGTATTGTTTAGAATTGAAGTCATTCTTTATTCAGAATTTCTTAAACTATATACAGGCGGTTGTCAGGTCTAACAATATTGTCAGACCTGGCAATTTGCTGTTAATTACCAGACAGTGCAAAAGAAAGTCTGACAATCCATTGTAAGACAATTGTCTGACTATAACTTTTTCTGACAATGTTGGCAGAAAAAAAATTGTCAGTTTTTACGGTAGTCAGATTTGCTATGTAGTAAAAATTGTCAGCTCAATTAACAGATTAAACTTATTGTAAAATTTGTGTGATAGAATTTGGAAATTGTGATATAAAAACATATTTTATTAATTAAATTAAAATATACATATAAATTATGGAATTCTTTTTTTCTGACAATGATGTCGTTGCCAGATGTTAAATATTCTCGCATCTGACAATGCCTGACAATGATATGGCAATAACAAAGAAATGCGTTTACACGGTTGCCAGATGTCTGGCAATATTGTTAGTTTTTCCAATCTGACAATGTTTTATCTGGCAATGTTGAAACAGAAAAATTGTAAGTTCACATGATTGTAAAAAATTTTCAGTACATTTTTCTAACAATATTGTCAGATCTTATAACTGTCTGTACATAGCTTAACTGTTCAATACTATTTTTGCAAAGAAACATTGCCCGCCTCAGACTAGCTAATTTGCTTATTTTAAGGTTTCGTTGGCCTTTTTTTTTCTTTTATATAAAAATAAAAGCATTTATTTTGCACGATTAATGTTTTTTAATTGTTTATTAATGTTGCTGTTGTTGTCTGTTCAATTATTAATAATTTTAATTTAAATAACCTTGTCGTTTTCCGTTCCCAATTGTGGCTGGAGATTCAAATCATTGCAAAACAATTTATCTATAAGGCCTTTACTAGTTATCGAGATTTATTGTAAATAATGAGAGTTATAAAAATCGGTTGCCTAAAGTGAAAAACTTTACTTTAAAATACATTTTTGCAAATTAATTAAAAATAATTTTTTTATATAAAATTATTGCAATTTCATATTTGAAAAGTTTTATTTCTTAATTAATTTGTAAATCAGTTTAATTTAATGGAACTACAATTATAAACTACTGACATACGAGTAAGTCGATTAAAATGTTCAATGACACCATATTTTGTTTAGTTTGAAATGTGTTAATAAAACACTTAAAACTTTATTATATCTTTCCAGTAAATAATGTAATCAAATACATATATGTATACTTATAAATATGCCGCATAAATTTATGTACATATATTGTGGTTTAACAACGCCAAACACTCCTGCGAAGTTGTCACACGATTATGTTTACTGTCGATTGGCTGATAATTTCTCATATCCCAGTGGTCATTCAAAATTAATATAAATGGCCACTGACTTGCAACCGAATAAAATATGTAGTTTATACCTCACACTTACTTGAAATGGTAAGCATAAGTGCATACTTCTTTGACTATCACAGTAATATTTTAAAGTTTTTGTGTTGCATAAATGCAATGTCATAGGGATGTACAACATTCAATATATTTTATTTAACGTTGACTCTGGCTTTAGTGATTAGGGCGGGCCTAAATGAGTCAGCTATTTCAGATTTTGAAAGGAACCAGTTAAGAGGCGGAAATTTTAAAAACTCCCAAAAAGCTTATTAGTTACAAAAATAAAATTCATATTTAATACAACTTTCCCTTGTTTTGTTTGACAGACAAACATTTCTTTAAGAAAGAAAAAAAAACAAGAGTTATTTTTGAAAACAAACAAAAATATGAATAAAAAAATTAATATTCACAGCTTATGGTGACAAAAATGTGGGCTTTAATGAATGTCGCCAATTCAAGTAACGAGTGTAATACCAAAGATAAACATTTTTTACATCTTTAAAATTCCATTTTAATGATTTCTATGAATTTTTTAAATTTTAAGCAAAGCCTTTAAGAGTTTTTATTTGAAAAATGTATTTAAAAAAAAAAAACACAAACGGTCAATTAAGCTGAGCAGAGCATTTTGTAATTAAAATATTTACTTTTCAAAGATAATTTTTTTTTAAATGAATTAAAAATCTGCCTTCTTTACGAGCATGTAGAAATTAAGTGAAATGAATTTATTTAAAATTTTCAGCTCGAAAAGAGCCGGCAAATCATTAGCAACATTATTTTGTGAATTCAACCTAAAATAGTTCACAATTTGATAATGAGTTTAACATGTGGTTGTCATAGAACGGACGTACTTCAAAAACTTGAATAGTATTTCTTTGGATAAGAAAAACCTGCTATTGTGTTCAATTTTGTGAAATAAGTTTGGCAGCATCTGACAAACAACAACAAACATTTCTTAAAACATGCAACACGTTTTTAAGCCACAAATAATACAGTTCAACCAAATTTATTTTTTTGCTTATGACACTTTGGGGCTCAGAATCTACGTGTATTTTAGTTTCTCAGCTATTGTTTTTAAGACCTATACTCACTCATTATACAATCCTTAACAGCCTAGGTGCTGTGCAATGAGTTCAAATTCTAATGATATACATATACCATGTATTTTATATATGCCTCTAGTGATTAAAATATCCAATATAACTCCAAATAACCCAATACCAATACCCAATAGCCGGATTTTAGAATATGAATTGTAAAAACTCTATTCTAAAATCTGGCTCATTGTAAAAAAAAATGTTTTGTAGACTGGTGAAAATTTATTCTATTCCGTCCGAAATAAGTGTTGGCCTGGTTGTTTCGTATGAAAATAAAAATGTTGGCAGGAACTTGTGCAGTTAGAAAAAATTTTGATACGTAAATTACACACAACTATTTCATACGAAATATTTTTATACGTAATTTGACATTTTTTCGTACGAAATTTGGAACACAATACTGCGATAAATAAGGAAAACATTTAATTTAATTTCTGTTAAGAATCACAACCGTCAAACAATTATTTTCGTATAAGAATGGTAAGGAATTTTACTAATCTGATATGTGATGGAAATCGATTTCTATCCAAATTGAAATCGACTGAAATGTCAAGGTGGTATGACTTTCAAATCTGAAAATATTTGGATGTCTATTATCCATGATTACCGTAATGACCATTGAAACTACTTCTCTAATTAAAATAGATAAGTTGTGTATGACTTTAAAAATACAGACGATTTAGATTTTGAACGAAATCGGAATAACTTATATATCTTCTAGTAGATTTTTGAAAAAAAATCTCAGTTTAATTCCTATAAAATATAATTCTACAAAAATAAAACAACACCCATAGAAAATAATGAATAAAAATATATCTGCAATATAATTGAAGAGAATGTTTTTTGTTATAGAAAACATATATAGTCTTTTAAAGATTTCACCTTAATTTCACCTTTTTATATATGTACTCGCCGTGGTCTATTGGTTAGAGTGTTGGCTTACTAAACAAGAGCTCTGTATTCAAACCTCAGCTCTGATTCTTAAAAAAAAGAAATATGAAAAACTATTGCTTTCGGTGACCACTTCTTAGCTTTGAGAGTAACTGATTGTCATGAATAAGCTTCTCAAGTCTATAGGTTCCGGTACTCATGGATAAAAATTAATACACACAACATGGGTGCTGCGAGAAGCTAGGCCGTAATAATTTTTGTCATACCGTGTTATTAACTGACTGTTTTTAATGCACTATAAATAAATCCAATGTTTCAGAAAAAAATTAATACAGTGTACTTGGGATAATATGGACACTTTATTATATGAACCTCCAAAATCTGAACACTTTTTCTTTCATTTGCTATTTTAAAATATGCACTTAGTGTGAAAGCTTTAAAATATGAAGAACTTATTTCCGAACAGTGATTAAATTAAATCTTTGTAAACAGTGTTTTAGATAAATTCTGACCAATTGCATAATAGCCTACCTGTGGAATTTTATTTTTTTTTATTTGAGACTAATACTCAGGGGTAAACCCCTACTAAATGCAGTGCATTGTATTGGAATTTTTATAAAGGACAGTACATTTATGACAGAACATATATTTTTGTTTTTCCTCTATTATTAAACGCCTAGTTCTAATTACTTCAGATTATAGCGAGCCCACTGTATGTGATTATATGATTTTTGTATTTGCCTGCAATTAGGTAGAGTTAAACGTTTCATTAACTGTTTTCTTATTTTCTTACTCATTGTATTATTACCAGATCACTTTTATTTTTGATTCATTAAATTTGTTGAGGAAGCAATTGAATATTTGCCACAGTCATCGTTTATCATTTTGCATTTAAATAAAACCAAGGTGTTAAAATAATTTTCCTCAAGGTTGAAATGAAGTAAAAAGAAAAATTAAAAAAGAGAAAATCCTTCAGGCAAAATGCTATAGATTTCATTGAAAAAAGATAGAAAAAATTAACTTTTTGCTGAAAATAAGAGAAAAAAGGCACCAACCACTCCTTGTTAAAGTCAAATATTTGCAAGCATGAATGAATGGGCGTTCAAATTAATGAATAGAGTAGGTATGTATGTAAATGCAAAGAAAAGGAAAGAAAAATAAATTAATTATTAAAACTTTTCCGACTGGCATTGTTGCTTCTGGTCATAATTTTATTTGAGTTTTTTTTTTTTGTGTCGGCATATATACATACACTTGATATCTTCTGTTGTTCAAAGAAATTCATAAAAAGAAAACTGAAATTGAAAAATAAAAGAAAATATTTTATAAAATTTTTGTTTTATGTAATTTATAAATTTGCATTTGAGTATTTAAACAATTTTTAATTTGAATATCTCAGCTGGTCATTCAATCCGTCATCAGTCAATTTCTTCATTGATTGAGTGGATTTTAGGAAACGTAACAAATTTTTTTTTTTTTTTAATTTCTTTTCTTTCTTCCTTCATTCAATTTAAATTACACGTTTATTTGCATGAAATGATATTTTAAATGTTTTGAGGAGTATGTATTTTAATTTATAAGTATTCTTTTGAATACAAGCGAATCCATTTATATTTATAAATTCATATTTTTCTTAATGATGATATAATGACCACGGGACACGCAAACATTTTCCCTTTTTTAATTTTGTTTTTAACTGTTTGGCTTCTTCTATTTTATCTTTAAGTTTTGTTTTCAAAATTGCTCACAATTTAATTAAATTGAGTAGTTTTGATGGAAACAGATTCTTTTAAATTGTTGATCACACTGATTGTTATTGTTTTAAAAAGTCTGACAATTAATTTTAAAATACTTCCTTACATATGTGTTGTACGAAATTAATTGGTTTTTCATTTTCTTATCTTTATTTGCAGGTATATTTTGAATATGAATCTGAATGCAAATTCAACTTTTTGGTAAATATGATATATTTTATTAAACATATGGTCAGACCATTTTATACTCTCTGTATGGGAATTGGACGTATACAGTGCGTGATTGTATGACTCTTAACAAAAAAAAAAGTCTTTCAAGTCTTTAAGTAAATTTTTTATGTTTTGTTTTTAAATGATTTCAGATTTCCATTGAAAAGACATTCTTTGCAATATTTTAAACCTCTTAAAACCCTTTTTTCTTATCTGCGTATTATAATTTTTCAAATTAGATACTAGTACTACTGGCTTTGTTGACGTATTGCCTACTCAAGAAACGTCAGCAAGTCTATATCTTTAGTGGTGGATATGTTATTCTTCGCGGTAGACCCCATGTCTTACTATAAGAAGAGTGATTTGCCCATTGGTCCCTATTCGCCTTAGCCTGATTGACACCAATATGCGTTGTCCAACCAAAATCTTCTGTCCAGAATGACATCTAGATATTTAACCCCCTTATAAAACTTAATGGCGGTAGATAGGTAGGCATGGAGATAAGTTATACCGCTAGTCAACCAAAAACGTAATCAATTACAATTAGCACAAAGTGCCGTTTTGACACCATTACAAAACTACACTGAATTAACGCAAACAAGAAAAAGGACTACAGCCAACCAAAGCGATCTTTAAAGAGAAATAAAACGAAGAGGTCCATACTCGTGCACTGAGCCAAATAGCCTTCCCACCAACTTTTTCACCCAAACTTCTGTGGTGAGGATTACAAAGATTGCTTGGACAAAGATTGACGGGGGATCCCCAAAATGTTCAGTTGCCTACTGAAAATTGTGGTGATGGTGATGGTGATACTGATTAAACAAATACAGTCACGTGTTAAGTTGTATCTCTTCCTAAAAGATACAACAACTGCCTATGACAATTCTATATATATAGACTATATAGTCTTGAGGGCACCACTTCGACACGTCTTCCATCTGATCAGCTTAAGTTGTCCCTAATTTTCAAAACGTATAGAAACATTGTAGCCGTTAATGTGTTGGCTTAATAAGACATGAGCTCAGGGTTCAAACCCCTGAATGTAATGCTAAACATTCTTATAGATTTAGGAGAATATTTAACTCAGACATGGCCATTTTGGTTGTATATCGTTGGTCTCAGGTAGAAAGGCCCTAACTCAAATAATTTAAAATTTACAGGAGGCGGTAAAAATACAACAGATACTGTAATTATTAATATATAACTTTTTATTAAATGCTATACAATTGCTTGTAATAACGTTATTTTTAATAATATTGTAAACATTCTTTGTGAGGAGCGGAATATTTCTAAAATGCATTGGATTTACTGAAAAAAAGTAAGTTTTGAAAAAATGCGAGTTAGGGCCTTTCTACCTGAGACCAACGATATGGGAATATTGAAAACAACCATGTAAATAACAACAGCCATGTGCATAATAAATCTATATGCATAACAACAAATTTGAAGCTCGTTGTATAGAATCTCTATTTGGCTTAGCATCTCATTGGTACAGAGTTTATGCATAATAATTTTTTTTCTAAACAGTAATTTTCACATTTAAAAAAAATAAAAATATTAAAATTGTTTGTATGAAAATAAAAAAGATCAGTAGTTAATGAAATTAAAAAATATAAAAGAAAACCATTTAAAAGTTCCATAAATTTGGAATAAGAGACAAATGGCTAACATATCGGAAACAAATGGTTCGAATATCGTAAGCAGCAGTTTAGGAGCTCATTGTCAGGAATTTATCAACCATTTAACCACAGTATCCCGAAAAAAATAAAATATATTCCACATGTGTTTTTAGCAAAGTTTGTATAAAAAGTTTTTAAAATGAATTTCAATTGTATTTTAAATCTTGTAGCTTAATGGGGTTTGTGATATATACATACTTATACTTATACGTAGAGTTTTGTATGTTTGGTTATTATATAATTTTTTTTTTAGTTTTGTCACAATTACAGAAATCGCTTTGACTGCGTTCATTACAAAACTATTAAAAAAATCTTCAAAAATTGTTTATTAATTTTATATCAAAATATGTATTTACAAGGAGATTAACAGCAGCAGCAAAGTAGAGCTTCTTGTTTTATTAGTTTTGGTTCCTGGTTTACTACTCGTATTATTTTTTGGATTGTACAGAATTATTTTGATTTATTTTATGTTTTTTGTTATTTATTTAAATCCAAATAACAGCAACACAAACTACTTAAAAAATTATTTATAACAACTTTTTAAAGTAATACAACTTCACAAAACCATTTAAAACTTTTTGATTTTTTAGGGGTCTACTTTTTGTTTTGCAACATGCAAACAATTTACGAGTATTGCAGATAAAAAATTAATATTTATTTTTTTTTAATTTACCTACTGACTTCTGCAGTCTTTTAGTTTTCATTAAAATCGTTAAAAGTTTATTTAATTGTTGTTAATTTAACAACAATAAAAGACACAAAAAAAAAAACTTCAAAATTTTTGTTTTTGGTAACGATGACTATGACGGTATTGGCGATGGCGATGGCAACGTTATATTGCCATCATATGAAGAAAGAAAAAACAGTTAAACAGTTTTACTGCAATATATTTCATGATTCCATTATTTGTTGCCTAACTTGAAGTTGTTATTTGAGGATGACAGGCCAACTTTGGGATGTTCATTTGCTATAAAGAGACCGTTTATATATTTTTTTCTTCTCCGCTTTAGCAGCCTGTGTAAATCACTCTTATTTTACAGCTCGTGAGAAAAAAGCTGTATTCGTGTCATCATTACCTTCTGAAAAGTTTGGCAATTTGAAAATTACTTCATTAGATTGCAAAGTTTAGTGAAAACGAAAATAAAATCAATAAATAAATGAAGAAGAATGAAAGAAGTGGTAAATGGGAGAAATTGGCATTTATTCAGTATAACCCAATAAAAACTTCTAACAGTTTTTGTTAGCAATGTTCTCTTATTGATTTTTTTTTTTGGAATCCAAAAATGTATTGAAGTTACAACATAATGGGTGGTAAACTTGTAATCATTGCAGAGAGTGTAAATAAATTCAGAATGGAGCTCTAAAACAACGCATGAAAATATTGGGAAGTTGCTGGTAATAAGAATGCAATGTAAGTTTAGTGCGTGTATCTAATACATACAAATTCATGAATCCTCTAAAAATTAATTATATGTAGTTGCTCGTCGTGTACTGCATAATCTATTGACAAAATAAATAAATTTCATTTTATTTTCGCTTTAGAGACTTTCTTCTGGGGCCCTATTCTGTAATTATCTTAAACTAAAATGCTAAAATGCTGGATTGTTTTCGCAGACAAAAAGTCCTAATCAAGTTTATAAATTTATAGCGATAGAGTTTTAGCTTAGGAGAGTTACAGAATAAGGCTTCTGATATCTGCTTCATTCCTTACTAAAGCAAGGTTATCAAATTGTTTTTAATTTTTATCCTCGATTTGGAAATTCTTATCCCTATAATTTCCCAAAACATAAATTATTAATTACCAAAATATATTTTGAATGGTAGGTAAACATATATGTACATACAAGCATATACCAGTCGTATATACATTAGGGTTTCTCAAATAAAATTAAAAATTGGAATTCAACGGAAGATCATTCTTAATTTGGATACTCATAAGGTAAAGTATTTTTGGGAATTTTTTCAAATTTTTCGGAAAGATCGCGCAAATTGATTTTTAATCAAAAATCGAGCTTTTTGAGCTCTATTTAATTTTTAGTTATTAATTGGTAAAAAATCGATATTTTCTCGACTTCTGAGTCAATATTGTTAAAGAAAATATTCCGATCTTTAATTCTGTGTGCATAAATAATAAGTTTCGGCAATGATTTTGCACATTTCGATACATTATGTAACAGTTTTTCCTAAATTTTCAACAAATATCGAAAACAATGGTTTTTAAATTTTAAAATGATGCAGTTTAAAAGATTATTAAGTTTTAAATAACTTAGCAGAAAAAAAAATTTTCCTTTACCGTTCTCGAGTTATACCCTTTTAAAGCTTTGTACCATATAGTATTCGCTCAAATCGTTAATATTTGCTTTTCTTAATTTTGACCACACTTTACAAAACCAGTAAGCCTTTTTTTGGAGTGCATGACACTGACTCAGAAAGACATTTATCTAGTTTTGTGTATTTACTTTAGAAAAATTTATACCTTAGAAGTTAGTTTCATTAAGGAAATCACAAATGTTAATTGTTGTTCTACTTCTTATAACACTTTATTTTTATAGAAATTGAGAGTTAAAACTTTGTGGCATTTTGGCAGAGGGATAAATGTATTGGAATAAAATTAATTTTATGTTAAGTGCCTAAGACTCGGGTTCGAGCCTCAGAAGAGGTGTGATCAATTTAATTTTGTTTTTATCAGAAAACGCTTTAATTAGATCAAAGTTAACTGCAATGTTATTGTTTGGTAATTAAAGAAGAAATGATGTCCGTGAAGGAATAGTACACTAGCCAAACTGTACAATTGTTTTCGACTCCAGCTACGGTAGTCTCATCAGAGTTCTTTGTATCCTGTGCATATTCAAGACCAAACATCAACTATTTAACTCACACTTTTTTGGAAATCGCATACTGAAATTATCACCGTAAGTACATACACTTGTATGAGTTAGTCGAAGTAAAGTCACACAACAGTTTCTATCATATTCTCCTTTTCTTACCATCATTGCTGTTCTTGTAATTGTCATCTTATTTGGAGAAGAAAATGTCCACCAGCCGAAGTAAACATGGTTTCGACTTCAACTATGAAGGCCTTATCAGAGTCCTTTGTCAATCATCAACATCATGGCTATCATCAACTATTTAACTCATACTTACTCTAGAAATCATATGTATATTGGAATTATGTTTTTCTCTACATACTTTGCAGTGAATTAGTCGAAGCCTTGTCAAAACACATTTTATTACATTTTCGTTTTCTCTTTAGCATCGCATGCAACCTCCACTTTGAGATCAGTATCTAAATATAATGAAACCAAACTATTTATTTTTATTATTCAGTGCAAAAAATAGTTACACTTCTACCTAACTACCTTCCCAATAAACTTTCTGCAATATTGTCATACCCATGCATCTTCATTTATAATAATTGGCAGCAGTATTTACAATCTTGTCTATCATAAAAAATTGACTTTAAAACATGTCGTACTAAACAATAAATATGTAGGATTTTAGTGCAATGTTTTTACTGAAACGAAAAATAAAAAATCGATCGAACTTTTAAGAAAAACTATAACAAATGCAATACTATGGTACGATTATTAACTTTAAAGCTTTTTTTTATAATCCACTACAGAAGACATTAAATCCAATAACAAACTTTGTTTCATTACAATCACGATTTTTTTCCTTCGTTATATCGTGTGGTTAAAATATGATCTGTGTGTGTGTTGAAAGAAATAAAAACAAAATCTTAAAAATTATCAATTTCCGTCAAAATATAATTTTTTGTCATAATGACAAATCGTGTGTTGGTTTTTTTATTAACGGCTTTGGAAGTGCAAGTAAAGAACATACATAAGTAATGTCTTTTTGTCATAATAATTGATACTGATATCTTAAAAATGCAATGGAAAATCATACATTTTTTCTTAGTTTTGTTAGTGTTGCAAATTGATTTTGATTCGGAAACGATTATATTTAAATTTATTTGAATTTAGAATTTTTCAATAAAATGAATTTTTAAATAAAAATGATGATTATATCTTTTATATTAAAAATTTGAGGTCAATACTTAAAATAATGGAGGTGAAATATTGAATAATGGGTAGCGAGTACCCATTTTTTTTTTCTAAATAATGGGTGATAATCAATACGTAAAAGTAATTACTGTAGACTTAAAGTGTTGTATGGAAAATATAAATCGTGTTATATCAAAAACGTGTTGAAGAAGTTCCGCCTTAACGAGGGATACCTGTACTTATATAGTTACGAGCTCAGAGTTGTCAGATAGCTTTAAATTTTTATCTCCGATTTCAAAATTCATATCTCTCTGTCAAGTCTTGCTTATAAACTCATACAGTCGGGTCGATTAACCGTGATGGGCAAAGATTAGTCTATTGTTTTTTGTTTGCAATGTTTTCAAATTGTTTGCTTCGATTAACCATGATTATCTCTATTATCCGTGGTGGAAACGGGTAATTCCCTTGTTTGCATACGATGAGTCAGAAGCAGTTTTTTAATTTTTGAAATTTGAGAGGTGCGGGTGGTTAGATTTAAATATATTTAGTATGGCATCGTTACAAGAGGGAAAAAGACAAAGAAATATTTTAAATATTGAAGATAAAGTTAAAATAATTAATGAGCATTCAAAAAATAATGTGGGTGTTAAAATGCTAGCTGAAAAATACGAACTTGGGATACAGACCGTTTATGACAATGCTATCTTGAATAAATTTTTTTAATATAAATATGAATGTACACCAATGCTCACTTGTTAAATAATAAAATTATTTAAAACAAACTGTATAATCAAAATTGTTATTCGATTAATCGTGAAAACCGATTATCGAGGACCGACTGTACTTTCATATGAAAACCTCTTACGTGTGGACCGAATGCAAGAAGTCTATAATTTATAACTAAATAAGCAAAAAAGTTTAAAAATCGCCAAAAACTTGTTGATTATTCCCAATAAAGGCCCCATCTCCAAATGAATTTTTTTTATCCTCATTTCAGAACAAAAATCCCCATTTTGGGGATAAATCCCCTTATCTGACAACGCTGTCAGAACCTTAGAATTAAAGTATTAAATAATAAAAATTAAGGTATGATCAACGGCTGTAAATTTATGAAATTAAGCAAAAACTTTTATACGTAGCGCAACATTTTTTTCTTCTTTATGTGTTTTTTTTTTTGTGTGTAAAATTTATAATTGTCATTGATTTGAATTTGTTTCCTAATTTTATTTTACATATTACTTCTATTGTTTCATTTAATTGCTATCGATTTTTTTTACCATCTGTTACCTGTATTCGTTTTGTACAAGTGGTTTTAAAATCTTTTTGTATAATTTCAACACTTCCAAGTTTTAATTTTTATATCAATTTTATTTTTTTGCTTAATTGCCATTTGCCAAAATATACAAAAATGTGATCAAAATTTTAAAAAAGTATGTCAAACGTCAATATGTCAATGTGTGTCTGTCAGTCGTTTAATTATTAAAAATGTTTTATTCTTTTTTAAGGTCTTTCTCTCCTCTCTCTCACTCTCTTATTTCTGTAACCTTTAATGTATTTTTGTATTATATCTGTATTTTGTTTAATTAAGTTTTTTTTAATATTTTATTATTTACTCATTGAGGTTTTCTCAATTTCTCTATTTAGTTATTTATTTAAAATAATTTTTTTATTTTTAATAAATAATTCATTACCATATGCTAATATTCTGTAATTAAACATAAAAAATCGCGAAATGTTTTACTCTTTTATTTTGTTCAAAATTAATATTCAGAACACGTTGTTAGGGCCATAAATACTCGTTCATAAAAGAAATATTTTTGTTTTAAGCCTTTTGTAAATTTCTGTTACTTATAATAAGGGATTGTTATACTTAAGTGGCCATATAATATTTTACCGTTATGGGTAACAGTAAATAAATGAAAGCCAAATTGCAGCGACTGTAAAAATGTACAAAAATTAACTTAAAATTGTGCATCTTCTTAAGGTATTGAATAGTTCTAAAAAACCCGATGATTTAATATATTATAGGTTTGTTAAGGGTTATTTGGCAAGTAAAATATTATTTTATATATAAATTATTTTTTTGTAAAATTCTGTGTAAAGCCTATACAGAAAAAACAAATCCACTAATGAAAAAAAAACATTCAAAAAATTAAATTCTTATCAAATTAATTTTGAATGGCTTTAATAATTATTTTTTTTTTCTTACATGTAAAAAAAGTCAGTAAATTTTTGAATTGTTGTAATAATTTTCGTTAATCGGAGGAATTCCAAAAAAAAATTAATTAAATCTGTTGTTTTCGTAATCAGTTTTTCAGTCTTTACAGATAAAAATTTTATCTTTAATAAGTTTTTATGTAGCTCTTTATAAATAAAAATCAAGTAAATTTGAAAAAGAAATGGACGAGAATTCGAAAAATTAAAATCTTAGAAAATTTTTTATAGTTAAAGTAAAAACTTTACCCACTTTTTAAATAATTTTGTTTGATAAAAACTTTGAATCTTAACAGAAAATGAAACGATTATAAGAATTCGGATTTTCGTAAAAATAATGAATGCTGCCTGACTTTTTGGCATGACGGGATCGGTAGCAAAAACTTCTCGACAGCATTCATAAAGACTATTTCAAGCAATCGCCATTTACTCCTAGGGATCCTTTCATCCTCGGCATCTAAATTCAAGACTCCGATGATCGAGGTTCCCTTGGTGACTTTGCTAAAGGATTTCACCATCGTTGACGGGCCGTTATACCTTTTAGATGAGGAACATAGTATTTCCTCCATTGAGCGTTGCTTCTATGAGGCCACTAATGGCTTTGGGGTATTGTGGAATAAGACCTTCACATACACCTAGACCCACTAGAAGCACTTGACTTGAACTGTAGTAAGCTTAGCATATACCTAACAAACTCGTGTACTACCTTATGGCCAATCGAAAACCCGAGTTTCTCTATTTCGACAGACGGGGTCTTGAGCAAAGTTACTTTCAATTGTTTCTAAGGTATTATTCCCCTTAGCAGATATCTGCTGCACTACTCTTAATGCTGCCGATACTACTCGATTTGATGTGTCTGCCCAAGGTAACTTTAGTACGATAACCTTATTATTATTGTCGACCAAAGGAGTTCCAACGATCGTGAAAGATTGGTTAGCGGTTGTTCCCAGAGGTATATTTCTGTTTAAAATCCATTCTAATTGGGCCCTAACTTCCGGTCACTACCTTTACTTGTAATTTCAAAGTGATATTGATGGCTCCGTGATTATCTATAAAACGAGGAGAAAAAATATGATTAGAGGCAGGTTGATTGTAAAGGACTGTTATATCTCAAGCACACCTTAACCACCAACTTAACGCTGATTGTCTGCAAACGTACTTCGAGACTCTTCAGGCCTAATTAGGACGACAACGACCAAAAACTTAACCTCCGAGCCACTTTCAAGGGGTTTCTCTCCCGTCTACTAAGATTTGAAAGCACTGCTTGCTAACCCAGGAAACCAAAACAGTTTCGCGATTTAATTCGTGTTCATTATCAGAATGGAAGAGCACTTAGCATTGCCCAGGCCAAGTGCGATTTTCATTGCAGCCCAATTTTTCCATCTTGTTAAATAAAAATTCGAGTCAAATGTTGAAATTTTTTTATTTCACGTACGTGTCCTTCCAATTAAATATGGCTGCACTGGTTTTACAAACAAAATTTCTAAAATTGATGGATGAATCGTGTTGCAGCACACTCTCAGTAACAAACAAGTCATAGTCTCTGTATTTGATGTGTGCAAATAATTAAATTATAATATTTTCTAATGCATCCGATATATCTCTGTGTATCTCCACAAATACTTTTGATATTTTTATTATAAGTTTTTTGTTCATATTTTTTTAAATTATTTTTAAGTTTTGCAATACAAACTTCTGTTTTGTAATACCAATTATTTTCAGTTGAATTGTTAAACTTTTTATGATCACATTTTCATCATCATCTTCGTATGATCATTAAAACTTACGAGCATTAGTCACTATTTGGCTTTTAAAAGTAGGTGTTTTCATATGTTCTGAAAATATCTGCAACAACGTCTTAGACGCCGACTCAATGTTGCAAGTAAAGTTTTTTGACGCCAAATACGTGCATATAAAAACTTATTAACTGATTAAGCAAGTTTTATTATTATTCGATATTTTTTTTTATTATTATTGCTGAAATATTACAAAATTTTTTTTTTTAGAATATTTCATTTTGATTTCCTTATTATGGACCAGACACTGTGTTGGTACTGTGTTGGTCTTTTATGTATGTCTCCCAATTTCCATTTCAACCATTTGCATGTTGCATATGGCTTACAATATTTGCAATTATTTAATGTCATTTATTCGTTTACATACTTGTAATCCTCTTAATAAATCATTTAATCGATCGATTGGTTGCCCGTTTGTTGCTTTATTCAACTGGTATTGGAGTGCTTTGGTAGGCGACAGCTTGTTAGATGTGGCGTTTAGTACATATTTCCTTTTTATCTTTCCTCTCTTTAGGCTAAAGTATAAATAAATTTAATATCTTTATAAAAATGTTGTCTATTTTATTTTTTTTAAAGCGCACACAATTCGATTTTAAATTTCTTAAGCCTTAAAAATAACTAAAAAAAAAAAAAAAACAATTCGCGAAAGAAAAATTTTCAATTCTCTACAATACACATATTTGCTGCCAATTTTAAAACTTAAACTTCCAACAGTCATAACAGAAGACTAAAGTCCAGCTAGAAAAAAAAATTGGTAAATGTGTGAATGTATTTCTCTCGAGGTTTGTTTGATAAATTAGAAATACAATTTTACAACATCTATATAATAAAGTGCTATATTTTAGATTTAAAACCAAATTTTTTTATTTTTTACTTTGTGATTTTAATAGGTAAGGATTTTTTAACCCTACATAGGCGTTCACAAACGTAGTTGTCTTGAAGAAAATTGCAAGAAAAATTTGTTTAGAATTTCTGGCTTTTATTAAACGCTGGGGAAACAAGTTAAATGAACCATATGATTTAAGGCAATTATTCTCTCTCTTCACAAATGTTATGGGCCCCTCTTTATATATAATCTGTCTAGAAACAATTTGTCCCCTTTGGTTTTCGTCGTGAACATGACTCAATACCATCATAAGCATGTTGTCTTGCATTTATTATATTACCGACACTTACGAGTAGAAGAATTTTTATGAAGTTATATAATTATAAGTAAGCTAGAACTTGGAGTTCCAAGTCGCCTGACAATTACGTTAATTTTTACTCATTTAGAGGAATCTGTGTGACTTTCAATACCTATTTTTGTTTGGATTGGAGATAATTGAATTTTTAATGTTGAATTCTTTATTATGATTAATCTCTCATTTCAGTTTACTGTGATCGTTTTTTTGTCTCGTGTGTATATGTATTAATCAACGCAAGCCCTGGTTTTTATTGCCGAGAAACATCGCCAAACTCTTTCATGAACGATTTTCACGACTCTATTTGGTTCTATTGTCATCAGGCGTGTCATCCATCTTGCTCACATTATTGTGATCCTTAAAATTTTAATCATTATACGATATAAAACATTTCTTTTGATTGTTTGTCAGCGTTTTTTTTTTCTCAGCTACTCAGGCTTTTTCAGTCTAGGATTTTCCAATACTACTTTGTGAATTTTCTTAAACGTTTCAGCAGTCTTCTGACAAAAGCTCTGAGGGTAACTGATTGTCTTGAAAAAGCTTCTCAAATCTGTAGTTCGGAGTCGACTTTAAACTGTAGGTCCCGGTACTCATGGATAAAAATTAAAACACACAATATGAGTGTTGCGAGAAGCTAAGCCGTAACCCTGACATAGAGTTGTAATGGCCAGTTATTTATGTATGTATGCTTCTGACTTGAACAGCTCAATTGGTCCCTCTCTACTATGTTCGTAAGTTGTCATTTCAATTCTGCTGCCCAATATTTTAAAATATTAAACGAAAGAGAAAACTTTCCTAGAGTAAAATATAACGAACCGAGACCTATAAAACGAAAGTATTGAACTATATAGCGATGAACAATATTTTTTAATAGTATTGATAAGGTCACTGGTTGTCTTTTTTTTAAATCTAAAAGAGAAGAAAGTGCTAAATGTGTCGCTTTGAAAGTTAAGTCAAATGTTTTATAAGTTGGTCACTATTCACCTACTTTATTTTAACTGCTGCCGGAAATATGTATATTACTTAGAAAAAACAGGCAAAAAGTATAATATTTGTAGTATAATAAAGTATAAAGTATAATAGTATAAAGTATAATATTTGCAAAAAGATACGATTTCGTTACATAATATTTAAAGATCCGACTTTGAATGCTGACTATCCTGCAGGAATTATAGTTATTTTTCCTAGGCAAAACTGTAATGATTTTTGACGAGCTTTAGTTTTTTAAATTAATTTAAAAATATTTCTGCTGGAATTATCGAATTATTACTTCCTTAGCAAAAGTTCAATGTTTGTTGCCAGCTTAAATTTTCTGACATTAAGGGGGTACATTAGGTTGGTATGAGCAGAGATCTGGTGAATAAATACTAAAACGAGATAATTGAGTTTAATGGCCTCAAAGGGAAACACATTGATATTTTCGGAACAAATACATTGATATATGATACTTTAAGATTGGACTGTAAATGCCTTAGATATAAAAAAAACAACTAAAAAGGCGACTCCTACGTTCGACAAAAAAAAAATAGAAACTTCCTTGCAAAAATACATACGCGGTATGGGGACTCTATTTTTTTTTCCTTGTAAGGCGGTACGCTGTACATACATACTTCTTCTGTAGGCTAGTCTTGGGGCCTCATCATATGTATTAGCTAATACATGTTTAAATATAATAAATCTCTTAAGTCCGGCTATCCATACCACATATTTAAAAAAATAAACATGAAAAGACAAGTCTTATCAAAACAATTAACCCTTAGACACTGTTTAAATTTCGCATGGCACTAATAATTCATGTCAAACTGTATAAGTCGAATGGCTTAAATCCCAATATCTGATCAGAAAATTAATATCAGTATAAGAAATTCTATTTAGGCTACAAAGAATTATTTTTATTTTTCGATGTTTTCTAAGAATTTAATGACAATCAAAATTGTTTTATATTTAGATACTAGGTACTCACATGACGTTTAATTATTTTATAACAATTTTCTGGGGAACATTTTTCTAAGTGTAAAAATATTTGCTGCGTACAAAATTAATTTATGAAAAAACTACCCACTTTAAACACTTTGCAAAAAACTGTATGTTTAACAAAAAATTTTTCTTTTTCTATTAAAATTTTGTCGATATTTGTGTGCTGGAATATTGACTAGAATAAAAAAAAATTTTTTATTGAAAATACTTTGATGAATAAGGTAAAACTATTGACTAAAATGCGAAAATAAAAGAAAAAAACATATTATCGTTCATCTAAATCAGTCATACGTTCAAAGACCAACTTTATAAGGAAATCGTAAATACAAAATTTGACAATATCTCTCTATGTATCGCTTTTAATATTCAAAAAAAAAAAAATTAAGTAAAATATGTATTGATTTAAAAACACAAGCAGACATGCATAAATATTTAAATAAAATTTAAAATTTTTTAAAGCAATTAAAAAATGTTGCAAAAAAAAAGTTTTTAAAATAAAATATGGTTTTCTATTTTCTAGGTTATATTTTATTTATATAATAGTAATTTACAGTTGCTAAAAAAATTTCAAAACATAAACTTTTCGATGTTACTAAATAACACGGTGTTACAAAAATTAAAAAAATTACAACCTGTTCTACAATGTCGAACGAAAACTAGTCACACATTATTTTTCGAAAAAGCGTGTCACTATGTTTAAGTGTATCGTTTTTTTTTTTTTTTTGGCTTTATGTTTGAGACGTAAGATATTTAAATATTTTCATCAACAGTTTAACGATTTAACCGAAAATTAAAAAAAAAAAATCATTAAAATGGGAAAAATTATGACCCTAAAATATTTACGCTATCGTTCGAATTTATTTTCGTTAGACTTTAGGTACTGAAAGCAGTTTCCGGGGCGCAAAATAGCTGTTTCTCGTTAAGAGTGCTGAAAAGGATGTTAATATACCTAAGAAGTGATACTATTTTTGGAGTCTAACAAGAATCTTACTATTCTTCGCTTTGATCCCTAAAATTGATGTTTGGCGCTTTCAGATTACATTCGAAGTCACTATCACTACTATTAGTTTTTGCCTTAAAATGCATAGGCTGAGTCTGCGAAGCCTCAGCTTGAGGTTCAAGTGATATTTTAGGATTCAAAACACGTCCCTTGGTTCGATTTTATGGATTGATGTCAGTTGTGTTCCAAGGTGGTTCAAGGATTAAGTCTAGATCATAGCTATTTGGCACCTAAAACTATTCTTTTTCTTATTTGTCCACAAACGTAGAAACTCAACGCGCGTTTTGCATACCTTTTCTGGAAATCAAGACTTGTCTTTTATTCCGAGTGTGTGAACAAAGTAATTTTTGTAAACTACAAACGGTATTCCTTAAATGTGTACTCTGCCCAAATGAAAGTAAAATAATTTGGATCATTGACTCAAACTCGTCTTAACGATGCCATATTATTTTACATTAAAAAAACTTAATATTTTCTTAATTACAAGCAAATTCATTTCACTCAATTCTACCTTAACCAATGCCAACAAAAAACGAATAATCAGAAGAAAAGCGCCACCTATTGGGCAGATAACAGCTAAACCTATTTAGCGAAGGCACTCACCCCACAATCAACATGCAACGATGAGGCATTTTTTGTTGATCATTCAAGAGTGAAGGTATAACACTGATGATCAATTCACAGCAATTTGTCTCATTCCTAAGGTGCTTAATATTAATATGAGAAAAAATATGTGTATATGTACTGTACAATGCTACAGCATTTAGTAGGGATTTACTCCTGAGTATTGGTCTCAAATAAAAAAAAATTAATATACTAATACAGAAATTTTTTCGTGAAAAAAGGGGTTATATTTGAAATCAATGACGTCATAGTAGTAAGAAACATGTGATAAAAATCAATAATTAGACAAAAATTGCCATTATGTTCTGCAGTGTAATTAAATGATGCATGATTTTTATAAAAAAATTTTAATTGTACAAAATATTTTAACTCTTTGTGCAATCAAGTATAACAAAAAAACCTTACATTTTCCAATATTTTATAAATTACGCCAACTTTGCACCCATCAAACCATACTGTTTATGTCTTATGGATTTTATAATTTTTGTAGAAATAGTCATCATCCTAAAATTAATTTGTTTATTATTTTTTACGTCCTTATTTTAATATTCTCTGGCATTACATTTTTGTTTGATCGATAAAATAATAAACAATGCGTGTTAGTTTGCAATATCTTTTATAAAGCAAATATTAAAAAAAAAAATAAATAAAGAAACGAAATATATTTTCTTTTAAATTACAAAAAAAACAGAATTTAATTTCTATTGAAGGTATGTTTTAAAGAATAGCATTAAAGAATATTTTTTTCTAAAGATTTAATCTGTTTCTTTAAACAACACAAAACGAAATGACAAAATGTTTGACTTTTTTAATTTTAATTTGATTTTGTGGGAAATTTTATGATTTAAAAATCTTTTTCGTTTTCTTTTTAAGTTTTATCATCGTCATTGTCATCTTGACAACTAAAAGACTTCGTGTGGTTCTTTGTTAAATGATGGCTGGTTCATTTGTTGCTTTTGTTTGAGGGCTTTTATATATTTCTTCTGATTGAACTTGATTGAACATTTATTTGTTTTATTCTTTCTACTCTTTTTATAAAGTTTTGTTTTTTTTTTCTAAAGCAAAACAGTGTGACGGTGTGTTGTAAAGGTTTTAGAATTAATCTTTTATTTATTATTATTTTTTTTTTTATTTTAAATTTCTATAAAATTATAAGTCTTCATAAAAAAATCTACTTAAACATTTTATAATTAAAGAAAAGAAGAAAGTTAATGAAAGTTCAACTAAATATGAGGTAAATGGCTTTCTAATTTCTTATCAATAATAAAAGAAAAGGAAAAAAATCAATACAGGTATCGCTTGTATATCACAGTACAATTCGATTTTGGTATAAAGCAATTAAAAACAAAATAAAAAAATTAGTTTTCCATACAACGCGAAATTTTAAATCAACGGGGGGATGCGTGGTATAGTGGTTAGAGCGCTCGCACAAAAACTCAAAAGGCTAAGGTTCAAATTCCAGCAAAAGGTGAACAATTAAAAAGTTAGTTTGCGGTTTTTTTTAATTTTTCATACTCTAAATGAGTGGTAAGTTGTATTCCTAAAATTTCTCCTTTGCTAATAGCAGAATGTATTGCATTTTACACCCTATATATATCGAGAGTGCTGATAATGCCCCGTACAACAGTTGACTTTTGTTTATTTATAGGGCTACCAGACGAAATTTGAGAAAAAAAATTGTTTCTACTCGTTATCGAATTTTAAAGCTATTTTCTCCATTATTTTGTTTAATAAACATAAGGAAACTTTATATGTTATGTTTATGATATACATTAAGTTGCGTACCGTGTTATAAAACTGTTTTAAGAAACCTTCTTATAAAAAAACCTTTAACATTTTAAGGCGACAAATCAGCAATCTGGCAACTCAGTGTTTATATTTATGTATTTATTTGGAAGCAAAACGAAACAAATTTCTGAACTTTATTAAATAAAACCCAAAAATATGGAGGTAGGTGTATCTATTTTTTGTTATAAAAATGTTTTATATCTCAATTATTAGATTCGTGTTCGTCATCTGATAAAGAGGAATTAATAAATTTATTTCAACGGAGTGATCAGTTAAAAACAGTGCATTCCCTTTTTTAATCTTTGTATTATGTGCTTGTTAAAAAAATTAATAACATTATCACAAGGTTGATCACACATTTTATTCATATACCTTCTAACAGAGTGGTATTTTTGTTGTAGAAAAGAAAACACCATAAATATTGTAACGAAATTCGGTGACATACACTCTATGCCCAAAATTTGCTAAAACAATGTATGGTATGAACCAAGCGATAAGCCGAAATTCTCTGCAACTTTTATATTATTATTCGACGATTCTACATAACAATTTTCTTCAATTTATAACCATTTTTATCGGTTTTCGATAGGATGGACCTTCCCCTTGACCATTTTTCTGACTCAGAGTACAATCACCATATGACACTCAACATTTCAAATGCCTTTGACTACTCAATTTCATGTTTTACACAACATTTTATGCAAATTCTTGAGACCCAAAACACGTCTAACTGTTATGCATGTCCCCAACAAACTCAACTGAGAATATATGTATGTATGTATGTTCGAGATAAGTATACCAACACAGAAGACAATCTCTAATTAAATGCACGTATTCCGTGGTCTAGTGGATAGTGTGTTGGCTTACTAAGACATGAGCCCTGGGTTCGACACCCAGCTCCGACATCTTGAAAAAAAAAGAAATATGAAAAAAATATTTCTTTCGGTGACTACCTCTCAGCAGTCTTCTGGCAAAAGCTCTGAGAGTAATTAATTGCCATGAACAAGCTTCTCAAGTCTGTCGTTCGGAGTCGACATTAAACTGTAGGTCCCGGTACTCATGGGTAAAAATTTACACACACAACATGAGTGTTGCGAGAAGCTAGGCCGTAATCCTGACACAGGCTTGTAAAGGCCAGTTACTAAAAATGTCAACAATTTGCACGCGTTGCTTTGATGTAGGTCGATTCATATTGAAATTTTAAAGCAAACTTAACAAAAAGCAACTATCAGCTATTAAGTGGGTGGTCCAATGAAGCAGTGATGCCAACTCAAACTTGTGACACTCTATAAAAAAACACTTTGTACTATTATTTTAATAGTTTGAAAAAAAAAATTAATTAATAAATACAGTTTACAGATCTTCAACCGCGATCAGATGGTAGGGATCAGGTCTGTTCTTGGTGGTATTTTATTTGGCTTCATTTGGAGAGCGTAGAAGTTTTATTTGAGCATGGTTTCAGGTCTACTCATTTATATTACGAATAATGATTGAGCTGGTTTTTGTCTGTGGACGATTATGGTTAATCGCTCATCTTCGGCGATCGGACAGGTCCTGACAATTGAGCAGAGTTAATCATGAGGGTCATCAATATTAAGTAAATAGTGTTTACCTTTGGGCATAATAATACTGGGAATAATAATAATAATAATATGGTATAGGTACTTGTGTATATTAAAAATTCTATATCTCCGTCCTTTTCGATTTAATTTAATTTAAATCTTAATTATGCCAAATTAATCATTTCCCAAAGCTATCATACTCTGGACCCTAATGGGTTAACAATTTAAAATTACAATTTATCTAATTAACAGTATCAAGTGTTTATTTAGTGTCATATTAAGTATTTATTATTTTAGATATCTTTAAATATATATTCAAGCCCTCTTAATTAGTTTGTTTTCTCTTACACTAAACTCCTAATAAATAATTTGTTGCGCCCCACACCTTAGAATGCTAAAATTAAAAAAAAATGTCCATATATGTACAAGTATATTCTAAAGTTTAATTGTTCAATTAGAAATTAATAAGCAATACAAGAAGGTTGATTTCAAGACATTATAATATGATTATAGTGAAAAATTAAAAATAATATTTAGCTGGTGACTTCTTGTTGATAAAAATAAGAGACAACAGTTGTCAACATTTAACACCTACAGCTTTTAAATTGATTCATTATTGTAAATGAATAAGAAATTATAATAAAATAATTAAATAAAGTGTAAAAAATTATTTAATTTAATTTGTAATATTGAAAGTCAACAAGTATAGAAAATATGCCATAATAAATTATTCTTGAGTAAAAAATCAAGACATACATACATATGTATGTACTTATATATGACTGAACTTTTGCTAGTGGTTCAAATTCCTGAAGTTAAGTATTCGTATTAGAACAAAAAATTCACACGAAAAAGTATCTCTATTCTCTTTGGTGAACAGAGTTGTTCAAATGCGTGTAAAAACAATAGTTGGTTTTAAATGATTTTTTATTTTTTTTCAAATTCATCGTCGTTTTTATGGCAACCATTCATATTTAATTTTTTTTTTTTGTTTTTTAAATGACAAGTTAAAGTCAAGTCGAATGGAAACTCAGTATATTTGTATGTAATTAATATGGTATTCATATAAGAAATAGAAATGAAAAACAAAAAACCACTAAACAAAGTATATATTTTTTGTATAATTATAATTAAATAATGCAAAAATAAAATATGAAAACCGAACAAAAATTTAAAACCCGCAATTAAGTGATGACATTGAAGATAAAACAAATCTTATTTTAAAACTTGTTAATTAAATTGTAAAAACTAAAAACGATTTTAATGCTAAAAAAAAGAAAAATGCTAAAAAAAAACACAAATTTTAATCTTTAGGGTTATAATAGAAAAAATTAGAAAACCAACATATTTTTAGGTCGTCGTCTTCTTCCATTTCTTCACAAGCTTTTTAAGCTTGATTAATTGATGCTTTAAAAAAATAATAATAATGAACTTGCTGATGAGAGGATAAATGCTTTTAATAGTATCTTTCTTATTATTAAAAAAAAAACAAATTTCGTTAAGTCATAAGCCACTGTATTAGAAAGCATTTTACAATAACAACATTATGCTTGTTGAAATCATATTTAATAATAGCTTCTAATAACTTCAATGCATATTTAATTGTTAATACTTAGATAGTGATTGATTTGAACTCAATTACGTAGAAGCTACAGGTCGTAGTTAAAAGTTGAAGAATTTTAATCATAGAACACTACACTAGCATTGTTTGCCTTAAACGTCTGTGAATAGTTCTTGTGGACATTTGATTTAAACTTGTTAAGATCGTAACTGACAGGAAAAACGCTCTCGGGAAGATTGTTCCACAAACAAACGGTACGGCCAAAGAACGAATTCTCTCTATAATGCATTATGCGATTCACTGGACAATCAACCACAAAAGGATGTGATCTGAGAGAGGTACGCGTAGTCCGCAAGAATACGCGACCACCTGGAATCAAATCCAATCTTTCACGTGAACAAACCACAAACAACTGATCCCTCTTTTAATGTTTCGGCTTAGCCTCTCGCAGCATCTTTGTTGTGTGTGGTAATTTTTATCCATGAGTACCGGGACCTACAGTTTGAAGTCGATTCCGAACGATAGACTTTAGAATGTTTTTCATGTCAATCAGTTACTCTCAAATCTTTTGCCAGAATACTGCTAAGAAGTAGTCGCCGAAAGAAGTATATTTTTTTAAATTTTTTTCATTTTCAAGATGTCAGATCTGGAGTTTGAACCCAGTTCTTATGTCTTCGTAAACCAAAACATTAACCACTAGACCACGGCGACTGCTTTATATAGGTATCAATAAAACTGAATTTGTAAAAAAAATTTACTTTCTAACCTCAAAATTTCACACCGTATATATGTATGTAAGTACAAGCATTACAAGGTAGCCCTAGTCTGGAATGGTATGCAACGGTGTTACATTGCAACTCTGTCACTCTGTATAAGTATATCGTAAAAAAAATGCAACACGTGTTTATCAATTTATCACATTTTTCTCCTCTTCTTTTTGTATATATTTTTTTCAGTGTATAAAAAGTAAACTTAATAGGTTTTGTTGTATTTTTGGTAAATGTTCTTTATAAGAAAGTGAAATTGAATTTAGATGTTTTTTTACTACTTACAAGATTTCGTTTACTTTTCTAGATGCGCTCGCGGAAACGAGAACTAATTAAAACCAAGGGAGTTTATGGTAGTGAAATTTTTCACTTTACCGATTATTAAATTTCATTACAAAAGTATAAAATTTTACAATATTAACCAGTGTTATTTTTTACACGCTTGAAAGTTAAATTATTTTGTTATTTGAATTATTAAAATATAAAACTAAAACAAAACTATATCACGAGAAAATAATGGTGGTGATTTATTTTTTTTGTCAAATGTTATGGATTTCCAGGGGATAACATAAAAGTTAGTAAAACAATCAGCCTTATTACGGTTATCGAAAATGTTCTTCGACTCTAGTCGTATAGGTACTCGAATTTTTTTCTTTGTGGTACTACGTAAAATTTTCGACTACAATAATTTTGTAGTAGAAAAAAAAGAAAAGGGTGACAAAAAATGTTAAAAATAAATAAATATTTATAAAACAGTCTGTTAAGAACTGTCATAAATAGCAATAATAATAATAGATTTGGCGGCAAACAAAAATACAAACTTCAATTGTTAAAAAAAATTTACTGTTTAAAAAAAATCTTTAATTCTTATAAAAAAAAAAGATTTAAAATCCTGACTTTTGCTTTATATTTGTCCTCTGATGATGAAAATAAGAAGACAGTGGCTGAGCTGAATACTTTTTATATTTTTAGCTTATTTTTTATTGGGCTTACATTTTTCTTCTTAATTTTATGTTGTCTGCGGGCATACTTTTTTATTTGTTTTAAGGAATCTTTCACCTCTTTATATATTAATAAGTCTGTTTGAACTTTTAACTGTTGTTCAATAAGATCTTGCTTAGCGGAAACATTTTTTGTAGCCTTTCTTCGAATATTTTTTTATGTAATATTTCATCATTTTCACCTATTTCAGCAGAAGAAGTATTTCTAATTGCCTTTGAAGAATTGATACCTATTTTCTCGCCATCGGGACTAGTATGCTGTTCAATTGTAGCAAATTAGGACCAGCTTCTTTTACCGGTGTCAATGTCTATTGTGTTTGAGTCTCCGCCCGTTGCACGACATTCAGTTTTGTTATTAAAAACTTTATTTTTTTAAATTGCATTTGTAGTTCGCCAACACTCGTCCATTCAGGCCCTGTACGAGGTGATACTTATATGATATTTTCTCCTATTCTGCCTTTGCGTATGCCACTTTGCGCTAATGCCATCTTTTTTCCAGTAACTTTATAATTTTTTTGAACTGTTTCTTTGTAGTTATTTTTATTCTAGAATTATATTTATTGCAGAAAAACAGTTTGTATAAAGTTTATTAACAAAAATTCTTACTCTTTTGATGCCTTCATAACTTATAAATTCCTTTTCTTTTTTGTCGAATGAAGTAAAATGGACGACTATTTTTTCCACTCTTGAGAGTCGATATCGAGAATCGTAGTACAAAAATTGTAAAAGATTTTTATGAACTTCGAGAAACGTAGTACCAAAGTGTAAAAACGAGAAGTTTAAAGCTCGAATACGAGAATGGTAATAAGGCTAAATGCTTAAATTGTGATATCAGAGTCATATGCATTAAAATATAATTCACGTTATAGAGCTTCCTGAGTTTGTTAACGTTACAGAGTAGTCATATTAGACGGTGTTCACGTTACCGTTAGTGCACTGTATTTTTATTATTGGGACCTAAATCTTATAACAACTCGTACATATACTTTTATATCAGAAGATGTGATTTAAAATATTTTTCTTTTCTCGTTTACACCACTTTGCTAATTTAATTATTTTTACTGTGCTCTTTTTCAGAATGAAATCCATGATTTGGAAAGATGTAATAGCAACAAAACAGCTCAACAGCAACGGCAACAACAACAACAGACTGGAAAAGAAAACCCAAATTGTATTACCAACAGTGATGGTCCTTTAATACTACGAAGAGCCATGGATTGTTTGCCTTTGGCACATGGTGTGGCTCCACATCATCCCCACTTAATGGCTTCTAGTAACACCGTTAATGTAACTGTAGCACCACCATCAGCTGTAGTAACAGCTTATCCACATCACCAGCATCTCAATCTAAATCATCACCATATTTTAAGTCATCATTTGCCGTACAGTAATAATTATTCTACGGGCCTTCACCATACAGCAACGACAGCAAATAGTCATCATCACGTTCCACATCATCCACACCTCAATATACACAGTGAACAAACGAAATCGTTGCAAGAGTTACAACATGAAGTTGGAGCGCTGTTGGAATTTCGTGATTTAGTGATAGAAACATTTCCCGATCTCAAGCAAAAAATGGCTTCCATTTCGTCGGCAGCCTCTAACTCATCGTCGACGATTGGTGGTAGCAGTAGTGGTGGTGGTGGTGGTGGTGGTGGGGGTGGTAGTGGCGTTGGGCCTAATGGAAATATTCACTCATCTTCAAATGTTAATAGCAGTGCTTCTACCATACCCTTAACTAGTGGTGGTACATTGGTAACACGTCGAGAATGGGAACCTGGCATTAGGGTTAAACGTAAAGTATCTCAGAAGGAACAACCCGCCGCCATTGAGTCAACATCATCATCCTCTCTGACTAGAAGTCGCAGTAATTCCCATAGTGGTAAAAAAGAGCCAAAGAGTAACAGTGGTGGTGGAGCAGCTGGTGCCACCACAAGTGGTGGTGAGAGTAATAATAATGGTAGTGTAGTACAGGATTCTGGCTTTTCCACAGAGACAAGTTCTTCGAAAGAGGGTCATAGTGCGTCCTCAACAAATGGTGCTTTAACAGTAAGTTCTCTTCTCTTCTCTTTACATCACATTATTCTTTATTATTAACGGAACAATTTTTTTGTTGTTTTTTTTTGCTAGGGCGCCATTGCTTCAAATCGTTTATCCTGTCCTGAATCTGATGATGAGCTTTTAAATCTCCTCGATGTTATTCACCGCAAATCAAACCGTTTACGAGAAGAAGTGGAACATTTGCAAAATTACGAACGTCAACACTTACAGTCGGGTTCAAGAACTACTAACGAAGAAGATCAAACTGATGTAGCCAATACCACCTCTAGCGCTGAAGTTGTTACTGGTCTTTCGAAATCTAGCAGCAATAGTGCCAATACAGCTTTAACACCAAAAACTTTCCGTGAACATGTCGAGCGTCTAAATAAAGAAGACTTGCAACAACTGCGTAAAGAACGTGATCGTTTATTAGACAAATTGGCAGAAATGGAGGCTGAAACTTTAACCGGTCGCATAAAAGCGGCTAAAATGAGTGAGCAAATGGAGGAACTAATAAATGTTAAAAGAGACTTGGAAGAACAGCTTAAGCTAGCCATGCAACAAAGACTGGAGTTAAATTCAAGAGTGCAACAGCTTCAGCTACAACAGCAGCAAAATAAAAGTTCTATCAGGTATAAAATCAAAGCATTCGATCATCCTTTTGAATTCTTCTTGAACATTTACAACGAATTTTATTTCAGCCAATCGGATTTCTCTAGTAGTCCTCGTACATTTCTTTCCTCTTCGGCTAACACAGTTTTATCAACTGTTAGTGCAAACGCATCTAGACAAAATACATTCCAGCCGGTGGTTGTTGATCAGCAAACACAAAACGCTTCTACAACAGCAACTGTCGCACAGCCTCAAAACCATTTAATACCATTCCATCAAAGCATTGGCAGTGATAATCAACGCAATTCTCAACAGCAACAAGAGATATGTTTACCCGATCAATTGGGTCGTTTGGATGGCATTGTAAGTACGCCAGGCGATCGCAATGCCAAATGTAGAGTTACAGATTCCAAGCGTTTTGCTGCTATACTATTAGAGACTAATGTAATAGAGTTACGAAGACATTTACTAACTTTAACTGTAAAAAATCAGGTAAATTTCGGCATTATACTTCCTAGTAGCATAGTATTAATTTTTTCCCAAATCTATTACAGGTTTTAATGCAAAAACTTGATCAGGCTTCAAAAACAAAAGGTCATTTAGTTAAACGTTTAGACAAGTCCAAAGAAGATGTTGAAGATTTAAGATTTCAGGTATGGCATACGCACGTACATATAAATGAAGCAATTTTATAAATGAAATATTTTTAATTGCAGCTTGAAGAAAAGAATATCGAATTAGAAGGTACTAAAGCCCAACTTCGAGTCTTAGAAACGAGACTGCATTCAATAACACCTAGCAGCGGTGCTGCTACCAATTCCTATTTACACTCGCAAAATGACTATGAAACAAATCGTTCTTCAGCCTCTACTACCTTAATGCTAAGTAGACGTGGTGGTGGCGCTTTAAACATGGATTCAAGTGATATACGCTCCTCAACACCCATATCATCACCAGCTAACAATCAAAATGGCCAAATGCCTCAGCCCATAACTATGCAAATATCAACACCAAGTATGAAAGCCATGACTCACTTACCCATGGATGATATGCAACATCACAGCAGTAGTACTGAATCAGCCCATGAACATGATATTTCTCATCATGCTAACCAGGATGCCATGACAACAACAAGTCAAATCCAGACGAAATTAGAAAATGGTCGCAATGCTAGGCAATCGATTATGAGTGCAAGTGTGGGTGGTGTATGTCCTTTTGAGCAACAGCTTCAACAACAACAGGTGGCTGCAATTCGTAATCAGGTTCAGGCCTTAAAAAAGTTCAGTGGAATAACAACCACAAAGCCAAGCAAAATACCATTGCCAGGCAGTAAAGCAGCAGCCTATTTTGCAGGTAAGTTTTTTTTTACCATAATTTTGATTAAAATTTTACTAGATTATATGTGGGTCCGGTTTGGAAAATACTGTTTCAGTCAGTGTATGGTAATTAAAATAAAATAATAAAAACTATTAACAGTGAACTCGCGATAATGTGAACTAATTTTTACCAAATCAGTTCATATTTTCAAAACTATTCACGATTTCAAATGTCAAATTTTGAACATTCTATTTACACTCAGAAATAATATTTCAGTAAAAAATGTGAAATTAGTATTCCAAGCAAATAATTTATTGATTAAAAAATTTTTTTTTAAGATTTCCCAACTAAAGGTATGTAAAGTTCGAAATAGTAACGAGAAAAAGTGTTCACGTTTTACCCTTTCGAGTGTTCACGTTTTCGCGAGCTGACGGTATATTGTATATGCATATACGGTTATATTGTGATTATAGAAAAAATCAGAACTTGTTTCAACACTATCAAATCACATTATCGTGACGACCAATTAACTTCATCATGATAACACAGCCATTAAATTTTTCACGCAAAAGAGTCATTGTTTCGTTGGCTGTGTGGCAAGTGCCACTATCTTGTTGAAATCACATATCGTACAGGTTTATATCCCCAATTTGGGGCACTAAAAGTCAGTTATCATCTGGTGCAATTGAACACCATTTATGCTGATTGGCCAACCTAATCTTCGAAGAAGTACGGTACGATAGCGCCGCCAGCCCATTAACCGAACCAAACAATCATTCTTTGTTAAGTCATTGGTTTTTCAATAAGTACGTCGTTTTAAAATTGCTCCCTCGCCAAGAATATGTTAAAAACGGTTTTTTACTGCACAACTATGTATCTATAGTCCGGGCGATTAAAAAATTTCAGGCAGTTCCTAAAATTTTCGAACAACGATTTCATTGATAATTTTCCCTTCCACAAAGCAGGGTTATTTACAAAGAAAATGCAAACTAATTTATCTTTTCTTCGGTGGCAGAAACATTTTATTAAAAAGGCAAATGTAACCACAAATGCGGCCATCATTAAAATTTACAGACATACTCGTATGCGTAACGAGAAGATAACAGCTTGTTTTACACAATGACCAAATAGCTCTTAAACAAAATATCGATTCTGCGTAGCAGCTGGTTAGCATAGAGTTTATTCAGAAAAATTATTTTATACGGTCTCCCAATTTATATGTTTTTAAATTTCGAATTGTATGTATTCAACTTAATTTCGAAATGAGAATTTATTCTATTTTATTCTAATATTGAATCAGGTATGTGTTATTTTGCTATGTACGAGTATTTTATTTATTTTTAACATTTAGCAGATCTGCCCTATTAGAGAAACAAAAATGTACATTTTTATTTTGGGGTCCTATACAGAAAAGTGTTTTAGGGAAGTACTTTGTATACAAACGATCCGTAATGATAACTTTTTCTCTCTTTTTTTAATTTCGAAACTTACTTAATATCTAAAATAATTATTTTGTATAAAACCTTAATCAACTGTATGGTCTTTATACACTCAAAATTAAAATTGTTTGCTGTCTTACAGGTAAACCACCGTCGGGACGACCCTCAACAGCTGGTCGTTCCCCACCGTCAGCCAATATATCAGGTTCTTCTAGCAGATCATCTCTCAGCAGAAGCACCGGTAATCTTTTGTATTCTAAATCACCAAATAGCCTAAAAAGGGCCGACTCAGCACAAAGTATACGCAAAGATAATAACAATTTATCTTCGCTAAGTACGAATACCAGTCGAAGTTCTACATCATCATCTATACCAATGGCAACCACTCCATATGGTTTGGCCTCAAAGTCATACGTTAGCGGAGGCAGTAGTGGTGGTGGTGGTAGTTCAAACAACAATAACACATCAAATAGTCCGTCCTCGAGAGTTTTACAAAATTCTCCTTTACCAAAACCAAAAAGAGAATCGTTATCGACAAAAGTTCGACATATGGATTCATTGTCACGAGCTTATCACCAACAACAGCATAATTATTCCAACATCAGTAATGCTAGTGATAATACGCCCACAACAATAGGGCAAACAAATGCAACACCAACCAAAACCACCACCAACACAACTCCAAATGGTGGTAATGGTGCTGGCAGTTATTTGATTAACAGTACGCCAAAAACATCAAATATAGCAGCTCAACTTACCTCTTCATTACGTAAAGATTTACAATTAGGTTCCAGTAATTGTAATCATCCAGCGCCATTTCAACGTAGAACTACAGCTTCCTCGCCGCTGCAAAACAATTCTCCTAACAATACAAATGCTAATCGACGTTTTGGTAGTGCTTCAGCACAAAACGTTCGAGCCAATAGACTGGTGTTGTCGTCTAGCCAGGATGGTGATGCTCAACATAATAGCAATGTAAGTGGCAATAGTGTGACTGCAGTTGGTATTTTAAGTACTACATCAACTCAAAGTGGTAGCGGCAATAATGGTGGCGCTGCTAGTGATAGCGACAGTGGCAAGGTACGCACATTAAAATCAACATTTTTGGGTTGGCTTAATAAAATCTAAAAAATCTAAAAAAAAAAAACAAAATAATAATAAGAAAATGGCAAAATTTAAATAAACAGAAACTGTTTTAATTCGTAAATAAAAAATATTTCTTAAAATTTTATTTTTGTTTATGGATAGAAAAAAAAAAACATTATCAAAAACCATTAATAACATTTAACAACATTTGCTCTGTAGTTTGTTAACCCACATGTGTGTGTGTAACTTGTTCCCATTTCAGTTTTGGTTTGAAATTGTACATTTTGTTACTTTTGCGTACATTTTATTTGTGACATGCAAACACAATCATCACTCACTCAATACAAAATTGTTAACATACTGACAGACATGCATACACGCATACATATTATACAATAAATACTGCATTATATACATACATACATATAGAGAACTAATAATAATTTTTATAAAATTAATCATACGCCCTCATTTATAACAAAAAATTAAAAAAAAAACACAAAATTCAGAAAAAAGTTGGAGAAACAACTGCTAATAGTAATCAGCCTGTTTAGCAAGAAATAATGCTTTATGATGATAAGATTTTAAATCATGTTTTTTTTTCATATTTATTGTTATTAAAAGTTATTTATACTTATAAGGTGTTCAATTTAAGGCAAACGAAACAAAAATTTTATAAAAGATTTTGTTTTTCTACTCTCACACTTTAACAACTAATCACTGTTTTTATTTCATGTGAATTAACACACTGTAAAACTTTTCATAATCATTTATATAGTCATTATATTACGTTTTATATGATATATAATATACATAAATGTATAAATTTTTTATTTTATAAATATACTCGTATACAGTATGATTATTGTTATTATTAATACTTATTTTTTTGTTTTTGTGTTTGTATAAATATAAAAATAATTACATTTAAAATAAATTATTCATAACTAAAATACATATTAGCCTTAAAAAACAAAAAAAAAAAAAAAAACTAAAAACAAATCATTCGACAATTTACCAAATCATTATATTTAATCCTACTTTCTCAGATCTACAATGATATTAATGACTTCCTTTCTTTTCATTTGAAGATTTGTTTTTGTTTTTTCTTCTTCTTTTTAATTTTTTTTGTTTGTTTAATGTTAAGCTAAAACTTTAAGAGAAAAACAAATAAATAAATAAATAAACCAGAGAAATTTAACAATTATAATAAATTTTTTTTATTAAAAAACAAACAATCATAAACCATCATGTTTATTTTATTTCAATATTTGTTTTGTTAATTAATCGTTTGTGTTTGTATAAATAATTTATTTTAGTTTTAATTTTTTGCTTTATAACGAACGCTTGGTGACATTGTGTATTTTCCGTAATAAATTTATTTGGCCTTTAAGCAATTGTAAATACATACATACATACATGCATACTTTTAAATGTACATACATCCATAACATCTATTTTTGATTTTAATTCGTGGTTTGGGTTGCTCTCTATTTAATAAAGCAAAACTACTTGAGGTTTTTTGGCTGGAATCTTCAATTAATATTTCTGCATATATGATAGAAATATATTTCGATTGAATTAAAATCAGAGTAGGAAAATAAACAAAACGCCACGTTTGATCTCATTTTGTTTTGTTCTTTACAATGAGTTAAACGAAAACAAAACAAAAACAGTGAGAGCGATTGTCCCATTTAGTTTTGTATATTGTTTTTGTTTTTAGCACTACAAATACACTAACTTAAATGTGCGTAGGTACAACAAAAAATTAATGAGAGGAAAAAGAAAAGAAGAAGAGAAAAAGAGCAAATTATACGAATTTAACAGAATAACAAAGCAAACACAATGGCAAAAAACCAATTCTTTTCGTTTGCGCTCTTTCTGATTTAGAAAGTATTTGTTTTGGTTTTAAAAGTTTATGACTTTGTGGTAACGTTTGCAAAATGTTTTGTTTGTTTGCCCACTCTGATTAAAATCGAGTGATATTTTAAATTGCTATAACTTGCCAATCCGAAATGTTTCGGAATTCTTTCTTTCACACATCACCTTAATGATTATTCCACCTACTTTGTTGATTAATAAAATTTTAACATTTTTCAATCAGATGAGTTTTATAAAATTTTGAAAATACAGACGATTTCGAATGAAATCGTTTTACATCATATACTGGATAGTGTCTTATTAAAGAGGACAGTTTACACTATAATACTGTGTACATATTCCGATATGTAAAAAAATTAAAATAAAAAGTATAATAATGCCAACACAATTTGTTTTAAAGTTAAAAAGTATATATTTTTAATAACATTTCTAAACATTCTGAATTTATGAGAAATAAAATCATAAAAAAATAATTTTCATTTCATATTAAATGGTTACATCGCCTCTAGAATTGTAAAGGTATTGAGTATTTGGGTATTGAGCACTCAATACTTGGAGCTTTTTTTAGGGTACTCTATACCCAATATGTAGTCGTCGTGATCTAGTGGTTAGTGTGTTGGCTTATTAAGACATGAGCCCTGGGTTCGACATCCAGCTCCGACATCTTCAAAAAAAAGAAATATGAAAAAAAAAATATTTCTTTCGGCTACTACCTCTCAGTAGTCTTCTGACAAAAGCTCTGAGAGTAACAAATTGCCATGAACAAGCTTCTCAAGTCTGTCGTTCGGAGTCGACATTAAACTGTAGGTCGCGGTACTCATGGATAAAAATTGACACACACAACATGAGTGCTGCGAGAACCTAGGCCGTAATCCTGACACAGGGTTGTAAAGGCCAGTTATGTATGAATGTATGTCTATACCCAATAGTAGTTAAGACCATGATACACAATCATACACAGTGGTACGATTCATTCACAAGAAAATCTTATCGATTTCTGTCACACTTTTAAAAGTCGCATCAAAATGGCCACATTAGTGGCACACAAAATAAGATGCAAAGCATATGCAGAGCTTAACAATAATTAATAATAGTATATGTACTGTCCTTTCCAAAATTCCAATACAATGTACAGCATTCAGTAGGGGTTTACCCCTGAGCATTGGTCTCAAATAAAAAAAAAAAAAAAATAACATCTTATAAAATGCAACCCTAATGTCATGAAGGAAATAATGTTAATGAATTTTTTTAAAAAATTATAAAAAAAATCTGTCATACAAATGCATTTCTATGCCACACTGTTATACTTTTTAACACACACGATTTTTTTGACAAATCGTACCACTCGATAGGATAGTGTATCACTCGCTGCCTTTACTAGGAAGATCGATTATGCGACATTACCAATTTGTAATCAACCGATTTAGTTAAATTTTTGTAAAATAACCGGTTAAACTGTTGAGGATTTAATAGCATAATATTGAAATGCAAGTGGAGAATAAATTATTTCCTGAGACCTTCTTTGAAGTTGTCAGATTAATAAAAAAAAAACAAACAAAAAAATATACACTTATGAGTCGGTTATGGATGGCAACACAACTGAATTACAAATTCCTATTATGTACAGCAGCTGTTTTCGGTTGCCATTATGACTATAGGCAACTACAAAAAAGTAAACAATTGCATTGATTTTTGTGGTGTGACTATTTTGAGGATTAAAAATTAAATAAGCCTTCAATATGATGAGCTGGGTGGATCTGTTTGTTGATGATAACAAAGAAGAAATGAAGGTAGTATCCATGAAATTACTGTCTGCACTGTAAGTATAGAAATGGATATGATAATAATATACTTATGAATGTGTATTTACAACTTATAACTTTAAGGAATATTTATGTATGTATGTCTTCTTAAAGATCCTGTCAGCCACATGGTAGAGATTTTATAAAAAGACAGTTTAAAAAGTATGTGCGTCTTTAGGGTTTTATACAAAAGGCAATTTTCAGAAATCCCACGGCAACGATATTAATTTGGGAATGGCTCAATCCACGTTGTCTGTGGTATAATTTCATAAATAAAATCAAAAATTATACTTACTTTTTAGTTGTTGACACCTTATGACTCGTACTTATACAGCAGCCACAAATATGCAGTTGCTAACATATTGATGTTTTCTCACTATATTTAATATTACTATCGTACCCTGAGCCCTATGTAAATTTGTCTGTAGTAGCTCGAAAGAGTCCATCATTTGTGCTATTGGCTAACACCATTATAGTCCGTTGGACTTCTTTCTTTGAGGTTATTTGAAAGAAAAGGTGTACGTCTATAAGTCAGCAACAATTCAAGAGCTAAAGGATGAGATAATTTGGCACATTTACGGCATAGAACCTCAATTATGCCTCATCGTCATCGAAAATTAGAACCATGGAATGGAGGTGTGCCGCCGAATCCGCGGAGGCCATTTGATCGATAGTTTGTTTCATACATAATTGAACCATACCAAATTATCATAATAAAAAGAAATGACAATCACTTCCGAAATAATTTGTGTTTCACCACCCTTTAGAATGTGTGTTGAAAACGTAACGTTTGTTAGAACATGCGAGTATATTCATGATTAATTTATTCTGCTTTTTGAAATTTGATTTTTGTTGTTAGATTTGTCATAACCAGATTTAAAATCTATTATGTAAGTGTATATGAAAAAAAAGTGTAAAATAAATATTTATGTAACTGGTGTACCATAAAAATGGACTTTAAAATAGTTTCAACATTTTTAAGTAATTCTTAAAATTGCATTAGAAGGAACATACATTGTATGTATTTAAGAGTCTGTTTATTTTGAGATGATAATTTAAAGCTGATTCATTTTAAAATTAATATATTCCTGTTACAGTATTCGCCGGTTAATTGCCCCACGCTTAATTGCCTTTCACGCTTATTTACTTCAATTTCTAAATCCCCATATTTTTTCTTACCATTTTCTAATAAAATTCCACGGGTAATTAACTTTCGCTTAATTACCTTAAATATATTTTCCCCAAAGAGAAATTTCCCCTAAAATTTCCTCGTTTAATTACCCAAAATAATTATTTACTAAAAACTGCAGCTTAACTCAACTATGTTTATATAGGCATAAAATGTCCGTTAAATTTACTTTCACACTTGTTTTTTTTAAAACAACCTTCCAATTAAAGTCTACCAAGTTTATGTATAAGTATAAAGTTACTAGCTTTTCATATTGATGGCAGTGTATACAGGCAATTAAGCATATTCGTTTAAATACCTCAAAGAGGTAATTAACCGTATTCGTTTAAATGCCTTCCAAGCATAATTGCTTAAAAATGTTGACATTTTTGTCGAAGCAATTATCCGTAAAATACTGTAGCAAAAAGAAAGAACTTGGTAAATTTTCCCAAATCCTATTATTATAACATCCTCTTTATCATTATGCACTCATAATAATCACTAATAAATATGTATTTTAAACACATTCGTTTGCATGACTACTTATACAACCTACACTCGTATAATGTTTTGTTCATTTCTTTTATACAATTTGTGTTAAATGTTTGTAACAATATTGTATTTTATTTGCAACAACTAAACTCTATTAATATATATAAATTTGTAACTAATTTTTCTATATTTATTTTTTTATATATTTTGTTTTTTTTTTACAAATATTTTCTGTCTGTAACCCAATCAAACAAACAAACAAACATCTTCCCGTCTAATTGAAAATCAATATTCCCCTTTAAAAAACAACCGCAACAAACTATTTTGAACGTCTAAAACTACACAATGCAATTAAACAAAAATAAAAAACAAAAAAACATTGTCTCTATAACCATCATGTATCTTGTGTTCTGTTCTAAAAATAAAATTTTTAACACGATCACAGAGAATTTTAAAAATTTTAACAAATAAATAAAATACAATATTTTAAAAATGTGCATGTGAATGTGTCTAAAAATTAAAATAAGATTGAAAATAAAATCCCCGCTAAACAAAATAGAAGGCTGATTGATCAACAACAACAACAAAATATGTAAATGAATTGCACAGAGCATGCGTCTGGTTTTTGGAAAAACAAAACAAACAAAAAATTATTTTAATTTATGTATCTTTATGAGTAAAAAATTAAACCGAATTACATATACATATGTAACTGGCTGTGGGCTTTAATAATAAGAAAAAAAGTAAAAATGTAAAATAAACTGGAAAAGAAAATCATGATTAAGCCAAACGGATTAAGGATATTATATTACATATAACAAAACCCTCTTCTCCAGCAGTATAAAACAATATAACATACCAATATTATATAACAATATGGAGTTGGATCTACATACATACCTACTATTTGTGTGTTTGTGCTATAACAATTATATATACATACATATATAAAATACATACATATATTTAATAAATATAAATATAAATTATAAATAAAAAATATTAATTTATATAAATATTTGTACGTATAATTAATATACAATAATGGAGCTGCTCTAACCTACCTCTTCATCCATCAATGTTTTCTAAGCCATCATCATACTCGTATTGTTGTCATCATAATCTACTATGATCTGCTTATTTGGGCATATGATCTTCGTTTATCGTCATGATTTAGTTTTGTTTTTTCAATTGTCTCGTATTTCGAGAGAAAAAACGTTAAAGAAATAAATTAAACGGAAGTAATATTTTGGAAAGGCGACAAATATATGTAAATGAGTTGTTCGTTGGCCGTTTTATAATCCGTAAGTTTTTTCCAAAGTATTTTTTTTTTTCGCAAAACAATTTAGTTTTAATTTAATTTTAATCTTTTGATAAGTTTAGTCTAAAGCACCATCTTTCTTCTACCCCACTACCTCTTTCCTAAGTGTAGTTTGTAGTTTTTGGCTTTAAATATACAAAACCTTTTCACACTATCTCTTTCATTTAAAAATTCAATTTTGGTTACATTACTCTCACATTTTATTATTTTAAATTAGTTTAAGTTGAAATGGTAAGTTTTAGTCTAATTTGGTCCATTTTTTGTAAAAAAAAAAATTATTAAAAAATACTGGAATAATTTGTCAAAAATTTTTTCTTGTTCCTTGTAATCTAAATATGACGATGATACTCTTTATTATTAATAAAAAAGAAAAAGAAATTAGGCTTTAAAAGCATTTAAATTCGAATATTTCTATCTTAAGGGGCATTATATAATACACTATCAAATTGCTTAAAATCAAGCATGCATACATGCGAATGAAGCTTTCAGCATACACTATTAAATGCAATATACAAGCATTCATTTTGTGTTAAATTCTAAGAAGTAAGCAGTTAGTATCGGAAGAAAGAATTAGAGAATATAAAACACGAGAGGTTTTTTATATTAAAAATCTCCGAGGTGTGTAAATTCATCATAAAAACTCTTATACAAACTGTTTTATTTTTATCCTAAAAATTTATTTCATTTTAAAAATTTGCCTCAAAATTTAAAAGCAATACCAAATGAAATTATTTTCCGATACTGTTTATTCTATGAAATCGCCAAACAAAAATGAAGGTTGAACAACCACGCCATACAAATATCAGTCAGTTGCTTCCAGCATGAAAAAAACTAACAGCCTGTTTACAGAAGATTTGCGTCTTAAACCATTTGTCTTCTATGAACAGGCTGTACATTTTTGATTTTGCTTCCAGCATTGTAGGTGTTACTACTATGGCGTTCAAGCGGTTTGATAGTGGATTTACGCCTTTATTTATTAACAGCATTTTATTTTTCCCTCATAAAAGCTTTATAATGCTACTGAAAGCTTTAATTTTAGAATTCCTTTTTAATCCATTAAAATTTTGACTTTAATCTGCTTATTTAACTCTCCTAATACGAAAACCAAAATGTTGCTTAAAGCTTTTTTTACATTAAAAAGAAATTTTTATGAGCGCATTTTAAATAAAAAATATTTTAGTGAAAGATTTTACCCATTAAAATTTTACTCTTTCCCTTTGCTTAAAAATCTTTTATATTCTACTTAAAAATTACTTTAAATTGTGGTCAAGCTTTTAAGGCGATCTAAGAAGCTTTAAATGTGAGCTTTAAAAAAGCAAGTCTGTTTTTTTTACTTTTGGGTTAGAGCGCGGTAAAATGAGTATAAATCATAACTTCTATTAATAAAAGACAATAATACTCAAAATTACGGCATCGCAAGTAATCAAATATTTTTTAAACATGCTTACAAAAAAATGGTACTTAAAAAAATAAGCAACACTAATTCGACAACATTTAGTTTTCCATTAGAGCATAATTTTGTATTTTCGAAACAGTTGATTATCTGTTTACTTGCACTAAATAGTCCAGAGGAAAAATATGGACTGTCAAAAAAGACCACTCAATTGTTGAATTTTTGCATACGGAAAGGATTTTCCGTAAGATCAGGATCTCACAAGCGCTCAATTTAGAGTAAAGGAACAGACCTAATGTATATTATTTTGAAAAATAAAATTTATTATTTATGGTAGCTATGGCCATTCCATGGAAACCACAGAGCACATATGTACATACTCGGCACTTATCTTTAATGCATTCTACAAGCCGGTGCCTTAGAGCTTAACGTGTATTGAGTAGAGAACTATCATTATTGGCACCATCAGAGCAATAAAGCTAGGAGAGATGTTATAGGATAGATCCTACATCAGCAGAAGGCTGTACAAGAGAACTTCCATATATCGTCGTGCGGGAGTTTATATGCTCTATTCGCCATTTTATATATCTCAAGTTAATGATGCCACCAAAATTTTTAAAATTTGCAATCCTTTTTCGACTATTTATCTCCGAAACTCGACGAGATATCCGAAAACGGGTTGCAGACTTGAAAAATTTTGGGTCGAAAATCTAAAGTGGCATCATTAACTCGAGATTAGTATATAAAAAAATATGAAATGACGGATAGAGAAATGATATAGAGATATGCATATATATATACCTCTTTGATAATATAAATAGCGGCCATTTGCTTGCACTATTACAGTTTTGTTTATAATATTCTGATTTTAAGCAAATATTTTGTCTTTTTTAGTCCACTGGAATAGCATTTTGGAACAACAGTTTCCTGGGCGTTTTTGGAATTATTTTTATTTATGAAATTAAAAGAATTTTCAAAATAAATTCAATAGAACTGGATAGAGGCAAGTGTTTTACTGAAACACAAAAAATTAAACTTAAATCGTAAGTCTCATGAGTTCAAAAAACGACAAATTGTTTGGATTCCTGGAATACATTTAAAAGGCATTCAATTCATGTAATGATTTACAAGTAGTGAAAATGCCATTCTTTTTCCATTTTTAGAAATTGCTTAAAATCTCATGACGTTGCTGAACAAATAAAGACAAGACGAGTACAAAAAACGACTCATAAATAGGATTCAAGTTTTTTTTTCGTACTTACATGATATGGCATAGTGGAGGCTTTTGATGAATATGCTGAATAGAAACAAAGAAGTAATGAAGGTCTGCGGCGCATTTTGTACTATATAACTTCTGAGCAGGCAGCAAAATTTATTCACTATTGTGCATGGTAATTGCGAAAAAAATATACTTCAGCAGATTATTTCCATAAAATTTACAACAAGACAACAGTCTTATTTGTAATGCCAAAGTAGTAGAAATAGAAGAGGTATTCTTATTGTATTGGCCGCCTCACTGACTGTGCCTGAGTTTAGCGTATAATCGACGATCCGACAAGAACACCTAGGCCATCAAACGGTCCACTAACATTTATCTACATACTGACAAATCCCAAGCCAGTTTCGATAAAGAAGGGACTCACAGAACCTACCTAAACACCTAGTAACGAACTGGGTTTTATAAGCGACCAACTTAGAATTCCATTTTTTTTTAGTTTTGAAAGTATTTATCAAAATAAAGTTGTTGTCAAAGGTTGTTCATTTACATGTCAAAAAGTGTATTACAGACAAAAAAAAAATGTTTTATATTTTTTTATATCTACTACTACACTGTTTTTTTCAAAATTGCACTTCATACTAATTGTAGTTGATCAGGTTTTGGTTGACTAGCCATTTGACCTACTATACGGTTTTACTTATGAAAACTGAAAACACTTAAATTTTATTTTTGTTCGTAAAAACTCCAATTTAATTTTTTAATTCAAATTAAAGTATTCAAAATATTTTGGTTCATTACAAATATATACTTGTTTTAAACAGAGTAGGAAAATAAACAAAACTGAACGTTTGATCTCATTTTGTTGTATTCTTTACAATAAGTAAAACAAAAATAAAACAGAAACAGTGAGAAATATTGTCCCATTTTATTTTGCATATTGTTTTTGTTTTGAGTACTACAAATACACTAACTCAAATGTGCGTAGGTACAACAAAAAATGAATGAGAAGAAAAAGGATAGAAGAGTAAAAGAGAAGAAGAAGATTGAAACTTTTGCGAAATGTTTTGTTTGTTTGCCCACTCTGGTTTTAAATGCAATTCTACTATTGAGCCGTTTCAAAATGTATTTAATTTTTCGAATTTCGAATAGTTATCATTGAATGATGCTTATAATGCTGACAGTAGCATTTTTTATATAGCATAAGCATTTGCGCTTTTAATTATTTATATAAGTAACATCTGAAGGTACATTTTAAAAGGCTACCAAATACTAATAATTCCTATATAAATGTAAAAAATTATTCAAAAAAATTCAGTAAAAATTCCATCAAAATTTTTCGGAAGCTGTTGGTTATCTTTTAGAGTTACTAAAATACTTTAACCTTTTTTATTTATTTTTAATTTAATTAATTTAATTAAAATTGTGCACTAAACTACCTATATTTATTATAAAATAATTAATTGAATAATATTTTGTAAATATTTTATTTCGAAATAATGAAAACTAAATTATTTGTAAATACTTATTAACTTGTAATCGAAAGTAAATATTTTATTTTACATTTAAGTTAAAATATGTGTTTTGTTTTTATATGATTATTTTTTCTTTTTCAATTTATATACATACAAAATTTTTAATAATTAATTTTTTCTTCTTATCTTTTTTTTAATCCCTAATTGGCTTGTAATTTTTGCTTGCTTTCTTGGGGAAAAAACTATACTCAAAACAAAAACGAACTGCAGAATTTTTCATACGATAAAAATTGTGCAATTGATAAAAAGGAAATCAAATCGGGCCTAAATCAATACTTCGAAAAGGTTCTATTAAGTCCAACGACAAAAGAAACCACAATACACAACAAAGAATATTTAACAGCTTTACCAAAAATTTGTATTTCAAACCGTAAAGTCACTTTAAGTCAATATTTTGAGAAAGAGTTGCTAGAGGAAACTTCAGCCGCAGATCGTTGGCAAGAATTGGATGAAAATAAAGATTCTATATTGGAGAACAATAATGAAGATGAAGAAATTGATATTTATACCTCATATGCTTCGTATATGAGCTCTTCTGATCCTGGCAGTGATCAATTATTAGTGACATTCGATTATGGTTTTCAAGATTCCCTAGAAGACGATTTGTCTCTAAACTCCCAGCAACTTGATTTAATGGCTATTGACAATGAGAGAAAAACTGTCAAGCGAGATCTTTTAAAAGTAGAAAGAGGCAATAATATTGAAAATTTGCAACTAAACTTAAAAGAAAGTCAAGAAATGACATCAAAAACTTCCAATATTTTCAAAGTTCATCAGGTTAAACACAATGATTTGGCATACCAAAATTGTAGCAGGGACCAGCTTCCGGACAGTAAATGTACTTCAATAGCTTCATCTGTTGTGAAGTATGATATTGATACCTCTGGTGATTATGGTTCTTGGGCGCAGGAACCAGAATCTGAAGAGGATGATAAGGACAATGAAAAAACTTACCGCAACTATTGTTATGAAGAATTAATAAAAAAAGAGATGCTTGCTAACCTTGGCAATGATGATAACAGTGATGATGATGTCTTTAATGACAATGATAGATCAGAGGTTTTAATTAATTTTAATTTTGATGAAGACTTACCACCACCAAGATGGTTTAATAACAATTCAAATAATAACTTTAATACTCTAGGCATAAATTATAACCAGAATTTGTATTATAGAAGTTTAGATTATTTAAATTAGAAATATATACAGTACGAGTATTAAGAGTCCTTTGTCAGCGGATGATTGCTTTCATGTGTTCGTCTCTTTTTTTCATGAAAAATATTCAAAGTTTTGTTGCTTCTCATATACGAGTAAAAAGGCAAACATCTAAAAGCAATTGTGGAAATAAGCTACTTTTAAAATTTAAAATTAATTCGCACTCAAGTTGAATACACTATTTGTCTGTTTTTGTCAAGCGGTTATTACACAATCAAACTTGGTGTGACAGCATGGCATGGCCATCCAGCCGATATTGTCAAACAACAGTATTCTAATATACATACAAGAAAATTTTCTTAATCTTTAATACATTTTTTCTTAAAAATGCGCACTTAGAAAAGTACGAATAACATTTACACTTCTGTTACTCGTGTTTGATGGCCTGATTTCAAATACTTAAATCATAATTTTTGAAATTCATGAGGCCATGTTAAGCAACACGAATTTTGCTTTATTGGGCGAGCTAGCATGTAATCAGGCCGTGTTATCAGGCGAAGTTTGATTGTGTTAAACCCAAATGATTAAAAATGGTAGCCGAAAACACCTCTAAGTTCTTTTCATGTAAATTTTCAATCGGTTGTTATTGCTGCTCTTCTCACTTCTTACATTTTTTGGTGGTTTCACTCAAATTTTTTTTACTAGCATTTGGTGTTTGGCCTGTGAAATCGGAGTTGGAAACGGAAAATCTAAAAAAACAGACCAATATAGTTTCGTGCTGTTAAACGGCCACAAAAAAGTCCAAAAATTTTTCATATATTTTCCAAAGTGCAACGTGATCGGAATTGGCGATGTAATATTTTATAGATCAATATGTGAACAAGTAGTTTTTCATTAATTAAGTGGAACGTTTTCTTACGCTTAGCGTTAACGCTGAACCGCCATACCTACATAACAGTGGCAACGCTTTGTCAAACCACCATTTCCTATTTTTTATATATCTCGAGTTAATGATTCCACTTTAGGTTTTCGACCCCAATCTGTAATCCGTTTTCGGATATCTAGTCCAGTTTCTGAGATAAATAGCCGAAAACGGATTGCAGATTTTAAAAATTTTGGTTTCATAAACCTAAAGTGGCAACATTAACTCGATATATAGATATAAAATGGCGGATAGAGATATTAACTCCCGCACGACGACATGCTTTTATAACAATCCCGACTATTTTAATAATAAAATACACTTTAAAAACAAAACAAAGAAAAAAAGTAATTTTTATAGGTTGTATTACCTTGATTTTCTGTTGACAAATACATAAATATTTTACCTATTGACTGTTTCTTTTGTTTTGTTTTTGTTGCTTTGGTTATTGAACAAGGTTATCCAAACAACATACATACATACGATATATGATTATATCATAAGCCTGTTGTTTTATCTGTTTACGTTTTAATTGCATTTTGCAACCAACTTCACTATTAAACACTCTGCCGAAATTACATTATGCAATTGGAAAGCGTTGCCGCTGCTTTATTTTTTAATGCTCTAGAAAACGCTTGCCGCATTTTTTTAGAGATGACAGTATTGCTTAACGATCATAAAGCGTGTTCTATAATTTCATCTTCAAGCATTTAGATATTAAATATTTTCTGAAATAAAAAAAAACAAAAATAAAAAATACGTAGGAACTGTTACACAAACACACTTTTCATAATGGGTTAGTTAGTATTTCGTTGGCATTTACAGTTATTTTAAAAGTAATAGCATCACTTGCATATCAATTTCGAAATTGTTTAATATTTTTTAAAGCCAGTATTTAGTATTTTGTTTAAATTAAGAAAAAATTTTTAAAAAATAATTAGAAAAAAAATAAATAAAATGAAACATTTAAAGACATATTAGTAGAACAAAATTAAATAAACAAAAAATTTTTTTTTTAAAATTGCTTCTCAAAATTACAGCACTGATCAGATTCAATAATAAAATAAATTAAATATATATACTTACATATATAGGCTTGTTATATTGTCATAAAGTTTATTTTTTTATTTATTAAAATTACAATAAAATATTAATATTAAACGTATTAATATTGAAATGCATTGCTTATGGACATAAGCATGTTATTATGGTTTTTTCGTCTCTGCTCAAGATACTCGCCAGAAGACTATTTTCCAGCGATGGTATTAAAACTAAAAATTATTATAGAAGACCGACTGTAGTTGAACAGAAAAATAGAATTTTAAAAACAGGAATGTATTAAGCTACGGTCACATTAGGCAAATATTTGACAAAAAAACGTAACCACTATTTTTTTGAAAATATATTATGCAAATATTTCTTTTTATGTAAACATTTCTCCAAAAATTTTTTAAAAACGATATTCAGCTAAATTATTTTGATATATGTATAATTAATTAAACTTTAAGAAATGAAAAATTAAAAAATAAATATATTCATAAAATAGTGGTTACGTTTTTTTCGTCAAATATTTACCCAATGTGACCGTAGCTTTAGTTTTAAATTCTTTTGTTTTTTTTTATATAATAAGTGGGATATAATTCTCATTTAGTTCGCAAGTTTTTGAACATAAGAATTAATAGTTTTGATTCCATCTTTGCGAAAAGGTCCCCTAACGATTCTCTTAAGCAAAGACGAAATGGCCATACAGTTATGCTTATCTTATAAGCAATACATTTTAATATTAATTAGTAGCTTTTACTTTTTATTATATTATATTTATTACGCCGTGGTCTAGTGCTTAGTGTGCTGGCTTACTAAGACAAGAGCTCCGGTTCAAGCCCCCGCTCAGACATCTTGAAACAAAGAAATATTTAAGAAAATTAATTAAAAAAAAATATTACTTTTGGCTACTACCTTTTAGCAAACTTCTGGCAAAAGCTCTAAGAGTAACTGATTGCCATGAACAAGCTTTTTAAGTCTGTCATTTAGAATCGACATTAAACTGTAGGTCCCGGTAGTCATGGATAAAAATTTACATACTCAACATGAGTGCTGCTAGAAACTAGGCCGTAATCTTGACACAGGGTTGTAAAGGCCAGTTATGTATGTAATTATTACGAGACGAGTGACTACTCTATCAATTGCAGTCCAGCCCACCATCCATTAGACTACTGGGGCACCCTTTTATAAAGTTGTTTTTTCTTTCTTTCATTAATAAACATTTTTTTTAGGAACAAAAAATTTTAGTTTTATGATAATAAGACACATTTTGTGAATACTTTATATGTGTGTGTGTGCATTATAATATTTCTTTAATTAATTTGTTAAATAAAAAGCCGCTTGAGTAAAAATACAACAATTTGAGTAAATAAATATGATGATTTGGTATTCATTTTTTAAGCGAAGGAGCTTATTTTATATGCATGACGAATTTTTGTAAATTTTTCTAATGGAATTTTGTTTTTAAATTTTTAAATAAATTGTTTTCTTTAAGCTCAGGTTATTAAAAGGGATTTTAATTAAAAGTATCTTTAAACTAAAATAAGTTTTTTAATAATTTTAACAGAAGAAAACAAAAAATATGTTCCTTTTCAAAATGCAAATAAAAGAAACACTTTAAAGAAATTTAAGGAAGAAAAAATAAATTGCAATTTTCTTATTTTTTTTAATATAATTTGTAATAATTGTTATTAATAAATTAAAAGCCTAGTCCTAGGGACGTTAAGGAAAAAGAAAAACAAAAAAAAACAAAATTTAACACAAAAGCAAAATTGATTTAAGAAAACCATTAAAGACACAATTACTTATAATATTATTATTAGTAATATATTATCACACATAAATAATTAAATTAAATATGTACTAAAATTAACATTAATTTAAATTAACAAAACAAAGGAAAACAACAATTAATTATAATGTATTTATCCTTTATATATATGCAATTAAATAATTTCCTATGCAAAAATATTTTTAAAAATGTAATTATTTCTTAAAAAAAAAGAAAAAACAAAAAAAAATTATATATTTTGTAGCATTTAATAACAGGTATTAGCAATTAAAATTAAAAAAACAAAGAATTTGTTTAGAGTCTGTTTTAAAATTTAGTGCTTGGAATCATTTTGTTTTTGTTATTGCTTTTAATTTCAATTACTATTTTGTTTAAATTAATTATATACATATAATACATATATAAATTATTTTTTTATGTTTTGTCATCATCTAGTTACATGTAAATATGATACTTTTTATTATTTAAACATTTATAAATACACGATATACATATACGAGTATATATAAATATTAAATTTATTTAAAAGACAACAAAAATATAAGATAAATATGCATAAAAATTGTTACTTTGATTATGATTTATTAAGAATAACTTAAGAAAAATGATTAAATAATTATTATTTAATTACATAGCAATAAAGAATTGGAAAAGAAACTGTGTAATGAAAATTATTATTAATAAATAAATATTATTAAAAATATTTTTTGAATGCTTTCTAGTTGTGTGTGATTTAAAACGATAGAAAATAAAAAAAAGGTAAGTATAGATATATACGAGTATGTATAATGGTATGCGTATTCTTTTCATACTCGTCTATGCGAAATTGGGCCTCTATTTGGAGTTAAAGCTACAATGAATGCCATATAATACATAAATATTCCAATTTACCGTATGAAAAAAATTTGACAGATCGTTTTCATAAAACTTAAAATTAGAATCGTACTTTTAGTGAAGCAGGGAAAAAAATTTTAATTTTGCTTTTTCGAGGAAATAGAATCAATTTCCTGAAAATATTGAATTAAATGAACTTCAACTAAAAACTTACTATATACAGTTTATTTAGAGAGGAAACCGATAACATCTTTATTATTTAAAATCAGCTGTTATTGTTTGTCCGCAAGTTGGTTGATTTTGTGTCGTCTTCAACATGTTGCAGATTTCCTATTATTTTTATTGGTGTTTCTTTAGTATCTCAGCTCTGACATCTTTAACAAAAAAGATATATGAAAAAATTATTTCTATCGGCGACTACCTCTCAGCAGTCGTCTGGCAAAAATCTGGGAGTAATTGATTGCCATGAACAAGCTTTTTAAGGCTGTCGTTCGGAATCGACATTAAACTGTAGGCCCCGGTAGTCATGGATAAAAATTAACACACACAACATGAGTGCTGCGAGAAGATAGGCAACAACACTAGCAGAGAAATCGAGTTTAGTTCTGTTAGTGTTGTACAAATTTCTTAACGGATGTTAATTCCCATAAGAATACCAGTATTAGGATCTTAGGCCATTAAAATTCATAAAATTATTATAAAAAAAAATAAGAGCTTCCCCCCCCCTCCAAGGAGTCCATTTTTAAGAAACCGCTCCCTGATATTTCCAGTCTATTCCACCAATGATCAGGAGTACAGCGCCACCTTCTGGGAAGATAACAGCTAATCTACTGAAGACGCTCACCATTTAAATTCAATTTCCACCCACAGATGAGGCAATTGCTGTTGATCATTCACTGGCATTTGAGTGGTCAAATCGACAGCAACTTGTCTCATTAACAAAAAGGCGCATAAAAAATCTCTATCTATCTACTATCTTCACTGTCTAATACAAAGCACTGCATTAGCAGGGTCTTAAAAGGTCTGAGTATTGGTCTTAAAAAAAGTGCTTCCTTCAGTCTCTTTCTCTGACCGATTTTTTAAGGATCTTGCCTCAAGGGGCTTATTCCAGTATCTTATGGTTAGCACTATATCTCCATTGATTGCATTCCGAGTGTTTGTTTTCTTTTAAATACAGATTTTACAAAATCGTTATATCCTTCTCAATTTTGAGGAACGTTAGTGCTTCGAAATAAGTTGACTTTTCGTGATGTATAAAAAAATATTCTTAATCATTTCCACACGGGTATTTCAGTTCCTAAATTCTAAACTAAAAATTCTTTGGCGATTTTTCACATTAAATTTGGTGAAAAAGGTCAAAGTAAGTCTAACTACACTGGCTATACAGAGAAAGAAAAGAATGCATTGTTTTTAGTTTTAGAAAGTAATCAGTAAGAGTTTTTATTTTCTTTTAATATTTTGTGTTTCAATTGTTTTCTTAAAGATATACAATATTGTAAATAATTTTTGCATGTAATACAACTTTTTGTTTTTTTTTTTTATTTTTTTTTTTTCTTTCAATATTCATATGTATGTATGTAAGTATATGCATATAAATATTCGGTTACATTAAATTTTATAATTTTGTAAGAAGTAATATAAACTCTTTTTTTTTCTATTTTGTTTATAAATTTGTTTTCGTAATTATATACTTTTAGAAAATTTCAAACACATTTTTTCTTTTCAATAATTAAATATTTTCTTAATAAGTTTCCTTTTTATTTTTTGTAATTTTATTATTTTGCACAGTTATGATTGTTTGAAATGTTTTTAATTTTTTATTTTAGTTTTTTATTTTTATTTTTATTTTTATTAAATACGAAGTAAGTTAATGGTGGTACAAATTGCATTGACAGATTCATAGAAACACTTTAATTTCATCTCTGATACAGTTTATAATTAAACCCAATTGAACAGGTTTGTTAAGATAATAGACTTATTTTATATACAACCTTTGTTTTTTAATTTATAAAACTCTATATGAGTTAAAAATAATATAAATTAAGAATTACTAATAATAAATCTAACTTCAACACAGACTGCAACCGCTGAAAATTTTTATTTTCGACTCCAACTCTATTTTCAAAGCTAAATGCTAATATATTTATCTAAACAATTTTTTTAGCGATACTAATTCTGTACAATTTTATACACATTACAGTGTCTTGTTATTATTTAAGCAAAAGAGAATGACTGAAATGTGAGTACTTTATATGTACTAGCGTGTTAAATCAAGTAAAAACCTTTCTCTCATAAAATAAATCAGAAACTATTTGTTCATGCTTCCTAGTATAGAAAACATTTAAAAATTTTTTATGCAGGACTACATTCAAAACACTTCTACTCCGATACTACGACCCTAATATAAAAATATTATGTCATCAGAAATTAACAAACCTTTTGATTTTGAATGCAATCGTGCTTATAATTTACTTTAATAAAATTTTATCACAGAAAGAAAAGAATTAACAAATTCTACAGATTTTCTTTCATAAATCGCTAACAATTTCCATTTACTCGTATACAGTATCGTTCGAAACCTAAGCAACTATCTCCCCTAACTATCTCTCCAGTGGGCATAATAGACGTACATGACATTGTCGTCAAGGCTGTCTTTAAGACATGTCACATGTCATGACAGCCGTTAGCTGTCGACAACGTCGCTAAAGTGTTTATATACGATATTTACTGGTCTATTTTCTTGAAGTTGTCGACTATAAACAGAAAAATTTCAACATGCCTGCATAGTTCATACAATGTGGAGTTGACGACAACATCAGTGACATTGTCGCTAAGCCAGTCGTCTACGATTTTCACGACATTTGTTTGAAAATGTCGTTGACGATTTATTCTGGCTGTCGTATATGCGTCTATTGCCGGGCACCAATCCTCGAGAATGTCTTTAAGACAAAGCCAACTGGGTCGTCAGGAAAAGTTGTTTAGGTTTCGAAAAATGCTGTATATAAAAATCAATTTATAAACGATTGAATAGATTTAGTTGAAATATGGAACATAGATTGCTCCAAAGACAGAAAGTGCAATGGGGTGTATCTTTTTTTTAATTGGGTCTGGGTATGGTATCTCCCATACAAACTAAATAGTGGTATTTGTATATCTTGAGAAGAGTTGAAGCTAAAGTATCTCAATTTAATCTGAAAAAATCTATGGCCAAGGAAAATTATTAGTCAGGAAGTGGGCGAAATTAGAAAAATGGGCGTGATACCCAATATATGAGTTAAATATTGATTTTTTATATCATGAGAAGTCTTGAGGCTAAAGTTTCTGAATTTTATGTGATTGATTTCATAATCAATAAAAATCATTAATAGGAAAAAGAGCGGACATGTAGGGTGGGTACCTCCTACACAAACTAACTATTGATTTCGGTATACATTGTTTTCGGATACAGGTAAAGTTTCTGAATTTGGTCTAAGTCCCTAAAAATCATCAACGAAAACCAATAATATTAACATAATGAGACAATTGCTGTTGATAATTTTCAAGGGTGAAGGTATAACACTGGCCTTTGAGCGATCAACTACTGACAGCAACATGTTTCATTGGTAGTAGTAGTGGTAGATGAAGCGATTTAGACTATTTTAATAGTTATCTAAAACGCTTCATTTGTTTTCTTTCGAATACAAGCCGATGTTCTTAGACATCATCACCTTATGTAACTTAGTTATAAAATATGCAAAATTAACAAGCTGATGGAAAATTTTGTTAAAAACTATTCAACATTGATTAAAAATGTGCAAATATTTTGTAATTTGCCTGATCCTACATAAAAAAATTCTGTCTAAAAATAAAAAATCATTAAATCATATTTTGGCCAAAAAGATATCATTTTATGTGGCCGAAAATCAGTGCTATCTAAAGCTGTATACTTTTATATATAAAATCAGTTGATCATTTCTTCGAAGTTCAAGTAAAGCGATTACAAAAATTTTTTTATTTTTTTCAGGGATCGTAATGGTTATAAGTTATATCGAAAAACTTATTTTTTATGGTTATTTTAAGAGTTTTCCCGAAAAAGATCAGCAGAAAAAGTTATTTTTTAACGAAAAAAAAGTTAAAAAAAACTCTCAAAAAGAGACGTGACAAAAAAATAAAACTCTCTTTTTAAAGGTTTCATCTAACCTTTTATTTTTCCGTCAAAAAGTAACAGTTAAAATCTGATTAATGATAATTTTTGCAAGATCACCACAGATTCTGTAAGAGCGCTCCAAGACGATTAATTTGGTATATAACATCATATATGTCTGTCGACTCTAATACGATGATTTTTTTAGTTTAATTTTTAAGCAATAACTGTTATTTGCGGTCCCAGATTTTTTTGTTCACCACAAGTTTTATTTATAACGCAAAAAGAAAAACGCTTTACTTCATCATACTCATTAATTTAGGGGAAAAAATTTAGCAGTTCTGGGAAGGTGTCCTAAAAGGCGCAATATGTTCAAACATCTATGAAAACAAAAAAAATTCCAATACAATGCACTGCATGAGTAGGGGTTTACCCCTGAGTATTGGTCTTAAAAAAAAATATTATTTTTGTAAAACTTTCATTTAAAGTTACAATAGAAAGTGAAAAGTTCAGAAAAAGTGATTTCTGCATAATATTGTTTTAAATGAATTCTCATTTAACACTTACTTATAAAAACAAAAGACATACTGCCGTATTCTGAAATGCAAACTATACTTGAAGTGGCTTTTAAGTAAATTTTTTTTAAACATTTTCTTTAATTTTTATTAAATATGGCAAAGATATCATAAACATAACGTACTAAATAATATGTTTTTTTTATTATTATTGTAATATCATATTATATATAATTTTTTACCCGTTTACAATTGTTCAATTAATAAACTGTATCAGCTGATTATGAAAAGTTACTTACAGACTAAAATGCTTGTTCTTTTTCCTAGAATTTCCTAAATGTAATTTAGTTTTTTTTTACTTATTTTGCTATGCATAATACAATTTAATTAAATTTTTAATTTGTTTTAAAGAGAATTCAATTATAATTTTTATTTTACTTTCTTCTAACAAATAACGAACGCAACATGAACTGTTTTATCAACTCAATAATTTTTTTTTTGTATTTTTTTATTTAATTTTTATTTTCAATTGCTAATGAATAATTAATAATAATTATCGTCATTCTTTTTTTAAAGTAATTTTTTTTAATATAAAAGTAACTTACATATGTTTATTTTATTTTTTTTAACACAATTTTAGATAAAGAATTTTTCAATGAACGTCGGTGGGTCTTTTTTTATAGTTTTATTTATATATTACTATTGCATTTAAATTGTTTTTATTTTGTTTTTTTCATTATTAAATAGGGATCCAGTTGTGATCGTAAAAAACCAACCCATTTATAAACGAACGTCCATTTCTTTATTTTTATACTTCTCATTGTTAATTATTAAGTAAATAGTTTTGATAGTATTTAAGGAGACTTTTATTAATAATATTTTATATAGTATAAGTATAATATAGTAAGAAGTAAAATAAATATGTAGCACCATACGTATTTGAAGAAAACCTTAGAGTAAATTTAGTAAAGTTTGCTCTTACAAGTAGGATTATTTTTTTATATATGTTTTTCACAGATTTATTTATTTGGTTTTATTAGTAGAAAAAATTAACATTTCGAAATTTTTGGAGTTTTTGTTTTTTAATTCTAATTTTACTTTTACCAACATGTGCTTGTGGGACACATTTTTATGCTGAATATTCAATATACGAGTAACAAAGAAAAAGCTTAATCAGGTATGTGATGAAAAACGATTTCGTTCGAAATTAAAATTGTATGTACTTCCACTACATGTAGTCGCTGTAGTCTAGTGATTAGTGTGTTGGCTTACTAGACAAGAGCTGTGTGGGGTTTAAACCTCAGCTCTGGCATCTTGCAAATTTGTAAAAATATTAGCAGACTGTTGGCAAATGCTCTCAGAGTAACTGATTGCAATGAAAAAGTTTCTCAAATCTGTCGTTCGGAGTCGACTTCCTAGCGGGAATCAATTATATAATATATTACTCCAGAATATATTACTGTTGGAATCGAGAAGGTAATTTCATGTGGCACACAAGTAATTACGATGTGTATTCCCACATCTATAGAAGAAAGAAGTTATTGTTTCTGCGTATATTTATTTGTGGATTTTTTTGTTTTTTTATTTTTTACGCAGAAAAAAAATTTATTTTATTAAAAAATGCAGTTTATGTAGTCGCAGTGGTCTAGTGGTTAGTGTGTTGGCTTAGTAAGACGATAGTGCCGGGTTCAAATCTCAGCACCGACATCTTGAAAAAAGAAATATGAAAAAAAAATATTTCTTTCGGCGACTACCTCTCAGCAGTCTTCTGGCAAAAGCTCTGAGAGTAATTAATTGCCATGAACAAGCTTCTCAAGTCTGTCGTTCGGAGTCGACATTAAACTGTAGGTCCCGGTACTCATGGATAGAAATTTACACACACAACATGAGTGCTGCGAGAAGCTAGGCCGTAATCCTGACACAGGGTTGTAAAGGCCAGTTATGTATGTAGTTTATGTTTAAATGCGCAGAAGTGCAGACACAAAATTAATGTTTAAAATTAATTAATATGTATATTAATTAGTAGCTATTCGGGAATACTTGTTTGACAGTTCACCGTTTTTGTCACCTATAGCTTTTCGTATCTTTTTATATACATATATTTTAAAACTTAAATATTTGCAAAATGTTTTTAATATGAACATGATAAAATTAGGAGTTTATTAATAAAAGCGTGGTAGATAGTGAAACAAATGTTTTTGACTAGCTACTATTATTTTATTTTTAATGGGGAAAATTAATTTATTAGTCATAATTGAATGCATAATATATAGCATTTTCAGTTTAAATTAAACCTTTTTCAAAATAAATGAAACCTTTTTCAAAATGAACGCAACCTTTTTCAAATTAAACGAGACCTTTTTCAAATAAAACGAAACTTTTTTCAAAATAAGTGAAACTTTTTTCAAAATAAATGAAACTTTATTCAAATTCATTTAAACATTTTTCAAATTAAATTAAACCAGTTATAAAATTTTCTAGAAAACAAAAGAAAAAAAAAATAAAACAATCATTTTTAATTATGGATAATGCCAAAATCCATAAAATCCAGGAAATTCTAAATATGGTGGATAATAGTAACTGTACGCTTAAATTTTTACCACTTTATTCTCCTATGTTGAACTCGATAGAGAAAACATTTTCTAAGATAAAATTCCACGCCCGATCATTATTAAAGTGACATTACCACAGAACATAACATAGTAAGTGTATATAATTCAGGAAAGTGTCGCACAAATTAATCAAAATGATTGTGCGAATTATGGTATGGATATGATCATGTTAATTCCTAAAGCGGTCAGTGGACAAATTTTTCATTATTTTTAACAAGTATTATATTAAAAATGAATATGTTTAATATGTTTTATTTTTTTTTCTTTTGTTTTCTATTAAATTCTATAAGTGGTTTAATTTAATTTGAAAAATGTTTAAATGAATTTGAATAAAGTTTCATTTATTTTGAAAAAAGTTTCATTTATTTTGAAAAGAGTTTCGTTTAATTTGAAAAAGGTTTCGTTCAATTTGTAAAAGGTTGCGTTCATTTTGAAAAAGGTTTCATTTATTTTGAAAAAGGTTTAATTTAAACTGAAAATGCTATAATATATTATAAATACATTAATGATATAATGCATTACAAATACTGCATCATAGAATTTATTCCTTCAAATTATTAACAAATAATTACTTTATGCATTACAAATAATGCATTCTAATACTTATTACGGGGGGGGTGGAGAGTAAAATAATTTATTACTTTCGTAGGACATGATCTGTGTTAAGGGTAATGGTTTCCGTAATCAATAGATTATACATTCCTTGCATTACCTTCTCGATTCTCATTGATTACCATTTCCCGCTGGGTTTAAACTGTAGGTCCCGTTAGTTATGGATAAAAATTGACAAACACAACATGAGTGCTGCGAGAAACTACCCTGCAAGAACTACATGACTGAAACTAATACAGACGAAATATTTTTACCCACAAATTTATACCTATACAATCAAAAGGCATATATGCAAGAGTGAAGCAATTAATAATTGTCCTTTAGTTGCAATTTATGGCTTAATAAATAGATTTTGTGGCAATTTTTTATTAAAAAAAAGTTTCAGACAAAATACAGAAAGAAATCGTAACAGCAATTTGAATCAAATTAGTTTAATTGCTGAATAAGAATGCAAAACCTTTCTGGAAAGTTTAAAGTAAGTGTTATGTATTCAGTTTTACACATAAACATATATTTTTTTTCGTATGCAATGAAAATTCGACTAGAATAAGGCTGGTAGTAGTGATGCAAAGATATCTTCCCGCTGTATTTAAGTACATAAGTTTGTATAAGCCTACCTTTTTATTTTAATGATAAATTGTTTTATATCATATTTAAGTATGGAAAATAATAAATATTGTTTTAAAATTAAAGGAATACCCGTCAGACTTGGTGTGTTTACACATCAGTTGGGATAGCTATATTCATTAGGTTTGCTAATGAGCTGTGACTGATATATTCATCATGAGTGATTAATCACTTATGACTATGATGGTGGGTATTTCAATCAGCAATGCCAGTTATATGTCCGTAGACCGTAATCCTGAAACAATGTTGTAGTGGCCAATTTTGTATTTATGTGTGTACTTCCGAAATCGTATAAAACGATATTATTTGTTCTCTTATTGTTTGGATTTTATTTGTTTGTTTTAGAAGAGTTTATTATTTATTTATCAACTATGCATTTAGAAGTTTTAATATTAACGTTGAAATAATTATTAAAACAAAAACTCACTACTTGTTTTGTTAAAAAATAATTTGTTAGTTTTTTTTATTTCTTAAATTTAAACTTATTTCTAGTTTTTTTTTTTTCCTTTTGGTTTTCTTTTTTTGCTACTGGTTTCTTTGTTTATTGGTTTTAATTAGAATTCTGTATTTTTTTTTTCTAAATACCATTTTGGCATATACTATATATATATATTATACTTATATAATATTTTATGTCTGAATGTAAAGTATGTAAACGACATCATATGTATTTCCTGTCATATAATTTCGTTTTTTTTTTTTGTTTCTGATAAAAAAAGTAAAGTTTGTATTTTGGTAATGACTATTAATGGATACATTGGTGACACAGTGTTACACTAAAAATATACTTTCAAAGTGTTCTAATGTAGTGTAAGTTGTAAAGCAGGTCTTGTTGAGTACATCACTTTCCAATTTTAAGAATTTTGAATACATCCTCAAAATTTGAACTTACACTAGCTCATTTTAAAAATATATAATATTTTTTCTATTTTGTAACACAGTGTTATTAATTTTATACAATGAATTTGTTTTAATCTCCATTTTATTTCAAATTTTTTTGGTTAAAAAAAATGTCAAGTATAAAAGTCAAGCAGTACTTAGGCAACAAGTGATTCAGCAAGTATTATTATAATTTTTTTTTACTTTTAATTTTTTTTTCTATTATTTCTTGATTATTTATATATTTTTTGTTACAATATTTTATTTTTCTTTTAATTAAATATATAATTATTCATTAACATTAAAAGCATTCATAAGAATCGTTTCGTAAACATTTTTTCTATTATAAATTTTTATAATTTTTTTTTTTCATTTTAATTCTTTTTTGCCACAGACAAAAAAAAATGTCAACGAATACACATGCAATTAAATGGAAACTCTGAAATTTTGAAACTTAAAACTCAAAATTAATTAAATATTTTACAAACACATATGCAACATGCAACTTATGACCAAATTCGGTATTATACTGGTCTTTTCTGCTAAACGAAATCAGTTAAAATAAAGTGTTCCTCAAAGAAAAATAAAATTTAATTGCGAAAATTATTTAAATTTTTGGTAATCAAAAAAATTAGGCTAATAATCGTTAAACTAATAAATAAGAAAAATATTAGAACATTTTCACTAGACTTCAATTTATCTCATTTTTGGTTTAGAAGGCATATCCGCTAATAGCTGATTGGGATGTCAACGGTTTAGATTTGAGGCGAGAGTGTATAAGAAAAGTAAACCTCTACAAACTTAATGTGTGTGAATCCGCAGTGATTAAAATACTGTAGTAAGTAAAGTAAATACTGCTTTAGTAGTTAAAATTATACTGGTTCAACTTTTGTAGATTTCAACACATTAACGATGTTATGAATTTTTCATTTATATTTTTCCAATTACAATGCATATACATATCTATATATGTATGTATATGAGATTGGTTTAAGTTTTTTTTTATGTAGAAAATTATTTATTTTATTTCATTTCATTTAGACTGTCAAAGCAGGCTAGTTTTATATAAATTCTTCCGTTATTATTTTTGTTTATAATAATTAGTTGTAAAATTATATTTTGAAATATGTATGTTTAGGCAGTTTTTCAAGATTTTGCTTTTATCGTTTATGTTCTGAAAAACGCTACGTTTTCAAAACACATTCCATTTTGAAAACCCAAAACGCATTTTAGCATGTTATAATAAATGCCCGATTTGCTTTTTTTGATTTAACACAAATGGAAATATTAGCTAAACAAAGCTGTATTCATAAAAAGTATTTTACGTTTATTGAGGGTTTATTTGACAAGTATTGCATAGAAATATGTCAAATAAACCTTCAATAAACCTAAAATAATTTTTATAAATACGGGCATTAAATTATAAAGTTTTAATAAAACTCTTAAAAAAAACATACAAATTTTCTTTAACCCTCTGACTTGCGCATGTATCTGGCTAGATCTTTTACGAATTTAACACTGGTTTAAACAAATTTCTAATTTAGCTAGGTGTTTGTGTCTCTAGGTACCCTCTACAAATATTGTTAGCTATCGTTTTTTGAAAAAAAAAAAAAAAAAAATTAAAAAAAAACAACAAATCAATTTATGTGGATTTCTTCATCTACACATCACATACGTGCGTAAGCATCTGGCTAGATGCACGTGTATTTTATATCGTTTTGTTTTGTTTATCTTTTTTTTTTGTCTAAAACACAATCCTTTACTGTAGATGCCATATAAAGTAACAAAAATATAAAAAACTTTTTAATATATTTTAGATTTACGGCGTTTAAAAACTAAAGAAGCAAATTAAAAACCCTACGAAATTAAAAATGAAAAATATATGCATTCAAGTTTGTACAAATTTTGTGACACTTCTGATTATTTCTATTGCACATAATTAAAGAAATGTGTTTATACTGAAACAGCAGTCAAAGTAAATGAACAAAAGCAATTTAAATCAAAATAGGGTATAATCATCATAAGGTAATCCCGCTTGTTATATATTAAACATTTTTAGGTTATTTTTATTTATTATAAATTTAAAAACTATTAAAAACACAAAATAATATAATATAAAAAAGACACTAGCGAAATTGCAGGACACAGCACACGTCGTTATCGTTGGATGGCTCGTTCGATACTGACTCTTAAGTTCCATTTAGCAAAACAATAACAGCTGTTTACTCCGATTGTTTAAATTTTGTTTTTTCTTCTTCCTTATTTTTTCTTTAAGGATAAACAAATTGAAACAAGACAAAATAAATTTTCTTTAAACGTAATTTTGTGCTTTAGAAATCTAATATGCAGCTACATATTAAAACTTTGGTTAACTATAGTCGTTCCTTATAATACAGTATTCCACGGATAATTGCCTCGACAAAGAGTCAACATTTTTGGGTAATTATGCGTGCACGTCATTTAAACGAATACGGTTAATTGCCTCTTTGAGGTAATTGTTATTGAGTTAAGCTGCAGTTTTTAGAAAATAATTATTTTGGGTAATTAAACGATGGAATTTTAAGTGAAATTTCTCTTTGGGGAAAAAATATTTGAGGTAATTAAGCGAATAACCCAGTTAAGCGAAAGTTAACTAACCATTGAATTTTATTAGAAAATGGTAAGAAACAATAAGGGGATTTAGAAATTGAGGTAAATAAGCGTGAAAGGCAATTAAGCGTAGACATTCTGGTTACACTTCTCCACATCATTGAAATTCACTTCTAAAATACACCCTTCTGAATATTATCCTCTTGTTCTAATAGCATTTTTCCGTAAAAATAATTTTTTAGAACGTTTGGCAATTTGTATTTGAAATATGTAAAAACCACTTCAGTTTTTAATTTTTGTTTCAAATATAAATTGCCAAACGTTAAAAAAATTTTTTTAGAAAAAATAAAAAAAAGAAGAGGAATAACTTGTTTTTAATAATATATTTATTTGTGTACAATAGTCAACCACAGTGTTGCTTTTATTTGACAATCGGCAGAGTAGAAGTGTTGCAAAACCGCATGGTTTCATGCCATTTCAAACTGGGACTACCTTATGATGATTATACCATGAATCAAAATAAGTCAAAATAGTTAAAATAAGTTAAAAATCTCTTCGAATAACAGAAGAAAAATTATAAAAATTATTAAAAGCAATTAAAAGAAAAGAAACAAAAAAATTAAAAGATTTTTTTTTATTTATTATTTTATTATTTTTATCTTTTTTATGATTAAAGTTTATTCTTATATTGTATTTTTACCCTTTAAATTAAAGTTGAGTAATTGTGTATAAATTTTTTGTTAAGTTTTCAAACTTATAACGCATAATATGCAATATTGCAAATTTTTCTGCAATTAAATATGTTTTTATTTTTTGTTTTTTTTTTCTTTAGCTATTTAGTATAATGAAAATTATTTTTCATTATTATTATTTTTCATTATTATTATTATTATTGTTTATTGATCATATAAAAATTGTTTTCAAAAAAACATATTTATAATACTTATTTGAAGATGTATTTATTTTTTTAATTATTCTAAATTATTTTTCTTTTTTTCCTTTTTTTTTTGCTACGCCAAAATACCTTTTTTTATGAATAAGGCTTTTTAGAAAGATGTGGTTTTATTAAGTTTTTTTTTCATTTTTTTGTTTTGTTTGTTTGTAAAGTATTTTATTTATAATTTTAGTTTATAATGATAAGAAGTAGTGATATGTTTAAAGTTTAGATTTGTTTTTTCTTTGTTGAGGAAAAACAAGATTTATATTTTAGAAAAATTAGAAAATAATTGAGTTGTTTTATGTTTCAATTTTTTTTCTTCTTTTATATATAAAAAAGTTTGTTTTTTGTTATAATTTATTAATATTATTATTTTGTTGTTGTTGTTTATACATCATCAATGCCTTAAAATTAGTCCTAAATTTTACTTAAATAATCATACAAATGTATACATACTTACACATAGAAGTGTATTTATAGTTTTATATTATTTTTTTAGTTTTTAATAACTTATTAATATATAATTATTGTTAATTATAATTTCATTAAAGTTAAAATATTTTCAAGTTATTATTGGAATTTAATACTAATAATGCTTTTAAAAAAATTGTCATGTGGGGTTTATTTCAACTTTTTAATACAAAGATTGTGGTTTCTTTTGTAATTAATTTTCTTCATTCTTTTTATATTAAAAAAAAAAAAAAACTTTTTTCTTTATTTATTTATCGTCTATTACGAATATATGATACATATGTATGTAATATAACTGCTGTATTTATAAAAACTATTACAGGTTTATTAGGGTTATATTTGACAAGTATTGTAGAGAAAATTCTCAAATAAACTTGTAATGCACATACAATAATTATTTATTATGAATACTGCAGTAAAAGTTTACATAACTGTTGTATTCATAAATAATATTACAGACTTATGAAAGGCTTATTTGACAAATTTCTATGCAATCCTCGAACTTGTCAATAATAATAAATTTATAATATTTCTTATGAGTACAGGCGTAAACATTTACTGCTGTATTCCTAAAAAAATATTTTAAAATTATTAAGGGCTTATGTGTCAAGTAATACATTGAAATTTGTCAAATATGCTTTTCTTATTAATATAAAATATTTTGTTTTTATGAATGTGGGAGTTTGTTTATTGTAATGATATTTTTTTTTATTATGTGCTGGAGGCCCGAAGTTCGAGCCCCAGAAAAAATGACGAAACAAAAAGATATTTTTTTTTTATTTTTGTATATTAAATTATAAAGATTTCAATAGATACATACTTAGAATAGAAAAACAACTACAACTAAAGTTAAATGTTTAAATTATTTTAATATATGTATTATATTTATTGCAAAGCTCGTATGCCGTCCAAGGATGATCTTAAAACGACACTACCTTCTACCCAGAAATTGGGACGATCGAGCATATTTTGCCACAATGATAGTTCTTTACCAGAGGCATCCATCCAATCAACTTGGCGACCATAACTTTTACCTGAAAAAAGGGATATTAAAATTAGATTTATTTTATTTCAGAGTAGGAAAATAAACAAAACGAAACGTTTAATCTAATTTTGTTTTGTTCTCTACAATGAGTAAAACAAAAACAAAACAAAAACGGTGAGAACGATTATCCCATTTAGTTTTGTATATTGTTTTTGTTTTGAGCACTACAAATACACTAACTCAAATGTGCGTAGGTTCAACAAATAATTAATGTGAAGAAAGAGAAAAGAAGAAGAGAAAAAAGAGCAAATTATACTAATGTAACGGAATAACAAAGCAAGCACAAGAGCGAAAAACGAATTGTTTCGTTTGCGCTCTTTCTCATTTAGAAAGTATTTGTTTTGGTTTTGCTCATGTACAATACCATTAAAAAAAATTTGAAAAGTTTATGACTTAGTGGTAACGTTTGCGACATGTTTTGTTTGTTTGCCCACTCTGTTTTATTTTCGTTAAGAAAAAATATCAATAAATACTGTAGTCAAAAAAATTTTTGTTAAACTTAGAATGGACATCATTTAAGAAACCAGTTGCCAAATTTGATAACTTATTAATAAGTTATAAGTTTAAAATATAATTTTCTTATTATAATTTATTAAAATTTATTGTTCTTAATTTAAAAATTTAAAAAATATGAATTGCCTATGGGAAATGAGTTTGTCTCTATAGGTATTTTGTTGGTGCTTAGCCAATTCATTAGGAGACTTTTTCCCAAATAAGTTTATTTAAACTCTCGAGTTTTATGTAAGCATTTTACTTATATATGAGTATGTTCTGAAAAGCGAATTCGAGTGAAATTGAAATCGAGTGAAATTTTAAAATACTACGCTTTTAAAATGTGAAACAGATTTGTTACTTTTTTATTTATTCGCTTAATTAATTTTTAATGTTACTTCATTATTTGCTTTGGATATGACATGATTGTCTCTATGGCAATTTTGTCTCTACTTAAGAGACTCGTCGACTTTTTCCCAAAGGTGTTAATCAAAATGCGAATCACAGAGACATGCTTATCCCCAAAGCAATACATTTCAGATATCAAAAGCATTTGCCTATATGGCGAAAAATATTTTTTGTTTTTGTATAAAAATCTATAAAATACTTAACTTGCGAATTTGGATTTTATTGCCATTGAAAAAACGTTAAAATTTCAAATTTACTCGAATTCCTTTTACAAAGCATACTCGATAGTAAACTCGAATTATATTTACTGCATAAAATTTAATAAAAAATATCAAAGTTCCTAAATAATTCAATACAAGTCACAAACGGAGACTCGTACACAATGTTTTTCAACAATGACATCAGAAAATATACTTTGCATTAAAATTGTAAATTTTTTCTTATATACAAGATCTTTCATTAAGTCGTGAAAGAGTTTTTAGATTGATTTTTTAATACCTTTCTCTCATATTACAGAAGATCATTGATCTAATATGGCAGGAGCTCCTATAGTCAGTGTTCATATTAATCAAATTAAAAAAAAAATTATTAGTAATCAGCAATCGCCGTGGTCTAGTGGTTAGTGTGCTGAATTACTAAGACGAGAGCTCCGGTTCAACCCCGGCTCAGAAATCTTGAAGCAAAGAAATAATAAATCAAAAAATATTTCTTTCCCCGACTATCTTTTAGCAGACTTCTGGCAAAAGCTCTGAGAGTAACTGATTGACAAGAACCAGTTTCTCCAGGTCCAGGTACTCATGGATAAAAATTGACACACACAACATGAGTACTGCGAAAAGCTAGGCCGTAATCCTGACACAGGGTTGGAAACGCCAGTTATGTATGTATGTGTGTAATCAACAAACCATAGAATTTGAAGTTGAGGGCGATGGTTTGCAGAAAATATGGCTCAATGAACCGGTCGCACAAAAATACACATTCTGTGAATTGATGTCGAATCAAATTTGAAAATTTTGCTGACGTACCATCCAAAATTAACGTTTTTATTTTATTTAATTTATTTTTATTACAAATTTATCATAATTTTTTAATCCACAACGCATATCTTTACTCTTTTCCTGTATATTATTTTTACAAATTTTAAAGTTTAGCGGCTGTATTCACAAAATATATTTTAGGTTTACCAAATAATAATATTTGTCAAATAAGCCCTTCATACACCTACATATAATATTTTTTTTTATGATAAGAGGCATTAGTGTACCAACTATCAATAAAAATACTTATAAAAGAAATTTATTTACAACAACTTACATGTTCCCAATGAAAATCGTACGCCACCTAAAAATTCATTACTTGCTAAGCGGTCATGATCCCAGACGGTTAATTCCAAAGCTCTTTCTGATAAATCTTCTAAAGAAACATCTTCATAAACGAAAGTATAATTCCAACTGGGATTTGTAGAACGTTTTACTACAGGGGTCTTTTGTTTTGAACTACGTGTTCGATCAGGTAATAAATAACTGTAAAAATATATCAAAATATAAGAATTGTAATTTAAATATTTTTGTCTACTCATTAACTTGAAACACACACTAACCTTTTGCAAAAGGCATCACAAGAGCCATTTGGCTTAATGGGTGTCAAATGTTTGGCCTCTTTGACCAACACATGCAATTGGCCTCCCTTGGCTGAACGATCGGTTTTTGAACTTGTCACTGATTTAATACTGCCAAATTTACGCAAACCACCGCCGGTCGCTAAAGAAGCTGCGCGCATAAATTTCGATTTGCTGCCTTCTGGTGTGACATATTTTAGGCCGACCACAATGTCTCCACGATAGGTGGCCACTTCGTCAAAGGGTTCACTCTTTTATAGGAAAAATTGTTAGAAGTGTTACAAATTGTTGGCCACTTTAAAAACAAAACACTTACCCTTTCCTGCAATAAATACCACTGTGGCTGAGGATTATCAAATACCCGACCCTGTAGATTAACACTAACTTCGCCCAGAAAATCATTGCGACCAAACATATCGGAATGCCTTACCGTTAACCAAAGTGTACGCGATTCCAAATTAGAAATGGGCATATGAAAACGTAAAACCTCATCGAATATGGGATTTAAAGTATGTTTCTTAACTTTGGTTTTACGTTTGCCGGCTTTAGATTTATCCGGTAATAAATAAACCTTAAAATAGAAATTTTATTTAGAATTTAAAGTTTTACTGCTTTATTTATAAAAAATATTATAGGTTTATTTCATAGAAATTTGTCAAATAATCCCATGAAAAGCCTATAATATTTTTATGAATACGGGTATTTGTTTTTCAAAATACGTATGCACATACCTTAACGTAGGGATCACTGCGATTTCGTTTTGAATCAACTGCTGCTAAATCTTTACAACGCACCACATGTATTTCTAATGCTCCCAATTTATAATTGTACTGCATGCCAAATTCAACTTGACCCTTGACCACAACTGTACCATAACGACCCTCACCAGCTCCTGAATAAACACTGGCCATTGAATCGGAACGTAACTGTAAAATACAAATATTTTGTTGTTATTAGTATTGCCGTCTTGTTTTTCATTCAAGTGAAAAATCTTTATTGTTTTTACCGTTTCTTATATTTAAATTCAAAATAAAAATAAAAATAAGAAAAAAAGTAAATCTTATCTTGTTTAGAATATAAAAATTATTTTGCTTTTTCAAAACAGATGACGAAAAATTTTTTATTTGTTTTTGCATCATGAATCATGTGTCTCTCCCTTTTAGCTGTACGAGCTAAGGCTAGGGAATCTTCATAAGATATTGGCAGCCCGGGCAGCCAATATGCACGATTCGTCTCGAGACTTGTCCACGCTCTCAAGACGCCTACGTGCTAAACCCTATCCTCGTTCGTCCTTCTTCAACCAGTCATCCCCCCGGAACCACTGTCAAGTATTACTTCAGGGGGTGGTGTTTAGCTAATGCTGCTCTACCGTTGTGCAGATCTTGCCCTCTCTGCTGTTCTCTGTTGTAATAGCACTTCCTTTGCAAAGGCACAAACATAGTTCCAATTTTCCTCCGATGTTAGCATTAACTCAACAATGTTGCTGGGTGTGATCGGGGTTTGCGTAGCTCTCTCCAGGGAACTTCGTTGTCTCTCATATCGAGAGCAACTGAAGAATACATGCTCCGCTGTTTCCATTTCGTTTGGGCACTCTGGACATATATCACTATCGTCATGCCTGTATTTGAAGAGGTATGCTCTGAAGCATCCATGCCCGGTTAATAATTGGGTCAAGTAAAAATTTACCTGCCCGTGTCTCCTCCTTGTCCAATCCGCTAGACTCGGTATGAGTCTATAGGTCCATCTTCCTTTTTCGGAGGTGGTCCAATCGTGTTGCCATCTTTCCATTGCGCTGTCGCTTGATTGTTCAGAGTACGTTACACCCGCTCTTTTTGCAGCATATTTGTCCTTTTCGATGTCCGCTACAAACTGTAACGGCATCATACTTGCAACCACAAAAGCTGCCTCTGAAGACACTGTGCGATAAGCACAAGCGACTCTAAGAGCGCACCTTCTGTAGGCTCCGCTTAATCCCATTCTGTAGGTCCTTTTGCCAAAAGCCTCTGCCCATATAGGGACTGCATACAGGGCTATAGATCTAACTACCTTAGACAGCAACAGCCTCTTCTCCTGTTTCGGGCCTCCCAGGTTGGGCATAATTCTCGCAAGTGCGCAGGTTGCTGAGGCACATTTCCTACTAACATATTCCATATGCTCCCTGAACGTTAGCCTGTGATCAATCATGATTCCCAGGTACTTGATCGCCTGCTTGGATCTTATTCGCTGATCACCTACAGTTATCGTCACAGATTCTACTCTCTTTCTACTGCTTACGAGTACGGCCTCGGTCTTGTGGTCAGCGAGTTTGAGGCCCCTGCTCATAATCCAGCCTCTTACAATGGCGACGGCATCATTGCACACTCTCTCTACCCTGTCTAGGTGTTTTCCTTTAACCACCAAGGCTATATCATCTGCGAAGCCAATTATTTGTGCACCGTCTGGAAGCTGGAGTCTCAGTACGCCATCGTACATAATATTCCAAAGTATTGGGCCAAGTACCGAACCTTGCGGGACCCCCGCTGTTACCACATACGACTTTCTGCCATCAACCGTGTCGTATAAAAGTACCCTGTCCTTGAAGTAATCTGCAACCATTTCGATTAAATATTTCGGCACATTCTTATCATCCAGAGCTGCTAGTGTTGCGTCCCAGTCAGCAGAATTAAAGGCGTTCTTAACATCCAATGTGATAATTACGCAATATTCCTTGTCGCCCTCAAACCAGCGTTTGCCCTTAATTGCATCCTTTGCTATATTTATGACGGCCTCTATGGCATCGACAGTAGAGTGTGCTTTCCGGAATCCAAATTGGCGATCAGACAAACCGTCTGTCCCCAAAGCAGTTTCCAGTCTTCTGCAAATTATCTTCTCTAGTAGTTTTCCGGCTGTGTCGATCATGCAAAGTGGGCGATATCCTGTTGCATCCTGAGCATTATTACCCTTCGGGACTAGCACCAGCTTCTGTCTCTTCCAAATCTTGGGAAATGTTCTTTCCCTGATACAGGTATCATACACTTCTCTAAATGCATCTGTATTACATTCAATAGCCGCCTTGAGTGCAATGTTCGGGATTCCATCAATCCCCGGGGACTTTTTCATCTTCATTTCCTTACATACTGCTTCGAGTTCCTGTTCGCTAACCTCTGGGATTGTTTCTTCGGGCACCACGTCCTGCACATGATATGTTATTTCGGATCTCCTTGGAAAAAGACCTTCAACAATTGACCTCAACCTAGATGCACATGTTGTGGCCGGTGGGCGGAAGCTGTATAGTTTCTTCATTACAACTTTATACCCCGTTCCCCACGGGTTGTTATCGACTTCAGTACACATCTCCTTATAGCATCTTGCCTTAGCCTGAGCGATGGCCCTCTTTAGAGCCGATCTCAGTGTTCTGAATTCTCCATGCAGATGATTAAAGTTGTGGTGACCCCTAGACCTCTGGCATATCCTCCGCGCACGGTTGCACCTTTGTCTTAGTTCAGCTATTTCTGCAGTCCACCAGTAAACGTGTCTCCTGCTATTCTGCTGACTTTTCCTCACCATGGATGCGTTACAAGCATCCGTGATGGCTCGCACGAGTGCGACTGCCTTATCATTCGCGTTACCGGCCAACTCGATGTTGCCCAATGTAAGGATGAAGCTCTCCCTGTCAAAGGTGGAATCTCTCCACATAGGGTGCGGTGGTGCCACAGGAACAGTGGGCCTGCCGATGCGCCCGCTGATCTCGAAAACAATGGCCTGGTGGTCGCTGTGTGTGTAGATATCGGACACATTCCAGTCAGTCAAGTCGGCAAGTGCATCGCTGACGAACGTCAAATCAATTTTCGAGCTTCTTCCGTTCCTTGAAAAAGTATCCTTTTGCCCGCAATTCAGTAGGACAACATCAAGTGCCGTAAGCGCATCCAGAAGACACTCTCCTCTTGGGTTTGTGTAAGCTGAACCCCACTCAACTGCCCATGCATTGAAATCTCCGGCGATAACAATAGGTTTATGGATTTTCGCCTCATTTACGAGTTCATCTAACCTGCGCTTGTATTCCTCAATCGATAAGCTGGGCGGAAGATAGCAGCTGAAGAAATTAATTCCATTAACACAGCTTTTGACGAAACATTCGTTTCCACCATCGATAGCCTCAAGTGGAAATTTACCACATGTCCATATGGATGCCTTGTTGCATTTGCTAGCAACAAAGCGAATCATGTGTGTCATGTGTGTCATGAATCATGAATCATGTGTGCAAATATGCATTTGTGAACAAAGAGAAAGTAAATTATTCTTATTGAGTCTATAAGAAGCTATTGTAAGCAGATTAAAAGGAATTAAATTGTTGATAGGTGGGGATATTAAAAGAAAAAAATATTTCGTTTATTTATAATTAAATTTAACTAAAAATGTTTTATACACACAGATAACAAATTGATTGGAAATCAGTTCAAATAATAATATTTTAGTTCCAAAAAATAATTACTATTGAAAGGTTTTTAAGAACATTTTCCGAAATTTTTAATTTAAACTCCTGAATAATTGTTTGTCTTGGCTATTTCATTCCTTATAAATATTTTTGTTTATACATCGTTGATGCCAATTATTAACACTACCCACTGAAATCCAGTTGATAATCCAAAGAGTTGTTCACAGTTTGATTTTATGTCAAAATTAAAATAATAAATGAATACAAAATTTAAAAATAAAAATTATTACGTGTGACTATCAAATTCCATTGGTGAAAACTTTTGTTCTTGCAATGAAAATGCTTACGCAGTACGGTTTTAAATTGCATTCGCTTGCAATTATTTTGTCTTAAGACATGCTCACATCAGTAAATAAGTATTTAGAGAACCAACAACGTGACCAGTGTTATATTAAAATATTTAATACAAATATTGCTTTTTTATACATTTAATTTTTTTATTTTTTTATTTCTGGGAGAACAGAAGGACGGAAAATTTAGTGAAATTTAGTAAAAATGATTATCATGCCTTATTGATAAGTTTTGAAAAACGCTGTACAATATTCAATTTATTGCTAAGTATCAAACATATTGAAACGCCCCTTTCTGCAATGCCCATTTTTAGTAGTGTGAAGAAACGACGTAATAAAGTTTTTTATTTATTCTTTACAATAAATCAAACAGCGTTTGAGATTTCATAGATAGTTTTATTCGTTTGAAAGACCTATTGATATGTGAAATATAATTTTCCGTGATGCTGGCGCTTCGTTTTTTTTTTAATTTGAGACCAATACTCAGGGGTAAACCCTTACTAAATGATGTGCATTGCATTGGACTTTTTTGGAAAGGACAGTACATATATATTTTTGCGCTTAATAATAAACGCATTAGGAATGAGATAAATTGCTGTGAATTGAATGATCACGAGCAATTGCCTTGCATGTTGATTGTGTGGTGAGTACCTTCGCTAATTAGGTTTAGCTATTATCTTGTACTTCCCAAATGATGGCGTTTTTCTCCTGATCATTCGTTTTTTGTTGACATTGTTTGAGGTGGATTAAAGTGGAATGTCGGGGAGCGATTTCTTTGTAGATGATCTTCTTTAATTTTTTTCACCTTTGCTGGGGCTTGAATCTGGGCCATTTAAGTTTTTGTGCTATACCACGCACTCCTAAACCACTATACTAAATTTGTTATTGTGGTTTGTGACCCACTAGCATACACCTGCGACTTGAGAAAGCCTCGCAAGAAAAAGTTTAATGGAATCAGATCGCATGATTTCGGTGTCTAGTTCAAATCACCTGCACTTGAGATGACCGTACTCTCAAATCGCTCGAGCGGAATATTCAATGTGGCATAAACTGTGTGGTGTCCAGATGATCCAACCTATAGCGTTCGCTCTGGTGATCGATTTACATAATTACTGACAAAGGTTCTTTACTAAGACAAGAGCTCTGGGTTTAAACCCCAGCATTGACATCTTAAAAAAAAAGAAGTATGATAAAAATATTTCTTTCGGCTACTACCTCTTAGCAGCCTTCTGGCAAAAGCTCTGGGAGTAACTGATTGCCATGAACAAGCTTCTCATTTCTGTAGTTCGGAGTTGACTTTAAATTGTAGGTCCCGGTACAACATGAGTGCTGTGAGAAGCTAGGCGGTAAACCTGATACAGGCTTGTAATGCTTGTATGTATGTTTGACAAAGGTTGTACCTCAAATAAAGATATAATAACAGCTTTATACGATTATTTGGAGAAGCTTTAGGAAAATTATTTTAATTAAGAGATGGAATTACTGAAAGAAGTTTGGATAGGTGCATTGAAGTTGCAGGAGATTATATTGAAAAGTAAAATAATTTTCGTAATTTGGCGTTTGTTTTCCATTCTTAGATAGATAAATATTAAAGATATAAAATTTAAATTTGTCAAAAAGTAGATAAAAGAAAAAAAAACGTTCATACTTTATATTCTAATGATTTAATTAAAGTTGAACCTCGTTTATGCGGGCCTCTATTAATCTTATCCTTCTTATGGCTTCTATTATACTTGGCATTACAAATAGAATCTGTCCCTTAAACTCTGTTAACCGTTTTTTTATTTTTTCAATTATCTGCCTAATAAACATAGTATTTCTTCTTATCCCTACAGTTCATTAAAACATTTTTGTTTTTGCTACTTTTGTCAACTTTCTTTTATATAAAAAGAACGAAATGTAATTCATAATACTTGATATGTAATAATTTGTACAATCAATTTGTACAATATAATCGAGATTCAACTGTATTAGAAAAAGAACAAAAGTTTTATTCTTTCATTATTATCCATTAGAAGGCATACAAATAATTTCAAATTTTTAAAAATGGAATTGTGTTGTATGACGTTAAAAATATGGTTTTAGTTTTGAATACAATTTTATCAGTCATACATACTTCATAAGCAAACAAGCAAAATAATTTTATTTTTCTTTTAATTATATGGCTTACACTTGTACTTTAATTCTATAAAATAATTTGCCAATTAAATAATTATTTTTTAATTTACTTACACCCAATGAACTTAAACTGCTGCGATTTTGATGCATAGCCACCAAACGATCAATATCTTCATCGGATTGTGTTGGCCAATTATCGCTTGAGGCTGAGCCTCGCGAGTGTATAGGACTAGAGGTGGGATCATTACGCTGGCCCAAAACAGGGGAACGGCTCAATTCTTCGGCAGCTGCTTTTGCCTCTTCTAAAAATATAAAAATAATAAAACAAAAACGATTATATACATAAAATTGAAATTAAATAGTTTGTGTTTTTGCATTTGCTCACATGCATATATAGCCTTTATAATAATAAATAAACGTTTTATCATTACAGATAAAAATATTTGTTTAATTATTTTTTAATTATTAAAATTATGATTACATGCAATTTAAACGAGTTATAAAATCATTAAATATGTATGTATGTAATAATTGTAATATTATATAATTGCCATATTTTATCTTAAACTTGAATAGCAATTGCATGTTCACGGCTTTTCTAAGCGAATTTTGTGCAAAAAAATTTATTTTCATATTATTTAATTTACGAATAATAAATAATTATTTCAAAGGTTTAAATTGTTTTTCCTTTAGCAAAAGCCAGAGTAGATATAAAAAAATTTATATACAGTAATTTTCGTTTATATAGAACCCGTTTAATACGAACTTTCGCCTAAAATTAACTAATTTGAAAAGTACGTGTTTTATTTCTATTTAAAGCGAACTTTCGGTTACAATGAACCTTATTTGCACGCAAAACTTGTTTATTTTTCAGTTAAAACGGACCAAAAAGTGGTATTTATGCACTGGCACCACTAACACTCAGTGTTTTTTTTTACCTATGTTTTCGATTTCGGGAATTTCCATAAGTTTAACGTTTGTTTGTGTGAAGACGATGTGCGGACTCCAGTTGAAAATTGCAAAGTTACAAGATGGACGTAGTACTAAATCAATAACAAAGAAAATGTTTTTTTTTTTTAAGAGAAATATGAAATAATAAAATGCTTACAACAAGGTGTAAAACAAAACAAATATACCAAGAATTGGGCCTCAGCAAGTCAAAAATTGCTAAAATTTGGAAAAATAAGGACTTAATCCTAACTAATTTTGAGCAAAAAAGGTTAAACACCTTGTTTCATAGAACTCGACCATTGCCTATTAAAATGGTGTACTCAGAAAAGAGACAGTAATCTGACTATAATCAGTATTAAAGTAAATAGTAAACAAATATGACCACTAGGTTTTTTTATTCCCGAGTTTTTGCGTTTTCTGGGAAAAACGGAATTTTGTTGTGATATCCCGGACTTGAGAACTGTAGTTCGTTACTCATTGTGATGTTCTGAAGATATTTGATATTAATAGTGGTTATAATATTTTTGTCCTAGTCTATAGTATAATAAATGTGCATGTAAGTGCAAAATTAATTTTTATTTCTATTTTTAATTTAAATTTTTATGGTTCTGTACTTAGAGATTCAATTTTCAATCTAAACAAATTTTAATTTTTTTTGTAACAAAATTGAATTGTTTTTGTTTTATAAATATGGATTTCTTTAGTGTGCCAACTTTTTTGTAGAAAATATTTAAAGCTTTTTCACCTTTTTTAGATTGTGGAACATATTCCTATATTTACCAAATGCTTCGTGTATTCTATTAGACGATTTTTTGCATGCTTTTCTAAGGAACCCATCTACCGTGTTCAAAAAAGAGTTGGATATGATGATGTTTTCTTTTTTACAAAAAAAATAAATGTTACGTTTTTTATTTTCTCTCTCTCTCACCTCAAAATATCTCCATTTGAATAAATATTGTTTTTTGCTATCCGTTAAACAAAAATATTTAAATAAAAGGCGTTCTAAAAATATCAGGGATCGTAAATAACTTTTACCAATTATATAATCTGAAAAAATATGATGTTACAGCTAACTTACATATTGGGCACTGCAAGTTAGCTGTAATTTTGAAAATACATCCACAGATCAGATTTTAACTGTTATTTTACGCTTAAAAAGATCAGACATCGAAATCGCTAAAAATATTTTTATAGTATGAGTTGAATTTTATATTAGTAGAACGGTTACAACTTTGTGCGGTAATCGCTGTTTATTGCAAAGGCTCTTTCAAGTCTTGTAAACGTAGTCTCCAAGTCAAAAAATAATAAACGTAAATAGATAGTTATGCCACATTTGATACGTTTGTACAATATGCAAGTGCGCTTGCAATGAAGAGTGATTATCGCTACAAAGAATAAATAACTGCCAAATAAATTATTATATTTTGTTTTGTAACCTTTGTTGTTCAAAAAATTCTAAATAAATGAAATAAAATTTTGAGCTTTGCTAGACCAATTGAAATTTAATTGCAAATGATTTCTTTTTTTTTTTTTTAATTGTGCACATGCGACTCTAAAAACCATGTTAAATTATTTGAATTTTTTATGATTCGCTACCTCCTTCGATTACCACAAAATCTTCAATGTCATCATCAACATCTTTATCATTAGCTTGAAAGGCAAGCAATTGCTGTAGTGATGGTCTACTGCGTGTTACACTGCAACGTGAGCTATTCACAGAAGTGGTGGCAGTATTAATTATTGAATCGGGCACAATAATAAAATCATTAATGTCGTCATCTTCTTCCAATGTTTCCAAAAAGCGATCAGAATTAGAACGTAGACTATCGTCCCACGTCCAAGCGCGGCGTGTTTTATTTGCAACACCAGTTTGTGGTAAGTGTTGACTATGACGTCTTTGTAAAGTGACGTTACTGTTGCATGACGATGATGCAGTTAAATGTGGCGTAATGCCAGCAAAGGAAACTCTATTATTGCAATTTGAATTGTTGTTATTAGTAGTGTTGGTGGTGTTGATGGTTTTAATAAATTCTATAGTTTTTACTTGTGTGGGTGCAGTGTTGCAAGCTTGTGCTATTATTATATTGTTAGTTGCATGATTAGTGTCTACTTCTAGTTGTGATGTCATACTTATAACTGGCAATTGTGTCTTTTGCGTTACTAATTTATTCGTGGTATTATTTTTGGCAGCACTGGAAAGCTTTGCCATTTTAATTCTTTCTTCCTCTTCAGCTTCCTTTGCATCGCGGAGTTGCAACTCATAGACGTAGGCATTAAATTTGGCATCAATATCATCATCTTCATCAGAGTTGTACTGATAATGGGAAGAAGATGATGCAGTCTTGCAGCAACAAAATAATCGCTTGCGAAATTGACGCCAACATGAGATGTGGCGTTTTAAGCGCCATGTTTTTAATTTTCTTTTACGACCATAACGCTTCCACCATAAATATGGCCATTTACGTTTTTTGTTGTCTGTAAACGGTTGTGTAGAAGTGCAATTACTGTTGTGCATGCGATCTAATGAGGCGTAATTAATATTGTTGCCACTAACATTGCAATTCATATAGACGGTGCGTGATTTTGGTGCTAATGATGTTGCTGTTGCCGTTGACGGCGACATGGATGACGATGGCGTTGCAATTGCGGTAGCATTTAATTGTTGTTTCTTGTTTTTCTTGTTTATTTTAAAAATTGTATTGCGATCAGTTTTCGTTTTCGTTGAGTGTGTTGCTGTTGCTGTTGTTAGTTCTTTATTTGTTTTACAAAGATTTTTGTGCACTGTGGGTTCCAAGCACGAATTCGATTTCGTTTTTGTTTTACTCTGAAATTTTGCTTTTCTCTGTGCCATTTCATCATTTCCGTCATTGCAGTCGTTGCCATTATCACCAGTGTCGAATGGATTATAGGTTTTAACATTTTTCATTTGTTTCGTTTTGTAATTCATTAATCGTGTCAGTTTCTTCATGGCACTCATGAATTATTTTAAGTATGTTTTAATGTTTTCGTAGTCTTTCTTTTTTTTGTTGTTGTTACAATTGCAGTTTTAATTAAATTTTAATTAAAAGCTTCTTGGAATTTTATAAAAGTGCGTGAAGAAAAATTATTATTTGCAGCAGCAACGATTAAATAATTTTGAAATACCACATCGTTAATTGCAAATGTATTATGCAATTAGAAAAAAAATATTTTTAGTTTTAAAGTAAAGTTTAATTTCAAAACACAAACTCAGTTATAGAAAAATTCGTGCACCTTTTAAATTTCAGACTTTTTATGAAAAGAGAAAAATATTGATAATAAATCCACGCATTTTGTCTTAAGTACTCTTAGCTTGAGTTCATTTATATAACCCATAAAACTAGATACTTCTTAGATTTTAAAACAATACATTAACTTAAATAAAGATATTCTAAATATGTTCTATTTAAATACTCGCAACAGTTGGTTATGCCGCCTACATATTTGTTTAATTTATCATCATCATTTAGTTGTCTTCTAAAACTATGGAAAAGTGATCTACCATTTCAGATTATAGACTCTATAATAATATAGAGCCATTCCACTATATTCCACCTAAACCAATGTCAACAGAAACCGAGTGATCAAGAGAAAAGCGCCACCTATTGGGAAATAGCATATAATAGCTAAACCTACTTAGTTAGCGAAGGCACTCATCATACAATCAATATGCAACGATAAGGCAATTGCTGTTGATCATTCAAGGGTGAAGGTATAACACTGACCCTTGTATCATCAATTCACAGCAATTTGTCTCATTCCTAAGGTGCTTAATAATATAAGAAAAATATTCTGTTCATTCTACAAAAATTCCAATACTTTGCCAAATTAAGCATTATTGTTAACCTCTTAGAGCATATTATATTTAACTGGTACACTATTACATTAATTTTATTAATTTTTATCACCATTTCAACACGGGTTTAGAAAAAGCTGTTCGTTTACAATATTTCTACTGAAGTATTCAACGCCGGTTGTAAATTTGTTTACTAAAGGGGGGATTTTATCAGAGCGTTCGAAAAAGTAAATCATGATTTTTCAATTTATAAATTAAAAAGAAAGTAGATTTTGTAGCATTTTTTTTTTAATTGGATATCTACGTATCTGTTCAACAGACTTTAATGTACTAATTTCGAAAACACTTATACAAGTCGAAAGCTAAATATTTCTGTGCCTCTTGATGGGTAATCACTTGGGACCTTTATTACAATTTTTTTACATTAATGACTTATCATTTTGCATAATGTGTTCCAACATATTAATGTATGCCGATGACGTGAAGCTTTACCTACATCTTAACAATTTTGGCTCTAGCTGCTTACTAAGATAGGACTTGTAGGGCGATTTCTTCTGCTTTTAATTGTAGGTATATAATAATCGCAAGACGGATTGCTATATTATATTATATATTATATATATTCGAGTGTAGAAAAGTATAGCAAAGAACTCGAGGGGATTACTTCTTTATCTATATTATTTTAGCTTATAAAACTACATAGTACAGATTAAGGTTGAAACTATTGCTGCAGAAGTTAAAACCTTCACTATTCACTGACGATAAAATTTTGCCTTTGTATCATATTGTTATTTTTAAAGTAAAATAAAAGATTTTTTGCAATTATGCATTTTTAATTTCTTTCAAAATTTAAACATTGTGTGAGGCAAATTACGAGCTTCGATATCGAGGAAAATACCATACAGTTTTAAAACATGGGTGCAAATTACGGCATTTGATATCCAACGAAATTCCTATGTAAAATGTTTTAAACTTGTATGAAAGTTCACTTGTTAGCGAATGCCGTAATTTGCCCCAATTTACATAGGAAATTCGTTCGATAGCGAATGTCGTAATTTACCCCCTGGTGTAAAGAAAGTGTTGTATTTAAATTTATAATTGTGAATACTCAACACTTCAAATTACGTCAAAGATGTTACCGAAAAAAGCCATAAAATTGAAATAAAAAGCAATTGGAAGTCTGGAACTTGAAAATATTTATTTATACTACAAAATATCTCTTGCACTTATTAACTGTAAAAAAAGAAAACTCTCTCAGTCACTACATTAACTTTCAAAACCTCTCTACAAATGAGCTGATTTTATATTTAAGAATTCGATGTTTAACAGTGTAAATAATATATTTTTATTTATTTTCTTTTGCATAAAAGAAAGAGACTGTGTGCGAGAAGATAAGTGTTTATTGTAAAAAGTTAACTTTTAATATATTTTTGTTATATTTTTCCAAATTTTTTTAACTTGTTTCTATGTTTTTACTTTTATACAAAGTAAGAGCAAATAAAAATATTTGTTTTTCTATTACATATTTGTTATCTTTCTCAGTCTGTCTTGTTTGTATGTCTGTCATTTGTCAACATTTCACAGTTGAGGGTCAGTATGTGTGTATGTACATAGCAAATGTATGTAAAATTATTTACATATGTATGTATGAAGATAACATTTTTTATGGTTACACACGTAGGAATTGTCGAAGGAAAAATTCATACAAGATGGGTATTATAAGTATTTGTACGTGCATTTTGTACCATAAAATTTCTTTTTTACCCTGAACCAAAGATATTTGTTTACATTAATTTATGTACATATGTATGTGTGTATGAAGGCATGATCAATATAGAGTAATATAGGGCAATAGTAGCCCTCAGGGGACGAAATATCTTTGATTTTTCACACACTTGAAAACTTATGTATATAGCCAGAAAAATTTTGCTACAAATTATTTACATATGTATGTGATTTTATTTACTTTGCGGAGTAAAAAGAAATTCAGAATCATCATATTTTAATGAAAATGAATTAAATTTTTGTTTTTAAATTGTATCAGTGAATATATTTACATAAAGTAAACACACTTTTCACCAATATTTATTCATGCTCACAACTACAGTCACATTTGTGCCTTGTTCTCTTTTTGCCGCTCATTGTTATGGAGTCTTAAATAGTTGAGAGCTTTAAAGGAGTATGTTTTTCTTTTATTTATTTTTCACCTCTACTTTATAGTTTGAGGTTTCAGCAGAATTGTAAACATTTACATTTTTAATTATCATTGTGTCATTTGTGGATTAAAATTTAAAAGTTTAACGTTTAATAGGTAAACTTTTCTTAAACCAGGTTGATATTACATAGAGTAAAGAAACACAAACATTGTTTTATAACTACCTTCACATTTGGACACTATTGGAGGAAAAACGCTTAACTACACTCTTACGGAAAATACAATACAAAAATATCGTTATACGAGTATGAGCCATGTCATAGAATTGAATTCCATTCGTAAACGGAACTTATTCCGCAATTGGGGGTGCATAACATACTGGTTAGAATGCTCGCATACAATTCAAAACAGCCCAGGTTCAAACCCCTACAAAGGTGAAAAATTAAAGAATAAAAATATGCGGTTTTCTAGATTTTAATTAAAGAAGTAGAGGATTTAGATTTCCTAAATAAATCTAATTCTCCTTATTGGGATCTAAAGAGAAATGCGACAGAACAATAATATTAGTTAAGGAATTTTATTGATAAAGCTATATTTACACTATCTAAGTTTCTCATCTGATTATAACAGATTATAACAGTTACAACTCAGACGGCAATAATTTTGAAGGTAGAAAATGTTCTATTTTTAACTGAGCTCAGGTAAAAACAACAAAAATTAAATTAGACTTGTAATTAAACTATCTGAGTGCGCTTCTGATATAAAACTCAGATGAGAAACTTAGGTAGTGTAAATATAGCTTAAGCTTCTATTTTTGTATTACAAATAAAATTACATATTTATAGCAATAAATATATGTCATGCCTATTATAATTGTTTATTGAACTTTAGGAAATATTTTTTTTACAAACTCCCTGCAGACAAAATAACCAGTATATGAATAGAAGTATTCCATATCTGTCCTTTTTTCATATGACGAACTATCGGTTTTAACATTATGTTGTCATAGGACTAGTTCATTTGTGCATAGGTAGGTACTAGTAGTATACTAAAAAATATTATCTAGAGCATGTACTACATATATATATTAGTCTTTTAACTAGTATTTTTAAGACAGCTTGGTACTAGTTCGTACTATCTTCGTACTAGAGCGCAACATTCCTAATTTCTCATTTTCTTTTTAATTTTGTCCCTTTCTTACAACTAATAAAATGCCTGTCTCTTAAGTTGTAACTTTAGCTGCAGGGCTGTTACTGCTTGCTGGTTTATAATATCTGATAAAAATACATCGAAATATAATTTCTTTTGTCTTATGTGAGGATGTTTGAGAAGTTTTAGTTCACGTTCTTATAAACATGAAAAAGTTTGAATAGAATCATAATAACATTTTTAAAAATATTGTTTTCGATTAAAATTATTTTATACATGAAAGCCTGTTTTATTTTTTATTTTTATTTTAGGTATATTACTCCGTAAAAACCTTAAGAATATAATTCTGTCATAACTCAAAAGGATAGTCAAACACTTTGGAAAGAGCTAGCAAGATGCTAATTGGCCTATAATCACCTAGACTAACAGTGGTAGACGTTTTCGCAATTGAAATAATTTTACCAATCTTCCAAGATTTAGGAAATGTAGAAGTAATAACGCATTGATTAAAAATATGAGTTAATGGTGCAATAACATACGGCAGCATCAATTTAACAAATCTCATGGCTATACCATCTTCTCCTATAGCATTAGCATTAGATCGTATATGACTTCATTATTTTAAGACTCTGCTAAAATGTAACATTTCTATACATTTGCTTAAAGCAACAATTTACTTTAATGTTGTTGATTGTAATAATGTTGGTGTTTTTAATGTGACATGATGTTGGTAAACAAATACCAACAACATTTATGATACGAGTATGTGTGTATGTATGTAAATATAAAAAAGGTAAAATAAGTCTCTATTTTATATGTAATTTCTCAGACTTTTTATTACAATTCTTTCAAATACAACTTTGTTTTTTTATTTACTGTGTCAAAGTGTTGAATTTTTAATTAAAAGTGTTTTTCTTTCAAAGTATGTATACCTACGCACTCTCTTACTTGTGTATTTTTGGCACATACCAAAAGACAACAGAGTAACGTAGTAAAAGTACTCATAAGTACTTTTCATTTTTGTTTTCTTTTTAATACAAAGTACTATTGCCGCTATTTTCGTTATATGTAGTATGTATGTATGCACGAATATATTGCTGTTTTATATGCAAATGTTTTAATTTGGCCGCATATTTTACTATGACATTCAAACAAGATTTTTTTTTGTATTTTGTTTTATTTTTTTGTGGTTTGAACAAAAATAAACCATCTGAGCGAAAAAAAAGAAACAAAACAAAAATAAATGAAATTCATTAAATAAAAAACAGCAACAGCAAAATATTTATTTCTAGCTTATAGCAGAATACCCATTTTAATTTATTTGAAGAGCATTTAAGTTTTAAAATTAAAAACATTTTTAATTCTACGTTTACATGAGTTTAGGAGAGGAACGTTTGAAAGTTGTAGTGCCCACAAAATAGTTTGTTGTTTTTGAATAGTTTTTATAATATTATGAAACCAATTTTGTAATAACTTTTCTGAAGTCATGACAGTTAAATTTATAAGCTGTTGAAATGTAAAGAATATGTTGTTGTTTATTTAATGAAACTTTAATATTATTTAGAAATAAGTTGTTACCAGTATTTTATATCGTCGATGGAATTAAAGAACGCTGTAACTGACAAAACCTTAAATGTTCACCAGAGCCAAAAAACCTGTATGAAAGTAGAACAAATACACTGGTATTTTTCAATACGCAGACGGCGTAAGTGAATTTATTTTCATCGTAGAAATCTGGGACCGAGACCAATCGACGTGTATTTTTTTTCTGATAAAAATGATGCAAAAACGTATTTTCCATTGTTATTCAGTTACAGCGTTCTTTAATTCTTGCGACGATATGTTCATTATATATGCAATAATTTAGACAATTTGCATACTTTGAAGGGCTTTAATGCCTTGTATTGTAATATTGTAACTGTCCTAAAATAAAATGACTTGACACTGCGTGTATATCAGCGATAAAGCCCATTTCCTTTTAAATGGGTATGCCAACAAACAAAACTGCAGGATTTAGGCCACGGAAATCCAAGAACAGTTCATCCCTAGCGGGAAAAAATTGTTTACCTTATATTATAATTAAATAAATAATATACTACTTCATAATTAATTACTTTTGGAATCGAGAAGGTAATTTCATGTAGCACACAAGAAGATATTGATTACCATGTGCATTCCCACATCTTCAGAAGAAGGAATTCATTGTTCTACATTTTATTAAAAAAAATCGTTATTTTTCGTTATTCCTTCAAACTATTAATTAATATTCACTTTATGCATTGCAAATAACGAATTTATTACTTTCGTAGGACATGATCTGTGTTAAGGGTAATGGTTTAAGGAATCAACATCATACATTCCTTGTATTACCTTCTCGATTCTTATTCATTACTATTTCCCGCTGGGTCAGTGAGATTCAAAAAGTATGGGACCAAACGTATGTATGCGTAATAAAATGGGCTAAAATTAACCCTTAACTAACGAGAGCATTTTTCTAAAACTATGCACGACGTCGTTTCTCTTCTAACAGATAGTCCTCCGAAAATGACACCACCAGAGTGCGACAAAAAACAATTACCGATTGCCCTTCATTGTTGCATGTATAATTAAAGCCAAACCTACAGTTTCCTAAAATATCACGTCATGCCGCGTGTATGGCGGCATTCGATTTTTTTAGAATATTTACAATGTCGCGAGTACCACTGGCAAGTAAAGCTGCTGCAAGAAACGATTTATCGTCTTAACGGCCACATACATAACAAATACATATATTCTTATGGTAACTCTCTACAATAAAATAAAAATTGAATAAATTTAAATTTAAAAATCACGTTTTTTACAGGTTTAAATATTTCTTTTGTTCTTTATTATAAAGCAAATTTTTATTTTTTTTTCTTTTTTCATATTTTCTTTTTGTGAAAATAAAAATGCCAGGCAAAGCACATATTATTTATTAAAAAAAACCAATACAAAATCTTAATTTTATTTTATTTATAAATAATAATAATATCTCAACGTCGTTGCTGCTTATTTGTTCACATAATTTTATAACAAATTCATGGCTTTTCAAACGCTAATAACTTCAGAGTTATTCATCGTGATAATGATGTGATTCAATGCTTTTTTTTATATATTTTTCTTTTAAAAATTTTAATGTCGTCATTATTTTTTTAAAATACGATTTTAGCATAACAATCAATTGAAACATTAGTTGTATTGTTTAGATTATTTTTACAAAACGAAACACTTTCACTATTCGTTGAAGAAAAACAGTCAGTCAGTCCGTCAGCCAGATAGTCAGAAATATTGTTGGTCCAACAAAATAAGTTGTTTGAAGTTGTGTTTTATTGCACATGTTAACGAATGTTGTTTTCTTGTTTTTTTTTCTTTCCATTTCAATCAATTAAACAATGTATTAAAGCATAAAATTTTAATTAATATAAATACTTTGAAAGTATTATCCATTTTTTTCTTTTAATATATACTACATATACATATACTCGTATGTATTCTTTTTTTAAATATAATATTATTAGTAATACGAAAAATATTATTTTTAAACCGTTTTATAAGACCGTTTCATTCTAACTGAATCATAATTTGTCTTACAATATCTGTCTGATACACAAATAAATAAATTTAAAAAAAATATCTGTAAAGATCAGTTTCTTTTCATTCGAATTGTTTAAATTGATTAATTTAAATATTGACACGATCTTTAAACGTTTTTAATTGCATACAAGTAATAAAATATATAAAAAAATTTTAACTAAAAAAATATTTTCCATAAAATTCTTAAGGAGAGTTGTGTAAGTCCTACTTTCTGTCATACTACACTTTAGAAAATTATCGCATCTTATTCAGATGCGAATTTGCTTATTTTTAATAGATAAGATTTGCTTGTTTTATCTTAAAATACATTTATTTTAGTAGTAGTCGAAGATTTTTCAAGCAAACCAACAGTCGTATTAAATTATTATTTAAGTTTTCTAACCTTACGATCACATTTAAGAAATATTTAACAAACAAGAAAACATTATTTTAGAAAAAAACTTATTATTTTATTTTTATTGATTTTATTGCTTCAAGCTGGATTAATTGATATTTACAAGACCTTTATCAAACCCAAGATGGAATACAACTCTCATACATAAGCCGGTATTTCAATAAAGTCTATTTTGGGGCTTCTCGATAGAGTATAAAAAAGGTGAAGGTATTAATTATGCTATGAACACATTCAAGGCTATCGACCACACGACTACAAAAGTAGCCAAATAGCCAGCTACTTAATTATAACAACGACTATAGCTACAAAACAAACATCTGTTTTGACACGTTGAACATAACATAATAAACTTATTTTTTTTATGAAATTGTGAGAAAACAAAGAACAACAAATGTCTAAAGAAAATTTATAAAAATTTAATAAAAAACTAAAAATGTAATTAAATAATAAATTAAAAATTAAATAAAAACTGATGTAAATAGAAATTAGCCTAAGTTGGCTACGGGCTACAAAAGTAGAGCGTGTGGTCGGTAGTCGTGTTGCCACTAAAATAATTATTCTCATATGCACACATGTATTCCATTTTTGACAGCTTGTGGTCGATGGTCGGTAGCCTTTAATGTGTTTATAGGAATAGTGTCGGTAGGCTATCCAACTCTAACGATTGATTGCATCTGCGGAATGTGTCGTGCGTTTCACTGTTTCATCGGTACTACAATGGGAGGTGCTTTGATGAAATAAGGATTCCGCATAATCGCATATTCTTACGGACTAAACGTACCTCTCTCAGAACACATCCTTTTGTATTTGATTGCATTCTTTAGCAGTGCTTTTCGTTTATGGAACAATCTTCCAGCGAATGTTTTTCCTCCCAATTGCGATATTAGTAAGTTTAAATCAAATATCCACAAGCACTACTCCCTCTTTCCCACTTTACATAACATATTTTCCTAAACCAGCACAATGTACAGCATGCGTAGGGGTTGTCCCCTAAATACTGGCCTCATCATACATGAGAGTTTTATTCCATCCTAGGTCGGATAAAGGTCTTATAAATATTGAGAAGTTCAGATGAAATGAAGTATTTCTTGCACCGTTTTACAAAACCGAGGCACTTGAAAACTGTGTTCGACTCTCGAAATATGTAATAATTCCAATTGACATCACAATTAATTCTTATGCCCAGAACATCAAGAACATTGTCAATATTTTCTATCACCCATAGTCATAGATGGCTGAGTTGTATTATCACAACTCTGTTGCAAGATAAAATAACATTGGGTCTTGCGCGAATTAAATTCTACCCTGTTCGCAAGATCCCACTCGAAGATTATTTGTAGGCTCGGGCTACGATCAAATAAATACAAGTGACTAATGTTACTATCATCTAGGAAAGAGTAGATAGGATTTGTTAGTTAAAAAGGGAAACTTATTACCAAAAAACGCTATTTACGAACAACTAAATAATATTTTTAATATGCTAAAGAAAACTCTTGCCGTACATCTATTGTCACGACAATCAACCGGTTGGTTGATCTAATGTAGGCGTGGATTGATTTTAAGAGGATAAAATACCAGTAGTTAAGAGTTTTTTGAAAACGTCAAACATATAAAACAAACATATTTTTAAGACAGTAGAAAAACACTTCAGGATTTTTCTTTTAATAATCATTCTGCAAATAACCATAAGCATTGAGAAAAAGAAAATCTCACAAGACAAATGTGGCAAAGACTTAAATGATTTGATGTCCTGAGCAAAACAGCCTTTTTATTATTATTTTTTTCTTTCATCATTTCGAGATGACTGGCTAATTTGAAAAGTACACTAATTGTTAATGTTTTGTAATAAAGAGTAATGTTGAGCCTTTTTAACTCTACATTAAACTCCTGTAAAAGAGGCCAAGTTAGAAAAAAAAATTAAATTTTAATATAAAGAAGCAAACAATAAAATTTAAAATTTTCTGTATATTATTTTGATATTCACTAATGGTAGTGTTTAAAGGTAAGAATAATTGCGTTATCTCATGTTCAGAACTTTTAAGCATAACAACTCAAGCATAAAAGTTGAAATAAACTTTTAAAACAAGGAAATTTAATTATCACGAAGAATATACGAATATTTAATACATCAAGTGATGTTTCTTAAGAAGTAAGTTCTGCAAAAAATTACTAAATACTCGTATGTAGCATTATATCATTATGTCTAACTTCAATATGACATTAATGTGTAAATTACAGATACATACATATGTGTGTACACAACTATGAAACAATCCTGAGTATGTCAGTACAATGTAACTCAGAAAAATATACAGGTTTTAACAGTAGCATGATCATAGTGCTTAAATGATCAGTCATTATAAATATATATATTTTTTATATACTCACGTATGCATGTACATATATTACTTACTGGTCATGTTCATACAATTAATCGTTTCTTAGACATTTCATCTTTTATAGCAGTTGATTTGGTGGCAAAAGGTTAATTTAATAAAGATTTGATGCTGCCAGAGTAGAATTACATTTTTATGGAGAATATAGCGCAATAATAAAATTCTAAGAAGCTGTTTTTTTTGTATATTTTACAAAATCATAACATTTTAATGATTTTAACATACATACACGTATGTAAGTAAGACATGTACTTAGTCTTTCAAAACAAAAAAAACAAAAAAAAAAAAAGATAACATTTAGATTTGACTATAAACAGCTTTTTGTTAAAAGATAAAGTCTATCATTATAATGTACGAGAGTATGCACATAAAACATGAAAATAAAACGAGTCATAAGTAGTGCCATTGTAAATATGTTCGTACTTCAGTGAAATGATTATATGTGCATATGTGTAAATTTGCTGTTTGTTTCTGACTCGGCATTTCATGAAATCAAAACTAATGTAGGGATGTTGTTTTGATTTCAATAAATTTTTAAGTTCGTAATTAGATTTTTCTATTCATTCTATTTGTGGTACTACTTTCTGAGATTTTTGCTTTAAGATTTTAATTCAATAAAATATAATTTATAAGTAATTGTGATTAATATTATTATTCCAATATTTGAAGCTAAAAGGTAACATCTCAGAAAGTCTTTTTAAAAATGATTCCCTACGAGTAAAAAATAAGAAATGCATTTGTTTAGTTTAATTTTTATGCGGATTTATTTCTTACAAGTAAAATATATAACGCTGTTAAAAGAAGCACAAAATTTTCAAATCAAAATTGCAATACTATTTTTTATTTGACGAGAACATAACACTTTCTGCTTTGAAATAGATTTTTTAAGTCTTCTTAATTTAATGATAAAGATGAAGAGCAAATTGTTCCATTGTCATAAGGTGCTTAACATCTTATCTATTTATATATTCAACACTCCAATACAATGAACGGTATGAGTAGGGGTCTACCCCTGAGTATTGGTCTTAATAAAAAGAATTAAAAAAAATTTTTGTCTACTCTCATTTTTTAACCCCAAAAATACAGGAACAAACCTAGTATATGAATTTCAAACTGCGTTGCCAGATTGGGTAATTTTCGTATGGGTCAAATTTGAAGCGGATAAAAGAATTTACTTGTAGACAATAATTGGTTTTATTCAATATAATTTGGAAAAAGGTTTCAGCTTCCATCCCTGATATTATTTTTTTGGGTTTGAGAGAATACTACTCTGATTAAATGAAATAGCGAATTGTTTATGAAAATTCCTGAAAATTTTAAAAATCTTGACCTATGTACAAAGTCAACTCAATTATAAGCCAACTCAAACTTATTAATAATATTTGTTGTGGGTTTCAGCAGTGTAGCCATTTGTTTCGAATATAATTGAAGATCAGTATCAGCATTGTCTTATAACTACAAAATTCCTGCTGTTGTTTGTGGGTTTGTACTAATGTTTTTGTAAAATTTATTTATAAATAGGCTTTGGAAAAAGAAACAATAAAACTGTCAAATTTCCTTACATATTTTTCGACATTTTATAACATATCGTGTTTACTTTGTTATAGCTTTATTTTATTATGTTTTCTTGACATGTTGTAATAAACAGTAGTTTAGAAAAAAATGGCCTTAGATACCCCTTTCATTCACAACTGAGTTGACTCATTAATTAATTTGAATTAAAGTATTATAAACATTAATTTAAAGTAATTTTTAGAATGAATAATTTGTAAAAAATCACTTAGGTTCGATTAAATCAAACTTAGATAAAAAAAAAACAGACTGAGATAATTATTTCTGTAGAAGAAGGTTAAGAGGAAAGAATACAATTATTGCGATATAAGATGTTTGATGGGTATTCATGTCTTGTTGACTAAAGTTCGTAAGTTAATCACGATTATACAAATACGGATGTCTTCAAAAATATTTTTGAGTTTTGCTAATTTCCTAAAAATTCATTTAAATCGCTTGCTTTGTTTTTGTTTTTTTTTTTCAAAACCGCAATTCCTAATGGGTTAATTATATTATTAAAAGAAAAACCTACTTATGAATTGTTACACTTAAAAACATGAACATCAAATTAACACATTTTGTTTAGAACACATTACTGGTTTACTGGTACAAATTCTAGATTCCTAAATTACAATAATTACTCTTAAAGCCAAGGAAAGAAAGAGATTTATTTTATGACTTCTTTTTACAAAATAAATTAATGACTCTTTAACCATTTATTTTATGTTTGAAACATTAGCTAAATGTGACCCCTTAATAACTTGCCTAAAGACAATTAAAATGTTAAGAAAGCAAATAAATTAAAAATAAACAAAAACAAAAAAAAAAAACTGTATTTTTACTTAAAAAGAAAAATATCTTCCAACTGAAGAGAAAGTAGAAATCAATATAGAAAAATAAGTTGTAAAAATATGTTTGAAAACTAAATCGAATAAATAAAAGTAAGCATTTAAAAACATTTTTTTGTTTTAATCCACAATATTAAGTTTTGATCATACATGTATGTATGTATGTATGTACGAGTAAAGAGAAGTATAATACGAAACATAGAAATATTTTTGAAAATTTGCTAACAAATTAAAATTACATTTATTTAATATTTTTATAACATATACAGGGTGTTGAGTAATGAAAATATGTAAATAAATTATTAAGTGGATAATACTACATGATATGCATGCTTTTATTCCTTATGTGCAGACACATACTCGTATAAATACAATATTTATATTTTCATTTGTACAAGTAATTGTTATGAACAATTTTGTGAAGTTATAATGCAATCATACATTTTTTTTCTGCTTAAAATTTGAATTTAATTAATTATTCAGGAAATGTACACCAAAAACAAAATATAGCCAAACACACATAAATATTATTATTATTTCTTTACAGTACAAGTACGAGTAGTTTTTATGTGGAATTTTAAAAAATTGGTAATAAAAAAAACTAAAATTATTGTAATAAAATATTTACAAAAGAGTTATGAAAAGAATTAAAAATGTTTCCGTCACTGATTATGGAATCAAATACAATAAAAATAATAATATACGTAAATCGCGTGTAAAGATATTTAAAAAAATATTTTTTTGTTTTAGCACAGTACTATATATATAATTACATATTTATGTACCTGTTTAGAAAGAAATATTTGAGTTATGTTACGAGTACTACCTTTGATTAGAGATTTTTATAGGCCACAATTGCTAGAATTTACTCGATTCTTAGTGTAACTGAACTTCCTAATTTCGATAGGCCAAGATTTCTTATCTTTTTATTGAAAATATGTTTTTCCTTATCAAGTTATATAGCATGTTTACAACACAAATTTTACAAATTATTTTACAATACAATGAGATATGAAACCTGTTATCAAACCTGATTTAGTTACTGCTATCAATACTGAACCACTTTTTGTAATCGTAGATATAAAGCTTGTTTTTGTAACAATAGTAATCTATTTGCCCTTAATTTGACACACTAAAGTTCTTTATATAGTTCAGCGGCTACGAACAACTTCTTTTCTTTGTTTCGATGATCGAAAAGTAAGTTTTTATTCGCATTCAAAATTCGAAAATGTGACTACTCGGTATTTTGTAATGCGAATTTAAAAAGAAAAAAAAAAGAAAAATTCTGGAAAAACAACTATTCTGCATAAGTAAACGTGTTTACTTCGCAAACATAAAATAAATTACCATTTTTCATTCAAGCTAGAATATCGAATTTGCTTCTAAGCAATCTTCTTTGAATCCTTTCATGTTGCCCACTTTCTCTTCTTCGTCAAAAAATAGTGCTACAGAATCAATTTTTGGTAAATTTTTTTATTGAAATATACGAGGTCTAATCAAAAATTAATTATTTTCAAATTTCGTGAGTTACTTATGTTCGATTTTCGCTTTTTTCTTTCTGTTATGTTGGAACACATGTCTGTTGGATTGTCAGTTTGTTTTTGACAGATAAAAAGGTTAGTCATGTTTTGGTATGCTCTACGATTTTATTAACTATTAAGTTTTGTGTAAAAAATGAAATTAAATGCGCAAGGACATTTGAAATGTTGACTGTGGTGTTTGGCGAGTCTACTAAGAGCAGAACACAAGTTCAATTGTGGTATAACCGGTTTAAGGAAGGCCGAGAAGATGTCAATGACGATGGATTTTGCATCATGATAAAGCACCAGCTCACACATCGATGCTTTAGCGTGACTTTTTGACCAAAAACAAAACCGTTAACATGCCTCAACGACCGTATTCACCGGACTTGGCCCCCGCTGCATTTTTTCTATTCCCAAAACTGAAGCCACCGATGAAAGGAAAGCGTTTTTCTGCGATTGAGGAGATAAAAGAAAATTCGATACCAAAAAGCGCGTTTCAGAAGTGTTTCGAGGATTAGAAAAAAACGCTGGCATAAGTGTATTATATCTGAGGGGGATTACTTGGAAGGGGACGAAATGATGAATAAATAAATACTTTTTAAAAATATATTCATTTTTTTTTTATCCAAACCACCATTTCTTTTAATTTTAATTTGTCGTTTATTTATTTATTTTTTGTCTAGTGTTGCCAATGATTTGAAATAAAATTCGAATGCGAATACGAAAAACTTAGAGAATAGCAAATCTCTTTCGCATCGCATTTCATTTGCGCATTGCATTGACTTTTGCATCGCAATACAGAATAAGACCCTGATTCCCAATTAATCAACCAAACACTAGTTTGGATCTCATGTCTTACTAATTTTTTGTAGTGTATGGCTGTAATTAGTCTATTTGAGCTGTGATCTAAACAAAAATTAGAACCATTTTGATAACTAATCCGACTTTTTAGTGCGGTGCAATAAAGCCGTGTAGACAGTTTTTTTTTAAATATAAATTCAGTTGTTGGTTTATAAACCAAAATTTGTATGAAAACCATTTTATAACATACATATATACATAATTGGCCATTACAACCCGGTGTCAGGGTTACGGCCTATTTGCTAGCAGCACTCATGTTGTGTATGTATGCTGTATGCTGTGTGTGTCAATTTTTATCCATAAGTACCGGGACCTACAGTTTAAAGTCGACTCCGAACGACAGATTTGCTAAGCTTTTTCATGACAATCAATTACTCCCAGTACCTTTGCCAGAAGACTGCTGAGAGGTAGTCGCCGAACAAATTATTTTTTTCATATTTCTTCTTTTCAAAATGTAATAGCAGGGGTTTTCACTCAACCAAAATAATAACCACTAGACTACGGCGACTGCAATATATAAGTATATAAATTTTTATCATATTCCCCTTTTCTCACTTTACTTCGACTAACTCATACAAGTGTATGTACATACTTATGGAAAAAAGTAATTTCAGTATGTGATTTCTAGAAAAGAATGAGTTAAATAGTTGATGTTTGATCTTGAATATACACAGGACACAAAGAACTCTGATGAGACTACCGTAGCTGGAGTCGAAAACATATGTTCAGTTTGGCTATTGTATTATTTCTTCACGGACATCATTTCTTCTTTGATTATCAAAAATATTCATTGCAGTTAACTTTGATGTAATTAAAACGTTTCTGACGAAACAAAAGTTAATTGTTAACATTTGAATCTCTCAATTATTTTTATTAATTAATTTAATTAATTTTTTAATTGGAACACATAATTAGAAATTTTTATGTGTATGTTTATTTATTTTGTTGAATACTACAAATCAAATTTGAATTGCCTTTTTTTTAAACTCGTAATTACTAATTTGTAAAAAATTTCATTGGTAATTGTAGTACAAAAGTAGAACAAATTTGTTAATTAGAATCGATTTTCAATTTGTTCTGTGTATAGTGGCATAACAGTTACTTTAAATTGAATTTTTCCTTCTGGCATTCTTATCAGTTTACATTTTTTAAAATTTTATTGTGTTGTTTAAACTTTACTGCTTTATTTATAAAAATTATTAAGGTTTTATTAAGTGCTTATTTGACAAATTTCTATTCTGAATACAGCAGTTAATATTTATACTCGTATGTATGTATTTTTAATTATATTTTTTGACAAATACGAAAACTCTGTTCGGGATATAAACCTTCTTAATCATAAACTTACTATATTTTAGTTTATAAAAAAAAATGTATCTGCAAATTCGATTTATAAGTCTGTTATTATAAATCAAAATAATTTGTTATGAATGCGCTCATTTTTTGTTTTGTTTGTTTTTTTATCTCTTTGGAAAACGACTGTAATCTGTCAATGGTAACGAACTACATAGTTTGACACCCACTTATATAGAATTTTGTCAAATTAGAAAAAAGACATCTAAAAATGATAACTTTATAGCAGTACACCAAACAAGTTAACCAAAAAAACTTTAATATGGCCAACAGTTAATCGACCTTGATTGCTTTTGCTATATCTATGCTGCGGGCATTTAGACGCTTTATTATTAATGCTAATATTGTTGTTATTGTAAATGTATGAACTGAGCTTTAGTCACACCTTTAGGCTAAACAATGAAATAAGAAAATATTAAAAAAAACAATCGATTCTGTATTATATGTTCCGTAATATGCTTATTTTTTCATTTGTTTTCTTTTAAATATTAAATACCATGAAGTTGTTTTTAAAAAGTTCAATTTATTCACTCTATGAATTTTTTTTACGAGTATTTTATATATTTGAGCTTCAAGTATGCGAGTGTAGAGCCAGCCAATCAAGAGCAATACTTACAGCTGAAGCATAAAGCTACTGAAAATATTTAAACTCGTATTGACCATTCTAATAATCTGTTTAATTTGATTTATTTTCTTATAGTTTCTAGTTGTTGCTTTTGATTTGTCAATAATTTATTATTTTAAAAATAAAAATTAATTTCATTTCTATTTTTTTTTTGCTTTTGGTTGTATTTTTGTTAAAATTTCTTACAAATGTATGCATGATTCTGTGAAGTTATTGAATCATCGTTTTTGTTTTGGGAAATTTTATATACCCTGCGGTGTTTGTTAGTTGATAATGTTCGCGTGTAAACTCTTTAAGAGAGTGCATACGAGGGCAGTTAGAAATGTTTCTAGTCTCACAGAGTGAAACAAAGAGCAAAAACCTTTGTATAGCTAGAAGAAGCCCACGTTAAATTTTAGTTAGAACTGTCAACTCATCAGTACAGTAAAAAGTGTTCAAAGAAAATGGAAAAAATCAGAAAATCGTGGTGTGATTAAATAGGCACCCTGAAAAATGGCCCCAAAGAAAAATGACCCCAACCCGAAAATGAAAAATGACCCCAAAAATTTTAATGGAGCACAACAACACGAAATTTTGAGGTAATTTTTCTATTTTTTTGGGGTCATTTTTCATTTCTTGCTTTGGGGCTATTTTGGATTATGAAAAATGGCCCCAAATTTTAATAATATTGCAAAATAATTTAAAATTATTTTGGGGTCATTTTTCATGAAATGAGTAAAATATAAAAAGGTACAAGAGACCTTACGGAATTCGTTGTTCTGTTAGTGGTTTTTTGTAAATAAAATTAAAATTTTGATTTTGTATTCATTCGTTAAGAAAATATAATTAATGTACGTATAAGGCCCATTATTACAACTTGCCGTTAGTTAAAGGTAAAATTTTATCAGACAGATAATTTGCTTCTTGTTGTTACAAGTAAACTTTAACCAAAAGGTAAGGCAATCTTCCCAATAACTTTATCGATCACTTTAGGTTAAAGTTTACTTGCAACAACAAAAAGCAAGATATCTGTCTGATAAAATCCTACCTTTAACAAACGGCAAGTTGTAATAATTGGCGTAAAAGGGTTTAATTAAATATTTATCTTTTTTACATGGAATAAAAACTTTATTAAAAAAAAATTTAAGGCCTTTTGTGTTAATTGGGGCTATTTTTCATTTTTAAAAAATTACTTTGTTTTAAGTTATTTTCTTTTTTCAAACTTTGTTTATTTTTGGGGTAATTTTTCACTTTAGTTTGGGGCCAAATTTCATAATGATTATTGGGGCGATTTTTCATTTTGAAAGATTGCCCCAAAAATGGGGCCATTTTTCATTTTATGCGTTGGGGCCATTTTTCTTTGGGGTCATTATTCATGGTGCCGATTAAATATTTGTATGAGAAAGGATTATCCGGACAAGAATTCCATAAAATGCTTCTTTATATGCAACAGAAACAAATTGGGTTTTAAGCCCAAATGTAGTCGTAAAAGCATTGAAAATGATGTCCAACTCCTGAAATAATAGCTTAAGTGCACGATAAGTTACTAGACGATCGATGAGTGAAAGTTCGTAAAAAAGGTAATGCTATAGACATATTAAATTATCCAATACATTTTATTTGTCATCAAGTATAATAGAAAGAAATCTTTCTGAGGAAAATTCCTTAGGTGTGCTTGGAAAAATTTAAGCGAAATAAAATATATTTTAAATTGAAATTTAATATCTATTATTGAAACACGGACCTATCACTATACACCTAGAGAAAATACAATAACCCAAACAAAAAACTAAAGCTGGTACAAGTGCACCAAAGAAGGCAACAACAGTTCAATTGGCTCTTTTAAGTTCAAGTCAACGATTTTATAATATTATAAAAAAAAAAAAATCTGAATATTATTGTAATCTTTTGGATAAAATAAATTAGAAAATTTGAGGAAAATGGCTTGTTTTATATTCTGTTTTATCATGAAAACGCTCCATAACACAAGAATACACTGAAAGCAATGACAAAAATTAAAGATTTTAAATTATGAATTGGTTGACCACACACTATACATACATACATAATTACAACCCTGTGTCAGGGTTACGGCCTAGCTTCTCGCAGCACTCACGTTGTATGTGTTACTTTTTATCCATGAGTACCGGGACCTACAGTCGATTCCGAACGACAAATTTGAGAAGCTTTTTCATGGCAATCAATTTCGCCTAGAGCTTTTGCCAGAAGACTGCTGAGTGGTACTCGCCGAAAGAAATAATTTTTTTATATTTCTTTTTCTTTTCAAGATGTCCGAGCTGAGATTTGAACCCGGCTCTATCGTCTTAGTAAGCCAAAACACTAGCTACTAGACAACGGCGACTACAACCCACTGTACTTTAATGATTTAGATACCTCTGACTTCAACGTGCTCCCAAATCTAGAAACAATTTCTTGCTGGCAAACGGCTTACTTCAAATAAGGATGCCAAGACATTTACGGTAAACGGTTATTTTGAGGAAATTCAGAAAACATATTTTAATAAAGGGAGCAGTTTCAGGAGTTTATATTGAATAAATAAAACAATTTGAATAGTCCCAGTCTTAGTTTTCATTGTTAGTCTAAGAATTTTCGTATCATCCTCGTATTTATGCAACTTTTGAATTTTTTGTTAATGAGAGAGTAAATTAATTATAACTTAAGTTATGCGTGGATTTCTTATTTTAAATTCTTTTCTATAATTTTTTAATTTTTAGCAATTATGTTACTTCTGGCACGTGTTAAGGTCACCTTATATAGGCAAATAATGAACTAAAAAAGTTAAATATTTTTTTGCTGAAAATCGTCTACAAGACGATCAAGGATTTAATTAAAATGAAATATTTATATATTTTTATATATGTAAATAGATTTTAAATAAATATTAATTACAAAAATTAACGAAAAGCAACAAAACAATAAAATTTTATATAGTGGTTGTAATTTCAGCATTACCCTTATTCATGTAAATTATTAGAGCGACAGTTTTCGTCTCATATAATAATATAATTCAGTTGAAATATTTGGAACTAATGAATTAATAACTATTGGCAGTATATATTAACGGCTATTTCAACAGTGTTTATCTTAAGTTAAGACATACTTATTAAGTGAATATGTTAATTATTATGCTGTTAGGATTCCAAGAATTAGAAAAAAAATAAGAGAATTATAATATTCAGACGAATCATACCAAAACTTCACTTTAAATTTGAAAACACTAGATATAGTTTAACACAAAACAATAGTAATGTTGCGAATCAAAAAATAAATAAAATAAAACAGGTACGAAATTAGGGTAGTCACGCATAAAATATCAGAAAAATTCAGAGAAATAATGGCGAATAAGTGTCTTAATTTTAAAATATTAAAATTGGTTTTGTTAACAACCATTAGCAAAATCATTGATGAAATCGGCTTGTAGCCTTTACAGAACTCCGGTGTACAAATTGTTATGATACGACTAAGAATGGCAAACAGATATCAAAATACTAAGGGCGGTATTTTTCTGGTTTGGAAAAAAAAGTTAGGTGGAAGCCCTGAAATAGGGTTGTAATTGCCAATTATGTATAATAGCTTCAGAAGTTTTAAGCTTAATTTACCTAGCAGGTATGCTCTTTGATTGGTTTAAAGTCACTGAAATTAAACCCTGTTGTGTTGCGCAGCATTCTCTTATAAACGACCAAATGCTAATTCTACATTTTATGCTAGTGACACATTAAAATTGCTACCAAAAGTGAACACAATAATTTCCACCAACTTAAAGTAAAGACACATCATCTAAAGTCTAAAGATGTACTGATAAAAAATTAAAACTAAAGGATTAAAATAAGAAAAGAAAATTAATTGCTCACCCGATGACAAATTTAAACGCTTCCTTGCATCGCGTTTGGGATACAAGTACTGTTGAAATGCTTGTGCATTTGATTGGGCACATTTCTTTACATTCAATGAACCAAAATTGTGATGGGTTTTTAAGCCAGGCGGTCGATAACGCGCACTCTTTGCACTATTCGATGGCGTAAAATTAAGAGAATTTTGTGATTTTGATGAAATGGGCGTCGATGTGGCAGATATGCTTGATGTCAAAGCTGAAGTTGAACTTGTTGTGGCTGCAGCACCTAAAGCAAGTGATGAGGTGGACGTAGTGGTTTGGTTTGCGGTGGTGGGTAAACGTGGCAGTGAATTTGTAGTAGACATTTGTGTAACACCTAAGAGACTGCGTGGTAGAGTTGAACGCGTGCTGACAAATGGTTCACCATCATCAGAGGAGGTGTCTGTTTCGTAAATAGCATCTGGCACACTTGAGCGTCTAGCATCTTTGGAATCATTAGATGATAGCCAGGGTTTTGCTGGCGATGACTCCAGCACATGATGATGTTCATCGCCTCCGCCTATGCTGCCACAGGAACGCACACGATCTAGTTGTTCGCGACTCAAACTTTTGTGATTGAACAACAAATCTCCTGCAGAACGGCGCTTTGCAACGGCCAAAGCGGACGCAGACGATGAGTTGTCACGGTCGAGTTGGGATAATTTAGTTCTGGAATCACCATTAGCCAGTAATGCTGATTCAAAACTACCGCGCCATGAAAAGCGCTCATAATCGCTTGCCACTCCACACTCTTCGCCGGCGGTATCGCTTACACCGCTGCTCGACTGATGGTGATGTGGTCGGTTGTGGACAGTCGTTGGGTTGTTATTGTTGCTGCCCATGCTGTTGCTGCTGTTCGTTGCAGTCATGGATGTGGTAGAGTCTAACAAAAGATCGTGCGATTTACTGCGTGCCAAATTGTGAGCTTCTTCTTGAGAATAGTTTTTAGAGCGCGACGCTTGATAGATATGTTGCGCATGTGATGGATGTAAATAATGTGTACTTCTGGCGTAGTTTGAGCAACGTTCTTCCGATGGTGTGTCTTCTTCATCTTCAGTGGTTGTAGCCGATATTTTGGCTTGTAAACGTTTGTGTTGATTGCGTTGAGCCGGCATAGGGGAATTTGTGCCATGTGTATCATTGCCACTGCTAACTTCATGCATTAAAGCCACTAAACGTGTGCCAATATGTTGCATTACTCTCGCAAATAGTTGTGGAGATCTCTCGTAGCTTCTATTACTACCGGTAGAAATGCGATCTTCTTCAATTATCGGCTTTGGTGATTCAGTTAATTGCACGCTACTGCCATCTTGAGAGCTCTCGCCAGTTGATGTCGCATTTATTTTAGTGGATCGTTCATTTGAATTGGCATTATCTACTGCTAGTTTAGAAAAAGATGCTACCAACTTCTGATACACTAAGGCAGTATCTGTATTAAGTGTACGTGCATCATCCAATAGGCCACCATCACCTCGATCTCCCTCCTCATCTACTTCAAACTTATTAATAATTTGCTGGCAACTGGCAGAAATTTGTTGTTTGAGCTCATTACGTCTTTGGCTACTGCCCTCTAAGTCCGAACTGGTATAATCGGAGGAATCATAAGAATCGGACCAGGTATCCTCGCTACTCAAATATTCGACAATTTCGCGTACTTGTTCATCATTAATACCCGGAACGGTTTTCATAAGACGCGTTAACTCGTTTTCGAAATAAGCTAAAGTTGCGGGACGTGATTTCATGCGACGGACCGATATAGGCGTTGTTTGATTAGGAGTAGTAGGCTTTGAATTGCTGGCCGAACCTTGTTGGGCATTTGCTGTAGCTACAACCAAAGTCTTAAAGAACTGACGCATTTTTGACATCATTAAATTCGTTTCCTCATCAGAACTCCAATTATTAAAGCTGTCTTTACGCACAAGATTTGAGCTAGAACTGATAGAGGAGGGCAGTGTAATTTTTTGGCTGTTTTCTAAAGTTTGGCTAGTGGCTGCTGTATCTGTAATGGTACTCAAACGTAAGGCAGGTATCGGAGGTATAGTTTTTTCATTATCTTCTTTGATTTGCTCTAAAGTAGTGGGAGATTTAGTTCGTGTAGTATGTGATGTGGTTGCAGTATCATTTTCTGGTGCTTTTAAAAGATCATCATTGCTACCCACAAAACCACTATCACGACTATGATGTTGCTGTTTTTTAGCTTGAGAGGTAGTCATAGATCCAGGTGTAGGCGTGCGACATTCTAGAATGTTTTTAGTGCTCTCTTCTAAAGAGGCTTCGTGAAGTTTCTTTTCATCCAGAGAATCATGACGTTTGCGTAACTGTTTTTTTCTTTTCATGGTATCAGTTCCATCTGATACTCTCTCACTGGCACTGTTATTGTGTATGATAGTCTCGTCACAAGCTTCTGATTCAGAAGAATCTATAATATCTTGATTTGCGGCAGGCATTAAAGTATTCTCCAGACTATCATTGTTTTGATTTTCCATCAAGAGATTATCCAGTGATGAATTGTGTGACCTGGGTGTCGTTCGGGCCCTTACCAGACGTTTTCTGCGCTGACTTGGGCTGGGGTGACCCTCACTATCGCTTCCAACACTGCCACTTTCATCGGAATCATTTTTTTCATTAGCATTAAAACCCATAAAACCTGACAGAAAATATTTTTCTAAACGTGACGAAGCCAAATCAGCTGCTTGATTTACGTCATTTAAGGGTTCTTCTGGTATGCCGAGAGAGTCTAGACCCTCCGAACAAACACTGCTTACCTCTGAAGCTGTATCCTCACCACGAGTATCTATCGAACTCATTACTTTACCATCACCTAGACCGAAGAAGAAATATTTTTCCAATTCGGAAGCGGACAAACGATGATGATGTTGAAGAGTTCTCTGGCGTCGCCTTTCCAAATCATCCAATTCATCATCGTCTGTATGGCTTCTTAATGAGGCCACTTCACTTTCTTCACAGCTCTCTTCTACAATAGTGTGCAGAGTAAAATCAATAGCTGTGCGATGATAGCCTCTCAGTTCTTCCTCACGGTCATGAAACATTCCTATGGACTGGGGATCATCACCATCTTCTGAATCCGTACAAGTGGGTGTAGTATCGTCCTCATCCTCCACTTCTTCCACCAGACCATCATTATCATTAACATCACCAGGCTCACTAAGTTCCTCTACCCAACTATCATCATCCGCCAGACCATCTTCTAAAATTAACGGAGTTATTTTGGTACATTTCTTTATAGGTATGTTGGAATCATGTATATATTCTTCATAACTGTCATAGTCATCGTTATTATTATCTCTGCTAAAATCTTTTATAATATTTGCTTGTATTTCTGTTTTATTTTTAACACTTGTTGCGATTGATGATGATGATGATGCTGATTCATCGTCATTACCACTTATATCTAATTTTGTTGTTAATACTTCACTTGTTTTATACATTTGTTCACAATTTTCATTATAATTTATTTTATTTTTCGTTTCGTTATCGATTTGTTTAGAGGATTTTTCAAAATCACTTTGTACGCGAGGGGTTTTTACATCACTTTCATTTTGTTGCCCGATATCTTCTTGTTCTTTTGTTATCATTATCAAACTACGATATTTGGCCGACAAAGTATTGGGCGAGTTATTTACATGCGTACTACGATACTTTGTTGGCGTTAAAACATCAACCGTTAAATCCGTACCGTTACCGTTTGTATCTAAAAGAAACTGTTCTCTTGGAGATGATCGATTAAGAAGATTTTCAATATGAGTAGAATAACTATTTTTAGTAGATTTATTAAAACCAAAAACGTCGTCTGCGTCGTCGTCGTTTTCGTGAGTACTGACGTTTTCGAAGTACTGTTTACGATAGCGTAATTCTGTTTTATCTCTTTTATTTTGCTCCACTTTATTATTGTTTTCTTTATGTTTATTAAAATTTTGTTGTTGCTTTTGTTGGTTATACAATTTTATCATTGAAGGTTCATTTGCAATCGTTGCTGGTAAAATATTTTGTGGTTTATATATCGTACCTAAATTACAATCGTCGTATTCATTATAATTGTTGTTAGTTTGTATTGTTGTTCTCTTTAACTGTAAATAGTCTTCTCCCCGTTTACCGTGTGGTTCGTTTAACAATTCATTTTCAACTGTTTGTAACAACGCACGTCGAATTTTATTATGCGAATTCATATCGATCTCTGAGCAGGCATACTCTGCGCTCTTTATAAACGCTAACTCACTAATACTGCTACGATTACTCTCATGCTCAACTACCTGTTCTCTATCGTTGTTATCATAGTTGAGGTCTTTTCTACCTGTTGATGGTCTAGCAATAGCAGCGGCGGCAGTAGTTGTAGCAGTCGTCTCTAATGAGTCCATAAAATATTCTGTAAAATTTAAAGCAACGGGAGTAGTAGTAGTGGTAGTGGTAGTAGTTAAAGAATAATCATATATTTTGCATGGTTCGTTGATTGTTATTTCCTTTTGTTCTTTTTCTTGCTCTTGTTCCTGTTCTTGTTGTTGTTCTTTTTTATTGTTTATATCTTTTGAATGTAATTTATAGAAGGCATTCGCTTTATAATAATTTATGACGTTTGTTTTGTTTACCTGTTCGTTAAATTTACCATACGAGTAACTTGTGTCTGATGTTGTACCACTGCCATTATAATTGTGATTCGTGTAAATATTTATTGTTTTTGTAAGTTTATTTTGTTCCCTAAACATGTGACGTTTACTATCGTCATTATGATTATATTTATCTTTCCATTCCTTCTCCTTCTGTTCCTCTCTTTCTATAACATCATTAAAATGATCATGATCATCGTCATCGTTATCATTGTGCTGATCATTGGCGTAACGTACGTAATTAACTTTAAAATCATCTTGAGAGTCACGTTTTAAACACAAACTAGGTTCATTTGTTGTTGTCGATGTTGGTGTTGTTATTGTTGGAAAAATCATATTACTAAAGTCAGTATTAAATTTATTTTCATATAAATTTGTTGTTGTTGTTGTTGGTGTTTCTACATCTAAGCTGACAGGTATTTCCACTTTTTCTAGCTCATATTTCATTTTTATGTAGTCGTAACACATTGGCGATGATGATGATGACGACTTTGAGCATTCGTTTAGAACGTTTTCATTACAATATGTTGGATTTTCTTTTGTTTGCATTTTAGTTGTAGTTGTAGATGTAGTTGCTATTGATGTTAAAAGTGTTACATTACCGGTTTTTATAGGTTTATTTTTAGTTTCCACCTTAGAGCCCATATTAACCAATTTTACCTGTCCCACCTTTTCCTCTTCATCAACATTGTTTTCTTTTTGGCCGCACTTTGGTAGTGCTAATGAAACCTTTGAAATGCCTACATCACTACTGCTATCACTATTGGCTTGCGTATGTTTTTCTTTATTTGCAACGTGTGCGTCGTTTGTTGTTTGCAATTTGTCATTTAAATGATCCTGATTGATTTCAGCTACACCACGTTTAAGCTTTTGTAATTTCAATTCCAATTCAGAATTTTGTTTGGTCAACATTAATAAACGATTCACATCATTAGAAATGCTATGCAATTCCTCACAAGCTTCATCCACTACTAGTTCGGGTAAAGTTTCTGCTTCTTTAGCTTGCATACAGTCAACGGCCGTAATCAGTGAAGGTTGACTAAAAACACGCGTTGTTACATTCGAATGCTCTAATTGCTGGTCTTCATGCTGCTGTTGTTTTTCTTGGCGTTCATTTGATAAGCAGAAATCTTTTTTATCTACTGCAAATGAATGCAATTTAAAATGTTTTTCACTTGCCACTTTCTTACTATTTATGCCATGATCGCTGTTAGCCTTAAAATCTAAAATGTTTGCTACATTTTCTTCGTTTAGTTGTGTGACTCTTTGCAATACAACAGCCCCATTGTCGTCGTCAGTTTGTCCGCCAACGACAAAAATACAATTGGCAATCTCATCACGAGACGTGCTAAATAATTTACACTCACTTTCATCAACATCACCCTCGCGATCGTTGTCGTCGTCGTCGTCATCGTCATTGTCTTCATTCACTACGATATTTGGTATTTTATTTTGTTGATGATCATTATTTTCGCGTTTGTAATCATGGGCACTTGAGTCACTGCAACTGTCACTTTCATGCAATGAATCACGTATTTTTTTCTTCTCATCATCATCATTATTATTACTATTCGTGTAAGCAGCGTCATCGTTGAGTAGTTTAATGCAACGCAAGACGACACCACAATGACTTCGTTCGGTATCTGTGTCATTATCGGATGAATCTTCTAGATTTGCTTCCGACGACGATTGAGTACACGAGTCACTGCTGTAATTATGCGAACCGTTACCGCCACGTTTATGGGATCTTCGATTTACTACGAAAACTTTGGCAAAGTGTTTTTTACGAGGTCTACGATCGGCTACATTACCGGTATCATCGGTATCTACGGACTCGGAACTAGAAATACTCATATCACTTTCGCTAATACTTTTATCCAATTCTTCCTCTTGGTTCTCTTCCTGTTCGCTAGATGATGTATGAGAAGGATTGCTTGTACAGTTTTCTTCAGTTTCATTGTTATTGTTGTTGTTGCTGATAAAATTATAAGAACGTTTCACAGTTCTAGCAGATCTTTTCTTTTTCGTTTTGTTTCTATATGTCTCATCGCGATCTTCTTCATTTTGAGTTTCTTCAGAGCAGGAGTTTTCATCTGTCAGTGAATCAGTTTCTGCGTCAGTGGAAAATAAATTACCTTCCGCTTGCAAATAACCCTGTCCTTCTTTGAACTCGTCTTCTGATTCTTCTAACAAATTCTTGTAAGCTTTAATCATATTTTTGGGCGTTTTCGTTGGTAATTTTAAGGTGTCAGTTTTTGCCTTAGTATTACTACTGCTACAACTATTGGTAAATTTATAAGGGCGATTAGTATCGGTTTCGCTTGCCGTTTTTACTGCCGATGTGTTTGACTCATTTCCACCAACTGCAATAGCTAAAGATTTTTGTAAATGCAATGTTGTTGGGGTAGTAGTGGTTGGTATTTGTTTTTTCACATTTTCTTTTAATTTTCGTATTGCAGCACTTTGTGCAGTTGCAGTTGTTGTATTTATAGTAGTGGTTTTACCACTTTTTTGGTCGCCTTTACCATCGCGAACAAGAACAACAACATCATCATTATCTTCATTGACAACATCAGCGTAATCATTAGATTTAAAGAATTTTAAATTGGCCAAACGAGTTTTTACTGTTTTTATTGAATTTTGGTTACAATTATTGGTGTTGCTGTGGCTGCCGTTCTCGCTGTCGCTGCCGTCATTATTGTGTTTATATTTTACATCATTATGAAATTCAACAATAACATTGTTTTTTATCTCATTATGTTTAGTTAATAGCAATAGGTGTGTTTGATTACCACCACGTTCCTCTGGAGTGCAATAAAGATCTGAGTGTTTGTTACTCTCTTTTAGTTTTTTTATTGAATCGCTTACTTTCGTTATTTTTGTTGTTGTTGTTGCTGTTGTTGCTGTTGGTTCTTTAATTACTGAACTGTTTTGCAGCTGTTCGTTTGTGTCTACATTTGTTTTAGCCAAAGCTGTTTTTTGTTGTTCATTATCGTCTGTGCTTTTGGCCGTAACACTATTGTTGGCTTGTTTTGCTAAAGTGGTGTGCGTATAGTCTCTGGTACTGATACTGTTGGTGGTGGTAAAACTATTTTTATTTTTTATTTTATTAAAAACTTGTTTATTCTCTACTTCTAAATTGTTAGTTTCCAATGATTGAGAATTAATTTTCAAATTATTTTCAAAATTTTTACATTTTGTTTCAAACGATGATTTTTCAAACAATTTAGAAGAATTATTTTCAGTAGATTTTAAAAATGTGGATGTTTTTTGTTTTTGTTGTTGCTTAATATTATCAAAATGTGTTTCATTTTCACTTATTTCCCGCTCCCGTTCCCGTGCCGAGTTGCCGTTAACAAAGTTTTCGCGTATATCCGTTTGACTTAAAGTACGACTTGAATCCAACGAAGGTTTATTATCAACTAATAAGGCTGAGGTATGGTGAGCTGGAATACAGCTGAAACCACTACCACTGCCATTGTCATCGATAACATCATTATCGTTTTGCTGCCGCTGCTGTTGGTGTTGCTGCATCGGCGACTGTTTCTGCTGCATATAAAAGTAGTGGTGGTGCTGGTGGTGGTTGATTTGTTTTTGTTCCTCTTCATCGACAATTGCTGGTATTGTGTGCAGGGAATGTCTTTTGGTAACATATGGCTTATCGGTAGACTGTTTATTATAGCGGTTGAATAAGGGGTAGTGTTGCTGCGATTGTTGATGATGGTTGGTTTGTTGCTCAATATCGCCAGTTGATAGCTTCTCAACATTTAAAAGAGTTTCTAAACTGCCGCCGGTTGTAGTGTTTGTACCATAACCGGAAGAAGTAGAACAATGCGATTGAGTCATACCTACCAGAGAGTAGGTTGATGAACTTAAATCAGGAGCTGATGACTTAAAGCTGCTATCCAATTTATGGCCTGCCAAGTTTTGATACGTTGCAGCTACAGCCGCTGCAGCTGCAGCTTGTAAGCTACTAGAACCAGTAGAGCTATTAGGTAAAGTGTTTTGGGCGGTAGACCAAATTTTTTGCAAAGAGGCACATAAATTGTTCTCATCGGAATTATGACCTAAAGCTTGCAACTGTGGCGTTAATTCATTTGCATTCCAATAGGGATAGGCTGTCATAGGTACCGGTATGGGTACTGGTACTGGTATGGGAACATATTGCGGTTGTAGGGAAGTATTAGAGGCGACATTATCTGTCTTAAGTTTTTGTTTTCCATTAGCACCACAACTGCATGCATCTGGCACTTGGTTTGCACGTGGTAAGCTATGGCGGTTCTTATTGTAGTGATGCTGATAATGATACTGTTCTTTATTAAGTAGTCTGGTCTTTAGTCGAGTCTTCATACCCATTTGCTGTTGGCTACGTATTGTGGTGGAAGAGGATCTTGTTAGATACCCATCCGAACTAGAGCTTTCGCCTTGCATTAAAAATTCCTCATCTGTGCCGGTATCACTTTCTCTTACTCGTGGACAGGCTAACATTTGTTTGCGATACATTAACGGTGACTCCATAGGTGAAGCAGTGCTATCGCTAGATTTCAGATCCCTTGAAATGCGCCTTCTTGATTGGAAGGGTGAACCGTAGGGAGAGTAGAGTACATGTTTGGTAATACTGGTGCTTATCATAGACGGCTCAAAGTAGTCCCAATCACAGTCGTCTATTGCAATACTGCTGCAATTGTGTGTGGAGGAGGAAGTTGTTGAACTGCTGTCTTCAAATTCTTCCTCGTCACGACATGAAGATGAATCAGTGGAATTGATGAAAACCAATTTAAATTCATCGGCTTCCATATTGTATTGGCCATGATTAAATGTAATCGATTTAAATTCCAATTCCGAAGAGGTTTCCATGGTGTCGTAAGCATCTGTGGGTAATAATGTTTCATTTCAATAACGTTTTGTTTCATTTTAATTACAATTTTAAGTACTTTACCCAACACCTTTTGTTTTATTTATCGTTATACCATAAACCGGGTTAGTATTTCTTTTTTTCTTTTTTTCATAATATTTGCTTGTAGATAACGACAGACTACATTTGTCGTTAATTGGGAATTTGTATTTTATCACACAAAATTACGCCCACAATTTCTTGTTAGTTTTATTTTTTTTTTTGTATTTTTAATTCGATTTTAAAATTTTTTCTTTTTTGTATCAATGAATTCTAAGCATTGTAAAAAAAGCATTCAACCATTTACCAATTTGTTAATGAATTGTTAAATAATTAAAAATGAAATATATTGTACATATGCATGTATATCATATACATACATACACTTGTTAATTGTTATGAGTATTACATTTATTTGAAAAGTTTTTAATTAAATTAAAAAATGTCATGTTTTTAAATGATAATATTTTACATAATTTTTGTATTGATTTATGTACTTGTTAGTAGACACCAAATTAATAATTTATTATTTAAAATAATAAAAAATAATTGCGAGAGAAATAGTTATACAGTATTCCCCGGATAATTGTCCCACGCTTAATTGCCTTTCACGCTTATTTACTTCAATATCTAAATCCCCATATTTTTTGTTACAAGTTTCAAATAAAATTCCACGGTTAATTAACTTTCGCTTAATTGCGTTATTTGTTTAATTACCTCAAATATATTTTTCTCAAAGAGAAATTTCACTTAAAATACATAATACATAACATACTTACATAACTGACCTTTACAACCCTGAGTCAGGATTACGGCCTAGCTTCTCGCAGCACTCATGTTGTGTGTGTAAATTTTTATCCATGAGTACCGGGACCTACAGTTTAATGTCGACTCCGAACGATAGACTTGAGAAGCTTGTTCATGGGAATTAATTACTCTCAGAGCTTTTGCCAGAAGACTGCTAAGAGGTAGTCGCCGAAAGAAAAATTTTGTTCATATTTCTTTTTTTAAGATGACGGAGCTGGGTGTCGAACCCAGGCCTCATGTCTTAGTAAGCCAACACACTAACCACCAGACCACGGCGACTTAAAATACCCTTGTTTAATTACCCAAAATAATTATTTTCTAAAAACTGCAGCTTAACTCCACTGTGTTTATATAGGCATAAAATGTCCGTTAAATTTACTTTCAAACTACTTTTTTGATACAACCTTGCAATTAAAGTCTGCGAAGTATAGGTATAAAGTTACTTGGTTTTCACATTTATTGACGGCAGTGTATACAGACAATTAAGCGTATTTGTTTAATTACCTCAAATAAGCTAACACATTAACCACTAGACTACGGCGACTACATTAAAGTCAATGTGTGATTACATTTATGTTGCTTATTTTCTTTTTATAAACAAACTTTTTACCATGCCTGAGCATGTGGGCGCTCGAGCTCTTAAGTGTAATCGGCTTTGCATAAAAAAGTATTCTGCTAAATGAAAATATAACCTCTTTCATTATCTCTTCGGCTAGCTCAGAAAAAAAGGCGGATAGGGAAAATTTTAATTTTTATATAAAATAATGTAAAATGAACAATTTTTAACCTATTTCATAAAATAAGCTGCTAGTGTTTACTCAGTATTGAATGTACTTTTAGCTAAAAATACGAAAAAATTTTTTCAAATAATGTAAAGAAAACAAAAAAAAACTAGTAACTAAAGATAAAAATTAAAATAATTATGAATCGTTCTAAAAAAATTTTAAAATTGGTTCAGAACTAATTAAGTTACAAATATTTTTGCTAATAAAGTCATAAAAAACGTTCAGATTTTGAGAGTTTATTCAAAATTCTGAAAACTGAAAAGTGGTTCACTCATCAAGACCTGTATTCTACACTACATTACGAGTATTTTAGAAGTACATAAATTTTTTCTTAGTTTGTAGCATAGTGTTATCGGCTTCCTATACAAAAATTTACTGATAATGTGCAATCAGAAATTGTAAGTCAAATTATGAAGGTAATATGATAGCGTTTCCCTTACAAAACATAATTAAGATAAGATAGTCCATCCGGTTTTTTATTTCACTAATGAAAAAAAGACTATATTAACACAATATAACATTTTTTGCTATTTAATTTTGCGACTCAATTCTAAGAATTGCACGTAATAGCAGCCCCAAAAATAAGAAATCAGTCTTTTCGTCAAATTGGCTGCTATAATAATTGTTTGGTCATACGATTTTTTTTGCAAAAGTTGGATTTTTATCACTTTTACCGTATTTTAATACGGTTATATTTCGGTATACCGCATGGAATATCTCTTTTGGTTTTGAATCAAAGTTGTAGATATTGAATATGAGAAAAAACGGGATAAAGTTACCGGAAAAAAGTGCATACACTGCCTTAAAACTAGCTATGCTCAATGCGTGGATTATAAATTCATTGATTATTTTGCATTAAATTAAAAACAAATATAACATGCCCTTGAATATTATGTGTAACGCGGATGATGATGCAGCCTCAGAACATGAATATGAACAGCAAACAAGAAAATAAGATAATCAGAACCACAATCGTCAACTTCAACGAGGATGGTGTAAGAATATCTGTAATATGCACCGGAATTTATATTTTCTCTCAAACTAAAGTTTATACGAAATAAAAAAAACGGTATATTTATGGATTAAACAAAAAAGTTGAAAATGTGAGAAACTATTTGCGAATTTTATTGCACTTTATTGAACTGTTTGGTTTCCCTAATGACTATTAAATTATGAAGGCAGACAACTTGACTCTCAGAACTGAGTCCCAAAAGCATATGTTTTACTGTGTAAGTGTGGGTAAACGATTGTTAATCGCTTTAGTTAGCTTACTGAAGACTGTGAATGTGGGGTTTAGAGAATTGTTAAAAGGCTTACTCCTGTACTAATTTATTTTATTTTATCCATTTCTTTAAATTTATCAAATGCTTTCTGTACAATTAATTTAAAAAAGCTTTAAACTTTAGTATATTCGGTTAAGGTTTTATCATATTATGCTGGTGGTGTGCTTTCAATAGCAAAAGAAATCTAAAACAAAAAATGCTTTAATCACAATTAAGCTTCCAAAGTACACAAAAATAATTCCAAATTACAAAAAAAATCTTAATTCTACAAAACCAACAGATAAAAAAACAAAGGCACTAGACAACAGCCAAATAGAAAGCAGGGATTTGAATTTTAAAACTAAAAAAAAATTAAAATTCCAAGAATTTCATATTCTGGTTGTCGCATATGTATAAAAACAAACTATTAAAAAAAAAATCCGAAAGGATGAGCAGAACCTTAAATAAAGCCATAAAACCGAATAAAAAGAAAACACTCAAACTAAATTTAAAAAAGTAGGAAAAAAAAAATACATCAAATAAAAATGAAGAATGTTAAGGTGGGCTATACTTATAGTTCCTCTTCTCTTTTAAATTTTATAATATTTGAATGAAATAAGAAACAAAAGCAATAAAACCTTACAAAGGATTTCAAACGAATTTGCCGAAATATAAACGGATCATAAGATTGTTGTATGCATGTGTATGAAAAATGAAAAAAAGAGAAAATATACTCGTATGTATGTGAGAATATTTTTTGGAGAGTGTGTGACACACACTGTATGCATAACATGCTAGTTGGCACAAACGTCATAAAGACATTTTCATACCATTTTGCTCGGACCAAATCCAATGATTTTTGTAAAGAAGTATTTTTTTTAATTTTATATTCCTTCTACACCATTCTACTGCCAAAATTAAAAAGAAAAAAAAAAAATTAAAAAAGCATGAACAGCTATTAATTATCAAACAAATAAAAATTATAATAATCTAGTTTTTCAACCTTAATTAAATTTAAATAATTGTTAATCTAAAATTCGTTTGCAATAAAAATGCACCTGGCCAAGGCGTAGCCACTTATTAATATCAAAATAAAAGAATTTTTATTTAACAGGCCTTAAAATGGAACAATTACACGGTGCTACAAATGAGCAACTTTTTTTATACTTGGAAAGTGACCTAGTGTACGTTGTAGGCCTTATTGAGTAGATCATAAATCAATTTTTAAAAGTTCGGAAACACCCTCAAATTTCGGAGATATTCCGAAAAAACTATTTTCGGGTAGGTTCGAGTACTTATGAACACGTAACTCAGTTGATTTTAATCCGATTTTCAATTTATAAACGGTTTCAGAAAGAAAAAGTATGTGCCTTTTTAAGTATGTACACATTTTTGTATATATATTAAATTTTTGTAGTGTTATTATTAATTATATCTGATTTTAATTTTATTTTTTCAACATTTTTTAACTTTGGCGCCATTTTTTTAATTTAGATTGTTTAGAAACATACCCTTATGTATATATTTTATTAAAGCAAATTTAGTTCTGAGTTAAACAAGCTTCTAATAAATAAAATCGAGTAAAAAATAAAAAAGTTATTAAGCTTTTTCAAAAGTTAAAAATTTTGCTTTTACAAATATGTATTGATCAAGATATTAAATTTTCTTTATTATTATTTATAACATAAATTTATAACATAAATTAACATACCATATGAGGGAAGTGCTGCCGAATATGAACTGTCAAAACCACTGTTGACCAAAATGGCGGCAAAACAGAGTAATATAACTTCTCGGCGTACACCCTGTATTTTGGGTATTCAGGGTAGTATTATAATATAAAGTATTGTATTTCAGCGTACATTTGTTGTCTAGTAAGCGTATTATGCATATGCAAATATACAGATTTCTTACCACTAATAAATCGTCGATTGACAGGTAAAACTCACTAAGTGCTATGTTATATGACTACAGTTAGTGAGTTTTACTTGTCAACCGACGAAATACAAGAAAAGTTTAGGAATATTTAAAAATTTTAATTTCTTAACTTAAGGTATTCTTTTATACCAACACAGATATACATCTGAATCTATGTTTTATTTAAAAATATCACTAAATTATTAAGCAGCCCTCGTATGGTACAAACAGATATGCACAAATATGACCACAAACGTTGTTCGTGCATAGTGAGCATTTTTTTTATTACAAAAACCAAAAACTGTTGCATGTTTACAAGTACAAAATAAATAAATATTGCTAATAAAAAAACGAAAATAAAAACGAGAGCGTTAAGGGAATTCCACTTGTTTACTCGTACACATGTGTGGAAAAATGTTTTTGTAATTCTTCTTATTTTAGTGTATAAGTACATATAGATATTATTTGTAAACTATGTAGTGGTTTTTGTTTATTTGCGAAATGTTTTTTTTTTATTATCCTTTGAAGCATAAAAACAGTTTTATACCAAATGTGGTTGTTGAAATAAAAAGCTGTTTTTATTATTTTTACGGATGTTAAAAAAATAAAATAAAGTACAAAATAAAACAAAATTATTTGTTACTTTACTTTTTTAAAAACATTGTAAACAATATTAGATGAAATTGGAGATTAAATGGTTCATCCTGTACCTGCTTCGTTTCCCCTGTACTAAAAACTTTATAAAAGAAGTTTTGGCGTAAGTCTATATATAGATTTGTATTCATAAAAGAATGAGAACTATAAGTAAAATACTGATTTAAGAAAAGCATTAATACAACATTTCGAAAATTAAAAGAAAATTTAATTTTGGTCATACATAAATACATACATAATTGGCCATTGCAACACTGTTTTAGGTGTACGGCCTAGTTTCTCGCAGCACTTACGCTGTGTGTGTCAACTTTTATCCATGAGTACCGGGACCTACTGTTTAATGTCGACTGTGAACGATAGACTTAAGAAGCTTGCTAAGAGAAAGATATATTTTTTCATATTATTTTTTTCAAGATGTCAGAGCTGGGTTTGAACCCTTGGCTCATGGTTTAGTAGATCACGGCGACTACAATTTTTTAATCAAACAATTTTGATTGTAGGTTTCACAATTAATAAATAGAAATGCTTAAGGAAAATACATACATACATATAAGTCCATTGTTAGTATTACATATTTCTTTAACAAAATACAGCATTTAGGATAACTTGATCAGAATTGTAAAAATAAACAGTTTAAATAATGTTTTAAAACTCACCAAAGATTTTTTAACTTTTAAAATTTAAAATTTTCAACTTTTTAAATTTGACTTAAGACGTTTTTTCCAAAATGCCACAGATATGTACATAACTGGCAAGATAAACTTTTGAAACTATAAACGGGAATTTAATTAGGTTTCCATTTTTACCAAAATAGAAGTTTTAAATACTATTCAATTAACTATTGAAGAAACTTTTGTTCTGAAGCAGGGGTTACTAAAAATTTTTTGGTTGTGTATTAGTGAGTAAGAGAGAAAAAAGAAGTTGGGAGAATTTATTTGTTTACAGTCACAGAAAAATTTTAGTAATATACGGTGAAATGAATGTCAGCATTTCATCAACATACATACATAAAGTCATAAATGTTTGACTATATTCAGGGCATGTTTTTTAGATATTTGCTGGAAAATAAAAAATCCATTTCTTCTTAAAAAAATATATATATATTTTTAAAATTATAAATAAATAAATAACTGGGCTATAAGATAAAATCTTCTACATGTATACTCTTATGACAGTTTGTAGAATATTTTTTGCGTTGCTTTGAACAAATAAATTTTAAGTCAGTAAATATTTGTATTATAATTAGGCCTTTTGGAAATGTTTTAAACAATTGCTTATAAAAACACCAACACTAAATGTGTTTCTAACAATTTTTAAGCTTATTAAACTTGAAATCGCCATTTTCAATTTAGGATCTAATTTTGGTTCATATATTTCCTCTCCTACTAACCAACCTTTTAATGTTTCTAAAAAAATAAATTTTTTAACATAAAATATTTTTTGAGTGTAATCGATCAGTTTTTTTGAGTAAAGCTGAAAAAATAAATGAGCATAAGCAATACGTGTGAATGCTCTCTGCACAATTGTGCTATGAAATGCTAATCCCTGTTCTGAAGCATCGTTTATTTGTTTATTATTTTGTTGTTTTTTCTTTAACATAAGAAACCAGTATTTTGTTTACCGACATTTTACTATCTTCTTTATAAATCTTATACATATATAAAAATTAATGTGCAATTGTGGGTTTGCTTAGAGTCTATAGCAAATGGTAACAGTAAATATTTCCTGATTTAGTTCAAATAGCTTCATGGTTTATATAAAATATCAATTTAAAAATGTCCGAAATAACGCATGAAGATACGTTATACGAAGTTGATGTCTCGTTTTTATATCTTGAGAATGGTAAATATGATGCAAAAACCTTATTTGCCAATATACATTATCAATCACAAAGTAGGCGGTATTGGATTTTTGAATATGTATTTCTTCATACTTATTTATATACAACTTCTTTCTAATTTATTTATAGGAGTAGCGATTTTGATTGCTCATAAATTGTATCTAAAAATTGATTGCATCTACTAAAAAGTAGTTTTAAATTTTTTGAAACTTTTGTAAATCCTCATGGTTTTTATAATTTCCTCAATATATTTTTGAAATCACAATCAAATTCCATTTAAAAATTTCCCATCAACATGAACACTTTCGTATTTGCAGTCTAATAGTCCCCATGATTCATTAGTATATAATGGTTGAGTGCTAAAAGGGTACGTGAGAAATTCTTTATTTACCTTGAAATGTGTATTCTAACTTAACACAGGAGGTAAACAGGAAATAAAACCAAAATAATTCTATTGCATAAACATTCTCTCATACATACTTACATATATACGTAAACATACAAAGTCAAATACATAGAGCAGCTGTTGAGCAAACGACACGATAACACATTTGTAATTGGTGATGAATAATTTGAGAAGAATGAGAACATAAGTTATGGCTTTTGTGTATGCAATTTAGGAAATGCAACTGGAATAGTATATTTATGTATATGAAATATGGTAGTAAATTTGGCGTTAATATACAGTGTAAATTTGCTTATAACACTAGAGAACAAAAAAAAAATAATAATAAATGTTTCACTATGTTTCAGATACGAATAGTTTGTAAAATTTTTTATGCGAGTCTATTAATAAATTTTAGTTATTTTGAATAAAATATAACATTAATATCAATGTAGTCTTTTGATTTTTTCAGTTTCTTGTGGTTTTCTAATATTCAGCAATAAGCTGATTTTGCTTTAATATCTATGCTCGTCAATGAAATAAAGAAAATCCAAATATAAATGCAGAAAATGTATTTGTATTACTTAGACTGATTTTTCTAAATTACTCCGCTTCCTTTAACATTTTTCAACTTAAACCAACTGTCAGATGTAAGGCCCATCAAATATATACTTTTTAATTCTTGCATTAAGGGAAATGAAGAACTGTCTCCTTCAGTACGACAGAAAAAATTTTAAAAGCTATAGATCGAGATACTTTCTAAAATTCCTATGAAAGCTACTATACACTTACTTAAATCCAGCACAATTGCAAGGCACTACGATCTATAAGATCTACAGTGTCTTTTCGAGTCTACTGTTTTTTAAGTAGATCTGATGGATTCGTAATGAACGCCCTATAGTCTGCAGCTTTAGTGGTCCTTCTGAGAGATCACTTGCCTTACAAATTATAAATAAATAAATCGATATACAAAAATTTATCCAGAACACCATTTTTGCACAATATGCGTTCTGCAGTTTATGATGCCCGATAGCAGAATCTCTAATTGCCATTCTCTGTAAATGCATTCTTACGCTACAATGACCGATGATTTGTTTTGTTGTTAAATTTCTTTGCTAAGTTGTAAATTAATAACGCCACCAATGTAACAAAGCTTATCGCTTTTACACTTTTGTCACATGTTTTAAAAATGACAGAAAACACAACTGCCATGTCTAAATACTAAATGCTCTCAATATCAAAGTGGGTACAAGCTATAACCTATAAACCGTTGAGTTTACTTATCAGTTTTGAAGTGGGACAACTTTTTATTCTTAATATTTCGTTGTGACTTTCTAAAGAAGAGTCATAAATAAATAATTTCTAATCTGATAATCACGATATCAGCAGAATGCGTTCGTTTGCCTTCTTATTGTGCGTTTCATATATGTATGTATATAGGAAGTAAATGAATATATTCTTTCAATATCGTGAATCAGGTTGAAGTTTTAAATTAATTTTTATTCTAGGTCTCTATTCTGGTTTACAACAGTTGTAAATTTGGTATAGTATTTTTAATATTGCGGTTATGATTTACAACACCTATGTGTTGCACCAATACTTTGACTCTCATTTACAACATTTATTTTATATGTCAATGCCCATATAATACAACATTTAGGTGTTGTGAATGATAAACGGAGTCATATATTTGCATGATTTGCTGCGTTCGTAAAACTTAAATAAAAATGAATAAAATATTCGAATAATTTTAATGTAAAGGGAAATAACTTTGTTTGTAATTGTTTGTAAAGGATATGGATACAGAATACTGCGTTGTAGTTGTTGTTCTTATTGCTGATGTTATTATTCCTTACATTGTAAATGTTTATTTTACTTTATTTACTTTTACATTTGATGAAAATGTGATATCCCAGCAAACACAAAATTAAGCCTGTGATGGTATAGAGTATAGCTTTATAATTGATTTTAAATTGAGAGTAATTAGAGAATAATGGCAGATAACACCAGCATCGATCCTCAAAACTTACACGTCTCATAAAGCTAAAATATGCGGTAAACTTTCATAAAGCAAATTACCAACTAAGTTTTCTATAAAAGCTGATGATGATCTTCTAGAAGCGCTAACTGTTGGACAAATGATTTGAATTTCATGCAGTTTATGAAAGAGTATAGACTAAAAATCAAATAGTATGGAAACATTTAAAATTGAAATAAATAAAGGCATGTCATGTGTTCGCACAAGGACTGATGTATAATCGGCTTTTTCTTTATGTAATTCAGCCATGTAATATAATATACGGAATAAATTGTGGTCTTTTAAATTTGGAATGTAGCTTGTAGTACTTAAAGCGTTTAAAGCTCTCAAGTGTCATACTAATATAATTACTTAATTTAAAAGTTGGAGTGCCTTAGTGGTCTAGTATGTTGAACTGCTAGTTTGAGCCGAGCGTTGTGGGTTATATTCCCACCAAACAGACTTTTCTGCCAGTTATGGTCTGTGTCACTCTGCTTCTTATAAGTAATTAGAATATAATTTATTTTTGTATTGTAATTTAGTAAATAAATAAATAATAATTTAGAAACTATTTTGATCAATGTATTCAGCCAAGTCACAGAGTTTAATTCGTTTCTGAAACACTTTTTAGGTATTTAAAAAAAAAATTAAACGAAATTATTTCTAATTGCAATTAATTTTTTTTTATGGAATTTATTGCCAAAATTGAGTTAATAAAAGAATCGAGAAAAATGTATACTTTCTATTAAGAATTGTAGTGTTTCTCACCATCAACCTAATGGTGAAATTTGTACCTTATGTTTGCTGGGTCACAATTGTATTTGTGAGAATGCCTAAGAGAAAAACAAATATATTTATTTTGCAAGAATATCTGGATATGTTTGTGTTTATAACCACCATTTGTAGATTTTAAACAAACAAAAAAGAAAACAAAAATATCTTTAAATATTAAAAACATATAAATTTGATATTTTACAAGGTAAACACCGACTCAGTATGTGTATGTGAATTTAATGTATGCGTGCTTATATGTAAATATCTTCCCTTTACAGTTGCGAAACAGATTTTCTATCATGTTGACAGTCATCTGTTTACAAAATAATCAATTTAATGCATTTGAGGTTTGAAATATTTAACTTTTACTTGTTTAGCATTTTTCTGTCTCTTAAGCAAAAAGTAAAACTAAATTTATTATTTATAAGGGTAACAATTTTTAGATATTTTTATTTCAATTTATTTGCTACTGAACTTTCGCAGTTTTATTGATTTTTAATATTAAACCCATTCTCAATTTTGTTTTTCAATTTTTAGCAATTTTTGTTTTATTTATTGGTATTTGATTCTAAGCAATAAAATTCTGTTCATTAGAAACACAAGTGACATTTGTCTCAAAGACTAAAATTAGTTTACGACTGTCTAAATATTTTTAAGAGCCAGAAAGTGTAAATACGTCATTCTCTTGTACTTAGGTTGTCTGTTTATTTGTTGTTTTATTTATGCATTCATTGTCTTTTCCAATTTTTATTTATTTGCTTTCACAGAAACGAGGCCAGGCAAAAGTAGAATATTTTTTCTAAAATTTACTTCCGGTAAAAAGAAATATATAAAATTACCTCGTGGTGAAAATACTTTTGACTACTTTTGACTATATATGTAGTACAATATAATATTCAATAGATAAATAGAGCTTTAAAAGATTATTGCCTCTAAATTTGTGCTCAGTTAGTAAAAATATGATTAATTTATTAGTATTTCTATTACCCATCAATTAAAACCAAGTTCTTGTTAGTAGTTACTTATAACAATAAAAGATTAGCTCTTAAGAAATATGTTAAAATAACTGAAAAATTTAAAAGATTTTCGTACTTACCCTCTTCTGCTGCTTTTTTTTCTTGACGTCGTTGCAAAACCACTTTTTTGAAAATAACAGCTGCTGCTTCCACAGCATTCTGGATCTCCTGTTCGCCCAAAGTACTTGTATGTTGTAACTTTAAGAAAGAAAAAAAAATTCATATTTATATAACAATACAATATTAATTTTGTTTCGTCAGAAACGCTTTACTTCGATCAAAGTTAAACTCTATTAAGAATTTCGATTATTATTTTTTTGCAACGATGATACTTAAGTTCGGATTTCAGACCATATGACAACAATACAACATTTTATTTATATTTACAATTCCATTGTATTGGAATTTGAAAATAAAGAGATAGATCTTTTCTTTTTCAATTTTTAGTAAGTAGCCGCCGTGGTCTAGTGGTTAGTGTGTTGGCTTACAAAGAAATGAGCTCTGGGTTCGACACCCAGCTCCGACATCTTAAAAAAAAGAAGAAATATGAAAAAAAAAAATATTTCTTTCGGCGACTACCTCTCAGCAGTCTTCTGGCAAAAGCTCTGAGAGTAATTAATTGTCATGAACAAGCTTCTCAACTCTGTCGTTCGGAGTCGACATTAAACTGTAGGTCCCGGTACTCATGGATAAAAATTTACACACACCACATGAGTGCTGCGAGAAGCTAGGCCGTAATCCTGACACAGGGTTGAAAAGGCCAGTTATGTATGTATGTAATTTTTAGTAAGCGCCTTGTGTCAATGAGATAAGTTGCTATCAGTTGTTTACTCAAAGGCTAGTGTTATATCGTCGGTCTTGAATGATCAACATCAATTGCCCCATCTATCGGTGGACGTTGAATGTGATTGATGAGCGTCTTAATTTAGGTAGGTTAGCTGTTAAATTCTCAGCAGATGGCGTTGTACTCCTGATCATTCGTTTCTGGTTAAATATACAAGAAATGTCAAGGAGTGGTTTCTTGATGATGCACTTCTATGAGAGAGCGGAAGGGGGAGGAGGGTGGGCGAAACCTCTATTTTTAAAATATAATTTTGAAAATATTAATAATTATGAAAGGAGTTACACAAGGCAAAGTTTCTGATAGGAGTCACACCTTCAATCCTTGAACCACCATTATTTCGAATCTGGCAAAACGTATGCCATACTATTCTGTCACAAAATTCAGTATATCATCTCCACTGAACGAAATGAATTCATTTCCAAAACAAAAACAATTGGTCGGAAATTGCATGAATATTTCGTACAAAATGGTCGTAGAGATGCATCAACTTAGCCCGGTATACGCAAGCTTATTTCTAAAGTTCGTGAAACTGGTTTCATTATTGATGCCCCAAGACGTAAACGTGCTGGTAAAGTGCGTACACCCGAAAATATTTAAGCTGTGGCTGAGAGTGTGCGTAAGAATCCATTAACATCAACTCTTCATTGTTCTCAAGAAATAAACATTAAATTTTTTTAAAATTGGTGCAATCAAATGGAGTACTGTGAGGCCAGCAGCGGCAGCTATATGAAAAAAATAATTCTAAACGGAAATGGAATGAAACGTAATTCACAAAAAAAAAGAACTGGGCAAGATGTCAAACCATTTTGTTTTATTGCATTTCCACTTTTAAATGGTCCACCTTATATATTGCCACTGTAACTGAAATAATAATTTTGTGTTTCACTTTACAAAAAGATGCGAACAAAAGTCCGCCATATTAAAGAAGTGTTTGGTTATTTCGGGTAAACTGACAACAAGTGAAATTGAAACCGAATAAAAGTTGGGTAGTGGGTTGGCTTACTAAGACGGGAGCTCCGGGTTTAATCCCCAGCTCTGAAATCTTAAAAAATATTTCTTTCGGTGACTACCTCATAGCAATCTTCTGGCAAAATTTCTGAGAGTAACTGATTGTCATGAACAAGCTTCGTAAGTCTGTCGTTCGGAGTCGATATTAAACTGTAGGTCCCGGTACTCATGGAGAAAAATTGACACACACAACATGGGTGCTGCGAGAAGCTAAGCCGTAACGCTGACGCGGTTGTAATGGCCAATTATGTATGTATTGCTATAATTTTAAAATGTGACAAGGTTTTAGTTTTTTTTATTCATTCACTTAATGACTTAAATAATTATCAAAATTAACTTCTATTTGTGTTTGATCGACTTCAATTTGGCTCGAATTCGTTTTACAGAACATACTTACTTGCATGTATATCTAAGTAAAGGCATTAAATTATATATTTAAGTTTGGGAGTGTCATCACTAATGATACATTTATGTTTTTCAGCTTGTAATATAATAAGAATTTAAGATAAGTTGTTAATTTGAATCGAATCCCGGTGAGGCCGGTTTAAAAAAATAATCAATAGGGGATATTTTAATTAATCTTTTTTAAGAATAAGTTTAATTGCTTTAATATCATCTAAATCTTATACTTGTTTAATTAAAATGTAACTATTTTTTGTACTCATGAAGTCAAATGTATTCCTTGACTTACCTTTGAATTTTGTTCATTTGTTTCTGCACTATTATGAGTTGCTCCGTTTTTATCAGCAACGGGAACAGTTGCTTTTTCTTCATCAGTTTTAGTAGCGTCCTTTGAGTCGTTATTTGTTGATTTGTTTTCATCTTCTGAGGAGAATTTTCTATGCGATTTTTGTACGCCATTATCTGGGGATATTTGTTGCTGATTGGATTTTTCTTTTGTTTCTAAATTAAAATCATGTTGTTTTGTTTGCTTGTCATTGTTTTGTTTATTGTTCGTTTTATTCGTGTTTAAATCGGAATTTCTTCTTTCGTTTAAATATGATTTAAAATTTGCACCTAAAATAAGAGAAAACATTTTTTTTTAATTTCAATGAAGACACATATCTACCTGCAAAATCGATTATAATAAGTTTACTTGAATTTCTTAATTACAAAATTTACATTTGCTCTTTATCATTATATCCGCAAGGAGAGAGAAAAAAAGTGTAAAGTGAGAGTTCTATGCTAGAGACTTTACTGATTTTTATTGGAAAAATTTTTGTTCGTAAGAATTTGTAAGAGAAGAGAATACGAGTAACTAACATCTTCCTTTTATTATATATTTTAATTTTAACTTCGCACATTTTAATTTTTTATATTTATAATCAGCTGTTTTTAAAAATTCGCTTTAGATTTTCATCTGTTCTCTTATTTTTTTATTTGTTTTATGGAATAATGTTTTTTGGATTTTACTGGAAAAGTACCCAAACAGACCTAATTTCAATAAACGAAATTTAACTCTAGCATCTTTATTTTACTTATATTTCACTATGAGCCCATAAATGAAACGGGTTGCTAATATTTTACAAACTTTAATTTTTTATTGGATGTTTATACACTAATGCCCGTATTCATAAAAAGTATCTTAAGTTTATTGAGGGTTTATTTAACATATTTCTATACAATACTTGTCAAATAAACCCTCAATAAAGTATTTGCATAGAAATATGTCAAATAAACCCTCAATAAACCTAAAATACTTTTTATGAATACGGGCATAAATTTTTAACATAAGAGTCTATAGTTTGAATAAATAATTTTGAAAAAAAGTCTCCTGTTAATTTGGTTTAAGCATTAATAAAATGGCCGTAAAGATTCAATTTATTACTTTTATTTTATTTAGACCAATACTCATGGGCAAACTTCTACTAAGTGCTGTGCATTGTATCGGAATTTTTTGTGGAAAGGACAGTACATTATGACAAGAGAATATACTTACATATTTATTGTTTTCTTATATTATTAAGCGCCTTAGGATGAGACAAATTGCTGTGAATTGATCAATCAAAGGCCAGTGTTAAACCTTCACCCTTGAATGATCAACTGCAATAGCCCCATCGTTGCATGTTGATTGCGGTGAGTTACTTCGCTAAGTAGGTTTTTAGCTGTTATTTGCTACTTCACAATAGGTGGCGCTTTTCTACTGATTATTCGTTTTTCGTTGTCAAAGCTTAAGGTGGAATAGAGTGGAATGTCAGGGAGCGGTTACTTTGTAGATGGGTGGAACTCTTGTTTTTAAATGCTAATTTTGAAAAAAACCGCAACCTAACTTTTTAATTTTTCACCTTTGCTAGGATTCGAACCTGGGCCGTTTTAGTTTTTGTGTGAGCGCTCTAACCATTATACCATATAAGTATATACTATATGACTTATATCATATACATTACGTTTATTGTAAATACATAAATACCGAATACATAGTTTTAGTTATTTATTTATCTCTACAAAAATTACACAGAAGCAATGGAAATTGAATGAAAATTTTTAGATAAAACAGTTCATATAATCGAAGTTGCCCGTATATTGACTTAAAAATATTTAAAAATAATGCCAAGATTTAAGCTGTTCCTTGGCTTTTATACTTTTTAAGACAAAGACTTGTGCTATACTGCGAAAGATTTGCATCAGCAGACTATCTAAGATTACGAAATGCAAATATTAGCAATTGTTTTTAAATAAACTCCAATGTTTTTATATAAAAAATATGTTGGGATTCGTAAATTAATATAAATCTAGTATAGACCTCACTAAGAGCGTGAATAGTCGTTTAGATATGAATGTTTAGCCATGAATAGATGTCATCAATTTTAAACCATAAAACCCCATTAGCTTTATTAACAATTAAATTAAAATTACTTTTAAATTAAAGCTAAATGTTAATCCGTTCTTTTCTATGGGAAGAACTCTGAAATCTAAAAACAGATCCTCTATCGTTAACACTATACTATACACATTTCGAAACATTGAATATCTACTGAATATCATAGACTTACATTTATTTAAGTTCAGAACCACAAGTACACCTGTTATTAATATAATTTAAATAAAATTGCAGGAGGGCACTGTCCTTAATATTAAAATATTTTTAAAAACCTTAACATTGTCAGCATATAAAAAAATATTTCTACATCCAATAGCGATTGGAAAATCATTGACGAACATCGAATACAACATACACCAGACTTTACAGACCTAGCACGTTATATTTTTTACCATAGAAACTGCTTTTTGCCCATATAAAATATTAGGATTTTTTTTTTACAAAACTTTATGTATTCATTTGACTATGACTTTTCTAATAATTTTTCTTAAAGAAATTTTTTGCGTTTTGCTATTTCATTATAGATTTTAATAAAAATTCATTGAATAAAACTGTAATATGCACATGTTATCTCTAACCTCTGTAGTTATAAATGTAGTAAATTGTATGCGAAATCATTCGGACACCGAAAAACTCTATGCCATATCCATAGTTTGAGGTACTATTATCGAAATCGCAGACGCACGCCTTTTTATAGCACCATAAAGAATAAATCAAAATAAATAACCAAAATTAAACTGCAATCTTTTTTATATACCGCAACCAAGTAAAATATTTTCTTTTATTCTTATCTACTCATCTATAAGATATATGACTGAATGACATATTTGGTTTAAGAAAGCCATTAGAAAGTATAGTTAGCGATAAAATTATTGGGCAAATAAATGATTGACTAAATTATTTTCTTAACCTACTATTGAAATCATGAAACTATACTCACCATCATCATTTTCGGTGCCTTTACTGTTGCGTCGTCTCGGTAATGGTATTTTAGTGTTCGGTCGTGTTTTATCTAAAATATCAGCCAATGGTTTTGGGCTTGGTATTTTAGTAGGTTCTGTTTTTTTGGGAGCCTATAATATTATTAAAATAAAACAGAAAATGTTACATTCTTACTGCAATTAAAAACATATTAGAAAACAAACCTGTGTTTCTTTCTCGGGATGGGATAGGGAACGTCTAGTCGTAGGCTTGGGTACATTTGATTTTGCCCCTGAATCTTCTGATATTGAACGCATTTGCTCCGGTTTAGGACGCTCAGTTGATTTCTCTTCAGTTGACACAACTCCATCGTTTGGCATCACTGGATCTGGACCTGTGGTACCCATATTGTCTACATTTTGGGATGCAGCAGCTTGTAATTGAGAAAACTCATCTTGTGGTATTTGTAAGTCACGAGATTGTCGACGTCGTAGCCGGTTATGCATAAGAGGAGTGCGTGGCAAAGCACCACCGCTGGCTGTTAAGTTTGTACCCAAAGACTGCTGTCCTAACATATTATTGCCATCGGTATTGTAGTATCCATAGCTTTGGTCATGCGTTAACATGTTCTCGGCACTATGAACAATAGGTCTTTGATAGGGCTGATAGCTGCCATCATCGGAACCATCATTATAAATGATACGTGGCTCACTGCTAAAACCTGTATTGTAGGTTTTTTCATATTGTACTTCATCGGATTCTAGGAAACTGCTGGTGCTGTCTCCGAAATAATCCACGTACTCAGGGCGATTATCATCCTCTTCGGTAACATTTTGGAATTGATGAAACTGTTGCTTAGCTTCACCAAATGCTCGAACATGACTCTCAGCTGGATGAGCCAGCGTAGTAGTGTCTTTTAGACAATCCTGCCTTACCAATCGACTGGGCGAACGACTCATAGAACGAGCAGCAGTAGGAATTTCAGGCAACAAACGACGAGATTCTGAATGGTGAGCCTTGGTTATCGAATATTCTTCATTGCTATGACTGCGAACTTTAATCATTTTGGAATGATCACGATTATGATGGATATTGACACTCTGGCTACTGGAATAATGTTCACCAGTGCCTACTACCGGCTCGGAAGTACCCACAGCAGGAACATTTTGTTGTGATAAAAATGGTCGGGGATTTTGCACATTTGGAAAAAGAAAATTTTGCTTCTGCCTAGGGGAGATGGGTAGGAATTTCTGTGACCCAGAGTTAGGACCATGAACTGTTAACGAGTTGCTATTGAATGCCTCGGGATTTGGTAAAGTTTGTTGCCGCATAAATTCAGGTGAACGCCTAAATTGAGGTGAAGTTTGCCGTTTAGGTGGTGAAGTCGGTAATAGTTTTACATGCTGATCTGGATTTGGTAAAGTGGCTTGACGCATCATTCTTGATTTGTTTATAGGTGATGGTGTATACTCTACATCCTCCGTAGTGGTTTGTGCTGTTTGATGTTCATATGCTTGAGTTGGTTGTTGTTGTGGTGCGGCTGTTTGGAAATTTGTGGTTTGTGGTAGAATTTTTCCTCTGTGCATAGGTGAATGATAATTGGTTGGTGATGAGCTTCCCAAATGCATTTGCTGCCCTTGAGCTTGACCGGGTTCGATTAGATTACAAGGAAAGGAGGTTTGCCTTATGAATGGAGGATAACGTTGTTCTCCAGGAGAACGTTCGGGAGAGCGGCTGTAACCGCGGTTTGGTGATGTTGACAAGTACATGGGTGGTTGGCATGGATTTGCCGGTAGGGTTGATTGTCGCCGCACCTAAAAAAAATTCATAAATTTTTATAATTTTTTCTTTCTTTTTTTCAAAACTTTATTTTTTTGATTACTTGTAAACGATGATGCGTGGGAGGTATGGCCTGACCTTGCTGCTGTTGTGTTTGTGTTGATGGTGGGACTATTTGTGTTTGCGACTGTGTTTGAGCGTAATTATCACAATCGGTGGTTTCTACATTTATAATATCTTCACTATTATATGCTGTTGGATATAAGGGCCCTTTTTGCATTTGATGTGGAGAAGTAGGGGCAGTTAGATTCACGCTGTTATAATGTTCTAAATTTGAGCCACTACCACTTAAATTTGGATCATTATTAGCTAGACTTGTAGGCAATGTAGACTGGCGTAAGACTCGGCGCTGGGGATTTAAATTATATGGTGGTGTTGAACCAGCTGAGTTGACTCCTATAGCACTAATTGTTATGGCACTTCCCGTATTATAATTTAAAATGGGATGATTACGATGTAACGATGGCTGATGTGGTAAATGATGTTGATGATGATGGCGAACGTCTAAACTGGGGTAACTACCAGCGGATTGAGCCTCAATAAGATTTTGTTGTTGCGGATAGAGATTATCAGCAACAGGATTTTGTGCGTTTGGATTGTTTGGATCGTCCTCGGGATCTAGGAAGTTATAAAATGAATATCTTTTACCTCTTACAAATCAAAGCTGTTACTCACTTGATATAGTCCAAGAGCGACGTATACTTTTTCTTAAAACGTCACTAGTGGCTAAATGATCAACAGCGCCACAAGATCCTTTCAGCCAATCGGTGGAGGCAGCTTGTATTTCCCTGCAAGACGAAAAACAGTCACATTTAAACCAAAGAAATGAAAACATTTTGCAATATATTTTAAATTTAATGGAAAAAAAACGATAAAACAGAAAATGGGTTAACAACTTGACACAGCTCAATTTGTAGTTGCGTTTGTTATGAGAACTCAATGTTAAATGACAGCATGAAATCATGTGAGTTTGTAATCTAAACAACATCCGCAGAAAAATATTTACATTTACGAACATTTTTATTGTAACACACAAAGACAATATTTTAAACATATAAAATGCCATGTACAGATTCATTCATTCATTTATTCATTCATAAAATAAAGAGCAGCAGCAAAAAAAAACAAAATTATTAACAAAACCAACCCAATATCACTTCGGTTAAACTTAAAGCCAACAACAGTTGATATTTTTTCTGGTGTTGCTGCTTTTGGCAATACATAAGCAAGTCAAAGTAACAACGCATGCAATCTCAAAGTTATTTTTTTGCACAAACACCCAGATATAAAGCATTTAATAATGATTTGATGAAGATATATCAGCGCATCATTACATTATTTGAATAAAGTTTTAAAATTAATAATAAAGAATAGTAAAGATTACTGAGTCGTATATTGTTTTATTTTAAAACGTCTAGGGCTTTGCAGAGTACATAAACGAATTAAAGCAACAACTTTATATTCTACCACAATATGAAGTATTTAGACGCTAATAACTTGCTGAAATAACCGACCCTTTGTGTATTGCTCTCAAAAAGAAGGAGAGTGTCTTTTTACCGATTTGGCGAAAGTAAAGTTGTCGCTCTAGATGTGCTTGATAGCATCTTTTAGTAGATTATTTTAAACATTTTAAAAATCATGAGGTTAAAGTGAAATAATGTACAAATAATATCAAATTTATTATTAAAAAATTGTCATTCAAAAAACATTTATTTTTCTAACATTTTTGTTTTCTACTGTATTCTGTACTGTATTTTCAAATTTCATTGATTTTGGGATTCAGTCAGGCAGTACATATTACACGCCAACACAATATGGGCTTGTAATCATACACTACAGACATCATCCATCCTATTCAATCAGTTCTCTTCTGCATAAATTGTATAATTAAATAATTTAATATTAATAATAATACTCGCCTCCATGTTTACAATTATTTAAAAAAAGAAAATCTATTGCTGGCAAGAAATGCAGTTTCCCAGACAAACCAAATTTGTATTCTCTTGAATTGTACTAATGTTTACTGTTTGACATATACAACGTACATATTATGTATGTATGTATGTATGTGTAAACAAAATATTTGCTGTTTAATTTAATTTATAACATGAAACATATCGCTTCTTTACTTCAATAGTGCCAAAAAATTGCAAAAGCAAATTAATTTTATAGAAAACTTATTTGAATATTTTTATTTTTTTTTATTTTATAGCCACAAAATTAAATATTAGAATTAATAAAATTATAAGTACATACATATATCACTTTTAAAAAGTATAGTATTCGATTGGTGCTGTTCATGGCTCAGTACAAAGCAAAAGTTTCTTCTTTCATTGGAAAGCAAAAGTTTCTTCAAAATAATGCGGTTCTATTTTCGTTAAAAAATATTCAATATTAGAGTGGGTATGAACCGCGTTTTTAAAAGTCATGACTAGAATTTAAAGTGGTAGTTAAAAACTATTAAAGACAGAAATGTAGCCCTTATAGAGGCCATAAACACCGGTATACAAAATGTTATGAGACAACTAAAAATGACAACACAGTTAACAAAACACTCAATATTTGTGGGAGTGAGAAAAAAAATAAAAACAAAAATAATTTTGGAATTGATTTTGTTTCGCCAGAGTTAGAAGTTTTTTGCAATGGTGTGTTGATAATCGCTTGGAAATTGTGTTTACATTATCTTTAGTCCTAGTAGGCAACTGCCACAATTATGGGTTTTTAAAGAAGTATTTTGGTATAATTTTTTCTTTTTGCAAAACATTAGAGTAGGTAGGTATGTCAAATGGCTAGTTAATCAAAAGCTACAATTAGCACAAGGTGCTGTTTTGAAACCATTGCATGATCAAACTGAAATCACGCAAAATAAGAAAAGAACTTCAGCCAAGCAGATCTTTTTTTTATTGAGACCAATATTCAAGGGTACACCCCTACTAAATGTGTGCATTGTATTGGAATTTTTGTGGAAAGGACATACATTATGGCAACAGAACATATATTTTTGTTTTTTTATATTAAGAAGCGCCTTAGCAATGTGACAAATTTCTGTGAATTGATTATTCAAAGGCCAGTGTTATACCTTCACCCTTGAATTATTAACAGCAATTGCCCCATCGTTGTATGTTGATTGCGGTAAGTGCCTTCGCTATTGAGGTTTTTCGCTGTTATCTGTTAATTCCCAATAGTTGGCGCTTTCCTCCTGATCATTCGCTTTTGTTGCCAAAGGTTAAGATGGAATAGAGTGGAATGTCAGGGAGCGGTTACTCTGTAGATGAACTTCTTTGAGGGGGGGGGACCCCTTATTTTTAAATTATAATTTTGAAAAAATGGCAAACTAACTTTCTCATTTTTCAACTTTGCTGGGTTTCGAAACTGAGCCGTTTAAGTTTTTGTGCGAGCGGTCTAACCACTCTACCACGCACCCTCCTGAGCTGCCTATAAAGTGGTGGAGTAAAGCAAGGGGGTCTATGTTCGCACATAGCGCGATGCTATAGAAAATAAGCAGCCCAAAAAACTTCAAACGTCTGACTGCCAGACCTGGGCAATCACAAAGAAAATGATCTGTAGTCTTCCTTACAGAAGTATTCCCGCAAATTCTGCAGTGCGGTTTAAAGGGCAAGCCCAACATCTCTGCGTGTTTACCGATCAGCCAGTGACCCGTATACACCGCTATTAGTCTGGGCAAGAACTTATGAGGAATCTCCAAGACTCCTAGAGTCTTGCCCCGGTTACACCGAGGGCAAAGTGTCCTAGAAACAGCACAAGAAGTGATGGAATTCCATCTGCTCTGTGCTTTCCCAATTAAAAACTTGGATATCCCTTCTTTAATGAGAATCATAGGGCAGTAAATATGCGAGTAGGAAGCAACAGACTGCCCTCCGCAGAGCAGCTCCTAGCAAGCTCATCCACATTCTCATTTCCCATGATATCCCTACGACCCGGAACCCACACTAAGACTATGCCACAAGCATCCCCAAGAAGCTTCAGCTCCTCTTTGCATAGATTAAATTGGTAAAAATTCTTTAAGAATGTCGTTACAGTCTCGTTATGGTTATATATTTTAGAGTATGGTGCAGTTCTATGAAATCCATACTATTATATTAACAATTATGGTATTAAATCCTTCCACAAACAGTTTTTACACTATTCTTCTTATGGTATGTATATAGAGGATATGCTTCACTTCCATCATATTCATCACGATTTGCTTTGATTAGATTGCTAACATGGTAAATTTTTAAATGGAATTATTGTATCCGATTTTGTGTAAAGCAACCTAAAGATAAATCTTCCCCAGTGCTAATTACATTACAATAACCCACTTTATTTGAAAACTTTTTTAACCAACCTTTTGAACCAGCGAAGGCATCCTCGTTTTGAAAATTATGTTGCACATTCAAAGAAATTTTTAATTTTATAGATTTCCTTTAGTGCTAATTACATTACAATAACCCACTTTATTTGAAAACTTTTTTAACCAACCTTTTGAACCAGCGAAGGCATCCTCGTTTTGGAAATTATGTTGCACATTCAAAGAAATTTTTAATTTTATAGATTTCCTTTAAAATGTCGATATTGTAAAACGATATTTTAATTCAACAAGTAACTCTATATTAGAAAATTTTTATTTTGTATTTTGTGTGTAAAAATTTAGTCACAGACTTCAATAAACAAATATTTCACTTTCAATATTGTCATATTGATTAACTCGAAGTGTAGGGTGTATTTAAAATGTATTTTAAAATATTAAAGAAAAAACAATCTATGTATTATTAAAGCACATTAAGAGTCAAATATAATAGCAATTTATTAATTACTTAATTCATTAAATCTGAGTGTAGGTATTTATTAAAACATGTGCATACAAATGTATGAGTAAAGCTTGCACCTTCTTTTCATCAAATTTTTAAAAGATAGAGTCATAAATCTATTTTGACACGCTCACACTAAATGTCCCACAAAATGTGACAAAAATGTGTTTGTCTTGTTTTTTTTTTTTTTTAATACACTTAAAAATATGTATTCGTGTACATATAAGTATATGTATTTATAAATATAAAATACTATTTAACAATTAAATGATATTCAAATATAAAACAATAACATGTGTACTTGACATCATGATCTTGTCTAATTTTGAAATGAACTTTTGCTATATATTTTGGCTTTTTTTTCTGTATGAGAAAATGGAGTGTCTTACTTTGTTTTTCCTATCATGGATTGCGTGTATTAGCTTAACAACACGTGTTGCAAAATCATTTAAAGTTGTGTGCGGAATATCAAAACTCTCTTTGTTTTTTAGCAAACAATTGTAACGAAATCTCTTTATTTCGTATTTATTTGAAATTCATGGTGTAGTATGCTGGAAGATGTTAGTCATAAATTTAATTTAACTTTGGTTGTTTTAATATGAATTTAAGGTTACAGTTTAGAATGCTATGACAATAAAAAATGAAAAATATAACAGAAAAATATCTGTATTTTGGTATTTAGGTTAAAGTAAAAATTTTTTTTTTAAACTAAATTTTGATACAAAAAAATTGTAGACAATATAATTTTCTATTAAAATAAGGTATTTGTTAAGAAAAATAAAATATATAGGGTAGGCAAATTTGAGATTGGGAAGTAACCTGGTTTAAAAGCAAATTTTTTTTTTTTTTTTTTGAGAAACTCACTAATATTAATATAAAGTATATTAATATGAGGTAGAAATATGGGAATTAGTAATGAAATATATCTCTTTTTTTTTGTAGTTTGTTGACGAAAACTCGCTTTTTCAAATGGTCCCAGAGAAAATAATCCAGCGGAGTTAAATCACAAGATAGAGGCGGCCAAATGACATCGACAAATGGCGAGCAGGAAGTTTCATATAATAACAGAATTTTTATCAGTCTGTATAGATGATACAGTAAATGGCTTCTGGTGATTTACGTCACACCAGGGGTCTGTACTTACCGGAGAATATGGAGTTCACCTAGCTCTGAGTGCAATGGTGCTCGCTAAAGGCAGAGAGGTTGGTAATTTATTACTGACGATCTCAGGGACTGACCAGAGAGGGTGTGAGGCAAATCGGCCTGGTTGCGGCACTACGGGAAGTACTCGTAGTGGTTGTGATACTGCTAGATAGAAACCTCTCAACAAGGGGGGTATTACTACCCAGGCAGTGGTGGTACTAAATTGCTAATTCGATATCCATGGGCCTTCTTCTGAGCGGCGTATCATAGATATGACCGAGATGAGAGGGCACCGGCTTCGGATGGCGCTGGTCAAACGTGGCGTATTTGACTACCACTCTTTACAACGGGGTGGCGTGTGGTGCGCACGATAAACCCAATCTAGTTGCCTGTATGGCTTTTGGCGCCGTCCTGCTGAAACCAAAGGCCACTGATGTCAACATTGTAATCACAAAAATCGCTTATCATGGTCTCATCACTGTAGATGATTTTGTTGAATGATGCTTATTTTCTCTCCGTTTTTTAAACAGCAAATTCACAAGCCTTCGACACAAGTAATGGTAGTGTAGCTTTCCATGGTTAAAATTTCCCAACTTTTTACTAAATAAATGTCGAAAGAAGACAGCTCAATTCTTGACATTTGATCATTTAACAGCCAATTTACTTCTTGAACTCAAATTTGCCAACTCTGTATTTGCTAAATAATTTAAAAAATATTTTGAATTAATTTGAAAATAACGTAATTAAAAAAATAAATTGTTGGTAGAAAGACTGCTTCAATCTCATGGAGGAAGTAATTTCTACCTTAAAATAAATTAAATAGTAAAGTTCGTTCAAAAATCTTCTGGTTTTTAAATTTTTTATTTTTTGGTTTTAATAAAAAAAAAATAAAAAAATAAACAAAAAAGTGAAAATTATTTACAAAGGTTCGAGGGTAGGCACTGATTGATACGAGTAATAAAAAATATGCAGTATAACTAACATGCACCGCGTACAAGTTTTAAAATTTTTATTAGATTTTGTAAGAAGAAAATTCAATTGTTTTTCGTCTGATTGTCAAAAAATCAAGTAGAATATTTTCTCATTACATTTTGAATTTGCAATATATCACATTTCAAATAAACTAAAAACTCTTTGTTATTTTCTTTAGTGATATGAAATTACTTATTTTCATTGTCTGTGATGTTTTTAATAATTTGTAGAAGAAATATGTGTAATTTAATAAAAATTACAAAGTAATACTAATGAGCGTATGCATAAAATATAAAATACATTTCAAATGTGTTTCAAAACAAATTTTAAATACAAAAATTTTCTAAAATACATATAAAATTTAAATTTTTTATATATTATCATATTTAAACTGAATATTTATTGTTTTGTAACTATTTATAAACAATACGGAAATAGTAAAATTTTTTTAAAGAAAATTTCAATTTTCCATTTCTAATTTTCATCTTGTGCTTTTGTAAAAATACAAATCTGATATAAAAATTTTTAAAAATAATAAAAGCCATACGAATTTTAAATTTCGCCGACAACTTTGCTCTTACTAAAGTGGTAAATAAATCAACACAACTTCTCGGAGAGGATTTCAGCCGAACAGCAGTGGTGCGGCCACTGCGAAAGCCATTCTGATAGTCGCTTAGCCAGTAATTTAACTCCCTCTCAAGGTTTTGGTTTATCATGTTCTCTATTACTTTGCTGATACTCATAATTTTCGGCTAAATTCGGGAGTACCGCAAGGCCCTGTTCTATCTCCTACCCTATTTTTAATTTTCCTCAACGATCTTCTCCTCTTAACCCCAAATCCCATTTACTCCTTCGCAGATGACAGATGATTTGTCACTCATATTCATTTGATCGTAGGCCGAGCCTTTTTGAGATGGGGGTGAGAGGGCAGAATATGAATGACACACTCTCAAACGACCTGCAGACGATCTCTGAGTGGGGTCTCGCGAACAGGGTCGAATTTAATGCGCGCAAGACCCAATGACGCATAGGCGTTGTGATGATTTAATCCTGCCATCTGTGACTATGGGTAATGTAAATATTGAGGAGGCTGACGCTCTTGATGTTCTGGGCATGAGAATTAATTGTGATGTCCGTTGGAATAATCACATATTTCGAGTGTCGAAAGAAGCATTTAAGTGCCTCGGTTTTCTAAAACGGTGCAAGAAATACTTCGCTCCATCTGACTTTCTCAATATTTACAAGACCTTCATCCGACCTAGGATGAAATACAACTCTCAAGTATGAGCCGGTGCTTCAAAATAGTTTTGGGGCTTCTCGACCGCGTACAGGAAAGGGCGAAGGTGCTTATCAACGTCGGTAGGGTATCCAACTCTATGGATCGTTGGAGCATCGGCGCAATGTGGCGTGCATTTCATTGTTCTATTGATACTACCATGGGAGGTGCTCTGATGAGATAAGGGATTTGATTCCGGGTGGCCGCATATTCTTGCGGACTACAAGCACCTCTCTCAGAGCGCACCCATTTGTGGTTGATTGTTCAGCGAATCGCAAAATGCATTATAGAGAGAATTCGTTCTTTGGCCGCACCGCTCGTTTGTGGAACAATTTTCCGGCGAAGGTTTTTCCTGCCAATTACGATATCTATAGGTTTAAATCAAATGTCCACAAACACTACTCCCTCTTTCCCCCTTACCATAACATATTTTCCTAGACCAGCACAATGTACTGCATGAGTAGGGGCCGTCCTTTGAGTGCTGGCCTTAAAAATACAAAAAATAAAAAATTACTAGCCTCCATTTTTGGAGGCAACCTTTGGCAACCTTTCAGGTGAATACAAACACACCGGCACAATAAACTGAACTGAAAGGGTTAGCCAATGGACTCACAAGCGTCGAAGAACACTGCTCCAAGACCGGTGCTGGTATACCATATGGCCCAGAAGACTTATGCATCTTGCGATCTGATGAATCATTTTTTATTATAATCCGTTAATTTTTTTTTTTTTTGCTGAATTGTGTTTATTTTGTGTGATATTACTTCATACAGCCGCTTTCTATTTTAATATAAATATTTTAACTTGTTGCATCGTTTTTTACTTAATATTTATATTTACGTACATATGTATGTATGTATTAGAGTACGAAAACGTTTTGTAATGTAAATACAACTTTTTGGTTACATTGCATGGCAAATAAATTTTAGTTTAAATTACATTAAAAATAAATATGAGACACAAACAAGCAAAAGTTTTTAAACACATTTTATGATTTACATGTAAAATATGTGTTTTCTACGCAAAAAGAAATCTGTAAAGTTTTATGTAGAAATATGGAAAAGCAAAACAAAAGAAATGTAGTGATATTTTACAATGAAAGCATTTGGAATAAGTTTTTCAGAAGCTGAAAAATTATCATAAAATACCAGTAATATAAACAAAATTAAACTTTTGCATACAAATTGCACAATTTGTAGCTGCTAAACAGATAAAAAAAATACATAAAAATTTTAACCTGTAAATAGAAAACCGTACTTATGTATGCAAGGACATATACACATTGGCATATAAATACATACATATATATGTATGTGTGTATGAATGCATGAGGGGGAATAATATTCTTTGTTTATGGATATATTTATGTGTTAGTTTACTTTTTTCCACATAAAAACATACTCTTACAGTATGTATGAGCATGTGGCGAACTAAAACCTTTTGGTTGAATATTTTTATTTCTGTATTTTTTTATTATTTTAGTTTTTTTGCAAGGAAGGGTTGAATGATACCACATATACATAATTGACAGTTTTTATGAGTATTTCCAACATGACAAACTCATGGTTTTCCCTGTTAATTGCATTAAAAATTTACCAATAGTTACTTTTGTAACAACTACAAACATAGATACACATACCAGCAACATAAATTTTTTTTTATTGTTTCATTATATTTTATTCTCTTTTTTATGTCTTTCAATATTTTATTTAAAAAAAAAAGAAAGAAAAATAATATCTTATATACAATAGACTGACATTTTACTGATGCCTGTCAGTCAAAATCAACGACCAAAAGTTATTCTATAAATACATAAAATATTAAAGATATATTTGGGAACAAATACTGCTCAAGGTTTTTTATATTTAAACTACATTTAATAAATATATATTTTTTTTAACTTAAAGAATGTAAGAAAAAAAAAAAATAAAAAATTTACAAAATTGGGCACTGTCGCTAAAAAGTAATAAAAAAAAAATAAATGAAAATGGCATTTTTTGTATATATGTACATATTATTGAAAATGACCGGAAGTAGAGGAAGTTTTAATAAAAAAAAAATAATGGAGAGTACTGCTTATGTTCATTGCGTGTGAATCTAATTAAATTAAAAGACTCGAGAAAGACTATTATGCAGTCAGTTTGACAGTGATATGCGAATTAAAAACAGGTATCCAAATCAATACAAGGTAATCCTAATTTCCTGAAACAATAACGGCTGCATATAGCGTAATTATGAATAAATCAATTTTATTATATTTTTACCGCCATATTCATAAAAAATCTTATATGTTTATTCAGGGCTTTTTTGACAAGTATAGCATAGAAATTTGACAATTAGGCATATACATACATACACACATAATTGGCCATTTCAACATTGTGTCAGGGTTACGGCCTAGCTTCTCGCAGCACTCATGCTGTGTCTGTTAATTTTTATGCATGAGTACCGGGACCTACAGTTTAAAGTCGACTCCGAACGACAGATTTGAGAAGTTTTTTCATGACAATCAATTACACCTAGAGTTTTTGCCAGAAGACTGCTGAGAGGTAGTTGCCGAAAGAATTAATTTTTTCATATTTCTTTTTTTCAAGATGACAGAGCTGAGATTTGAATCCGGTAGGTATGTATGTATGCCTTGATGATAAATAAGAATATTAAAACATTTTAATACACATTCAAGTTAAATTTTTTAAATCAACATTTTAAATTTTCAAAATTTTTCAAGATTTTGAATTTTTAAATTGTAACAATAAAGTTTGTATAAACCATCAAATGCCAATCATGCGTTCAACATAAAAACGTTACAAACGTATGACAAATAATAATAAAAAAAGGAACCAGAAAAAATACATATAGACATAACATAACAGCGTAATAAATTTAACAAAGAAATAAATAAATGAAAACAACATATACTTATATACATATATAATTCAACGGACAGATACATTAAACTCAATAAAAAAGGAAAAATATTTAGACACTGAGACAAAATTTGGTCGCTTACATTTGTTTATGACAAACTATGCAAACCCAATCGGTGGTGCGAGTGGTAAATTCTCGACAAGCTTTGCACACCCGCAATTTACACATACGGCAGGGTGCTCCACGATTTGTTATGCGTCCCAATTCGGTATTACAGCGGGCACAGTGGCGATTAGATTCATTTAGTAAAGGATGGGCAGGTAAATTGTGGTTATTTTGTTCTAGATGAAAATGCTGCTGTTGTTGTTGCTGCTGCAGTTGAAGTTGTTGTGGATCTTGTTGTTGTAGTTGTTGATTGTACTGTTGCTGTTGCATAATTGAAGCAGAACTATCATATGATGTATTAGTGGCTGCACTATTACTACCATTTCCAATTAAGCCGCCACCGATTTTTAAGGCTCCTTTTCGTCTCAACGATAACAATTCGGCACGTAATAGCCTAATCGCCGTGTAAATGTTCCATATACAAACACACAAAGAAATAAAGCGAAAATGTAAACAAACCACATACGCACACACCCCCAAACAACAGATGTAAACAAAATACCAGAGTATTATTGTTGTTGTTTGTTGTTTATTTTTAGTAAAGGTGAATTTTAAAAGAAAAGAAAAAAGATAACAAGAACCCATCATTAGGTGGGAGTATGTTAGAGAGAAAAGAGAAATGAATTTGTATTTTTAAACCATTGTTAAGATGAGCGTAATGTTATTATTTTTGTTTTTATTTTATTTTGTATTTTTATGGTGGGTGGTGGAAATTGTTGTTTATTTTTGTTAACAGCAAATTGTTTTTTTAATGGTTGTTGTTATTATTATTATCGTTGTTTTCGATTAAAATGGTTAAATTTATTGATGATGTAGTTTTTGTTGTTAGTAGTATATTATTGAATTAAGTAGAAGAATTAGTTGCAATTTTAGTGGACACGCACACACATATAGACATAAAAAGAGAAAGAAAGAGAGAAAAAAACAATAAGAAAAAAGTGCAGAATTTTAAATAAATGTTTGCATGTAATTTTAATAGTTTTGTTTTGTTTTTATATAATTTTTGTTAATTTATATTAAACTATTCTAATTGAGCCAATTTAAAATAAAAATAACCATATTCATTAAAAAATTGCTGTGGTATTAAGTAATTTAAGTGTAAATAATAAATTAAAATATATTTAAATACTTTTTGCAAAACAATTTATTTCAATTTTTTTTAAACCCATACATAAGCTAAATTGACTGTTTTCGTTGTGGGTGTAATCATTGATGATAAACTTAGCTGTTACTCATCACATAAATAATGTTTGTTTTGATGTAAATTTTACCCTTCGGCATAACCATTTCAATATCGAGTAACTAGAAGTTGCATTTATTTTTTTACCAATTTTAATTCCATAATGGGCAAGACGAAGTACATGTTGTCGACGAGTAGGGATGTTGAACGTATCGGCTCCCAGGTTACAGCCGGCAACTATACATTCGATGTGGTTAAGGAGTTCATCTACCTTGGCACCGCCATTACCAGCAAGAATGATGTCAGTCTGGAGATCAAACGAAGAATCACACTGGCCAACAGGTGCTACTACGGTCTCGGTAGGCAGTTTAGTAATAGAGACCTCTCGCGTGCGACGAAATTAACACTCTACAAGTCGCTTATTCTCCCGGTGCTTCTCTATGGTGCGGAAGCATGGACGCTGTCTTGTGCCGATGCAGCGGTCCTGGGAGTGTTTGAGAGAAAAGTTCTTCGTAAGATCTTTGGTCCTCTAAGGCATGGCGATGAGTTTCGCATTAGAACAAACCATGAGCTGTATGAGCTCCTCGGCGATGTGGGCGTTGTCCAGCGTATTAACATCCAGCGGCTACGCTGGCTCGGCCACATTGTTCGGATGGAAGAATCTGCTCCAGCGAAGAAAGTTTTCGATGCGAAGGTCACTGGACGTCGGCGTAGAGGACGACCCTGTTTGCGTTGGAAGGACCAGGTTGATGAAGCCCTGTCATCGATTGGTGTGACCAACTGGAGAAGGCGCGCGCTAAGCAGAAGCGCCTGGAGACTAGTGCTGAAGCAGGCCGAAAGCCGTTAACGGGTTGTTATGGCCAGCTAAGTAAGTAAGTAAGTAAGTAATGGGCTCTTTGCGCCGTGAGCAGCAAATTTTAACAATCATTTGATTGTTGAATTCCTAATTGGAATCACTTATTGGATCTTTATTATGTAAATTTTAAATATTTAAATCTATCACGGCACAAAAATTGTGAAATCCAGATATTAGAGAAAATTTTAATTTTGTTTTTACTTATTTATGTGACCTTTTGTTAGAAAATTTCACTATTTAATTATCATCTTAATAGAAAAGCTCTATAATAAACGATACTAAACAAAAAACAGCTAAAATTTAAAAGGCAGCAACACAAAACTTTTGTCATAAATTCTTGACACAAAGACTTGAAAACAAAGAGAACATAAGACTGGAACAATAACAATGACAAACTTTTTACGGCAAATAAAAATTGATTTAAAAGTTTTGCAAAATATTCAAAAAATATTGGTGAGGTTCTCAAAGCCCGCAACCAAATTCAAACAGAAAAGTTATATTACCATAAGACAGAAAATTAACTTCTGCCCATTTTCTAAAGAAGAAAACTACATCCCTTAACAATGAAATGAATACAAGGTTCACATTTAAAATTTTTAAGATATACAAGTTAATCCAAACAAAATCAGCACATTTCCAAATATTTCTATTTAACTTTTTATATTATTTCATATTTTGTGCTCTACTTAGATTTCTTTAATTTTCTTATTTTTGTAAGAAGTACTTATTACTTCTCTCTTATATATTGAAAGCAATAAATTTTACATATGCTTGTTGGAATATTTTGTGGTTCAACTTTTGCAAATCAGTCAATACAAATTGTCATTATAATTAAGTTCCGCTGAGGGGGTACAACTAAGTTTTTCTTCTACATTAGCAGTTATTAAAAGTGCCATTTACTGCAAACATTAATAATCCAGTTTAAAAATATATAGTTAAATAATTTTGTAATTTATCCGAATATTGACTCAATTAAAGTTATATCTGAACACAGTATAAGCCTATTAATGTGTTCTTATTTGTTGCCTTTTAAAAAAGTTTTTTATTATTGTTGTTGTTGTAATTTTAATGAAAAAAAATTAAATGGAAGAGTGTGCTTTCTTGATTTAATCGCTGTGTAACGTTTGTTTGTTTTAAAATGGATGATTTTACTGTGCACAGCTGTTTTTATTTTTAAACAAAATCGTTACCATAACATATAAGGATCTTATTTGTTTGCACTTTAAACCATTAGCAGAGGCATAATTTTGACATTAATTTTGTTTGATATTATCAATAAATTTTTTTTTTATTTATAAAAACTTTTAAAAAATTCTGTTCATGAACTCCTTATTTATAGAAAATACAGACACAGATGTATGTATAGATATAAATGTTATAAAAACATCAATAAAACCCAAATACTACCGTTAAATAAAAGTATATGTGTTTGTGATTAAAGAAAATAAAGCAATTTTTACCCATTTTCGTCTTGTATTTACTATTAAATGTAGTATGTATGTATGTGTTTGCACATGTGCAAAACGCATCGGTGTTCAATTCACACACACACAACTAAAAAAAATATTACTTATACGTTTGGGTAACTCTTGATCAGTAGAACAATGTGTTTATAAACGTGGAAATATGAGTAAATAAAACAATTTTAAGAACTCTTTTTATTTGGACACTTGTTGAAAAAAAAAACAAACAAATTGCTATAAATTTACTATCAGAACGATTACTTCTTTAATTCTTTAAGGGAACTTTATAAATCCTTTTCAGTTTCTACTATTATTTCACAAACTTTACGTGCGAATATAAATTTTTTACACTTGTAATATATAACACTTGATATCGTAATAGTTATTTCACATTATAATGGGTTATTTGAACTGTAATAAGCATTTACAAATATTTTTAAAAAAGCATAAAAGTATGCTTATACATATTATATTTTATTTTTCTCTTACAAGCCACAGTACAACTAATTCTGTTTCTGTAGAGTAAATAAAAATCTCGCTAAAAGGACAACAAAAAGATAATGTATTAATTGCCATGAACAAGCTTCTCAAGTCTGTCGTTCGGAGTCGACATTAAACTGTTGGTCCTGGTACTCATGGATAAAAATTATCACACACAACATGAGTGCTGCGAGAAGCTAGGCCGTAATCCTGACACAGGGTTGTAAAGGCCAGTAATGTATGTATGTATTACATTTTCTACACTCTGATATACAATAACTTTAAAGAAATTATAATTCCATAAAACAACAACAACAAAATTGAAATTTAGACAAGTTCAGGAAACTATTGGATGCACATTTGTGATAGCATTTCTGTGGAATTTTGAAAAAACGTCTTCTCTCGAAATAAGAAAATTTTCCAAGATTTTTATAGTAAATATAGAATTTCCTTGTCCTTCTTTTGCTCTAATCCCCGTATTTCTACGACCTTTGGAAGGCAAGATATGCAGTTGACTTTTCGACCTCTTTCAGACTTTCCCCCAATTTCAATTTGACAAAACGACTTCTTTCAGAGAATAAAAAATAATTCAAAAAATTGAATGTCTATAAAAAATTGTATTTCATTTTTATTATTATTTTTTAATTATCTGCATATTGAAGGGAAAAATAGAACCCAAATATATTTTCCAGATCAACTTCTTTCAACCTTTTTTTCATATTCCATTTTAACAAAACAACTTGTCTTGACTTAAGCGATTAAAATAATTTTAAAATTTAATCAAAAAAATTTTGACAAAACGGCTTGTATGGTGGAAGCTAATTTTTTCTTTAAAATTTAAACAAAAAAAATTTAACAAAAGGTCTTAAATTAATGTTTGGTCGTTTTAAAGAAAACTATTGCTTCTAGAGGGAAAAAAGGTCGCATAATGTTCGTTAAGTATTTGTGTATAATATCCAAGTTCAAAATTTCTTTAATTTTCTAAGCAATAACTTGTATTAGCCTTTTTAACTGTTTTTTTGCTCTACTGAAAAGTTGTTGATTTTGAAAGAAGACGTTTTGTCAAATGTCCACAGATTTGTAAGTATAAATGATAAATAAAAGTTTAGGCACAAATATAAACCATAGCAAAACTGAACTCGTTTTCGACCCCCCTACGAAGTACTCATCAGAGTTCTTTGTGTTGTGTTCATTTGTCTATATTCACCATCTTTTAAAATTAGATTACGCGAATTATATATTTTTTATCTTTTCGAATGAAAATTCTCAACAATTTTTTGTGTTGAGTTACTTTTATTTACAATTACGTGTTGAAAGCTAATTTGTAAATTCAATTTATTTTTCAGTGTAACCATTACAACATCGAGCAACAAGAAGTTACATATATTTTTTTCCTAAATTACCCATTACCAAATTTTAATCAGTTAAGAGCTTTTTATGCCATGACCAGCAAAATCTAATAATCATTTATTTTACTTTTATTTATTTTTTATATAACTTGTTTGATCTTAAAACTATCTAGACAAGAATGGTGTTTTTTTAACGTTTTCTAATTTTGTTATTTTTATGTTTATTACAAGTAGTATACCATATCTGTAGGATGCCTTGGTCATATAAGAGGTCAAATAGTTTAACATCGGCTGAAATGATCAAGCAGTTCTTCAAAATCCACTTTTAGTGACGGTTTGAATGATCTTTTTTAATATTTTTTAATTATTAATACTTTAGAAACTCTTGTAGTATTCGATTTTTTAACCAAAAGATTTTAAGTAAAATATAAACTTTTTGTTAAGCTTCAGGTCAATTAAAATAATAATTATATTTATATTTTACTCAATAATAAGGTAAACGAAACTTATTAATAAAAAAGGTTTTAGTTTAAAATAAAACAAAGGAACATGAAATTGTTGAAGTTTCTTGACATACTATAGTTAAAATCGAATCAAATTTTACCATATAGATCTGGAAAATAAATTATATTACAACTTCCCAAAAAATAAATATATTTTTAGGGTTTACAGAAATGAATTTAAATAGTGTTAAGTTTGAAACATAATCTTTCTTTTTCCAGGCATAGGGAAATGCTTGGTAAAGAATTTTTCCCGCTTGGTCACTTAGCAAATTTATATTGTATCTCTTTTACACATATCCCACAGCACAAATTGGCTTATAGGCACTGTATTAAGCACCTTCAATCCTATTTTAATAAAAAAGAAAAAATTAATAGAAAAAACGTTTCTGTATACTTTCTCTTAATCAATGGGTATCATATTTTCTTACTTATATTACAGACCATTTAAAATGTCTAAAGATACGAGTATTCAGGTAAAGTTTTCTTCACTTTTTTATTTTTTTTTTACAAATTGTTCATTTTCTAAGACTTTAATAACCAAAAGAATTCTTGACAGTTTCCAATATGAAAGTGATAATTCTTTAAGTTTGTTTTTCTTTTCAAAATTTCCGTAACTTGTATAAAATTTTCAATGTTTTTTTTTAACAATTTAAGAAAATGTTCTTTCTTACATGCTCTTAAGTTTTCTTTCCTTGAACTTTTTGCATTGGCCTTTGCAAGTTCTATAAAGTAAATTATTAAAAATTCATTAGACACCAAACCTCAATAAATATAAAGCAACAAATAAAAATCATCAACAACAACACATTTGCACGTTTTATTGCTGGTTTAGGTAAAAAAAAAACAAAAAACTCGTCCCGTTTAAAAGTATGAACTTTGTTAACCGAATACAAACAACGAACGTCACTTTCTTTGTTCAGGCTATACAAACAACTAAGTACTTGTGGTTTGAATAAACGTCTAAACAATAGACTCCCACAATGCCTCCATAAAAAAGCCACTTATTCACCCACTTCTACTTGTTCTCCTGTACTTCCACAAGCTTCTCTTGTGCCTTTTTTTTTTGTTTTTAGTTTTGGTTTTTGGTCATGCAACAATGGCTGTCCCATAAACCTCAACTATTTTGAAAGCGTATTTTTGGTTGTCATTTGTATACTCGTGTAGTATAAATATTTATGTGTTTATATATGAGTGTGTGTATGTGTGTGTGTGTTAAGTATTCAGGATAAAGTGGTAATTTTTGAGTGTAACCATGAATGGTTACGTATGTATGAATACGTGTATATGAGCGTTTATATTTAAATTTTAGTCTTATTTTGTAAAGTCGTAAATCCTATTTTAATGTTATTTCAACATGAATTAATAAACATTATAAACCATTATGGACTTACGCACTATTCCCTTTACAATTAAAACATACCAACACAAGTATATATTTAACTCTCTTTCTCTCTCTCTCTCTCTCTCTCTCTGCTTATCTCTTCTTTCACCTACTTTACTCAAACACAACCTTTTCTCTTTACTAAATATTATCTGTAAGTATATTTGCTAAATATTACACCATTTTTTTTTTAATTACACCATTACACCATTTTTGTTGTTGTAAATTTTCGAAAATAGGTATTTTAAGAAAAAATTATGAAGCTTTTGTTTTGCTTCTAAAAATAAAAATATTTCTGTGAATAATATTTAAAGTAAAATGAGCAACCTAAACAGATTTAAAAATAAATTAAAGCTAAAAAATGCTTAAAATAAAGCTACTTTTTAACTAAGAATGACTTATAACTTACACACAGCGAATAGTAAACGATGTAGTCATTTAAAATACCATTTAAAATCATTTCTAATTAGAACAAAATACGAACTATTTATTAAAAAAAAATTATATTAAAATTGAAATAATTTAGAAGCACAAGTAATTACTTGTACAACTAAAATTGGCTTTTATTCAACTAGTATATAAGTACTTGGAGTTTTTTTTTTTTTTTTGTTAATAAAATCTGTTTAATCACTTACATGTTTATCTAATAACTCGAGCTGGACTCGGTTTAAGTTCAAAAAGTGTTTTATTTAAAACCTAATAATAAGACATATTATATTCGTACATAGGTAACACATACATATATGCATTATACAATAGATTTACACAATACAGATCCAATACGTGATTTTAATTAGGAATTCAGAAATAAATAATTGTTGAATTTTCTTTTAGTTGTATGTACATAAATATGTGTATGTTGGTAAAATAATTTTTCCGGTATATTTCTTATTTTTCTTTCAATGGTTGCGAAATGGTGTAGATATCAAAATATCTATGTATATGGTCCTTTCTTTAAATCAATTGCTGCTTGTTATCTTTTCAACCATTCGCATGTCTATCGGATTGTAATTGCCTGTCAGTTTGTTATTGTGGAATCTATGAATTTTTCTTTACTTTAAGAATTATCAACACAATTTAGTGGCATTAACAAAATATATACTTATAACATAATACGAGTATTATTACCTTTTAATTTTTAATGCTTTTTTAAAGAAGGTCGATAACACTTAAGCTGATTTAACACAATGCTGCTAAGTGTAAGTATAACAACATGTCAAACAATATATAATGAAATGTCAAAAAATATGTACCAATTATCAAATCAAAATCCAAAAAAAAACTATTTCACTCATATTGACATCGTAATAAATAATGATTGCTGATTGTAAAATATTGAAATACTCCCAATGATGCTACAAATGAATATATCGCAAATTTTAAACGTTACATGGCATCACCATGAGATCAAATTTGAAGTTATGAAATTGCAGTACATGCAATTGTGATCAAAAAACAGTCGTTAACTGAAGTTTGCCGCTTAAGACTTGAAAAAATTTTAACATAAAAATTATTTTTCTTATTTAATTTGCAAATGTAAAAACAAAACTTTTTGAAAGTCTATTTATTTGGTCACTGAAAACGTGAAACTTATTTTTTAACTAAAACGTAAATAGTTTGTTAAAAAAAAAAGAAAAAGATAAAGATAAGATAAGACATTTTAAGAATTTTAATTTTTTTCTATTTAAAGGCATTTGAATAAATTTAAAAAACAAAATTTTCTTTTAAAAAATTAAAAAAAAATTATAATAATTTTATTTTATAAATAAGAGTACTTTGTATAGATCGTATATGATCACCGTGGTCAAAGGTGTTGTGTATTGGTTTAATAGACGAAAAATGTGAAAAAATACTTTTGGTGACTACCTCTTAGCAGTCTTCTGGTATGAGCTTTAAGTGTAACTAATTGCAATGGACAAGCCTCTTAAGACGTTCAGAGCAGACATTAAAATTGTAGGTCCCGGTACTCATCTATAAAAAGTGGCATAATCATGTATATACTCATATGTACTTTATGAGTTATTATAATTTAAAGATCCCCTGAAAACAAAATAAGTAGTAGGTGATTAGAAGTACTATACTAGTTGCTTTTTACTTCAGACTGGTTGCCAATCTGTCCTTTTTTCATATATCGAACTATCGATTTTGATAATAGGTTGTCATAGTAGCCCAACTAGTTCATTTGTGCATAGTTACGTACTAGTACTATACTAGTAATAGTCTTTAACTCGTAGTTTTCAAGACAAATTCGTACTAGTTGCGTAATTTAATAATTACCGTTTAATTTTTGAGTTGTCCAATTAAATAACGTCGAAATTAATTAAAATCAATTTTTTTTAAATGTAACACAGCGCACTATTCGTGATTTTTAATTCTTTTTAATTTTGTCTCTTTTCGACTAGTTCATAACTGTCAATTTCTACAACTAGTAACATGATTGTCTCAACACATTATTAGTTGTAACTTTAGCTGAAGGGTCTTACTTCCAATAAATTTGTCACAATTTTAATAGAAAAAATAAATTATTTAATTTTTAGAGAATTTTCCTTTAATAATAAGTGTGAAAACCAAATTCATTTGAACGTCAGTAACCCAAACGGATGCTAAAATATTTCACACCTAAAATAATAAAAAGCCAAATTTCATAATTTTTAATTAATAAATGAAAAATAAACCGCTTAAAGCAAGCACAGTTCCGTTTTGCACTGTTTTTTCATTTCTTTTGTGACCAAATATTTTAATTAAAATTACGAAACCACTTTAAAGTAAACATATTTAAAATCATTTATTGTATAACATCGTATTGTTGTTAAAACTTTATAAAAATTATAATTAAATTAAAAACTAAAAATACATTTAAAAGGAAATTAAGTATGTTTGCTTTTGTTGCTTCTTTCTGTAAAACTAATACGTTTATAATAACCAAAACTTGAATAGAAAATGAAATGCAAATGTTTGAAGTAATGAGCTACAACAGCTTCCTTCCGGTTATTTACAAGGTTAGTTTTTGGTCTCAGGATATAAAGTTGTTCATTGTTTTAATTTAGCACTGTATAAACTATTTTTAAAATTTTCTTTCATTTTTATTTTCCCAAAATTTTAAGCAATTTATTTTATAATGTTTTAAATACCCCCATTGAGTTGTGACAACTCACACAGTGCAACAGGACAGAAATTAAACATAAACGGACACCATTACGTGATAAAGGACAAAAAATCACCTGAACGGTGATAGGGATCATTACTAAGAACTTCAAATGTTTTAGAAAGTTGATAATTGAGGTCATAGTTAAATTTTTGTAGTTCATTGTTTCCTTAAATTTTGAACGGTTCGCTACCTATGAACTTAACCAGTCGAAAAAGAGGTAAAAAGATCAAATTTTTTAAGTTTTATGGGATTTTAGACTTGAAGGTGAAGTTTGTTTGATTTAATCTCCACAATTTCTTCATGATAAGAGCTACAACTTTGTCTCAGAAAGTAAATCAAAATTCTGAACGGTTTGTGAGATACATACATACATACATAACTGGCTTTTACAACCCTGTGTCAGGATTACGGCCTAGCTTCTCGCAGCACTCATGTTGTGTGTGTAAATTTTTATCCATGTGTACCGGGACCTACAGTTTAATGTCGACTCCGTACGACAGACTTGAGAAGCTTGTTAATGGCATTTAATTACTCTCAGAGCCTGAGAAAATGATCACTTTTTTCAAAAATGAAACCGAAAAAAAAAATTTAATGACTTTGGATCTAATTTTTATGCTACAACTTTGCCTCAGAAATCAAATCAAAATTTCGAACGGTTTGCAAGATATGAGCTTGAGAAAATGATCACTTTTTTGCAAAAATTACAAGGCAAAAACATTTTCATGACTTTGGGTCTTATTTTTATGGTCTTTTATCATGAATATAGTTATATATCCATGACTTAAAAAATTACACACAGTGTAATCAAATGTAATTTTTGTCAAGTCAGTTGTTTATCAGATGAAACTCTAATGCTATAAACACATTCAAGACTATCGACCACCGAACACACGACTACAAAATTCGATGGCTACAAAAGTATCCAGCGACTTAATTATAATAACGACTACAGCTACAAGATAAACATCTGTTTTGACACATTGAACATAACCTGAACAAAACATAACAAATTTTGTTTCTAAACTGAAATAAATAAATAAAACTTTAAGAATTAAATTAAAATTTAAATAAAAACTGATGTAAATAAATAAAATATGCAAATGAAAACTAAACAAAAAATGTAAACAAATCATTATTTTTTTCACATTTTTAATTTGTATATTTCATGTACTGCGTTTTATAAACACATTTTTCATGCATCTTATGTTATTGGCAGCACTAAACTGTTTATTATCGCAAACAAAAATATAAATTAGCCTAAGTTTGCTCGTGTTGCCACTAAAATAATTATTCTCATATGCACACATATATTCTATTTTTGACAGCTTGTGGTCGACGGTCGGTAGCCTTTAATGTGTTTATAGCATAAGGATGCCTTTTTGAGTTCCAGATTAAGAGTTAAATTAAGTTTAATCTTTCTATTCACATTTTGAGTTGATTTGACTAATTTTTGTTAATTGCCCACTAAACGGCCTAATCTGGTGGTTTAATTTTAAAGTAAAATTATCCATATACACATGTTTAGAACAAGGATAAAACTTGACGCACATAATATGGGTGCTGAGCGAAGCTAGGCCGTAACTCTGAAGAACGGTCAATTATGTTGTATGGACAACTTATTCGCCTGATTTAACTCCTTACTGGCAAAATGTAAACGCTTATTTTGAGGAGTTTCAGAAAAATTGTTTTGATCAAGGAAATGAAATGCTAGGAAATCGGTAGACTTTGTGTATTAAAGTTCCAGGACATTATATTGAAAATTAAATAGTTTTAATAAACGAAAACTTGTTTTTTATTGTTAGGCTAAGAGCATTTCGAAGCTTATGCTTACATTATTCAAACATTTTATTTCTTTTTTTAATGAAATTCACAAGCATATCTTGGTATTTTATTTCCACGAAAAGCCCTTTGCTGTTATTTATTATTTACAGAATTCGAAAGAAACAAAAAATAATTTTCGCTTTAGTTTTAATTATTTGATAATAAAGTTTTTATCGCCAGTTTTTCCTTTCTATACAACACGATTAAAAATGATTATTTTAATAAATCATTCAAAAATTAAATACATTAATATACACCCACCTACACATTCATACATACATATATATGTACATATATTAGTAGTGTAGGTTATCACATTCCTTTAATCTCATACATTTTTTTATTAATTTCAAAGAAATAAAGAAAAACAAAGAACTGTTAAGCGTGTTATTTTGAGATTTTTATTATTTTCTTTTATATGAATATAGCAGAGTAGTACACATTGGATTATTCTAAATATTCATCTGACATGTACACTCTCTCCATACTCTTCTTTTACACACTCGAGCAAACATTAGTTTTCATTGAAATATATGTTGAATGTAACTTTACTTAAAATATAGTTGTATGTGTGTGGGCGTGTGTGTGTATGTTTGTGTTTAGCTGATGTAAATCTCTTTTTATGTCATTTTATGCAATTAAAAACAGTAGAAACGTTTTATAACCAAAAGATTTACACACACACACGTACGCTAACTTAATAAAAACTAGCAAAAGGTTTTTCTAAATGACATGTTAGTTTTTATCAAACAGTTGATAGCACCATAAGTAGCAATACTTTAGATTTTATTTAAATTGAAGTACTTAATTAAAGGAGCAAAAATATGTAATGTATGTTCTTTTGGTAACATTTTTTAAATATGGCAAATAAGTATGTTGAATGTAGACGAAATGAAAAAAACTAAAAGAAACTTCTGTTTAATTACAAAATATAATACAACTTCAGTGAAATTTCATGTTAAAATTATAATTTATTTTAAACTTGTTTTTGTTTCGTCATAAAACACCGCGTTAATTAGATCAAAAATTACTTCTATTAAGAATTTAGACTGTGTTTTGTAATAATTTCTCAGTCAATGGAGATATATGATATCCGTGAAGGAATTGTATTCCAGGCCAAATAAACATAAATACTAATAAAAGTCCTAATCATGACAATATTTCAAATTCAGACTGGCGCAAGTTATAATCCATACATACATAATTAGTCATTACAAACCTCTTTCAGGATTACGGCCCAGCTTCTCGCAACACTCATGTTGTGTGTGTCTATGTCATCAATGAGTACCGGAACCTTCAGTTTAAAACAGAGTTGGAAAATAAACAAAACTGAACGTTTGATCTCATTTTGTTGTGTTCTTTACAATAAGTAAAACAAAAATAAAACAGAAACAGTGAAAAAGATTGTCCCATTTAATTTTGTATATTGTTTTTGTTTTGAGTACTACAAATACACTAACTCAAATGTGCGTAGGTACAACAAAAAATGAATGAGAATAAAAAGGATAGAAGAAGAGCAAAAGAAAAAAAGAAGAGAAAAAAACACAAAAAACAAAGCAAGCACAAGAGCGAAAAGCTAATTGTTTCATTTGCGCTCTTTCTCATTTTCAAAGTATTTGTTTTGGTTTTGCTCATGTGCAATACCATTAAAAAAATTTTTAAAAGTGTATGACTTTGTTGTAACTTTTGCGAAATGTTTTGTTTGTTTGCTCACTCTGGTTTAAAATCGACTCTAAACGATAGACTTAAAAAGCTTTCCTCCTAGAGTTTTTGCTAAAAGACTGCTAAGAGGTAATCAGCAAAAGAAATATTTTGTCATATTTTTTTCTTTCAAGATGTCAGAACTGATGTTTTAATCCTACTAACCACTAGACTATCCATGAAAAAGCTTCTCAAGTATATCGTTTGGAGTCTTCATTAAACTGTAGGTGTGAAAAAAAATTAACACACACACCGTGAGGTGCTGTGAGAAGCTAGCCCGTAATCCTGAAACAGAGTTGTAATGGCCAATTATGTATGAATGTATGTGTGTAATGCTTTCCGATAATTTTGTTTACTCGCAAAAGACTTCTTTTACTTTTAAAGATTTTACAAATATTTCACTTACAATTAATTAAACTTTGTCGTAGAAACTCTATAATAAACTTATGTTTCTACTCATAAAAAATAGTTTTAAGACAAAGACACACAGCAATTAGTCTCATTCCTAAGGCGCTTAATAATAATATAATTAATATTAATAATATATGGGTCGTGGCATAGTGGTAGAGCGCTCACACGACCCATGTTCGATCCCAGCGAAGGACAAAATTATAAAAATAAAAATTTGCGGTTTTCTAAAAATTACAAATTAAATTTAAAAAATTAAATTTAAGAAAAAAAGAGGTTCCCCCCCCCCTCCAGCAAGACCATCTGCAAGAAACCGCCCCCTGACATTTCTAATCCATTCCACCAAAAACCAATGATCAGGAGTACAGCGCCACCTTCTGGGAAGATAACAGCTAATCTACTGAAGACGCTCACCATTCACATTAAAACATCCACCGACAGATGAGGCAAATGGACAAATTTACAGCAACTTGTTTCATCAACAATAAAAAAGGCGCAAAATATACAAAAACACCTATGAAAAAAAAAAAAAAAACCTATCAACCATCTTCACATTCCAATACAATGCACTGCATGAGTAGGGGTTTGCCCCTGAGTATTGGTCTTAATAAAAAAAAAAAAAAATATATGTACTGCCTTTACAAAATTCCAATACAATATGCACAGCATTTAGTAGGGGTTTACCCCTGAGTATTGGTCTCAAAACGAAACGTGTACGGAACAGATTGGAGTCTCTGAAATGGCTGCATAAAAAAGAGCATTACTGGAGAGTTACACTTTAAACATTTTGAAATATTGAAACAAAGTTTATTTTCCTTTCAAGAAAACAGTTGTATGCTGTACTTGCAAATAATTTGTAATTTTTCTTTTTAAATAAATAAATAAATACTAATACGATATTTTTTATTTTTTTTTTTGTTTTGTTTTCTACAACACTGTTGTCAAGTTGTTTGCAGCCTACTACGCCATATCCAGTAATTGTAATGAATTTTGACAAGAGGTATGTAAGAAAGAAAATATTGAACGTGTGATTGCAAGGTGAAAGAAATCTGTCAAAATAAAATAGATTATATGTATTAAGGAACAGAGCTCTTTCTTTAAAAAACAAAAAAAGAAAAAAATTACACTCGTAGAAATTCGTATTTTCACCTGCTTAATAGTATATTCATATATACATACATGTTGGAGTTGTTTTTATTACATCTTTGAGGGCGATGAAAGCATACATGATGGCAAATCATAGCAAAACATTATAGAAAAAGGCCTATGACAACAATTTAGTAAAAGCAACGTAAACAACGAGTGTATTATGGGTATAGGCTGTGAAATACGAGCATAAATAAAAAGAAAATATAGACAAAATGTTGAGTGATTTTATAATTTTTCACGTTCTTACTGAGCTCATAGTTTTGCCAACGACTTCGAAAATATACTCTGTTTACTTTAATTTTAAAGTTATGTTGCCCATAATACAAAAATTTAAATATGCTTTAAAATAATTAAGATTAATTTTTCCAATTTTTGAAGACATTTGTAACAATAAAACCACTCTGTGGCATTTAGTAAAATGTTTTGATAACGTGTAGTTACAAATCGTCGATGGAATTAAAGAACGCTGTAACTGACAAAACCTTAAATGTTCACCAGAGCCAAAAAGCTTTCATAAATGTAGAACAAATACACTGGTATTTTTCATTTCACAGACGGCATAAGTGAATTTATTTTTATCGTAGAAATATGGGACCTGGACCAATCGACGCGTATTTTTTTGCTGATAAAAATGATGCAAAAAACGTATTTTCGATTTTTTGTCAGTTACAGCGTTCTTTAATTCCATCGACGAAATGTTTATGAATAAATCGGGGTGGTTTTGATTAAACTGACGAAAAAAAAATATTTCTACATTATCTTTCAAAATTATTTACAAAATTTCTAAAACGTAAAAACAATATTAAAATGTTGATTGCTTAAATGTAAAATTCTAAGCTCGATTTAAATTTTATTGCAAATGTTATTTGTAGTAGTTATTTTTTTAATTTGCCAGTGAATTTTACATGTTTTCATTAAAAAAATATATATATTTTTAGTAGATATTTTATTTACAAATATAGGCAGACAAGTGGTTTTCACTCACAATTTTACATTTAATTTCTTTTGTGGCATTATAGGTATGTACTTCGCTAGAAGTACTCTTTTGTAATTAAATTTGTAGGCAACAACTTGTATCGCCTCTGCAGTGCAACATTATTAAAATACCTGTTGAAAGATATCAACAGAGAAAATATATTGTAAAAGGATTGTACAATAATATGCAATATATTTTACAAATAAAAAAAAAGTAGTTTGGAAATACTTTTTCTTCAGTAATTTAAAATTTATTTATTTGTTGAATTACAACTACGTTGCAATAAAGGAGCGATATTTGTTAAAAACAAAGTTAAAAACTAACAAATTATTAACCACTATAATTTGATAAAATGGCGTGCGTATTTTATACAAAAAGACCACGAAACAAATTTCGGTTCACAAGTAAATGACAACAATTTAAAACAATTATGGTGAACAAACTCTGTGCACACAAACTTACACCGAAGCACTTATAATTTCAATAAAAAAACACGAAAAGAATATCAAAAATAAAAAATAATAATGTCAACCATATAAATTTTAACGCAGTTATTATAATTTTTATTTTTTTTTATTTTTCATTTTATGGATACACACCCTATCAGACTATGTATTTAGCATGTTAGATCTATGACAGAAAGAAAATGGTTTTTTCCTATTTTATTTGCGTTTTTAAGAGGCAAACTACTGGGGCGTATGATTAATAATGTTTTCACATTTTTAGAAACAGGGCACTGTGTGTGCGTGTGTGTATTTATAACTTCAAAAATAATTATTATAACCATGTTCGAATAGTCTTGTTGTATTATTTAATATTTGCTTTTTTCGCTCTCTCTCCCTCTTCTTCTCACGCTTATTTCATACAAATTTTGATAGGGGTCTCTTTGTTTTGGAGTATGTTATGAATTTTCTTTGTAAGTGTTTGTAATATTTCCTCTTTGTATGAGCAATAGTTGCGTCTGTCATTATTTTATTTTTATTTTGTGCTCCCCATAAACTACTATATGAGTTTATTATCCTGTTGTCTTTGTTAAAAATTCTTTATGTAGACCGTTTATTAAATTTAAGGTTTTCTTTTATCTTTTATCATATAACTACATATATACACATAAATATGTATATATTGTTTTATGTTTTGACCTGTTTCTAAAAGCCCTCTATTTCTACCATCAAAAAAACTATAAAATTTTAATCCAGATAGCTTACTTTCATATTTATGGCATTTTCTTCTTTACACAAAAGTAAAGCATTTTATTATTGTATTATAAATAGATATGTTGTATGTTGAATAATATATTTAGATCTCATTTTATATGAGCTTTGTTTTGTTTAGCGGTTTTTATAAAGAATAGTTCAAAACAAAGCAATATTTTGACAAGATGAAAGAGAAAAAATTAAATGAACAAAATTTTTTTGGTAGAAAAGAAAATGTCAATCTAATTTAATTCAACAGTTAAAAACTCAAGGACAATATAAAAATATAAATGATTTATAATATTCAAGCTACATATCGTTTTCCAAAAGTTCATTTTGTGGGTTTATCTCTGATCAGCAAAAGTAAACCTTAAAGCCAGTGGTTGGCAACAAGTGCTTTCAAATTTCAAAGAAGAGCCTATTTTTTTGAGTGACTTTAGTTTACTATTAAAATAGCTACGGTGATTTTATTTGCATAATTTTATTATTAAGCTCTATTTTAGGAAAATTATTAAATTTTTAATAATTAATTTCATTGAAAGTATTAAACAAACAAGTTTTTTTTTTTTTTGAGAATTTTAGAAATGTCAAAAAATAAAACAATTCTTTTTTATTCCGCGTAGTTCCGATGTAAAACTGTATTTGGGTTAATATTTCAAGTGTTTACTTTAAGGTCAATCAAAAACATCCTGCACATTTTTGCGACCGCCATACATTTTTTGCACTTTTCCAGTATATTATATTGACATTTTTTGAACGTAAATTATCTGAAAGAGTGCGCGACATGTCAAACGTAATAGTGAAGAACAGAGTTCCATATTCGACGTTCCCTAACTACAAAGGCACCTTGAATAATCAAGGAATAAAACCAGGGCATACTAAAGTGTGTGATCTAAATGAATGCCCAAACTTAAAACGAAATAAAAGATTATTTGCAGTGCCGGTTCTTAGAAGTTTATAAAACATCATCATTATTTTAGCAAATCCTAAGAAATCGTTAACGAAAGCTGATATTGACCTTATAAGTATAGCTTCATTATTTTCCAAGATATTATTTTTTTTATGTATGAGTTTTTAAGCTTTTACAAAATCAAGATCTCTTAAATGTAATGCAGTTTATGTTTCCAGCTAAGGTATGACTCAGTCTGTCTAGGTTCGAACTTAAAGGTCTGCTTCATTTAAATAAAACACAAAACTCCTTTCGTGTAATATAATATGAACAAAGCTTTATTAACGAAACCTTAAGCTAACTTATGTACTACTTATTCTATAAAACAGATTCACGAACTGCAGGATGGTGTTATCAGTAGGGCAACCAAAAATATGCATTAGCATCTTGTTTTTCTGAATGGTACTAACAAAATATTTGTTACAGAATATTTTTGTATATTTCGTCATAAATGCATACTTTTGCATTTTTCAAATTTTTTCATATTTATTTGGCATATTTTACAAATTTTTACATATGTATTTTAGAAGAATTTACGTGTATTACCAAATTTACGTGTATTACACATTACTTAAGTATAATCTATTAAATAATAAGGGTACTTATGAAAACGCTTAAAACTTACATTGGAAAAATTGGCGAAGCTCCAACTAAACTTATTACTACAGTATTTAAACATTTTAATTTAGCCAAACTGATAGGAAAAGTACAAGACACTTTTGGTCGCCACTCAGTGAAAAAAGAGATAAAAATACAATTTTAGATATATTTTAAATATCACAAATGAGCGATATGTAAATATAAAGGAAATTTATTTTATCTGGTTGGTGGCTAATTCTTACTCTTCATATTTTAAAATTTTTGAAAAAATAAACCTAATTTTAAATAAACATATTTATGTATTATGAATTTTATAGAGCATATTTTTAACGCTTAAAACTGATTTTTCAATGCATATTTTAGCCGCTTAAAACTAATTTTATAGAGCATGTTTTTGGTTGCCCTAGTTATCAGTTATGTTGTCTCTGTCTGAATACTATTGTCTCTTTCTATCACTATGACTATGATGTCGGCCTCGGGATGTGCGCACAATCGCCTGGTCTAGATAACGAGAAATATGAGAAAACGGAGGTCGGGTTTATAATAATTGGTGATCTAAGATTTGTTAATACAAGGTACCTCGACGGCAAGAGGTATTCGGGAGCTCTTGTCGTCAGCTACGGTTAGTACGAGTATAAAAGGAATTCGGGGCTTTTATACTCGGCAAAATACTTCGACTACGTCTAATACAAGTGTAAGAGGAATTCGGGAGTCGTACACTCGTCAAATCTACACAATTTATAATCACAAATACGACAAGAGGAATTCGGGAGCTCTTGTCATCAGCTGCGGTTAGTACGAGTATAAAAGGAATTCGGGGGCTTTTATACTCGGCAAAATACTTAATAAACGAATACAAAAGGAATTCGGAAGCTTCTGCATTCAGCTAAATAAGAAATAACTACTATCAAATCTACAACCATGAAAACTACTATCATGAAACTACGATCATAAAACTACGATCATAAAACTACGATCATAAAACTACGATCATAAAACTACGATCATAAAACTACGATCATAAAACTACGATCATAAAACTACGATCATAAAACTACGATCATAAAACTACGATCATAAAACTACGATCATAAAACTACGATCATAAAACTACGATCATAAAACTACGATCATAAAACTACGATCATAAAACTACGATCATAAAACTACGATCATAAAACTACGATCATAAAACTACGATCATAAAACTACGATCATAAAACTACGATCAAAAATTTACGACACGTGTCGACTACGTCGGGGAGTAAGTACCGGGATATTGGCCGTCGTGTACCCACTGTCGATTTCATCCACCAAACTCTGTTAGTTATACAAAAATAAACTTTACTTCAATAAGAATTATATGCTCCATCATATCATTACAATCTCATTACATGAAATATCCATATTGTTATTATCATTGGTATTATTATTAATTTTCCAATTCCTCTTTGTGCGGTGTCCGTAGGTTTGATCGTCATACTGCTATTTATGCTTGTAATAACTAGAGTTGTTATAGTTTGTCTCTTTTATGCAATACTAGCAGTGTTTGTGTACAGAGACCTGTTTATTGTATTTGTTTACATTTATTGGACTTTTGTAACGCCACGTTACTTAAAGAAATATAGGAAATATTTTTCAATTTAAGTTCTTAATTCAGAGACACATATTTCACAAATTGAGTGTATCTGGTCAAATTATTGTCGGTCTGTAGCAATGTCCCAATAACTTTAAGTCTGTAGCTAAGGAGTAATTAATTAACAATTTAAACATTATTTCTCAATTTAAATCTATTTTTACATAATTTTTTAAGAGACTTTTACAGAAAACTAAATATTTAAAAATATGTTTTTAAGAAAGAGTTGTTACGCTTTTTATAATGTTTGTAACACATTTGTTAAGTGTAAATGTTGCTTTATTTCCAGCTGCAACATTTTCTTGATGACATTTACATACAAAAATTTATATACTTGTCTGCCAATAAAGAAAAACTTAAAACAGTTTTTCCATTAACTGAGAAATTAATTTTGTTTAAATTGTGTCACTTTTGCAGAGACTGTACGACATGTTCTTGTTAAAAATATTTTGTTTTCCTTTTTGGAAAAACGAAATAATATTAAAACACTAAAATAATATTCATCCATCATCATACGAATACCGATATTATTACTCTCATTCTAGTATATAAAAAGTTTTGTAATGGAAAATTATCAAACTCAAAAATAAAAAAATGAAAATTTGCAAAAAAGACAGCAGCCGCATCTGTTGCAAGATAAACATGCTTTTATTTTAAAACAAAAAAGTTATGCTAAAAACTTGTTAATTTAAAATAAATAATTTATTTTTGATGCTACAAAAAGACAAAAAATAAATAAATTTATTTTGTCAAAGTTGATAGTGTTTGAATTAAAAATATATGAAAAGAAAAAATAAAATCATTTGATGGGACAATTTTTTGGTTAGAAATCCAAATTTAAAACAAAAAAAAAATGTATTATTTGTGAGTTGAACAACTAAAAAGCAAAAAATATTCATAAATTAAAAAAATAATCAATAAATTTAAATAACAGTTTTTCTGCAACTAAAATCAGTTCATTACACGCTGTCAATCGTGGATTTCAATAGTAAACCCTTAGTTCCGTGCTATTGGGTTTAGTCTCATACATTTTGCATGGACATGAGAATTTTTGACACATTTAGGTTGCTCTGTAGTGTAGAATAAACAATGCAGTTACAAAACTTGAAACTCACTTCCTAAATGAGATCCGTGGTGTAATGGTTAGTGTGTTGGATTACTAAGACGATAGCACTGGGACAAATCTCAGCTCCGACATCTTGAAAAAAGAAATATAAAATAAATGTTTCTCTCGGCGACTACCTCTCAGCAGTCTTCTGGCAAAAGCTCTTTGAGTAATTGATTGCCATGAAAAAGCTTCTCAAATCTGTCGTTCGGAGTCGACTTTAAACTGTAGGTCCCGGTACTCATGGAAAAAAATTAACACACACAACATGAGTGCTGCGAGAAGATAGGCCGTAATCCTGACACAGAGTTGTAATGGCCAATTATGTATGTATACGGGTGTTGTATGAAGTTAGGCCGTAACTCTGAAAAAGGGTTATAATGGTTAGTTACGTAAGTACTCAGTTGGCACAAATAGTCGTTTGGATGGCTTTAAGATATTTTGTCGACAACATCGCGAAAGTGTTCGTGCACTATATTTAGTGGTCTATTTCTTGAAATTATCGACGATAAACAGAAAAATGACAACATGCTTACATAGTTTATACAGTGTGAGGTTGACGACAACCTCAGTGACGTTGTCGTTCAGCCAGTAGTCTACGATTTTTACTACATTTGTTTAAAAATTGTTTGGACAAATTGTTCTGGCTGTCGTGTATGCATCATGCAGGATAGTCTATTGTCGTGCATCCATCCTCGAGGATGTCTTTAGAACAAAGCCCACTGGGTATGTATGTATGTAATAAATATTTAGTTAAATCTCGATCCTACACAATCATTTTTAAATTTGAACACACAATTTGTAGCTTTTTGTTTAAAAACAAATTCCGATATTTTTATTGAAGATTACGGTACCAAAAATCTAGAGGGAGTCAAAAACCGTCTTAATTATCTACAGACCGAAAGTTATAATGAAATATGTTTCTTGTCTTCACTGGAATTCTAATCTGGGTTGCTCTCATAGCACTCCAACCACTGCACCATGGCATATTTCGACTTTTTTCAGTTACACACATAAGTATGATTTATGAATATCCGCCTATTTTACATCAGCAGAACTTTTTTTGCAGTTTACAAGTAAATAAGTTTGCATACATACCTATATATACATATATAAAATTTAAAAATTGTTCAGAATATTGATTTTAAATTTATGCCCACATACATGTTTACAAAGTACAACAGCAACTTACAAATTTTTAACGTCATTATGTTACAGTATGTACAGGCAAATGTATTGCATTTTATAGCACAAAGTATTACAAAATTTTTTGTTATTTTAAGAACCTAAAACGATACACATGTTTTGATAGAAAACATTTCTAGATACTCCTATATACGAGTATTATGATACAAATGAAAAGCTTTCAATTCCTTAAAAAAAATATATAGAAAAACAGAAAAGAAAAAAAAAACATATCAAGTAGTTTTGAACATATTATTATTAAAAACCAACATGTATCATATTGTAAAAGTTAATTGTATTATTAACGTCTGTTTTTGAAAATGTTAAACTCCTACTCAGAAGTGTCATTATGTTATAAATTCTTTTGTATTTACAATATTGACTATTCATTGGTTTATATTCTTCATATTTTATTAAAAAACAGAATACAAATGAAATGACGTTTCCTTTTGTAATATTTTTTACTTTTACTTTGTTTTTCCGTCATTGACATTTGAAATGCAATTTCATAATAATGTGAAAATATAAAGAAAAACAGCTCTGTGTATGTGATATCCCAGCAAACATGTGTGGGTGCTTGCTTTGAAAATAGTTGTAACAAGAATTCAATAGTTTTCTTATGCTGTAAATGTTTGAAATTCAACTAAAAAAATATTTAAAAACGTAGCGTTTTCAAATGGAAGTCTCCTGTCAAGTTAATTGGAACTGGAAAATAAATAGTTTGTTTAAAATCTATTGTTTTTCGGATTCTATTTCAACTTTCGGCTATGCTTCAAAATCCAAATTCTTTCGAAAGTGGATTACATTAGCAGTTTAAGTGTTTTGCATATCAGGATCTTAATATGAACTGCGACCTGAGCGATAAAAAAGAGTTTTCATTCTTGTAAAAAGTTAATTTGTGGGCAACGTAAAGTTGCATATTTGATATGCAAAGCTTGTATTAAAAAAAAGAAAAATTAGCTACTAATAGTTGATTATATAAAATCAAAATTTGTACCTACAACTGGTTGAATATAATAGATGAATTAACGTTATTTTTCATTTTTAAGTATTTCTAACTGATCTAATACCTTTAATTAAATTAAAAATAAAAAAAATTATTTTTCTTTTTCTTTTAAAAATCAGAAAAACCTACTTATGGGTGATATTTCACCCAAAAGGTTTTAGTGTTAAGGTTTTTGAGAAACATATGAGGGTTAAAGTTTTCTTTGTCCATTCGATTGCAATACGAAAACATTGAATAATTGTGAAAAAAAACGCAGGCCGGCCGGCTGGCTTATGAGCCTATTCTACAAGAAAACATCACACTTCAGAATTATAGGAGAGCAATTCTGACCAAGACAATAATTCATAATTTGTTGTACAGTATTTAATTTAAGCGAAAATAAAGAAAACTGTGGGCATAACATTTGAACATAAGTTGTTATTAAAGAATGGGAATAATAAAATAAATTGAATCTTATTTTCAATTTGCCCGTAACTTAAACTCAAATACAGAGACGAATATAAATTCGTCCTACAAAAAGACCAGGCATATGAACTTAATATTAACTCTAATTTTTATGTTTGCTGGGTTATTATACAGTACACTACTTATTAATTTATAAAACTGACTTATATTTATTGAATTTTATTTTTTTTTATTATATAGAAAGAATTTTTAAGCCCGCTAAAACTTAAGAAGAGGTTGTGCATTTTTCTTTAAATAAAATAGGCAAATAAAACTAAATTATTGATTCAAATACTTTGTTGGCTTTTCTTTAAATGATGCAGTTACGAATATTTGCTAAAAGAAATGATAATATTTGAAATTGAAACTCTCCGGCTTTAAAAGTATTAAAAAAAAAGTATTATTTAATTACCAAAAAATATTCATTGCCGTTAACTTTGATCTTAAATAAAGCGTTTCTGACGAAACAAAAATTAAATTATAAAAATATTGATCAGAACTTTCCCGGGGCTCGAACCTAGAGCCTCAAACACCTTAAGTTATAATGCGCATGCTTCTAGCGCTGCACTCTAACCACCACGGCTACAGTCGTGCATGTCGTCAATGCCGACTAATGTGGATTAAATGGAATAAGAGGGCAAAAACAAAATAAAAATTGTAATTCTGTTTCATCCAAATAAGATGACAATTACAAGAACAGCAATGATGGTAAGAAAAGGAGAATATGATAAAAACTGTTGTGTGACTTTACTTCGACTAACTCATACAAGTGTATGTACATACATGTGAAAGAATATAATTTCAGTATGCGATTTCCAAAAAAGTGTGAGTTAAATAGTTGATGTTTGGTCTTGAATATGCACAGGACACAAAGAACTCTGATGAGACTACCGTAGCTGGAGTCGAAAACAATTGTTCAGTTTGGCTAGTGTACTATTCCTTCACGGACATCATTTCTTCTTTAATTACCAAAAATATTCATTGCCGTTAACTTTGATCTTAAATAAAGCGTTTCTGACGAAACAAAAATTAAATTATAAAAATATTGATCAGAACTTTCCCGGGGCTCGAACCTAGAGCCTCAAACACCTTAATTCCATTTTAATTGGTGTTTGTCGCTTTAAAACCTAAACAGCAAATATAATATACAAATTTAATGAAATAGTATTTAATATCGCTGTTTAATAATATATATAATCCTTCCGCAGTTCTAAATTTTTTCAAACTAAAATTGTTTTGATATTTTCCCTAATAATAGCTTTAAGTAGCCTTTTTATTTACTAGTGTAAGTAGGTTGATTGGTTGTCAATGACTTTGTAAACCACTGCATGTTTTAACCATTATCAGTGCCATTAGTTATTCACATTCATGTCAGTTTTACTAGTCTTTGAAATTGAATACAAAACAACACTATAATCGGTCATTTTTGACTATGTGATACTGTACATTGGAATATGGTCACTATAAAGTATTATATTTGTTTACAGTAGGCAAAAATATCAGTAATTTCTTCAGACTAAATCTTACAATTAATTATTCGCCTTCCGATTACTGTTTTACCAAATTTTTGTACTTCTGTGACTATAATAATTTTTTTTGAGATCAATACTCAGGGATGAACCCTAACTTAATGCAGTGCATAGTATTGGAATTTTTGGAAAGGTCAGTATATATATATTTTTTTCTTATATAAAAATTAAGCGCCGTAGGAATGAGAAAAATTGCTGTGAATTGATCATTCAAAGGCCAGTGTTATACCTTCACGATTGAATGATTAACAGCAATTGCCTCATCGGTGCATGTTGATTGTATGATGAGTGCCTTTGCTAAGAAGGCTTAGCTATTATCTGTTACTTCCCAATAGGTGGCGTTTTTCTCTTTTTCATTCGTTTTTCTGTAAACATTGGTTAAGGTGGAATAGCGTGGAATGGCGGGTAGCGGTTTTTTGTAGATTGACTTCTTAAAGGGGGGGGGGGGTGACCCCTAATTTTTAAATTATAATTTTGAAAAAACGCAAACTAACTTTTTCATTTTTCACCTTTGCTGGGATTTGAACCTGGGCCTTTTGAGTTTTTGTGCGAGCGCTCTAACCAGAAAACTGATTTCTCTGTTTAATATTTTTATAAAGGTCACGGTAAAATACAGGCTAAATTTTAATCAATTCACCGAAGTTGGAAATGGAAAAAAATATCGTGTAACTTCTGTATTCATTAAATTTATTATAGGCTTACTAAGTACTTATTTGACAAGTTATTGCATAGTAATTTGTGAAATTATCCTTTTATAAAAGTATTTATTTTTTTATGAATACGACAGTTAATATTTAATACCCAACCATAATGTGCATGCCTTAGCTAAAGCAGCTGTCAAAAATTAACGAAAAGTTTGTCAAATGCATAATTACTCGTAAATTAAAGAAGACTTTTAGGTGATCATAATATACTGACACGAACTGGACACACATGCTGCATATTTGTTTAATATTTTTTTTTTTTTTGCAAGTACTTCCAATTGAAAAATGCCAAATATTACAACTCCGCATTTGTAATGAATTTGAATTTACCAAAAAAAAAAGATAAAAATTCGTATTTGCTTAAAGCTATTAAAAAAAATAGACATTCTCCCCTTCAAGAAGTCCATCTTTAAGAGATCGCTTCTAAACAATTCCAGTCTATTCCACCAGATATGAATACGTCAACTTGTGGTAAGATAACAGCAAACCTACCGAAGACGCTCACCATTCACATTTAACATCCACCGACAGATGGGGCAATTGCTGTTGATCATTCAAGGGTGAAGGTATAACACTGGCATTTGAGTGACAGCAACTTGTCTCTTCAACAAAAAAGGCGCATAATGGAGATCTATTAAAAAAATCTATCTATCTATCTATCTTCAAAATCCAATACAATAAGGCACTGCATGAGTACGGGTTTACCCCTGAGTATTGGTCTTAATAAAAAAAAGTGTACTCTACAAGCATTATGAAATGTGAAAACATTGGATGAAATAAAAGGCAGTCCGATTCTGTTATATAAAGAAATTATAAAAACTTAAAAACGAACAAATGCTTTCATATGTTTTTGCTATTTGTTTCCAATTCTTTTCTTTAACATTTCTGTTGCAGTAAAATAGGCTTCTTTTATCTTAAAAAGGCCCTTATGCTTTTCAACATTTTCAATTCAATTAAAAATAAATGTTAACTCCTCTCCATTTCTATTTATTTTATCTCTTTAATTCAATCCAAAAACAGTGTTCAATTTGGGACGAAAAGTTTGAATAATCACATATGTTTTGTATGTATTTGTGCAGTCGCTTAAATTGGCATAAGCTAGTTCATGCATATCGTGGTTAAATCTTTATTCAACTGACCTCCTAGAGAAAAAATTATTTTCTGTAAAACGATAATATTTCTACAACCAATAAAGTCTATTATGATTCCAACTTTCACAAGTCTAAAATAGTGTTGTATGGCTTGTTTTTCAATTTTGGACTTACATTTTTATATAAAAGACTATAAGACTGACAGTTTTAATGCAGAAAAAAATATTTATTAAGAAATGTTGGACAAACGAAAACCACCAAATTGACTATAAGTATTCATACCAAACAACGATGTATTATCAAATAAACTGTGTGCCTTTATTGTAGATCGCCTATTAAAGAAAGAGTCAAATGGCTTATTGACATTTTTGACAGGCTTGCACTCTAAAAACCTAGAAAATTTAAATATAAATACTTTAACGAACTTTGCTATTTTAGAAAATTTTATATTTATTTGTGTAACTCTTAAACTACCACTGTACCTGACACACGAATAGATTCGATGCCAATAACAATGAAATCAATTGAAAGCAGAAACAACATTAACAAAGTCAGCTAACAATTCAATGAAAAAATTGTTAATGAATGCATTGAATGAATGAATGACAAGTTATCAAATAGAAAAACCAAAATAAGTACAACAAAATAATATAAAAGTAAAACTAAAAAAGTTTTATGTCAATAGAATAAAACCTACACAAGTTTAAATTTAATAATCAAATAAAAAAAGAAAATAACACATACACATATACTAAGTACAAACTGTTCTAAAATAAAAATTTAAGAATGTTTTTAATTTTTTAGGAAATCAAAACTAAACACCAGATGTGTCATTTATTGTCTCTCTGTATATGTGATGCAATCAAAAGTAAAATAAAAAGATGGTATCCATGCATGTTAAGAAAGTTTTATGATATTGTTTTTACTATTTTTCTTTTCATTAAATATATAGTATATGAACATATTGGAAGCATAAAATAAGAGGTTATTTACTACGATATTAGAAACATACGAGTACATACTTATAAGACACCATAAAATCAAACCCAGATGCACTTTTATAAATTCATGTTGTAAGCATAACATAAATACTGAAATCGTCGTGTTTTGTTTTTGTTTTGAAGGTCTTCTACCACAGGTTTCTCAATTTACAAAATTATTTTATATTATTATAATAACATATGTATGTATGTAGTCTCATTGATTTGATTGTATTTGAAAAACAATTTTCTCTACCTAATCAGCCTGCTGCTAATTAACCAATTTTTATTTAACCTTTTAACTGAGACCTGATTTCCTAATATGTAGATATAGAGAAAACATGAGCCATAATAGTAAATTTACATATGTACTTACATGTATATAACATACATACATATATTCAGCCAATGCACTATGGTTCCAAATCGTTATTTTTTCTTTTCAGTACAGAGAAACCTGTTTTTATGCGGTAGATAGGGACCGCATAAAATTAATCGCATAAAAAACAATTACTCAAAACTTCACAAAACGTTATTAAAAATAGTTTTGGCAACATAAATAAAAATTATTTTTTATGCGACCAATAGAGACCGCATAAAAAAGTTTTATCTCGAAAATAACCCAAAACTTTATAAAACTAAGTTCACATGTGGATATTTTTAAACATTTTATTTATATATCTACTTGTTTTACATAAAAAAATCAACTTAAACATAATCCTTCACAATGGCTTTCATTACTAAAAAAATACCAACTCGCTGACCACGTTGGTTGCACATATCAAATTTTGGGAGCAAACTATCGTTCTTCGTTTTTAACCTTCTTTCGAACCTCGAAGAATTTCTGTCCTCTAATTGGGTAACAATTTAAACTAAACTCTTGTGCAATTCAGAGAGTGAACCAAATTGTTCATATTATCGTGTAAATCATTACATATTGAGATGAAAAACATATCAGTAATCTATATAAGGGTTGAACCACCTCAACTGAACTTAAAATATGCCATTTTTGGAATGACTCTATGCGAATTTGCTGATTTTTAATATGAATAAAGTATATCATAACACTAAGACAAATATGAAATTAAAGGGCTCTGACTCATCTGGATCCGGAAATATGAAGTCTTGAAAACAGGAAAAATATACAAAAATGCACAAAGCAGCACTTACTTAATTGTAATTTTCTTAAAAAGTATTATAGGTACGCATCTCGTAAAAGTCGCATTTGAATAATAAATTACCTTTGATTTAATATGCAACATGATTTTATTTTTTTAAGGGGTCAAAAGTCAATTTTCTTTATTTATAAGTCGGAAGCCTATATCTCCGAAAGCGACCTTTTTAAAAATCTGAAAAAAAAAATTATGCCAAAGATATCGTTCTCTACAGTTGTGAAAAATTTTAGATCAGATTTTTGGATCAAGAAATTAAAATCAAATCGGAAAAGAATGAGATTAAAACTATTCTGATAGGGGGGGGATAGTATACGATTTTTCGATTTCGATTCGCTAGAACCGCTTATTTTGTGAGTTTCAACAAAAAAATACATGAGTCAAAAAGAAGGGATGTGGGATGGGGCCAAATGGCTCTTCATCGGGGTCAAAGATTGGGTTGAAAGAATAAAAATCTACAAAAAACTCCACAACTACCCTGAAGTAGCCCTAGAGGGGTAAAATGTAAGACCGACCCTCACTAATACTTTACCCCCAACGTTTTTTCCAAACATATCTACTAATTTTATATAAACATGTAACTTTATACTGGAGCCCCCTTAGGGAGTGGAGATAGGGGTTAGGTATGTTCGGAAAAAATTGGGGGTAAAACATACCTAACCTAACCCAACCCCTATCAGACACTGGACAAGATATTAGGCTTGAAATATTTGGGTTTGAAAACCAAAAGTGGCATCATTAACTCGAGATATATAAAATGGCGAATAGAGCACATAAACTCCCGCATGACAATATATTTATTAAAAAAAATCTATATATCTATCTTTAAAATTCCAATACAATGCACATCATTGAGTAGAGGTTTACCCCTGAGTATTGGTCTTAAAAACAAACAAAAAAAATTAAACACAGGTTAGTAGACCAATGCTATAATAGTAATATCAATAAAAAAATGGTTGACGTTATACAGCTTTCTATGTGTTGAAGTTACAGTGTAGTCAATTCAAACAAAAGCTTGTTCACGTTAAGCGATATTCACGTTAGACGTTGTTCACGTTACTGCGAATGCACTGTAATAATATATTTTATTTTTATAGTTAATTAATTCTAAATATTTCACATATTTAATAATGGATAAATAGAAAATAATCGTTATTTCTATATTATTTCTTTTTAATGACGGCGAATAATATATGCCAATACAATTAAATATACAAAAGTATACACAAGAACATAAATATTTATATATCGCACTTGTTCACAAAGAGGGTTTAAATAAAAATTTTTCAATTTTCAGTAGAAGCCAAAAACTGTTGGTGTTTAGATTTTAAGAAAATTTTAAATTGAAATAAATCATATGGAAAGCAAATTCTATTTAAAAATATATTTACACTGTTTTTCTCTCAATGCAATTATTAAAAAAAAAAAAATAATTCAGATTGAAACCCATTTTTTTTTAATTTTCTATGTTTTTTTTTTTTTTTGTATTATTTTATATCACTACATACATACATAACTGGCCATTGCAACCCTGTGTCACTATTTTATCACGCAATTGGTCTTAAATGTGGTTTTAGAGATAAAACAGTGATTGGAATTCGTTGAAATTTTTAGAGTGGATATTTATGGATGTTGGTTTTTGATTTCTTGTCAAAAATAAAATTTTAAAAATTTTGTTTTAATACCCACTGGCTGATCAAGTTCGACATATAAATATTTATGCTTTATGTGTAATCTTGTGTATTTTTTTACGTATATAAAGGCAAATAAATATTAGTTTGAATAAATATTTATTCAAATTAAAATAAATAAGCAGAATCGTTATGTTTGTACATATTTTTTTTTGTAATAATATGATAAAAATATTTTTAATTTGCGAAATTTTTTTTCCTAAATGACCACAAAATGAAAATATGAAAGCAACCACTTAACACACATAAGAATTAAGTTGTTGTGTGTACATAAATAATTAAAATATTAAAATTTAAAATTCTTAAATAAAAAGCGGAAAATAGTGTCTCATGTTTTGCTTTTGGTTTATTAAAAATTCTAAGCATGTACGCGTGATTTCATTTTCCGTTTATTATAAAGCTTTTTTCTTTCTATTGCTCTTTTTGTCTGTTCTATTCTTGAGCTTCTTTTTAAATATTTTAGGTCATAATAAATTATTAATATTAAGAACAACGGCAGGCCAACAATATAAAAAGAAATAAAATTTAAATGCCAAAACAGAAACTAAAAATATTCAAAATGGCTTAAAACAAACCGTTAACCTTTTAACATTTAACTGCGTGTAGAAGGAAGTAAAAGATGGCAAAACGTTACAGCGAGAGTATAGCTTGCTAATGTATATGGTGGCAGTGTAGGAGAGCAAATAAGTAAAAAAAGAGAAAAGGGAATTATTTTCACGTTTTAATTGGTATGAGAGTGTAAAAGTATACATGTATGTTATCTACAAATGCATGTACATATGTATGTGTAGGTCACTGCGACAGTTTATTAAACCTATCGTGTTTTAATCATTAAAAATTTAAAATATTTATTTAAGAAATAATTTTAAAGACCGAATCTAATTAAAGAGCAGTAGCTAGTTAAATTCATAAATTCAAAATTAATTTTTAAATTAAAAATTTTTATTGTTTTTGAATTCTCACATTTTAGTTCCGTAATATCTGATTGCTTTAAATTGACTTGTTTTATGAATTTTATTTTTTATTTGAAAAACAAACTTTTTTTTCTTCTATTTCTTTTGAACTTAATACACGTCCGTTGTAGAATTTCCACAAATTTATTTTTTGACACTGAACACGTCTCGATGGTTACGTCATGAATTGGTACTTGACAATTGTTTTATAAAACATTTATTGATAGAAAGAGTGGCAAAATGTAGGTTTAAAGCGTGACAAAGTTGTTGAATTTTTTTCTATTACAAAAATTCGAAAAATTTAATTTAAACTTAATTTTAACCAACAAAAAAGAAATTTATTTTAGCTATTAAACGCTTTAACGCTTATTACGTATAAAAAATTTACATTTATTTTATGACTTTTAAACATTAATATCACTAATGCTTAAATTATTGTCACCTTTTATTTGGTGATGAAAACAAAAATAAATCATAATCATAAATCATTACAGAAATAATTTGCTGCAGTATAATAATAAATTGTTAAGATCTAAATAAGTTAATAAGTAAATAAGTTTTTGTTAATAAACTATGCTGGTAAAATTGTCACAATTCAATTAGAAATAGTAACCGGAAATAGATTTTGTTGCTACAAGTGATGCAATACTGTCTTGTTGTTTTTATTAAAAAACAAACAAAAAAAAAAAACAGCTATAAAACATTATTTATATGCATTATAAGATGTGCGTCACTATAAACTGTAACACATCAAAAGTCAAATAAAAACTGACTGGAGTAAGCTAGAGTTAAAAATAAAACAGTTTTATTTTGCATTTTTATTACAGATTTATATTCTGTATTATTTTATTTAAAAATTAATTTCATTTTATAAAATTTTTTATTTTATTCATTATGCCATCCATAAGCAATGTTATAGTGTTTTCGGTGATTTTTTTGGTACCAGCTGTCCATTTATATCGAAAACTAGTAATAGTTTTGGGAACAGATGTACTCTTCTTTAGTTCTCTTTTGACCAGAGCCCAATATCTTTCAATAGGCCGCAGCTCTGGGCAGTTTGGTGGGTTAGCCTCTTTTGGAACAAAAATAACATTATTTTTATTATACCAGTCTATTGCGCTTTTACTGTAGTGACATGTTGCCAAATCTGGCCAGAAGAATGTTGATAAGTTGTGCTGTCTTAGAAATGGGAGCAACCTCTTTTGAAGACTCTCTTTGATATAAATATCTGAGTTTATTGATCCCAATGTAACAAACGATGCACTTCTGTTGCTGCAGCTACAAATAGCCTGCCAAACTAGGAACTTTTTGGGAAATTTTGATAGTTTTTTAGTTCGGAACTCTTCAGAAACATTGCCTCTACTATCCACTACATAAAACTCTTGGCCAGGAAGCTGCGCAAAGTCTGCAAAAACGTAAGTTTCATCATCCATTACACAACATACGAACTTTTGAAAAAATTCTTTTTTGAGGAGTTTTGCTCTTTTTTTTGCTTCAATATTCTTCTTAGCATTTCTATGCGGAACTTTTTGGACTTTAATTGTTTTAAGGCCAGCTTTAGCTTTAACTCGGCGCACAAAACTTTCCGAACATTCCACGCGCCGGGCCACTTCGCGACCAGAAATGTTTGGAAGAGCCAGCAAAAGCTTCTCAACCTTTTTGGCTTTCGCGTCGTTCGTTACCAGTTTTGCTTTACCTGTTCCAGGCTTTCTTTCAATTTTTAGGTCATTGTTGAACTTTTTGACCACTCTGGAAACACATTGCCTGGTCACGTGGACTTCCCTAGCAACTTTTGTATAACTCCAATATGGTTTTTTTTGAATTATTTGAATAAGTTTTGTATGCACTTGTCTTTGATTATCCATTATGAACTAACTAACATGTCAAATTTGACAAACTGATACATTTTAAAATCTGACACATTTTTCAAAGATATTGTGATTAAGAAAAATAATTTTGATTAAAGGTGAAAAAAGTTATTAAGAAAAATGGGTGTTACACTTTATAGTGACGCACATCTTACATGCAGGATTGCAGGTCACCGGCTTCACGACTACAAATATTAAATATGCTCAGGTAATAAGTGACGTCGTTGCCGTTCATTTATTCATTCGTAAGGGAGGTACTAAAGGTACAGGTTCGACCTGTAGATCTATTGAACAGCCCTCGCTTTGACGAACTTCAAAATATTGGCCGGTACCAACTCTGACAAGCCCCCATTTAATATTCGATAATCATCGAGGTACCTCTTTCTACTGTGCATCAATACTGCACAGTTGCCTAGAATATGCTCTGATGGCTCCACCCCTCGTCAGAGAATCTGCACATATCGTTCGAAGCTATTCCTATCTTATTTAGGTGTCATGGCCAGGGACCTAACATAAGCTGACCTTATTTCCTGTCCATTATTTTATCCGTCTAGGTAGCAACCTATGTCCCGCGACACTTTTGTGTGCCCCAAAATTCTAAAAGTGTGCCGCCAAACAGAAAAAAAAAGTTTCACATCGTGTGCTGGAATTAAACGACGAAATGAAACTGTTTTTTGAACAAGATAAAAATTATGATTTTGTTCATTTGTTGAAAGATTTGGTACACTAAACTGGCTTACTTATCAGACATTTTTGTTATTTTTAATAACATAAATTCAAGTATACAAGGACCTAATGCAAATATCTTAAACTCAACCGATATGCTGGTGGGATTCCAAAAACTCTATGAAAGAATAAAGCTCAGAAAGGCAATTTAGAAAAGTTTGAGTCAGTACCAAAAGACTGTCATAAAACTATTAAAATAATTGTTATTGACCATTTGACAATGTTTGAGGAGAGAATTACTCATTATTTCCCAAAATTAGATATACAGAAATTTGATTAGGTTCGTAATCCATTTCTCATAACGGACACTTCTGTACTTGACTTAACTTTGAATGAGGAGAGTGAACTCATTCTGCTTTCCAATAATTGAGATTTATTTTTAAAGCACTCAGAAAAATCAATTAATTGATTTTGGATTAACATAAGATGCGATTATCCAATGATAGCCAAAAAAGCTTTAAACATATTATTACAATTTTCCACATTTACTCAGTGTGTTGTACTAAGTGCATAAATAATTTTTTTAACTTACGAGTATCTTCTTCGTGTGCCGCCAAATTTTTAAATTGTTAAAAGTGTGCCGCAACAAAAAAAGGTTGCGAATCACTGGTCTAGTATGTACTGTTTTGACTTACTAGACGAAAGCTCCCTAGTTCTGATATACCAGGGATGGCGAACCTTTTTTTGACTGCGTGCCAATAAATATTATTTTTATAAAATGAAAGTACATGCGTGCCAATAAAAATAATTTTTATTAAATGAAAATACATGAATTTTAAAAATTATATATAGATTCATTTCTATAATACGCTGACATATATTTTAATGGGGTTTTTGTTGCTGAATATTTCTCGATAATGCATCCGGATTAAAGTTTGACAATTTTAATGAAATGCAAGGAAATATCCGTTAAAAACATTAATTTTAATAAAATTAAACCTATCTTTTGTACTATTGTGCGTTGATTTAATATACTCATGAGCTTGATTAATATGAATGCAAATAGAGGTTTTATATATTTTGCCATTTCTCACATATAACCAGAGAGTAAAATTATCTTGTCAGATTAATCAAAGTATATATATATTACATTATATTGTAAGAAACCAAATTGTTATAATTGATTTAACATAATGTTCTTAGTTATTTCTATTAGAATTAGAACTTAAAAATTTGGTAAGGTTTTTGATGAACTTTTGTTATAAAAATTTAAAAGTCGTGGTAACACTGTTTCCCATTAAAAGAAATGCAGTTGTCACAAAATGAAGAGTACAATATTATTATTGTACTCTGAACCAACTGTATATTAAAATGTTTACCGCACGGTATCGAAACCGGCTGTCTTGGTGGTCGCCGGGGTCATACCCATCGACCTCCTCGCCAGGGAGCGACAATTCGTCCACCAACACAAGGACGAAATTGGAAGAGAAGGCGCACAATCTGTGACAAGGTCTCAGTCCCTCCGTGACTGGCAGTTACGGTGGGATACTGAGACACGCGGAAGGTGGACTTACGCCCTTGTCCCTCAAGTGGACGCTTGGCTAAATCGTCAACACGGTGAGGTAGATTACTACCTCACGCAGTTGTTGACGGGCCATGGGCACTTTCGGTCTTTCCTGTTTAAAATAGGAAAGGCCGTAAGTCCCACATACGTCTACTGTGGAGCACAATCCGACTCCGCTTTCCACACTTTCTTTGAGTGTGAGAAGTGGATGTTGGAGAGGCGTGCACTGGAGAGGGATCTTGGCATCTTGACTCCCAATACCATCACGGGAGTCATGTTAGGAAACCTTGCTGCATGGAGTAGGATCGCCTTCTTTGCGAGGGGGATTCTTCGTCGGAAGGAGAGAGACCTGGCAAGGTCGACAGGACCGTAGGGTCCAACTGGACCGGCATATAAGGCTCCATCCTGAAGTAATGTCATAAATTGACGGTCCCAGGATGGAGCCTGGTGATATAGAGAGGAGTTTTAGCCGGTAGGCACGCAATAACTGCGTGGAGTCCGGCACGACGGGTGGCAACAGCCACCTAAGTGCGTAAATGCATTTCCCCTCTCACCAAAAAAAAAAAAAAAAAATATTAAAATGTTGTACAATGGCGTTTATGTGCTGTTGTTTTTGTTCTCTGTTTTTGCTTTACTCTTCTTTATATTTGCAACTACAATCAGTATTTGCTCATGGGAAAAATACAATACTATACAGTTTTAGCGTCTTGTGCTCACCTCTACTACATACGCAAATAATATAATTATATTTTAACGTTATGAATAAAGGCGCCAGAAATCTGCAAGTTTGTTTTTAAATATCATACTTAATTTATGCATTAAATTTGATTTGAGTTCACAATTTTTTCAATATCAAAAATACATTTGGATCAGTACATATGTATGAAAATGCAAAATATTATACGTGCCAGCGAAAATTTATCTGCGTGCCACTTTGGACACGCGTGCCATAGGTTCGCCATTCCTGTGATATACTGAAAGAAAGAAATATGAAAATAATTTCTATCGGCGACCAGCTTTTAGAGGTTTTCTGATAAAAGCTCTAAAAAAGCTTTTTAAGTCTGTCGTTCAGGCTCAAGATTAAACTGTAGGTTTCGGTACTCACGAATAAATATTGAGGCACACAATACACAGCTCACCAGTAAGATATTTTTTAAGGGAGAAATTGTGAACAATATATTGAATGAGCCGCTAAGAAGCAATAGATTTTGCAACTAGTTGCTAAATATTGTAAAAAATCAAAAATAATACCTTACCGTGTAGCAGTTTTGATAGCTTTAAGGTATGAATAAACAGTATAATGCTTCCATTACGTATATTACTTATTGCTTCCAAATTCTAAAAAAAAAAATTCCGCTAAGTATGGATGCTATGAAGAAGCTAGGACGTAAAAAAAGGCCGGTTACAAAGGTTACAATGACCAATTATGTACATATGTACGAGTATGTATATATGTAATATGTGCCACCCGCTTAATGAAAGCTTAACTGCTATATCAAAATAAAATTATTTAAATTTAACAGCAAAATGTTACAATCACTAAACTGATGAAAATGGAAAAACTCCAAGAAGAATTAATTATAAGATTTCGTCAAGATTACAATACACACATAATAAAACTCATTTTGACAACTCCCACCTTCAAATACTGCAGTATATTAAGACTTCTTTGAACCAGTAGCAAACGACTAGACAGCTGATTTGACTAATGACACCTTGATAATTAATTAGTTATTTCGCTTGTTAGCTCAAATATATTTGGCACTAGGCCATAAACTGTAAACAAAATTCAAATTATGGTCTAATGATTTTTATAATTCCGATACAGAAAAGAAGATAAAAATTAAAATTTTTTTAAGCTAGACTAAAATACAAATTTTTATAAGAAAAAAAAAACAAAAAATTAAAATAAATTTAAAATCAAGTGTATTATTTATTTGCAACTCAACGTTAAAAGTTTTAGAGTGCCATAGGTTTGGACTAAAGTCTTCGTTTGCATATTTTTCTTCCGTTGCCTCCTTTTATTATAATAAAACTTTACATCCTTTAAGTTTGTTGTTGCAAGAAAAGACTATATTCAACATTAAGTTACAACATATTTACACTTACAAAGACAGCGTACAAATATTTGGCAACATTTAGTTGATAAAGAGACTTTGCTTTCATTTTCAAAATTAAAATGCTTAAAAGCTTCATAAAAACTCTCTTTAGTTTATATTTTGAACGGTACATGCAACACTTATGCAAATGAGACTGAAAGTCAAGTGTTTTACTCAAGTAAACTTCAAACAAAAGCAAAAAGAAAGGTTATAGATTGACATTTTCAAATATTAAAGGCTTTTGCTGTGTCTTTAAAAATATAACGGAAATAGACAGATATTTCAAGCCAAATAAATAATTTGTATTACCAGCTGAAAGTAAGGCCTATGATGACAACAACTTTTAACGTAATTACTAGTATGATGTTCTTTAAGGCGACAACAATCAATTAAAAAAAGAAAACAATAAATACATAAATTGATTTGCGTTTTTTTATTATTGTTTTTGTGGCAAAAATTTGCAAGTGTTTGAAAGTAATTTGTTTCTATACCGCCATTAAGCAGAACCATAAAACTGGTTAAAACTATTGTGGTGTTTTCTATTTGAGGTCTATTGACTGCTTTTGTAAGCTTTCAAACGAACAATTTTTTATATTTTCTTATGCTCTTTTTGTAGTCTAAAGTTGGATAAACTCTCGTGCGTCTTTGGTTTGTGCATGTTAATATTCTGTTCACCAATATAAACCCTTCTTGATATTTAAACGCATACAGTTAGACCCCTCAAAACTTACAGAAATATTACATGACTTGTTTGTATAATTAATCAGCCCTATTCAGGAAGTTATAAAATGAACACTTGAGTGAGAACAAATTACTCTTTTTTATATTATTTGTGTAGGTAAGAATTGGAAATTCAAGTTTTTAAAAATTAGTGAAAAATTTTAATTTTTTTAGACGCATATTGAGTTTAAATTCTTTTAATATGATTCTTAACACCGTTCAGGTAGCGCTTAGGTAAATTTCGGAAAATTTTTACTTCAGCTCTATCTGAACGGTGTTAAGTATAATTCCTAGGAAGTTCATTTGTTTTAGAAAGTTGTTTATGAGATCTTAGGTAAATTTTCATTGTCTCCTTAAATTTTGAATGGTTTGCAAGCTATGGACCAAAACAGGGGGAAAAAAGTAAAAAGATCGATATTTTTAAAAATTTTTGGGATTTTGGCCTTGAAGGTGAAGTTTTTTTTTGATTTTCTATCCTCCCAATTTTTGTTCATGACAAGAGCTACAATTTGCCTCAGAAAAGAAAAGAAAATTCCAAACGGTTTGTACAATAGGAGACTGAGAAAATGTTCACTTTTTGCAAAAAAAAGACACCCAGGCTCCAAATGTTTGGGGGCTCAAAAAAAAAAATTTCATAACTTTGGGCAAAATAGGGAGACACGGGTCTTCTTTTTTTTTTTTTTTTTGGTTTTTTATCATGCAGTGGTGTCCGTATATAGTTATTTTTTTCCGTGTTGCACTGTGTAATTGCATTAAATCTAGTGCGAGATTTCGTTGTCATAACAACAACAGCTACACTATTTTTATTAAAACTGTGCACTGCACTTGCATTTGTAATATTATTTGTTGGCTTTATTTTGCTTATTAATTTATTTGAACTGTAATTTTCTTCCAATAATTTTAAAAACTACAACTATTGTCGCTCTATTTTAATTCCGACGTAATTTTTTCTGGTACAGTGTTGTATTTTTAGTACTAAAAAGTGCATTTGTAGCACAAAACATAGAGTTACTTCCCAAATTCCAATAGATTTAAACTGAATTGCAACAAAATCTCGTAACGAGGTAAATTTGTTCTGCATTGAAAATATCGTTGAAAACGATTAGCTTTTGATCCTGCTGTGAGTTGTAAGTATTGTCAATAAGAAGACGTAAATTTGCGTTACACTTAAAATCATACAGAAGCTGAAGGAAGTTATCGTTTACTTCTGTCTGCATATTATATATCTTTGCTCTGACATGTCAAAAGAAAATAAATGTGAGAAAATATTTCCTTTAGAGACTACCTCTCAGCAGTCTTTTGGCAAAAGCTCGGAGAATAGCTAATTGCCATGAACAAGCTTCTCAAGTCTGTCGGTACTCATGGATAAAAATTAACACACACTACATGTGTGCTTCGAGAAGCTAGGCCATACATCTGAAACAGTGTTGTAATGGTCAGTTATGTATGAATGAATGGACTTTTAGGAGTATAGAAAATTTTATTTTGAGACAGATAAGTCTGCATTTATCTCGCATGTTAGGAATCGATTTATTGACGACTGTAAGTCTTGCTGAAGGCCATGTAAAACCATTACAAAAGGTGAGCAAATGTTTACAGTAGACGAACAAATGTTTCTTACATAATATATAGCGAATAATTATGGCGTACCGTAGATATAAAATGAAAATAAATCTTTAAGGAAAACATTTTAATTGTGCACCTCTCTATAGATGTTTATAATCCAAAAAAATGGATTAATTCTACACTCCCTAACAATGGAAAAAATATTCTAGAATTACACTTTATTTTACAAATGGTAATTGAACCGTAAATGTTTAAACAGAAATTTTTTTATAAAAAATACATTTTAATAATTTAAATCCGACGTAATTTTTTTCTCGTACAGCGTTATATTTTTCTTACTAAAAAGTACATTTGTAGCACAAAATATAGGATTGCATCACAAAGTCCAGTAGATTTCAGTTGCTACTGTACAGCAATAATATTTTCTGTAATACTAATTAAATAGAATAATATAATAACACAGAATAGAACATTCATTTTTGCTACTATTACTAAAATTTATTTTAAAATAGTTGGGTCAAAAGACCCCTATTTTTCTTTCCAGGTACGAGTAAATTCAACTTAAATAATCAAAAGAAAAATAATGTAAAAACGCCAGAAAATATGCAAAAAAAATTTTTAATAATAAAATAAGAAAATAAAACTTCTCCTTGTTATCCTAGTTAGGAATACGTCAATTATTTCTTTTTTTACTATTTTACATACATAACTAATTATTAAATAATTTACTTTTAGCATATATTTGAAACTACTTAAAATTCCAGAACAGGGCAATGTTTTATTCTAGAGTATAAGAATATGAAAAAATGTTTGCATAATAGTTATATACTCTTACAGATAGATGAATAGATAAATGCTACCATGTAGACTCCTTTTTGTTATACTGCATAAATGAAATTCATTAAATTTGATGAGATAATTATTTCAAAACAAAAAAAAAAAAAAGAAACTCCTGTCTACAAAGATTTGTACTCTTTTGAATTTTTGGCTGAATATTTTAACATCAGATTTGGATATTATTTGTTGAATAATAATGAAACTTTCACCACAAAATGTGTCACATTAAGGATTTTGTAATTGTCTTGACAGATCAGAAATCAAAGGCGATTGCCGTCAATATATATATTGCTGCCAAATTAAAATAAATGGCTACGAGTATCTTTCACACCATAAATCACTTAAACCAAATAAACAAATCTTAAATGTTAAATCACATGACATTAATGCTGAGAATTGCAAATGCTAACAAAATATTTAAATACTATGGCTTTTGAGAGAAAAGGTAGTGTAATAGCGTAGGGGACATATTAAAACTAGAGTTGAAAATAAACCAACAACTTACCGCAAATGAAATAAATATTTTTTTTTTAATCAATAAATCTGAAAAAATGCAATAAAAAGTAAAATTAATTAAAAAAGAAAATAATAAAAAAAAAATAAAATAATAAAAAAGAAAACAAAAATTATTAATACAACAAAATAAAAAGAAAGAAGAATTTTCATTATGCTGCTTGTTCTTTCCTCCAATTTTACTTTTATTAAATTTTACGTCAAGATTTTTCTTGTACACTAGGGGCTTATTATATATAAAATATATTATATATATCTTAAAAACATATTTTACTATAATTTTTTATATTTAATTTATAACAAATTATCTACTTCTCAACATTATCTAATTGTTTTTGTCTTTATTAAGGAGTGGCTAATGAATGTCAATTGTTTAATTGCTTTAATAATTATTAGTTAAGGAGGAAGAAATTAATATTAATTGTTTAGCTGTTAACAAGATAAAACCCTGATAAGAGTATGACTATATTTTACATCGTAAATTTCTAATCGATTAACATTTTTTTTTTTGGAAATTTTTCAAATCAATTAGAACCGATTTTATGTATTTGTAAGTATCGAAACAAATAAAAGTAAACGATTTTTCAGATATTAAAAAGAAACCTAATGACTGTGTAATTGCCAATTAAATAATTTTTTTTTTTTGTAAATCAAAGTAAAAAATAAATTATTTGACTTTCTTTAAAATTATTCAATCACGAGGCTTTTTTAAGTTCCTAAACGATCTACTCTCTTTTTTAATTTCATTTCAATTTTTCAACTCCGTCGAAGATAACAACAACATTTCTCACTCATATTCATGTGATCGTAAACCAGGCCTGTGCAAATATTAAAATTTCATACACAATTGTGCTTAAGCTAAACTTACATATATTCTTACGCTCTTGCTTTTAGTCGTCAATGAAACAGCGACGAGTTAACATGCGTAGTGGATGTACGCTGATTTATTGTTTGCAGTGAAAACAAAATTAATAGCACTGCACACAAATAGTTTTTATTATAAGTTCATTTGAAAATCCAATACCTTTTTTATCATAGAACATTTAATAGTATAGTTTAAAAGTTTTTCAGCGACATCATCATTATTTTTATAAAATTTTTAATAAATTTAATGAAAAAAACAAAACTTAAATTTTTTTTTGTTAAAAAATGAAAAGTACTTTTTATTTCTTTATAGCAGAGTAGTATTTATACATTTTTCTTAAAGTAATTAAGTTTTTAGATGAAATATTACATACAAATTTTAATTAAAAAAAATTCATACAGTTTATGATACTGCTACCAGGCCTGTGCAAAAGTAAAAATGTAGTTGTGTTGGTGAGAAAATGAGAACTACACTGCTGTACGTGTAAGTAGCAGTATCTGCAGTTGTATGAATTTTTTTTAAGTAAAATTTATATATAAAATTTCATCTAAAAATTTAATTACTTTAAGAACAATTTATAAATACTAATCTGCTATAAAGAAATAAAAAGTACTTTTAATTTTTTAACAAAAAAAAATTTTTAAGTCTCGTTTTTTTCATTAAATTTATTAAAAATTTTATAAAAATAATGAAAATGTCGCTGAAAAACTTTTAAACTATATTTTTAAGTGTTTTATGATAAATAAGGTATTGCATTTACAAATTCATTTATAATAGAAAATATTTGTGTGCATTGCTATTAATTTTGTTTCCACTGCAAACAATAAATCAGCGTACACCCACCACGCATGTTAACTTGTCGCTGTCTCAGTGACGACTAAAAGCAAGAGCGTAAGAATACATGTGAGTTTAGCTAAGGAACAATTGTGTATGAAATTTTTATTTTTGAACAGGCCTGTCGTAAACCAGTGATTACCATTTCATGGCACAATTTTGCAGAGAGCATTCACACGTATGGCTTATGCTCTTTTATTTTTTTCAGGTTTACTCAAAAGAACTGACCGATGACACTCAAAAAATATTTTATGTTAAAAAATTCAATTTTTTTTTAAATTAATAGTATAATTACAAAAATAGTATAATAAAAAAAAATTAATTAAAAAAAAATTAATTAGTATAATATGTAATGTGATAACGTCGGTGCAGTGATACCCATATACATAAATTTTAATTTTGTTGTTTTTTTATATAATTTTTAAATCTTGAAGATGATATCCGAAGGATATCGAAATACTGATTATTAAATTAAAAATAAACTTGACCTTGAGCTTGAAAAAAGTATTTGCTTATTATTTGGATATTTTTTTTTAAAACATTAAAAGGTTGGTTAGTAGGAGAAGTTTATGAACCAAAATTAGATCCTAAATTGAAAATGGTGATTTCAAGCTAAATAAGCTTAAAAATTTTTAGAAAGGGTAGACCATTTAGTAATAGTGTTTTTAGTAAGCAATTGTTGAAAAATCTTTGGAAAAAGCCCAATTACATATAATACAAATATTTTCCGATTTTAAATTAATTTGTTCAAAGCAGCGCAACAAATTACGTTCATAAAAAATATTCTACAAATACGAAACTGTCATAAGAGTATAAATGTAGAAGATTTTATCTTATAGCCTAGTCATTTATTTATTTATACTTTTAAAAATAAATTTTTTGTTTAAGAGAAGAAATGGATTTTTAATTTCCCAGCAAATATCTAAAAAAACATGCCCTTAATATCGTCAATAGAATTAAAGAACTCTGTAACTGACAAAAAATCGAAAATACGTTTTTTGCATCATTTTTATCAGAAAAATAATACGCGTCGATTGGTCCCAGTCCCAGATTTCTACGATGAAAATAAATTCACTTATGCCGTCTGCGAAATGAAAAATACCAGTGTATTTGTTCTACTTTCATACAGGTTTTTTGGCTCTGGTGAACATTTAAGGTTTTGTCAGCTACAGCGTTCTTTAATACCATCGACGATATAGTCAAACATTTATAACTTTATGTATATTGATGAAATTAATGTCAGAATTGCATAAGGCAGAATATGAATGACACACTCATTTATGAACTGATGACAATCTCCGACTCAACGTGGTTTTCTCACCCTTAAATGTGTAAACGATTACACAATATTGCCATCTGTGACTATGGGTAATCTACATATTGAGGAGAAAGAAGACCTCGGTGTTCTGGGCGTGAGTATTAATTGTTATGTTGGAATGATCACATACTACATATTAGAGATAATGTAATGAAAGTAAAACTGCAATAGTTATAGCGTTAAGCACATATCGCTCATTTGTGAGAAGAGTGGCATAACTCAAAAAAGCGATTCTGAGATAAATGTACAAGGCACTTTTGGTCGCTACTGAGGGAAAACAAGAGATAAAAATACAATTTTTAGATATGTTTTAGATTACAGTTCGTCTCATATTACTGCATTATTAACCCAAAAACTGTTGAGTTATGCCAACAAATAATAGGAATTTTTAACTGTTTTTTTACTTATTTTTTATAAATACTACAGCTATTCATGCAAAAACCACAAATTCTGAATATTGTGAATAAAAATTCATATGACCCATATATTACGTACAACATAGTATATATAAAAAAATACGCACATACATATGTACGTATCCTTGGAAAATAAATTTTTTGCCGTATTTTTACTTTAAGTTGCTTTATTTTATGATCTCTTTTCTAAGGCAAAATATGTGTGGGCACAATATAAATTTGAGGTATTCGTTTATACAATACTTATTGGCATTAGCTTTTGAAATTGATTCTTTGCTTCAAAGAAACAAAAAGTAAAATTCAAAGTTTAATACTTTAGGTCTCAAGAGTAAGTAATTTTTACGACAAGCCAAAATAACAACAACAAAACTCAAAAAAGAAATAATTTAACCACAACAATATGACAACACGCCTTAAAAATATTTCACATGTAATTGAATGTAAAATAAAATATTCGTAATAGGGATTATCACAGATTCTAATAAAAAATAAGATGAGAAAAATAAGTTACATACACGCATGTATGCACGAGTATATATAAGTACAGTATTTCTATTTGAAATATTTTAAAGGAAAAAATAACGAATTGTACTACTAAATAGTTATTTTTTTTACACTAGCTACGAATGAATAAAACAATTTTTTAACAAGATGTGAGATTTTTTACGAAACAAAAAATTTGCGGAAAATCGTGAGGCAGAAACTCAGAGGAAAAATATTGGAAAACAAACAGGCTAATTTCTTTACGTATTAAAGTCCTGCATACGTTGATCTATACAGCATACTAATAAGTGTCACAACATGCAATTGATAGGCCTTGTTATGCCGTTTAAACATGTTCGACATAGATATATTAAGACAATGTAAAATATGTTGGAGTCAAACCTATAGATTTCTTTTATGCTCATTTTGTACTCATTAACATGGAAAGTTGACATGCCAACACATGCGATATATGTTTTTAATAATGCATTCTCATCATTTGTTTAAACGATTATACCAATTAAATATTTTTAATTTTTTATTTATTTAAATTAGAATACAATATTAATGTTATAGTCAATTAATCCGAGGCGAATGACTAAGACCTTTGCTCAATGTAGTGTCACAGACCATTCTGGTTAGAATCGAACCCACAACTCTAGCACTAGCAGCCTAGCACACTACCAACTGAAGATAAATTAGAAATTGTTATTAATTATTATATTGTAAATATAGTAAATGTAATAAAATATTATTGTAAATACGAATAAAATAAAATTAGAGATAGCTCTAGCAGACTAAGAGAACTTTTGTATTATACCTTGTATATAGATTTATACCCGAGTTATGTAGCGCTTATTCATACAATAATACTAGAATCATTGTGCACAAAATACATTCATAGATAGGGTATTCAACACAGTGAGCTACAACAGCTTAGCCGATTTGCAATGACATGCTACAAACAGTATTATGACTTTGCATGACATGTTATGACACTGTGTTTGAGACGACAAGACACGGCAGAGGACAGTATCGTTTTTTTTTAAATGACATTTTTACACAAAATTCTGCTTTTTGCAGTATCTTATTATGCACGTATGTATGTGTACATTAAACAATTGTTGATTTCATAGTTGATAAATTCCTGCTTTAAACAACTTCAGTCAGTACAACAGAAATATGGAATTTATTTTAATTGTGTGTGTGTAACAATAAACTGTTATTATCCCTAATATGTAGTTGTAATATCATGTTAAAGTGCAAATATTTGTTTAAGCCTTTGTGAACAGTATGTGTTTTATGTACTTTTGCAAATGCTGACAAAGTAACTGTGAAAACATTTTTATTTATGTACTCATAGTACATACACAAGTATGTAGATGGGTGTAAAGTATTGCCTTCTATAATGGGTTTATAATGTAAGTGAAAATATGCGTGATTTCACTTTGAGTTTATAATTACATATGTAAGTAGTTTTGGTATGTAAACAATAGTAAGCACGCCTCCATTATATGCGTATGAAAAATAATTGCAAACAAAAAAAATTATTACCCTTTTTACGATTTTAGCTATATGAATAAATCTTACATTAAAGGGAATTAGAAAGTAATGAACTTGAAACTTTTACTGGGTCTAATCCCACTTCTTAACATCCTCTACACACTTTAATATTATATGAATATGTACATAATATAAAGATTGTGATCAACAGGGCAATAAAAGCAAGACTTCTAGAACAATTATTTTATATGATACACGAGAGAGTTCATCAACTTTATAAATATGAATATCATTAGGCGTATATGTAATAATTATGTTGTTCATTGTAGGAAATTCTACGTTCAAGTCCCATTTTTAATCTGCAAACTCGCCAATCTAAGTAAATAATAGACCTCAAGGCATAACATGTATTAACATGCATATATGTGCATACATACATATGTACGTGAAATTTACTAAATTTGTATTTTTTATTGGAGATTTCTTGAATTTAAATTTTATTTTATTTAATATTTATGATACCATATGTATATTGTACAATTAAAATACAATAATCAATAAAAATTATATATTCCTTAAAATTTCTTCAAATTGTAATTCAATTCTAGAATTTTTTCTATTAAAAATAGGTATGAAATACAATAAGTCTTTATTAACAATTAAATGAAAATGATTGTACTAAAAAAACACATTCTGGGGAAAAGATTTTGCAAATAATTCTTATTTTATTTTTATTTAAAATCAATATTTGTATTACTTCTGTTTAATTTTATTCTTTATTTAGTCTCTCCTACAGTGTTACAGATTATTTTTTGTTCAAATATTGGAATTTCTCGATATAAAAATAAATGGTTTTGTTTTATATTTTAGAAACTTCCTATATTAACAACGTTGTAATACTAATACTTGATATACGTACATACATAGATATCTAGCTATATATGCCTGAATATAACAAATACAAATGATTCAATTACAGTCAAATATTTTACTGCTTTCAGTTATTAATAACAAATACTGTTGTTGAATCCATTTTTATGACTGAATATTGGTAGCAGGCAGTATTAATTTCATACGTAGGGCAATTGCACAGGGTATAAATTAACTCTAAAATGTACACTAAAAGTAAAAAATTATTAACTGGGGAGTACAGTACACTAAAAAATGCTTGTTCTCATTGATTCAAAAGAAGACATGTGATACTTATGTGTATTCCAGAACTAACGTCAAGCCGAAAGGGGTGACAGGATTGATTGTAGCCATCATGAGAAAAGTCAGAAAAAAATCTGTCCCATGCAGTTTAAAACTTGTCGGCATTTTAGAAAAATTTAAGAAATTTGGTTAAACTCTAACTATTTTTCGGTTATTGTGGTTAATTTTTATTATTTTTGTTCATTTAAACTAAATTTAAACAGTCAAAAATGATGACGCAATTGCCCCAAGTTTTCTAGAATTAAGACTACTTGTCAAACTATGAATTTAAAATTTTCAAAATTTGTCGACTTTGAAAGACCCTCATTTAAAAAAATATACGAAAATACCTTGAGAAGTGCCATTATAAGTTCGCGCATTTAATCAGGATTGTAAAATGGTACAGTACTTGTTAGTTTCAACCAAAAAAAAAAAACAAGTAAAAAAATAAAAACCTTAAGTAACCCGATTATTGTTCGAATATTTTTTATTCCGTGGTCTAGTGGTTAGTGTGTTGGCTTACTAAGACGATAGCACTGGGTTCAAATCTCAGCTCTGACATCTTGAAAAAAAAAGAAATATGAAAAGATTTTTTTTTCGGCAACTACCTCACAGCAGTCTTCTGGCAATAGCTCTGGGAGTAATTGATTGCCAGCAAAAACCTTCTCAAATCTATCGTTCGGAGTCGACTTTAAACTATAGGTGCCGGTATTTATGAATAAAAATTAACACACACTACATGAGTGCTGTGAGAGCTAGGCCGTAAACCTGAAACAGGGTGGTAATAGCCAGTTATGTAGTGTTATGTAAGCTCAAAATGATGAGAAAGATGGATAGTTACAATCAATCAATGATGGTTACAATCAATCATGTCCCCCGTTTCGGTGTGTACCATGGTACGATATTAAAAAAAGGCTAAAGTCTTAAAATAATTGTTTTTACATTTTATAAATTTATAGAAAAAATAGCATATTTGTTTAGTGGTAATCCACTTATTGAAATAAAAGTTGAACAATGAGCATTTTTTCGGTTTTTAAGCCACTGGGTGTAATTTTGTCTGATAGGTTTTTTTTACGTATTAATATCTACAACTTTTTAGTCGCCGTAGTCTAGTGGTTAGTGTGTCTTACAAGTCCCAGCTCTGGTATCTTAAAAAAAGAGAATTTTGAAAAATTATTTATTTCAGTGGCTACATCTTGATAATTTTCTGGCAAAAGCTCTGAGAGTACTCGTAACTGACTGCTATGAACAAGCTTCGCAATCTGTCGTTCGGAGTCGACATTAAACTGTAGGTCCCTGTACTTATAGACAAGAATTGACACACAGAATATGGGTGATGTGGGGAGCTAGGCCGTTACCCTGAAACAGGGTTGTAATGGCCAATTATTTATATATAACTATGTGTGTAATATCTACAACTTTGAATGAGACACAGAAGAAATTTTCCGTACAATATAACGAGACAAAACGAATGATGCATTTGGGGCTACTTTCACATGCAATTCTCAGAATTGAGGCCCTCAATGAGCAGAAAAATTTTGTACTGTGTAATTAAAAGTTTAAAAATCTTAATTTAAAAATTTTATTAATTTAAAAGTAGACATTTTTATTCCTTTTAATATTTTTCCTGAAAATCAGATAATTCTTTCCATAAGATTGGCTTGCTGCATACTTTGCATACTGCATAAAGCAAAAGCGTTTTTGCTGCCTCCAAAAGTTTTTCAAATCCATAAGGACTTGACAACACTGAATAATGCTGAAATAAGGAATTTTTCTGAATAAGACTGTAAAAATGTTGGACAAAGTGTATTAATACTCAAATATTTATACAGTATTTTACACTTTGGTACAAAATGGCTAAGAACATACAAATTATTAAATACACAAATTCATTTTATTATATTTAAAGTTGCAAAAAAAATTTATTTTTTTTTTTTTGTGTTTTGGAATATTAAAATTAAGACTTAAAAATTCTTAGTATTCATTGCAAATGCTATGATTTGAGAAAAATTTCAAAACTTTTGCTGTTGATTAACTGTCATTTGATCTTTTCTTTTAAAACTACCCTCGAAGATATTATAATATTACAGTATTATTCAATTTCCTTTCAGTGTTCAACAAAGTCATCTGGCAGCTATTAAAATTCTTAAAAAAATAATTATAAAAATATTAATTATTAATTATTTATTATTATACCCTACATTTACTTTGTCAGTGCGTGATGTTTTATAAACCATTTTATACATTTTGTTGTCATGCTAAACTAGTCAATTGCAAATGTGCAGAATATTAGAATTTTCGTAAATTAAAAATTGTAACATTTTAGTTAAAAATTTTTTATATATTATTCGTGAACTACCTATTATACCGACAATTAAATAATAAAAAAAATATAAAAATCAGTAACGAATCTTAATATACGAGTATTTACAATTTTTAAATTTCCCAAAGAGTGTACAAAAATGTCTGCCTCCTCTAAACAATACGAGAACATATGTTTGTACGTACTCATATTAGGCAAAAATTATATATTGCAGGGAAATCATTGTTGAATGTATTGAAAATTTGAATTTCAATTTTATATTCATATCACATTGTATTTATAAAACATGTCAAACAACCCGCATGTGTTTTATTTGTAATTTTCTGTATAATTTTTTGAAAACTTGTGGGGAAAATTACAACATACTCGTATGTGCATACATATGTATGTGGGTTAAAATAATTCTTTGCAATTTTCAAATTCGGTCTCCATTTTTTTTTTGTTTCGATATTTAAATGTAATGAAATTGAAACAAATGATTCGTTTTTAAATAAACAAAAAATCATAAACTTCCATAAATTTTTATTTATTTAATGCATAATTCGCAATTTTGTTTTATCATCATCAAAAATTTTAATTAAAATTATACATTTTTTATTATGGCTTAGATATATCCAGATATACTTATGGGAATGCAATATGTGATTGAAAAATATATATTTTAATATTTAATTTACTATATGAGTATATCGTCAGCTAATATGCAAAACAACGTATCATCTCTTTTTAATGATACATGCATATATTACGAAAGCGTTTTACATGTCATTAGTTAGATCAATCTTAAGCAGGTATGTTCTGCAAAACGAATTCGATGGAAATTGAAATCGAGTGTTTTTTCAAAGACAAATGAAACTTAATTGTGCAAAACATTTTATAGTTTTGGTAAGCAAATAAATGACAAAAAGTATCAAAACCGTGTCCCATTATAAAATAATGGCAATTTAAAATTTTATTCGGTTTCAATTAAAACAATGTCCGCGTCGTTTGCGACGAGAAAGAAGAACAAACTGCCCAGAGTTATAGGAAACTAATTCATGGCACTTGAATCACGTTAATGCATCTGCTCACTTGTCATTGCTTGTTTGAAATTGTTTGGACAAAAAGATTTGGCTCCCTGTGACTTTTTTCTATCCAGAAAATTTCAAAAACCCATTAAATGGCAGCGTTTTTCGACAATTATAGGGAGCTCAAGTCAATCTCAAGAAGTATATACCGGAACTGCTTCACAGATAGGATAAATGGCTGGTACAAGTTTATTATATCTAAGGATTAGTACTCTGAATGGGGCAAAATAGAAATTAATAAATAATTAAATAGTTTTATAAATAAAATAAAATTCACAATTTTTTATTTTATATGATTTATTAAAAATATTCTTAAGCCAGGCATTTAAAAACTTTTTAGAATCCTTTAATTATAAACCTACATAACAATTTCAAATACCCAGTAATACTTCAATAAAAGTTTTTGCAAACATCTAAACAAAAATGCCAAACCTACTCATACATACATACATACATATTCCAAAATTAAAACAAAAACAAACAAGCAATTTATAAAAAACAAAATATTATTTGCAAATAACTTTTTAAAACAAAATAAAAAACATCATTTTATAATTAAAATGTTAAATAAAATAAAACTAAAATAGTGGCAAAATATTTTGATAAATTCATAAGCTCTCTCTCTCTAATACCACTACCACAACCTACACATACCAACAAGGCAAGAATAGACATTTTAAGTATTCTAAAAAACTTTTTCGTCTTTTTCCAATCACTAAAACCCAAAAGCGTTTAAAAGTTTCTTAACTTTTCTGTGGTTTCACACTTATTTAATAAGACAGGGAGTATAAATTTTCCTTTAGAGTTAATAAATTACTTGTGTTTTCAAAAGGATATGAATGAAAATTCTAAATGTTTTGCATTTTTGACAAGAAAGCCATAATTACTTAAGGGTGTTATGTGTGAATTATTACCACCATTTATTTTATATGTCAAAAGTGAACAAATAACGTACATACGATGGCAATTCGAAATGTTCTTAATCTGATAATGAAAAACAAGTGCTGGATTATTAAAATTATTTTATTTTTCAATAGAATATTTTGAAACTTCGATACACTTATAGTATGTAATTGGAAATTACAACCCTGATTAATAGTTACGGCCTAGCTTCTCCTAGCACCCATGTTGTGTGTGTTAAATTTTATTTAAGAGTACCGGTATCTACAGTTTAAAGTCGTCTCCGAACGAAAGATTTGAGAAGCTTGTTCATGGCAACCAATTACTCCCAGAGCTTTTGCCAGAAGACTACTGAGAGGTAGTCGGCGAAAGGAATATTTTTTTTATGTGCTGGAGGCCCGAAGTTCGAGCCCCAGGAAAAGTGTGATCAATTATTTAATTTACTAATTTCTGACGAAACAAAAAGAAATATTCTTTTTTTCATATTTCCTTTTTCAAGATGTCAGAGCTGGGGTTTGAAACTGGAGCTCTTGTCTTTCTGATGTTAGTAGATACATACTTTTAGTTCAGACAAAATCCCAATAGTTCTGACTACTGTCTCCATAGATTTAAATACCTTACTAAGTCATTTAACTTACTTTAATTAAATAGTTAAGGACATATCTTTGGACTGAGTGTTAAATCAAAGTCAAAATTTCTTCTCCTCTTTAATTTTCATTTTATCCGTTTCAACTTAAGTTAAAGCAAAAACTTTTGAACTGTACTCTCAAAAAAACTTTAAGTTAGTCGAACAAAACCATGTTGAAGAGATGCATTTTCTGCTTAACTTTAAAATCAACTTGAAATTAAAGTCAGTCAAACAAAAAACTTTTGAACATGTCGACTGCACAGAAAAAATTATTTTTTTGATTCAGACACGAAATTCACTGAGTTAATAAATTTTTTGTTTAATTTCGGTCCTACAAAGAAATTTGTGAATTCGAACAACAAATTTGTAATTTTTTGTTTGAAAAAAAAATTGCGATATTTTCAATAAAAATGTTGCGATATTCAATAAACATTTTTATTGGAGTCACAAAAAAGAATCAAACAAAAAATGTAATAGAAGTAGATAAAAGTTTTATTGAATATTACGGTTCTAAGCAAACAAAAATTCTGTCAAACCAATTAATATATTTTTTGAAAAAAAAAAATTTGTTTTTAGAGAAAAAAGTTGCTAATTAAAAAAATAAAATGTTTAAAAATGAATGCAAAATTGAACAAATAATTATTCGAGACAACAAAATAATGTTCAGAAATTTGACAGAAAACTCAAATAATTTTTTTACAAATTTAAATTTTTTGTGGTTGTAATATAAAATGTATGCTTTTGGGGATAAGCATGTCTATGACCATTTCGTCTCTGCTTAAGAGACTCGTCAGGAGACTTTTTCCCAAAGGTGTTATTCAAAACTATAAATACTTATGTTAAAATAGTTATAGACTAAATGCGAATCATATCCCATTTAGTATCTAAAAACCAAACAACATTGATACTTTTAAAATACATTCAAACAAAATTATTAATAGAATCAAACAAACCTTTATTTGAAAACGAAATAAAAATTGAACAAGCGTTTGTTTGAAAATATTCCAGCAATAATTTTTTCTGTGTGCAGCAGTATTTCTCTTTTTATTATTCATTTTTGTTTATTGCTTTAACTTTGACTGCTTGACTTTTAAGACGCATAAATTTATCAACAGTTCGTTTTTGATCAATGGAAAAGGAAAATTTTGCCGAAATTGAAACACTTCACGACCTTTGCAACTTTGCAGTTTTTTATTCACTGGTTGCATATGAAAAAGCACTTTCACCTACAAATTTATACGTTCCTACAAATTTATACGTTCTAATAAATCTTTCTTATGTGAATATTTACTAATTCCATAAATTTCCAATTTTTCCACTATAAAAAATCGCTAAAGAGCTTTTTTCAAGGTCTGTTACTATGAGAATGAGTTTTCAAAATCTAAATAAAAATTCACAGGACGGATAGAAGTTTCCATTATACAAAGTATATTGCATACAGCTCTCGTATGTATGCGACCAATATTAAGATGTATGCATGAAAATGTTTTAAATTTTGTCTAAATTGCAATAAAAAATTAAATTTGTATATACCAAAATTTATATAGATTTAAAAAAAGTTTTTTTTTGATTAATTAAAAGTTGTTTTAAGATCTTTTCTTCCTTTTTTGGAAAATAATTTTGTGAAAAAATAAATTTAATAATTTTTGGAATATTAAAAAAATAAAGATTTTTTATATCTTGCAAAGATATAAAGAAATCCTGAAATAACGAAATTATATTGCAATATAAAATCTAGAGTACATATAAAAAAAACATTATTTCTTCTTCTTTAGAGAATAAACAAATATTAGCTCTGAAGTATATTTTATATTTAATTAAAAAATTCTGTTGCCAATTTATGTCTGCATTAAATTTACTTATACAAGTCATAACCCAACAAGACAATATCGATTAAATTTCTTTGGTCAGTATTTTAAATAAAAATTTTTAGTGTTTTACTAACCAAATAAGCAAAACCGATAAATAAGTAATAGATGCTAAAAATAAAAAAAAATACTAAAATTGCTTTTTCTACAGAAATCTCCTGGTATATTTGCAAGTGCATCAATGGCCTGTTCTCATCATGCTTTGTATACAAAAACTTAATAAACAAAAAAAAAAAACAAATAAATTGAGACTTGATGAACAAGGCAAGATATATTTTAATAAAAAAAGAAAACATATTATAGCTCATCCTGTTGCAAGAATGTTTTTTTATAGACATTGAATATTAAGTAGATTTTCCAAAAAGTTGATTCTCTAATGGATATAAAAGCACAACAGGTAAATGTAAAGGGTCTTTCATTAAGTACTTCCTATTTTCAAATTCAAATTTAATTACAGTACTAAATTTTATATTCGTTTTAAGGCCCTTTTGATGTCATTATCGTCAAAATATCTGTCACGACTATACTGAGTAGAGCGCATCTGAAGTATCAAGTTTTTTATATATTTGAAGCATGAATCAAGCTGGCTTTGACTGATAACATGAGTTCTGTTGGCTTTGAAAATCACTTCGGTTTGTGGCTTGTTCGCAAACACCTGCGACTTAAGAATACTCCGTTAGAAAAAGTTAAATCAAACGTTTTCGACAATCAGTTCAGGTTACCTCCAAGTGTGATCCACTTGTGTAAGATATCGAATTTGGCGACATGTGGGCATGTCCTGTTGAAACCAAGTGTAGTTCTTGACCAGATTATTAAATTCAGGCCAAGACAATTTGGCAATTATCAACCTATAGCGCTTACCGTTAACGGTGATAGCCAGGCCAAAGAAAAATGGACCTAAAACGCTGCGAGCACAAAACCTATACCAGACAGTGATTTATGCGACCTGCCTTGGATCTCATCTGAAGTGTTAAAATTATAAATTTCACAATTTTGTTTGTTTACGTACCCATTCATTCGCTAAAGATGATTTTTTCTAGGCAGATTAGGGTCAAATTAGCAAGTGCTATTTAAATAAGACAATTTTATTATGTATTGGTTATTAAATGCTATATCCGGAGTTCTAATATCATATTGAATTGGCTAATTTGAAGGAAGTAACCTAAACAAAATTGTTAAAGTTCGAAAGTTCCTATTGGAAGACCCTTTATATGCTAAATTTAGTTCTCACTCCGTAATGGTGAAGGTAAGAGTATCTCAAGTATGTAAAGTATTTTAAACATGTAAGTTGGTTTGCATATCTTGTATGTGTATGTACTTTGATTAGGGAACAGACACGCCAGCAACTAGACAAACACTGTAACAAAATAAAGGGTGATTACAAGAAAATAAATAATTTTTTTTAAGAAAGTTTATGTACGTATACATATATTTTTATATTACAAGATAATTGTTTAATTATAATCCAATTACGAGCGGACGAATGACCCTTACCTAGTGTAAGATTAGTACACCACACACTAGTCTACTGTGGCACTCTTATATAAAAATTGTATAAAAAAAATTATGAAGTTTCAGTATTTATGTGTATGACTTAACTTTGGTTCAGTTGCCTGCGGTTCGTAGTTGGTTATTACTTATTCTTATCTGTATTAGACAGAAAAATTTTTTTAGGAAAAATTTCAACTATAAAGTTAATTGGCATCATTTAAAATTCTCAATTAATTTTTTAATTACTTAATACAAATAATTTTTTTAATTGAAACACAAAAATAGAAATTGATCAATACAACTAAAATATTAATTGACACTTTTATTTTGTCATAAATCTCGACTCAACTAATATGTTGACTGATATTATTAATATTATTTATACACAGAGGGAAAAAAGGCGTTCTAAAATTATTAACCAAGGGTATCAAATAAAGAACAAATTGTGAACAATATTTCGTTAACTTTCGGTACCAAATCAAGCTTAAGGCGTTATTAAAATAAGAACAAATGGCACAAAATACCATAACAAATCAAGAACAACCGGTAGTAAAATCGTGAGCAATTGTATAAAAATATCATAAGTTAATAAAAAAAAAAAAATCGATACCAACCGGTAACGAAGTAAGCACAAACGGACTTAACTCAATTTTAATACCAAATGGTATCAAATTCGGTAGTTTTCTACCGCTTTTTTTTCTGAGTGTATGAAAAAAGCAAATAAACAAAGCAGGGAAGTAGCAGATAAAAGCTAAACCTACTTAGAGAAGGCACGCACCACACAATCAACATGCAACGATGAGACAATTGCTGTTGATCATTCAAGAATGACGGTATAACACTGATCAATTCACAGCAATTTGTCTCATTCCTAAGGCGCTTGATGATAATATAGGAAAAAATATACATATATGCACTGTGCTTTCCAAAAAATCCAATACAATGCACAGCATTTAGTAAGGATTTACACCTGAGTATTTGTCTCAAAATAAAAAAAAAACGTAGAGAAAATGTGTTAATTGGAATCAATTTTCTAGTTTAATGATTAGTATAGTTTTGCGGTATGTAGTCGATGTAGTCTAGTGGTTAGTGTGTTGGCTTACTAATACATGAGCCCTGGGTTCGACACCCAGCTCTGACATCTTAAAAAGAAAGAAATATGAAACCGTACGATACTTCATTCTACAATAAATTTTATTAAAACAAATTTTGCTTTTATTATTTTTTTAGGTAACTAGCCGGGATCGTTAATGCATTGATTGCAATTATGAAACTTTTCAATTAAATTATGGATTTCATCATATCTTACTTTATCTGTATCATTAATGCAGTTCTTAATGCAACACTGTACAGAAATTCGTATATAAAGCGAAGCAACATTTTATGGCAACACTGCCTTGTAAAAAAATGCAATGACGTTTCAGTAGATTCATGAACACACAAAAGTTTTGTTTATTGAGACAAGTTTTAAAAAATTTCTAAAACTGTCAACTCAGGTAAAATTGTCATAAATATTTTGTAAAATAAGAAATTCTGCAAAATAATAAAAACCTTCCTACCTTAACTATAATGAACACACATAAAGTAGAAAATCATTGCAAATAAAAACAATGCACAAATTTAATATATGTTGCGCATTGAAAGGTTTTTCCATGCATTAATGAACTTGCGTCTTTGTCTAAAGTACGTCTAATATACATATTTAAGAACACTACACATTGCAGTGTTGCCCTGCAAACTGCATTTATGAATTCAGCCAAAATTTAACATAATATTTGATATACATAAACGAATTTTTATAATTTTTAATTCACAGATTACACGGTTCTACAGAGAAAATATAAGTATATCTGAACATCAAATTTATGTATACTGTTGGTTTAATTTAATCTGTCCTAACAATTTTTAAGGGTAAATACTTTTAACGATATGATATTGGTAAAACAATGTTACCAAATTATCAACATTTTCTTTGAAAATGAATTGGAAATTCGTGCAACTTTTAAATCATTTCATGATTATTACATATGATCTGATTTGGTTTATACACTACTGGAATGACGACTTTATTTGTACAAAAGTACTTCAAATATACCCGATAATGGTTTTTGCTCTTTTCAATAGTCAACGCATTTTTAACTAAAATTTAATTATTGGTGTTTACGATTTAAAGTTCCATCAGACATAATGTACTCGTATGTACAGTATTTATGAAGCAATAGCTTTAATTTTTCGATAAAACAAAAATGTTAATCTTATTTATTTATTTCGTAGCAACTCAATATCACGTTTCTATAATTCTATATCGTAACATGATTAGATATCTGAGAAAAAAAGTTTATAAATGACGTTTATTATTTGTCTCTTTTAATTCAAATTTAACATCTACTTCCTACAATCAGTGTATTTGCTAAATTAAGACACTCTTAAAGTAAGTGAGCGATATAGAGTATATGCTTGTGTATATAAAAATCTAAGACCATGTAGATGTATTTCATATTACGTGGTCTAAAAGTAAATTCATTTATTTATCCATGAGTGAATCTCTGGTTTGTTGTAAGCCCTCAGAATGTAAAGAAACTAAAAACTAAACCAAATCTGTTCAACATTTCCTCAGTAAGAAAATCTTTAACACCATGCATACTGAGTATGTAAATGATGCACATCTTAAATGCACAAAGATGAATTGGCTCGTATAACATTAAAGTAGTTGGTTGAATGGTTGCTTGTGCTCATCATATTAATATCATGGAACGGTAGGTTATATTGGGTAACTGTTGCTACAGTAAAAGCCACACTTATAGAAACATCAGTTGCAGTTATTACTCATAGAGTAGTTGACTAGTTGTTGGCTAAATCAACTGGTTGCTGGGGTTTCACTTATGTTAAGTTTCGTTTCTTTTATCTTTTGAAACTCTGATGGTTTCAAATTTTAAACTTGGCTAAAAATAAATAAAAAAACACTCTTACACACACAAGCAAACATAAGTAGTAGCCAATAACTATTGAATAGTAAAAAATACACATACATACATACAAATGCACTTATATGTGTAAGTGTGCATGCCATCTACAATCTCTTTATAAGAATATATTGGATGAGCACAAATTGACTGCAAATACAGATAATCGTTCAATTTTCCTCAATATAAAATTGCACTTTAAAAAAAAATTTCATATAAAGTATAACTATATGAATAGGATTCACTTTAAACTTTTATTTTCTTCTTCTTCATATGAACGGGTATAAATAAAAATGTGAGACAGAAATTGTTTATACGTATAGATAAATTAAATTTTATATATTCAAATAAAATTAAGAAAAATAAATTAATCAATTTGTATTTAATGACATGTGATGATTTTAAGCTGTAGCTGTAATTGTACATCTGCAGCATATGAATTTTTAATTTCAAGTAATTTTAAAATATTTCACGTTTGTTTGCTAAAAAGTCATCACTTAAGATATTCAACTGCAAATATTTACCAGCTTTTAGTGGTTTGTTTTTATTTTCTATTTTAAACAGTTTAAATAATTTATTACTTTCTAAATAATTAACATTCTCTTTCAATTTAATTTATCATAAAAAATGCGTAGATTTTTGCAATACTCTATAGAGACTATTGTTTAATTTAATCCATATTATGCGCTATTAGCAAGCAAAATGCGTTAATTTATTTAATGATTGTATTGTTTATGGGAAATCTTTTTGCTAAAGATAAAAAGTAGAAAATGAAAAGTGGTTTCTTTAAGAAAGTTGATTTTTAAAATTTAATGGCCTGGCCGCCTTACGTATCTCAGGGCAAAATTGAAATTTCATTATCATAGTGGTTTAGAGTGTTTTTGTTTGCATTTTTCTAAGAACTCCAATTACCAGTTACAGTAACCTACAATAATTAAGTAAATAAATAATAATGATACAAATATAAAATTTTAGCACAAAGAATTATTTCACATATTATATAAACAATTAAAAATCCAAAATTTTATTGAGTTTTTCATAGCTCAGCTGATTTTTTTTTCATACAAAACAAATTTTTCTACCACACTTCTTTTAAAGCATCAAAAAAAACTTGTTTAGAAAACATCAATGTTTTGATGGACAATATAGTAAAAACGACTTATGTTTGTTCTAATTAATATTTTGCATTATTTATTTACCACCGTGGTCTAGTGGTTAGTGTGTTGGCTTACTAAGACGATAGCGCTGGGTTCAAACCTCATCTCTGACATCTTGAAAAAAGAAATATGAAAAAATTATTTCTTTCGGCGACTACCTCTCAGCAGTCTTCTGGCAAAAGCTCTGGGAGTAATTGATTGCCATGAAAAAGTTTCTCAAATCTGTCGTTCGGAGTCGACTTTAAAGTGTAGGTCCCGGTACTCATGAATTAAAATTAACACACACAACATGAGTGCTGCGAGAAGCTAGGCCGTAACCCTGACACAGGGTTGTAATGGCCATGTATTGTATTATTTACAATGAGGACGTATGCTTAAAAAGAACCTTGTTTTACGAGTATGAGTATTTGATTATTTGAATCAAAAGTATATAAATATTAGTCGGGTCGAATTGTAGAGACGCAAAAAAATCTCCCAAGTGACAAAGAAAATTGTATTTTAGGGATCAAAGTAAGAAACTTTGACCAAGGAACCATTCCTCTAAAATGAATTCTGATGTTCCTTATTTTGATCCAAAGGTTAAAGCCATTTTCAATTTAAGAAACTATAATTTGATTCGAGGAATCAAAATTCGAGTAAGAAAATTTCTAGAAATCTACAGAAAAATGAAATTATGATCGTTTGGTTTTCTACAGGGTAACGATCTAGACAAAATTTTAACAATGTTTTAGTAATAAGATCTCAGAATTAGATTAATCGCCAAGCAAAATCATTTCGGGCGATTCTGGGCACTATAACTTTTTCAGCACAAATCAAAATCAGTGCGTAATTTGGTAATACTCATAGTATATCGCACCGACATTCTTTATGGTAATTTTTTTCTGTAAGTGAATTTGTACTTTTGGTAATGAAGCGTAAAGAACTTTATTTACAACTTTGATGTCTCTGGTGACCTCCAGTGAAATTTTTCCAGTAAAAATTTGCATAGATTTTTTAAATCCTTTAAATCTAAATTCTTAATAAAATTTAACTTTCATCTTATTAAAGTGTTTCTGACAAAACAAAATTTATTTATAAAATGATCACTCTCACTGGGTTTCGAACCCGGATTGCCAGACCATATCGTCGCAAGAATTAAAGACAAAAAATCGAAAATACGTTTTTTTGCATAATTTTTATCAGCAAAAATGGTCCCAGATTTCTATAATGAAAAAAAAAATTCACTTACGCCGTCTGCGAAAAATACCAGCAATAGCTCTATGGCAGGGATTCTCATGCCAGAAAAGCAGTTGAAGATCAGTCACCAAGAATTATCCCAGGAGTTGAATGAAGGAGGAAAACAACAACATCGTCTCCAAAACCATTATAATCTTTATTTCTACCCTAATTCAAACTTTACTCTGTGAGCTTCTGGTAGTTGATTGATGTTGACTCATTTAACGGTGAAGGTATAACACTAGCCATTGTATAATCACTCAACAGTAACCGATTTCCATTGCAGTTCGCATTTTTAAAGTAGGACCTTTGGTTTATTCGAAATGATATTAGTAAGTTTAAATCAAAGTTCCTCATCCTAATCCAACCTTACCCGCCTATTTTCCTAGGCTAACAATATGCATTGCATGAGTAGGTTTCATCCCCTGAGTGTTGGCTTCATTTAAAACAAAAACATAAGAGAATTTAAATTGAATACAAACTAAGAAAAAATATTACTTTTCATTAACTTTAACAAAGTTTAATTTTAAAAATAAAATGTTTAACAATAAATATGCAAAAATATCGCCATAATGAGAAGTCTTTGTTGCTAAAAGGCGGTGTAAGTTTTTATGATTTAAAAAGCCATTATGATGTAGATGGAAAACAAGCATCATTAACAATCCATTAAAGCACTTTTTCTTTAGTAATAAGTTTTATTTATTACATACTATCGAAAATTAAAAAAAAAACAAATGTTTTACAAACAGCAAAGAAAAAATGCTTTTTCTTTTATTTTATGTTCATCCCAGTATGTAAAAATATTTTCCATTTTTATGAACAGTCTCATCATGTGTACATGCACCTTAATTTAAATTTATTTACTTTCGTATTACAAAAGCCTTTTTGTCATCAGGTATGTACATGTTATTTGGCTAAGATTGATGACAATTTTTTAATGTCTGTTTTTATGGAATTATTACAGTAATTTTAAAGTCATGTTTTCTTTTTTCTTTTTTCAATTTACCACTTGACTGTTTTTTTTCCTTTTGTTTGTTTTGTCAATGACATATACATGCAAGTGATTTGGTTTATGTTAAATGAATAACATAAAATAAATAAATAAATTAAATGAATTTAAATTTTGATTTTTTTTTCTCCAAAACAACAGGTGTTGTAAAAAATTGAAAGTCGTAATAAAAATAAAGCAAAAAGCCAGCCTGTTTTATTTTAATAATGGATCACTTTCATTTAAAATCATTCATTCAATCATTTATTGATTATTCTTTACATATCAGTAAAAAGATTTTGTGTGTGAGTAAATTTTTAATAACTATTTAATATACGGCACCACCCATTGACATTTTAATTACATTTACATTCAGTAGTTATTTAGGTATGAACATCATTATCGGTATCATAAAACTGTGGTGTCCTATTAATCAGTTTATCAAGACTAACAACTATTTTGGCCAAAACTAAATTAAATTGTGTCTATTAGGAAGATGACAGACACCTAAATTAGTAAAAAAGAAAACCAATAAAAACCTATTGATATAATTAATTACCAAGTTTAGTAATGTTAATACTCTTCTTTTTTTTAATATAAAACTCGAAATGATTTAATTAAGGAATGCAATCGATTGCTGTTTTAGATAAAAAGGAAATTAATAAACGTTAAACGTAAGTTGTAAGTTGGCAATGGGTACATTTGTAAATGCTTTTGTAAAATGTTTTTAAATCACTGCAACAGATATGAGAAATTTTATTACTGATGCGTAATTAACTGTGCACATGGTCTGTAACTACTCATACAATTTGTGCAAACAACTTACATTATTCAACGGACTACAAAATTTTTAAAACTGATTTTTTATAAACTAAATAATTAAATTTTTAATTTTCCAACTCGAATAGCAATAGCGGATGCTACTTAAGCAGAAAAATGTCGCATTACAACATTTTATTTTAAAATTTAAAAGTTTGTCACATGTATGCATACACATACATATGTATGAACATACTCACAAGCAACTTATTATTAAAAGTTTTACTTTTATTCGGCTGCAGTGATGCACAACTACTGCATTTACGTACTTAGCCACTACCAACACAATGCTATTACATTGTGCCAGACCTACATTTTCAGAGCCTAGGTTTAATGGTGTCAGCCGTGTTTTAAAGTTAAATATCACTGACACATTAGTTTTTATTTGAAATTCCAATGATGAACAAAAACTTTCAAAAGAATTAAAAATTTGATTGAAAACACTAAGAGAATTGCTGTTTTGATCAAAAGAATTATTGATGAAAGACAAAATAAATTGATAAAAATTTAATTCTTTGATTAATATATTATTTTTATCTGTGAATATAACAATTTTTACTGAACATGCAGCTCTCTTTTTCTAATACATACTGAATTGGCCATTACCACACTGTGTCAGAGTTACGGCCTAGCTTTTAAAGTCGTCTCTGAACGACAAACTTGTGAAGCTTTTTCATGGCAATCAGTTACTCTCAGAGCTTCTGCCAGAATGCTGCTAAGTGGTAGTCGCCAAAAGAGATTTTTTTTATATTCCTTTTTTTTCAAGATGTCGGAGAGCTGATGTTTGAACCCCGAGCTAACGTCATAGTATACCAACACACCAACAACTAGACCTATTAATAATAATTAATTCAGTGTCAAACTTGCGCAGTGAACTAGAGTTGAAAATAATCATCGATGTCGTAAAATACAACAACAGTATTAAACATTTTGTATTGTTGTGAAAACAGGGCTATAGAGTTTAAGTTTTAGTTTAGGACTCCCAATTGCAGTATTTTTACGAGAGAAGGAGAGTCAGTGTTTCAACAAAAACCTCTGATAATTTACAGTTGATTACGGCCTAACTTTATAAGCGAATTAACGTTAATAGTAGCCTGACAAAAAAAATAAATAGTAAATTCGAGCAGAATGTTAGTCCCAAGTTAGTTACTTTCTTAAAGTAATATTTTAATACAAATATACAAAGTTCAAAAATATAAATCGAAAATTGGGAATGTCACATGAGTAGTGATTACTATTTTTTCTTCAAATATTTGTCTTAGGTAAACGTAGCTTTATATATTATAATTTAAGTTATTTTTAATTTTTATACTTCAATATCACACTTTCCATGATATTCTTTATTCGGGCAATACCTTACCCAAGTAAAAATAATACAAACAATTTAACAAAGGATGCCAAAACTGAATCCATACAAGGTCATAAACATCAATAATAATAAAGATTTCAGTTAACGCCACCACCACTGTTGTTTTGACGCCACACAATTAGAATCGAAACCATATTAACACGAGAATAGTTTTGAGTTTAACGTGTGTATTGAAGCAGTTGAATTTAAATGGTTACAGAGGTCAATGGCAAAGGTTAAACAAAAGTTCTCATAAAAGAAGTTTGTTTTTTATTTTAAAAGTTTTTTTTATATAAAGAGTTCTCTAAAATTATTGCAAGATTTTAACTGAATATAACAGAAAATTTCTATTTTCTCAATGAATTATAAGGCATATAGGATAGGGATTTTATGGAAGCATATTTCATGCAAATGGCGTTCATGACTTTGATGACATACGAACTCCTTCAACACACATTTTCATGATCTTTCTGCATGGTTGTATTTCGTTGATAGAGCGTTTAATTTTAAATTGCATTTTTTTATTTAATGGTGTTAAATCACGTGATATGGCCAATTTAAATGATAGAAATGATAGAGTTCACGAACTGCAGAAGCATGGCTTTACGGCATATGGCACCGTCTTGAATTCACATATCAGTTGCATCCAATTTGGAAAAAAAAAACTTTGTTATTAAATCGCGATATCGAGTAATACCTCCTGCTCAAAATCCTTTTCAGTGACACGTTGTGGGTATACATATTTATTGTTCCCCTATTACACGTGGTCTTTAGCCATACCAATTTTCCTGAATATTTTAATTAATATTTTCACATTTTTCAAGGTGAAAACAATATATTCATTATTTTTTTAAATATTGTTCAATTATGAAAACACTTTGAAAATGTACCATTGTAGTCATTTTTACTAACACTAAACTCTCAGGGTTATCAACAACTTCCTGACAAAATGGCGGCGAATTCAAGTAATCTTTATAAGCTCAAGAATTAGGCTTTTTACCGTTGGAAAGAAAGTACAGAAAAATTTGCTGAAAATAGAGTAATGATGGTCGGATAAGTGCAGTATACTGGCAGAAGTGGTGGCTAATCGAAAAAAAAATCCCATTAGGCTTGTTCTGAATGTCACAGAGATTTGAAGGCTGAGCATTAATACTAATAGCCAAGTAGTTTAGGTTAAAATGCCGATCTCTACATATTAGAAGCAGGCTTAGCGAATTATTATTCAGAAAATGAAAACAGAAAAAGCTGCTGCTAATCAGAAAATGACTGATCAATTATTGAGATTGCTAGGCCGAAATATTTCAGCTGTGGTAGGAATATAATTTGTTCATTGTATGGTGGAGAGATAGATATTGCAGCTGAGTTTTATGGAGTTATTGCCTGGAAGAGAAGGTAGTGACAATGAGACACCTGCGTCTGAACTGACTGGCGCTTTTCGGTTTTACACGAAAGATTGTGGAACAGAACCTTATGGATGTTTATGTAGATAACAGTCTAGTAGAGTTGTGACATCTTTAAAGAAAGATATATGACAACATATTTATTTCTGCGGTCTTCTTAGAAGCGGTATTCTTAGCAGTCTACTGGTAAAAGCTCTGAGAGTAACTGATTGTCATGAACAACCTTATCAAGTATGTTGTTCGGATTCAACGTTGTTATACTGTAGATCCCAGTATTCATTGATAAAAAATTGACTCTCGGACTTTTCAGGTATGTAGTAGTGCTGGTGGCATAGAGATAGGGTCACTATCTCCGTCGAAATAGGTGGTCTAATCTTCGGATCGACAGTTGATTACAAACCAACCTAATTGGTTTCTATCAATAACTTTTTGATTTTTTATTTATTATGTAGCCTTTTATAGTTCTGTGTTTAATAGAATTTGAGTGCATCTGCAAAGCGTATAACGTCAAGTACTCGGTCTAGTCCAAACATAAGCGAATTGTATGAAATTAAAATGTTTTATTTAATATTTTTATGTTTTACGTGAAATAATCGAAAATAACTCTCACTTTAGTACTCTGCAGTTATTATAAAATTTGACCAGTTTTTTATAAAAAAAATTGAGAATGTTAAGAAATAACGATTTAACAAAGCTAAATATTAATTGAAGTAATTAAACTAGTCATTTGCAAGAAATTAAGTTCTTCAATAATACGTAAAATTAAATTAAAACACAAATCTAAATAGATGATATTGAAGTAGTCATGCCGTACAATAACAATGAATTATTCTTATTCCGGTTATAATAAGACTTCACTAAAATGCTTAAAGAATTTATATAGATGAAGAATGTTATCTGAACATAAATTAAAACATTTTTAATATTAAATTTAACACACAATTAATGTTATTAAGTAATGAAAATTGCTACAATATTTAGAAATTTTATTAATCTGCCTTATTAAGTTGTACTTATTAAATTGTTTCTTTTATAAGTTTATTTCTAATCTTATAATTATTAATAACCTGAAGAGTTTTTTATACCACTTTTACTAACAAGCAACTTTTATATAGTCTTCTTACATACAAAACAGTATAACTTTTATGAAATCATACTTTTACCAATTTTGTGAAGCTTTATAGCCGAAGCTATGAGAGATTATAGGTCAGTTTCTGTAGTTCATTGTTTCCTTAAATTTTGAACGGTTTGCTACCTATGGACCTCTAAACAGAGGAAAAAATGGTAAAAAAAAGTATGGAATTTTTTTAAGTTTTTTGAGAGTTTCGTCTTAAAGGTGAAGTTTTTTTGATTTTATACGTTCACAATTTTTGTTATTCATGACAAGAGCTACAACTTAGCCTCAGAAGGTAAAACAAAATTTAGAACGGTTTGCAAGATATAGAGCTGATAATATGATCACTTTTCTGGAAATATGACACCGATGCCCCAAATGTTTAGGGGCCAAAAAAAAATTTTCATGGGGTAAAACTGGGAGAAACGGATCTTCTTTTTTCGTTTTCTTTTATAACGTAATGGTGTCCATATATGGTTATTTGTCCATGACTTCAGTATAAATTATTGGTTAAAAAATTTTGAATAATTTGGAAATCTAAGTGGAAACCTCAATGGGATTTGTGATGATTTTTTAAAATTCGTTTCCGCTGCAATGATTACTCAATCAAAGAAGAAAATGACATCCGTGAAGAAACAATTTAAACATGTTTTGACTCCAGCTACGATAGTCTCATCAGCTATTAAAACATTTGTGACAAATAAATTTAAGTATAGCACACTATTATTAACTAGAATAAGCTGTCTGCAAAATTTTTTTATGTTAGTGAATCCTGCTCTTTTGTGACTAAAGGTTGCGATATGTTTGCCAGACTACTTATACATAAAGTTCCTAAAACATCAAGCAGTCATATGTATTTCTCATTTTAATTAAATCAATTTGTTATACACGAAAACTTTATTAAGATAATATAACTGTGACTGTGGTAAATAGAAAATTATGCCAAGTGTTTGAGAAAATCATGTCACTGCAATAGTGTAATAATACTCTAAACAGGAAATTTGTGTCACCACCGAATTCACACTAGTTTACTTCGTTAACAATTTTTATCAACTAATTTAATTTGTATAAAAAAACTTGTTTGTAAAAATGTATACATATCTATTAATTAAAGTAACAAAAAAATAAAATATTCAATTTCTCTTGAAAATTTAACTTGATTTGACTATAAGTTTAAAACTGTGGCTTTTGAAAAAGTCGCATTTCATACTTAATAAAATAAGTAATAAATAAAATCAAACATAAAATTTCGCAGTAATATCTGATTAGAATTCACTCATTTTTAAATATTTATTTAACAATTTTAGATTTCATTAGATTCTAATTTCACTCGTTTTCGGTTCACAACACATACCCGGTTATGAATTTTTTTTTTTCTTTTTAAGCATTGGCTATCTTACACCAATAGAACACGAATGGTTTTTATATTCGTTTCACATATAAAAAAAATTGTAACATTTTGCAGTGCTCTCTAGTGAAGTGTTAAAACAAATAAAAAAAAAAACTTGAAAAATTTCTGGTCGTGGTAAAGGTGGAAAGTTAAGGGAAAGGCAAAGTCGCGTTCAAATTGTGCTGGCTTGCAATTCCCTGTAGGTCGTATTCATCGTTTGTTGCGTATTTGGCTGCTAAAGTTCTCGAATTAGCTGGCAATGCTGCTCGTGACAACAAAAAGACCAGAATTATTCCTCGTCATTTGCAATTGGCCATCCGTAATGATGAAGAATTAAACAAATTGTTATCTGGCGTCACAATTGCTCACGGTGGTGTTTTACCAAATATCCAGGCTGTACTTTTGCCCAAGAAGAAGACTGAAAACTTACAGGCTGTTCAATGGTATTTGACATTCGTCTTTTTATATGTGAAACAACAACAAAAACACTCAAATTTGTTAGTGTTTCTTATATAAAAAGACGAATTTCAAAAACCATTCGTGTTCTATGAACAGACTGTAAGAAACAAATTTTTCTTAAATCATTCCCATATCGTCCATATACATAAGTACTTTTCTTCAGATTTATGAAAATTGTATTTCTCTGAAAGTAAATTGTATATTTAACTGAATGACTCCAGTTCTAGTCAAGAGTCCAGTGCTTTAAAGAACTGCTTAAAACTAATAAGAATTCAAACGTAACATTTTACTTTCTTCTATAAAACATTTTAGCAAAATTTATTAACGGAATTAGGATCGCCTTATTAAGAGTTTCTACCACCACTGTAATTTTATACTTTGTTACAAAAACTATCATCATCAAATTTTTAGTTCCACCCATGTTGTTTAATAAAAATTATGCAAAAAATAATAACAAAATTTTCCCATATGCAATAAAAACAAAAGAAACTCTCTGTATAACAAAATTTTCAATTAGCGCTGAAAGGAGTAAAAAATGCTATAAAAAAAGCAACAAAACAGGAAAATTACAAACACCGCATAACAACTTTGTTTCAAGCATAAAAAACACCAACAACAAAGAAACGTTTCGTTTCGTTTAGGAAAGACAAGAAAGAAAAAAAGCCAAGTTATGACAGCCTATTAACTTATTACAACAACTAAAATAAAAAATAATTGACGGAAATAACAGGTTTGCCCGAAGAAACAAGAAACGAAAAGTGAGAGAAAGAAATATTTTAACTTTTTAGTACATTTGTAATTGAGTTTGTGGTTTTTGAAAGCAAAATTGTATTAAAAATCAAATAAAAAATATTTCTAAATTAAACACTCAATTCTGAAATATTGTCAACTGCACTGCCAAGTAGAACAATCAAATGAATCATCTTCAATTAGCAATAATTTGCCTTGACGATGATGTTTTTGTTTTTTTTTTTATACCCAGAATTCAGTGATTGGTTGTTTTAACCCAAAGTATTATTGGCATGTTTGTTGAAAAATGGCATTTTTGTTCTTATCTTTGAAACAAATCTCAAGGCTATAAAATTATTGGCCCTTATTTTGTGTTATTAGTTTTCAAAAAATGTTTATTTTTGTTTTATTCTCTTTAACATTTTTCAATACAACTTGATTTATTTCTGTCTAGTCATTTGAATTCAACGATCGTTTGCATATTGTGATAGAAATATTTTAAAAATAATTTTGCTTGAAGCGGCATTATTTTTTACAGCGCTCACCTTCTTTTAGTTTGTCAGCAAAATTTTGGTTTTGACAATGTGCAAATACATATATAAATATAAATGTATATTTATTTTTTTTAATTCTCTATGAGGTACAGAACAATGCATACCAAAAACAAAAATAAATTCATTTATGCCCTTAAAAAATAATTACAGTGTTACTAATAGAACGTATGAAAACATATTCGTATATTTAGTACCGCAATCAACTACTCGTACTTATGAAACACATTTCCTGAGGCCGTTGAAAAATAATCGGCCTTATTTCAGTTGCTGATGTCGTTGTCGTCTGGCGAAATTTTTGTAATAGAATAAAGAAAAACTGTTTCTTGTGCCTTTAATCTATAACAAAAATGTTGTTAACCGACGACGACATCGCCAATTGGAATACGGCCTATTGCTTTGAAATGAATTTGAGCAAGCAGGAGCACTCCGAGCACTGACGCTTCAATTAAGTGGAAAGTAGCATTAATTAAGAAACATTTCTGGATACGTTTAAAATAGAGTTTAACAAGGTATTAAATGAAGTTTTTCAAATTTAAAAACTAAGGATGACAATGACAATTCCAAGGTACCCTTAGAATACCCATGATGCTGATCTGATCACAACGGCATTACCGCAGACACAAATTAAGGTAAAACGATTATTTACTACACTTGTAATCTCCTGAGATCATATTTAAGAGCATCAATGAAGCCAGATTTGATTGATGCTGTTCTACTTCTAAAGACAAATGCAAAGTAATTTTTTATTTAAAATTTACAATTTGAAGTTTTGTTATTTCACATTTCAGGTATTATAATATTTTGTTTTTTATTAGAAAAATAAATAGATTGTAAATGTCCTTGCAAGTCATCAAAACGTAGAAAATCGGGTCATCTAGGTGTATGTGCTGTTTCTGCTATGTTTGCTAGGCCTGAAAGAGCTAATGCAATAGTGATTACCGCTAATATCTCTAAAATAAAATATTATATTGCATCATTGTTACTATTTTTATAAATATATAGGTTCATATATGAATACCTGAAGGCCCTGCACATATAGATTTACACAACAGAGTAACAAGTGTCACATCACACAATTCCCATGCCATATTATATCGTTCAAACATGTTGGTCAATGGCATATTAAGACAATGTAAAATATGTTGAAACTAAACATTGTTTTTATACTCATTTTGTACCCATCAACATGCAAAATTAACAAGAAAATCAACACATGCGAAACATGCGACATATGTCCTTAGTCATGAATTCTTATCATTTGTTTGAATTATTTATTATACCTATAAAATAAAACTGCAAATAAATTAGATATTTTTTAGATTAGAGTTTTTAATGTGATCAAAGTTTTTTAAATTAAATTTCTTTGATTATTTAAATATAATAAAATCAAAATCGAATGATCAGGAGTACCGCGCCACCTTCTGGGAACATATGAGCTAATCTACTTAGTGAACACGCTCATCACTAATAATCAACATCCAATGAGAGATGGGGCAGTTGCTATTGATCATTTAAGGGTGAAGATATAATATTGGCCTTTGAAGGATCAAATTGACAGCAACTTGTCTCAACGACAAAAAAGGTGCTTAACATACATACATATATGTATATAAAAAAATCTATCTATTTATCATCACATATCAATACAATGCCCAGCATGAGTAGTGGCTTATCCCCTATGAATAAAACAAACTGAAAGATAACGCTAGCAAGCTAACAGAATATTTATATATTTATGTATGTTCTATTGTTTAACAACCATTATATGCATATATAATCTATATATAACTGTGGTCGGCTTTATGACTAGTATCTAGTATACCCTGTAACACTGAGTGATGTGGCGAATATTTATACAACAGTATTAAAAGCATTATGCACAAACAACATTCATAGGCATGATATTCAACATAGCGAGCTACATCAGCTTAGTCGATTTGCAATAACATGCTAAGAAACTACAATGACTTTGCATGACATGGCATGACACTGTATTTGAGACATTTAGCATCGATGTCGAATTTGGAGACGAGCTTTAAAAATTTTACAGTTTAGTGTGAGGATCAGACAATGACAGTGAACTGCATAAATACGTCTATGCTTCTCTCGACAAATAATTATATATTTATAAGAAGCTGTTATTAGTCGAAGTTGTCGATAGCTGTATGCCGACATAAATAAATTATTTAACGCCAGAAGCTGGGTTAGAAAGAGAATATTCTAGCATGAAAAGCGTTCGAAGACAATATCGTGGGATTTTACTAAAAAAAAGAGTACACAAAGCTCTAATGAGAATATATTATATTTCTTGTGGGAAATAAATTTTAAAAGAAAATTGCAAATTCCGTTTATAATTTATTTAATTATGACTTTACCATCCATATTAATCGTTTTATATAACATGCAACTTATACGAGTAGTTTAAATTAAAAGAAACTACACATATGGTTAAAACAATAAGTACACGTAAATTTTTTTATTTTCGGTAAATTTCAAAACAAATTGTACGATTAGTTATAGCTGCACTGACTTACAGAAAAGCTTTTCAAAATTCACCCATTTTTTGTTTTCTTGTTCATTTAATATTACCATGACTATCGTTCGATTTAAGTACAAAAACATATATGAAAAGCTTTGCGGAATACATTTTGAAGTTTTGTTACTATACGTATTCTTGGTATCAGACACCTGCCATAATTATTCAAAATAATCAATTAAATGAGTTTGTCCAATTTTTGTATCAATATTTTATCTCTGATTCCGAGAAGTAGTTGTTTTATGTTCTTTGTTCATAAGTATTCTCTTTATATTTTTGAAATTATCATAAAATTAGTAGCAGTAATCACTCTTCGTTGCAAATACCCTTGCAAGTCTTGCAAACGTAGCAAACCATGTCAAAGAATAACAAGATATCGTTGGTCTCAGGTAGAACGGCCCTAACTCGCATTTTTTCAAAACTTACTTTTTTTCAGTAAATCCAATGCATTTTAGAAATATTCCGCTCCTCACAAAGAATGTTTACAATATTATTAAAAATAACGTTATTACAAGCAATTGTACAGTATTTAATAAAAAGTTATATATTAATAATTACAGTATCTGTTGTATTTTTACCGCCTCCTGTAAATTTTAAATTATTTGAGTTAGGGCCTTTCTACCTGAGACCAACGATATGGGCATATATCCTACTATTGCTTGTTTGCAAAAATTGTAAGAGTGTTGGCAACTAATATTTAGTAAGTATTTTGTTATGTTCTATTTATTTTTATAAAATTATTATAAATGTTTTTATACTTATTATTTTAATCAGAAGTGTATGTACCTTTTCTGAAAATTCATTCTCATAACATGAAATAATTGAAGAATAAAATGCACTTATTAACGTGTTAATAGCAAATATGTATAAAATTTTGTTTTCATAATTTTAAATGCTAATATTTTAAGCAATTCAGCAACTATTTTCTACTTAAAGAAATTGTTACCAAAAGCGAATTTTCAAATTAAATACGACTGAGGGCATGTAACCGAACAGAGGGCATGAAAAAAGAATTTTTTTTGTATCCCTATACTGAATAAAATCACATTTACTCTGCTGGTCTGGTTCACCTCGAATATAAAACCATGGAAAGATTAATAAAAAACAAATTTAATATTTTTCACTTGGATTATGGCCATTTTTATTCGCGGTTTATTTGAGTTGAGTTGGCTGGTTGAGTCAGATGAAAAAAAAATGAATTTAAAGTTTAACATGTCAACAACCCACAATAAAAATAACAAAATAAAAAATAAAACTTTTAAACAATTAAGAAGCCACTGAAGCACTAAAATAACAGTCTTTCTCTTGTAGTCGTAGGCCACTCACAACACTCAAACACATACATACATACATTAAAGATTACCAACCTGTTTTCATGGAATAATTTTCAACTACTACGTGCACAAATGTTACAAACAGTAAAAAAAATGGAAGAAAGAACTCTTCCAGAGCTTAAGAATTTAAATTTAAAGAAATGCACCGCAAATCATAAGTGCAGTTTAAAAAAAATATTACGGTGCAAACTTTATCCAAAACATTAATAGCATGGTATCACAAAAAGTACCATTTTGATACTATTTTGCTGATAGGTATTGCCGAGTATTATACAAATCTGTTTTTAAAATTTGCGAAGTAACTTCAAAAACTTGAGTTATGATTAAAGGCAAATTTTACTATTCTGGTTTTTTGACCTTCATTAATTAAAATTAAATAATTGTTAAAGCTTAAAAAAAAACTTTTATTGAAAAATACTTAAACCTTCATCAATTATATAAATAAAATGTTTTTTTTAACTAAATTGGTAATAACTTTAGTCAAATATTTACCAATTTGAAATTTCTTAATATAGTCAGAAAAGGGAGTGTAGACACTTTTGATTAATAACTTTAACAAATATATTTCTTTCAGTGTCATCGAGAGACTAACACGTCATATTTACAAAATGTGTGCGTTCGTGTAGATCGAATAACTTATCCTATTGTGATTTACAGGCCTCTACAGAGTTTAGGCCCCGATTATGGTTCACAACAGTTGTAAACTTGCTGTTGTATTTTTAAAATTGCGATTGTGATTTATTTGTTGTACCATTTACAACATTTATTTTTACATATTGTAGCCAATACAGCACAATATTTTAGTGTTGTGAACGATAATCGGGGCCTTAATAGAAAAACGAGACAAATAAACGTTACAAATAATAAGTGTGGGTAAATTATCCGGTTATTACTGTATTCAGCTTTCTCACCACAATATGAGCAAAATAAGACTGTAATGTTCTAAATTTTCACTCATTTTTATCGTTAACTTTCGCAAAATAAATAGGTTTTAGTAATGCGTTCTAACAAAATGAAGTTTAAAATATCATTTCAAACAATCTGATGCGGTACGTGATATAACTTATAAAATATTACATACATACTTACATACATAACTGGCCTTTACAACCCTGTGTCAGGATTACTGCCTAGCTTCTCGCAGCACTCATGTTGTGTTAGTCAATTTTTATCCATGAGTACCGGGACCTACAGTTTAATGTCGACTCCGAACGACAGACTTGAGAAGCTTGTTCATGGCAATTAGTTACTCTCAGAGCTTTTACCAGAAGACTGCTAAGAGGTAGTCGCCGAAAGAAATATTTTTTTTTTCATATTTCTTTTTTTGAAGATGTCAGAGCCTGGAGTCGAACCCAGGGCCCATGTCTTAGTAAGCCAACACACTAACCACTAGAACACAGCGACTACACTTATAAAATAAATAAAATATTACAAATATATAAAATAATTTTATAAAGCAAAATCATCATTGCATTCCTTTGAGTTAGCTTCTGTTACCATTTCTAGCATTTAAGTTATTTATTAGTTACATAAATTATTACAATAATTATTACAATAAAATACACGTAGAACTATCAAGTATGTTGAAAATTATATAAAATTAAAAATTGTAAATGAAATTTTTGTTGTGGAATTATGTAAAAACTAGTACCAGAAAAAACTCTAGTTACTATAAATGAAGATACATTTTACTGTATATTGACTGAAAATAAAGCTATAAGTATTGGTGTTTTAGTTAACAATAAGCGCAACCTTGATTTCTAAAGAAAAATTCGTGACATTAAAATAAAACTAATAAAACCGTAAATTTTGGTATGTATATCATTATTAGACTTTTTAAATATTTTAGGTGCATTCATATTTTTCACAATCTGAAATTGCCTACACAAAACTAAAATTTGTATAATTTCATAAAAAGCAATTACAAATGCTTAGCTAATTGATATAACTGGCCATGACTATACGGGATAAGTGCATTAAAACTTTTTAATAAAAAAGTACCGAAAAACGCGCTAAAGTACTCAATTTAACATCTTTGATAAAACTTCGTATTTTTCTATATATTTACGCATTATATGATGTTTTCTATTGTATGCAGTATATATGTATGTACATATATGAAGAGGATAGTTAAGCCAGAATTTTTCCAACTCTTGCTTTTACTAAGTAAACATTACTTGGAGAGTTATTTATCAATTTTTTTTTCCTCTTTTCGATTTCTTAGTTAAACTTCAGGCATGTCATTCTTTCTTTGTATGAATTGTAGAAAAACCAGTTTCAAATAAATTCATTTATAAGTAGGAATCGAACAAATAAAGTAAAAAATACTTTACAACACAACAACCACAACAAGCACAAAATAACATAAACAAATCGTTAATATTCATATCGACACTGATGTGAGTAACTGAGCAAGTGAGTGAGGGAATGTTAAAACCTACACAAACAATGCATATGAGAAGTTCTTTAATGAGAGCATACTAACTGAATATTTGAACTTAAACATCAACATATTATACAGGCGAATATGCAAGCGATGACTTTGATAGTGGGGGACCTTAGTTATTATAAAATTCATTACTATTGCAGTTGATAAACTTGTACGTGGCATATACATAATTAAAAAAAAAAGTAAAAAAATTGTAGCATGAAATCAAATAACTTTGATGTCTGAAATTCCCTTAAAGCTATAATTGTTTTTTTTTAAGTATCAGTCTCATTTTATCATATTCACAAAGATGTGAAATTTTTTATATTTTGGTTCTTTGTTTACCAAGTTTGTTTCAAACAGATTTGTCAATGAATACGTTTTTAAGTACATTTTTTTATTTTATTTGAATTTTAGATTAGTGTTTAAGATTGTTTCGTTCAAAAAATAACCAATTTCCGAAAGAAAGTTAAAAAAAAAAAACATCCGGAATGCAATATTTTATTTGAGTGGCAGTTGGCAAACACTCTGAGAAAATATTTTAGTATATTAATTTAAACGAATGCATACTTTTACATGCTGCATTGCTCTAAATGGAGTAGAATTGCATTCGGAGAATAAATAATATGAAATACATGTACTACCAGTCAGTTTCATTATATTTTCAGTGTAATTGTAGAACTACGAAAGCAATTAAAAAAGAGTTTTGTTGGCAATCTATTTAAATAAATAACACTACTCTTTCGACGTTACACACTGCTGTTGGATATATTAAAGTACGGTCACATTAGGTAAATATTTGATGAAAAAACGTAACCACTATTTTAGGAGATAATTTATTCTTGTAATTTTTCATTTCTGCAATTTTAATTAATCAAATATCAAAATATTTTTTTTTTAATTAATAATGTTTTTAAATAATTTTTGAAGAAATGTTTACATATTATCATATTAAATGCAAACAGACGTACCTACACTAAATTTCGAAATTGAGTTTTTTTATTAAATATGATTAATCAAAATACATGTGCGTGCAAAATTTTAGATTCCTACGATCAAAAGTGCCGATTTTATTAACGAAATTCAAACGGAGGTAACTACAAGTGTGTGTATTTTTAAATTCAAGAAGACATAGTACGTACATACTAAAATTTAAATACAAAATTTTTGATTTTATGGTTTTTTGCTTCTCCTGTAAAAAAAAAAACAAAAAGTGTACTTACGTCCGTTTGCATTTAATGTACATATATACAACGACCTATTTGATAAAATACTTCCCAAAAAAAATATAGTGTTTACGCTTTTTTATCAAATAGTTGTCTAATGTGACCGTAGCTTTACAGACCACGCAAATTTGCAGCATTTTGTTGTGCTGTAACAGATATGCCAAGTCTGCTACGACGTATAGTTTCGCTATGCTAAGGAGTATTTGAAATAGCATTTTATTCCAGGTAGTTTCTTCAATAATTCGAATTCTGCAATAAGATTCTTTTGTTCGGTTTTTTTCAAATGCCCAAACATAGCGCTTATAACTGCAGCTGGTTTTTAAAACGAGTTACTTTTTCCAAAATTTCAAAAATTCCAATATATTTACATTACATTTCTTTTTTTTTACAAATTAATATTTCATTTCTATGCTATTAATTACACGGTGCTACAGTGAAAATATTCTTGGAAAGTGACCTAGTGTAAGTTGTAGGCCGTATTGAGTAGATCATAAATTAATTTTTAAAAGTTAGGAAACACCCTCAAATTTCGGAGTTATTCCGAAAAAACTATTTTTGTGTAGGTTCGACTACTTATGAACACGTAACTCAGTTGATTTTAATCCGATTTGCCATTTTTAAACGGTTTCGGAAAGAAGAAATATGTGCCTTTTTAAATACTTATGTACACATTTTGGTATATATATTAAATTTTTGTATTGTTATTTTTAATTATATCTGATTTTAATTTTATTTTTTCTAAATTTTTTAACTTTGGCGTCATTTTTTTAATTTAGATTGTTTAGAAACATACCCTTATGTATATATTTCTTTAAAGCAAATTTAGTTCTGAGTTAAACAAGCTTCCAATAAATAAAATCGTGTAAAAAGTAAAAAAAGTTATTAAGGTTTTTCAAAAGTTAAAAATTTTGCTTTTACAAATATGTATTGATCAAGATACTACATTTTCTTTATTTTTTAGTCTTATAATGATATGATTATATAAATATTTTAAAATGCAAAAAATCTAATACCTTGTACGTTTGAGCAAGAATTTCCATGTATAGGAATGACAAACTTAGCCACTGTGTACAACGATCTGCTAATTTTTTAATATAAATAAGGATGTTAATGTTTTATTTTTAAATGTTTTATAATAAAATTTATTTAAATAAAACAAAACGAAATATAACGTTAGTAGACTAACGAAACTTTTATATTTATTCTATTATTCAACAAGCATTAATCTGTAACACCGAGTGATGTAGCAAATATTTGTACAACAGTATTAAAAACATTATGAACAAAAAACATTAATTCGGCACAGAGAGGTACAACAGCTTACTCGATATGCAAATAACATGCTAAAACACTATAACTACTATGCATAACATGGCATAACATTGTGTTTAAGACGACATGACACAGCATAGCAATTTTTTTTTAATGACTAGTACTAGTACTTTAATTAACACCACTTTTCTTCTTTTATATCCACAAAATTAAAAGAGTTTCAATGTTGAACAGAGGCAGCTAAGATAGTTATCTTAGCTTTTTTTATTCTGTCGTCAATGTTATCGTCATCTATATGAATATTTTCTTAGTTTGACAGATTTATGCCGTCGGTCATTTATAAATTTAATGCTTTAGTTTCGCTTACAACAATTACAGAATCATTTCATTAGTTTCAGCTGAAATATTTTTTCTGGATACTTGTTGATTTTTAAATTTAATATCTATTGCTTAAGGACGTAGATATTTACATACTTGCATATATACTCGTTCCATAAAATCAAAAGTGTGTACAAATAATCTCGTAAATAGGAACTTGTTGCGAAATTATTTTAAAAGAGCCTCCTGAGTGCATACGTATGTATATGGGCGGTTAATTAATTTTCTTAAATATTTTAAGAGAATTTTTTAAATAACTTTTAACAAAAAAGATCTAATTAAACCTAAAAATTTCTTATAAAAACTCTAGAGCTTTGCCATAAATCAAATTGAATTCTTATTTATTTATTTTTATTTTTTACTTTAAGTTTTCTTATTTAGTTATCTTATTATATTTCCAATTGTGCCAACAATTGTCATTCCTTTACTTTACTCACTCACCTTGTATGGCAACAATTTTATTTGATCTCGCAAAAATACATACTAATTATAAAATTACAATTTTAAAAATGCATTGGCGGCAAATTATTTATTTGCCTTTAAAACTGAAGTGTTTAGAATTTTATGTTATTGTAGACCAGATGTTTAAATTGTTAGTTTTAAACATTTAAAACTAAATAATCATTTACAAAGCTACAGCTATAAAAAACAGCAAGTTTGCAAATATTTTGGCAATATGTATCACTGTTTCATTGCTTTGTGAAATTGATATACAGTTGCCTTAGCTTGTTAAATTAGTGCTCATTCTAATGTAAAGTATTAAAATTTTGTTTTTAAATTAATCGTTAAAGAAAATCCAAATACAAAATCCAAATTCGTTGCATTCGGAATTGTATACTTTCACTTTATAAAAGATTTTAAGAAAGATTTTTTGTTTAAAAAATGTTAAGATTCAACTTGTTTAGGAATAAAAGTCAAACGACCATAGTACTTGTCGTGAATTCGGTGAATAGGCTGAAGCACAAATAAATATTAATATTAAATTTTAAATTAAAATTTTGTTTTCAAACGGAGCTTGTTATTGGTTGAATAGCTACTGTAATAAGCAGATTTGTAGCATTTAGAGTGAGAATAATGCACAAGCTTCTGCCAAAACTAAATTTGGATTGATTATATTTCGAGAAAACTAGAGCATATAATCGATTAACAACAGAGGGAGTTAAAAAAACCGTCGATATACGATATGTTAGGTTTAACCTTACTCAACTTTTTGTTTCTATAAACCTTTTTAATAGTAACGATTTGTATGTGGTTTGGATATAACAAGTTTATTAAATATTTTTTAAAATTTCTGCATTATTGCGATGCCAACTTTTTAGAAGCAAAAAGAGCCAAGAGCATATTAAAAAAGGGCTAAAAAGAGCAAAAAACTCAGTCAGAAAAGTGCTAAATGGTAAAAAAAACTCGCAGTGGGCATTTAAAAAGGCCTACATTGGCATTGATGACTTTTACAAATATGTTTGTTAAAATTAACTTAGTTATTATCATATAATTTAACGAAAATTAAACTTTACAAACTCTATTGCTGATCGTTACTATATGACTGTTTAATTTCAAACGACTTGACAAAATTATTTTACATCTGGAGGGTCCTAGAGGTCGTTAGTTATCATTTTACAGTTTATATGGGTATATATTAGCAGAAATTGGTTTAACAGAAGCTACTTAAGCAAATCTATTGATGATAAATACTAGAAGCTGTAAAGTACTTAATGTACATTATTCTGATATTGTCTTTTATGATGTTCTTGATTCTATATTATGCGTGTATGTGTGGCATATATTTGAAGAGTAGCGCAGAATATCCTGAATTTTTTAAAAAAAATGTCACAAAAGGCCTACATGACGGGCTGAGCGTCAATGTCACTAAACTATGTAAGCGTGTTGTCAATTTTCTGTTTATCATCGACAACATCAAGGAAATAAACTACAAAACATCGTCCAAGCCATGATATTGGTAACTGTTAGTGATATATACAATAATTTCTTAAACATATCCTTGACGAGAATGTTGTGTACGAGTGCTCACTGGGTAATTCATGTAGTCTAGTGTTTTAACACTATTTGCTCTGTTGCTCCTTCTACGAAACGTTGCCAGATTACTAGTCTTTATTGCGCTTTTGTCTATTTTGCTTAATTTACAAAAACACGGTTTGCGCACTGTTTATTAACTTATTAGGAATTACCCAGTTTTTGTTTTTTGTTTTAATTAAAAGAAAATCACAATAAACTTAAACTATGTGGGGGGTTGTGGTATAGTGGTTAGAGCGCGTACACAGAAACTCAGATGACCGAGGTTCAAATCCCAGCGAAAGGGAAAAAATAAATAAAAATTAAATTTGCGGTTTTTCAAAAAATTATAATTTAAAAAATTAGAGGTTCCCCCCTTCAAGAAGTCCATCTTCTCGAAACCGCTCCCTGACATTTCCAGTCTATTCAACATAGAAACGACTGATCAGGACTACAGCACCACCTTCTGGGAAGATAACAGCTAAAAAACATAAAAAATGCTCACCACTCACATTCAACATCCAGATCTGGCGATTGCTGTTGATCATTCAAGGGTGAAGGTATAACACTGGCCTTTGAGTGATCAAATTAACAGCGATTTGTCCCTATCTATCTATCTATCTATATTTATATGTATATTCAACATTCCAATACAATGGACTGCATTTTGTAGGGGTTTAACCCTGAGTATTTGTCTTACATAAAAAATTCTTATTCTTTTTTTAACAAAACTGCATACATACAACCCCTATTTCATGGTTACAGCCTAGCTTCACGCAGCATTCATGTTTTCTGTGTTAATTTTTATGCATGAGTACCGGGACCTACAGTTTAAAGTCGACTCCAAACGACAGATTTGAGAAGCTTGTTCATGACAATCAGTTTTACTCTCAGCGTTTTTTGCCAGAAGACTGCTAACAGGTAGTAGCCGAAAGAAATATTTTTTTCATATTTCCTTGTTTTTCAAGATGTCAGAGCTGCGGTTTAAACCCAGAGCTCTTCTCTAGTAAGCCAACATACAAAATATTATATAAAAATATTTTCACTAAGAAAGCAACAAGAAAGCTGTATAGTACCCATAAAAACATTTTAGAAATTAGTTATTAATAATTGTTTAATAATTTGAAATATATTTTAGAATTAAATAACTGGCAATATCAGTAGTGATTAGAAAAGTTTTAACGAATGCAAGCGATAGAGTACAATTGTTACCAACTGTACTATAAACAGGTGAAGAGGCTTATGGAAAGAATAAAAATACAATTTCAATTCATATTTATCATCTTAAATTTACTAAAACAAAATTTTTCCAAGAAAAACATATTAATAATTTATCACAAAAAATTAAAGAAAAATAATATTTTTTCAACTTAAAGCATTTGTAATTAAAAGTTTTGTTTCTTTTTCTCCGAAGAATAAAAAAATACTCTTTAACATTTGCTACTTTGAAAAATTCTCCATTTATTGTTATTGCCAATATTTTATTCATATTCTTTATAAAAGTTTTCCAGTAAAACTAAACTTTTTAGTAATTTACTTGAGATTCTTATTTATATTTAAATCTGTTGAAAGGAAATAATATTATACGATTTTAATGAAAGCACATGTTTCCATCCTCCTGCAGTACAGCTAAACTCAAGGTTTCTCTACCAAATGTGAATTGCAAAAGTTTTCTATATGAATAAAAAGCATTATGGAGTGATTCTCAAACTGTTAAATTAACTTAATTTTATTAATTTGTTTAAGGCAATTAATAATACCCTTTTAATTGGTTTCTCCATAAACAATCATAATTTATCTTAATAAAACTTATTGAATGTTTATTTTGTATGCAATATGAGCAAAGAAAATATATATATATATATATTGTATATAAAAATTATCATTTTAGGTGTTTGGGTATGTGTAACAAATACAATTAGTTCGTATGTATAGTAACGCATGTATTCGTATCAATTGCACATATTAACTTAAATCAAATCTTGTAAATATAAATTTCAAAAAAATTACACCGAACATTAATCTAAAATAATAATTAACAACTAGAATAGGTTTTTGTTTTAGAAGCAACTTTAAATTCTAATTGAATCTATAGTGCATTTACCTCTGTACAAAATCTTATCAATTGGATTTAAAATCTTGCTCACCATCTAGTACGTTTGCATAACATTTTTAAACATTTAACGAGATTACCATGTCATGTAAACCGTCAATTTCTTGCACAACCCATTTGATTGATTATTTAATTATCAAGAGTTAAGTAAACCAGCTGCGGTTGATGATAATTGTACGACATTAATTTGGATTTACTGGTATAATATTGACACAAGAAGCTTTTTTTTTTGGCGTGGTATGCATATGATAATAATTTTAGAAAAGTTTATTATATTTAGAGTTTATTTAATTAAAAAAGAAAAAACAAAAACTAACAATGTTCAGTTTACTTTTGCATTATAGTTGTCAGAGCTTCTCGTTATGTTCTTGCCACACCAATAGATGCCCTTTGCGGCAAAGTGTGTACAGAACATCTTACTGCCCTAGGGGTGTCAAAATTTCTCATCCCAAACAATTTGTATGGAGCGTTTAGAAATAACGCGACGGTAACGCTTTGCAATTGAAAAAATTCAATTTTGACAAAGCGTTTAATAGTGAAGTCAGTTGTAAAAGGCAACTGAAACGTAAATAACAGGATTGTTATGTTTAGAAAACCATATTTAATTATAAAAAAAATATTTTTTAATTTTTCTTTTTACAAAATTTAGTTTACGTTACAAAGACCAAAAGAGTAATGCACTTTCTAATTAACAGTCGGGGTTGTTATATGTATAACCATATGTTTTTTGAATAATTCTGTTTTTATATTTTGACAAAACGTTGCCGCTTTTATTTAGGGTTAACGATTCAGCTTAAACGCCGAGCGTAAGGAAACGTTCCATTTTCTGCCTTTATTTAGGGATAGCAGTTAGAATTCGTTTTAGAGCCCCTTGCTCGTTTTAATTTTATTATGAAATTATTTTCCTTGTATTTCATTTTGTTTGTATTCTTGTAAAGGTTTTGTTGCTACAGGTTTTGCTATGTTGTTATTAGTTTGCCTCGCATTTCAGTTTTCATGAACTTGACTTAACTCAAATTATACACAAGGGTATTTAGGGCATTATACTTAACGTGGTATGTCTGACAAATAGCAAGTTTTATATATAAGTAGTTATTCAATTTCTTTTATATTTATAAGTGATCTCAGCTTTGCTGTTTTATGCCATAACTGGCCATTAAAACCCTTTTTCAGAGTTACGGCCTAGCTTCTCACAGCACCCTTATAGGGTGTGTCAATTTTTATGCATGAGTACTGGGATCTATAGTTTAACCTGGCCTTCGAACGACAGACTTGAGAAGCTTGTTCATGGCAATTAGTTATTCTCAAAGCTTTTGCCAGAGACTACTAATAGGTAGTCGTCGAGAGAAATATCTTTTTAATATTTCTTTCTTTCAAAATATCAGGTCAGGGTTTTGGACCCGGAGCTCTCGTCAAGTAAGCCAACATACAACAAACTAGACTAAAGCGACTACAAAATCAACCATCTTAACTTTATCACACTACCTTCCTTTATGATTATATTAGTTGTGAGTTTAAAACAGTGCCCATCATTTTATAGTACAATTACTGCTGCTCATCTCACATGTATTCTTACTGTCATGATTTTAGTCCACTCAAGGCAAATTCTTTATAAAGTGCCTTTAGGATTCTAAGAAAAACAACATGGTTTATTATTGGTAGAACTGTCAACAATTTCCGATGAATTTAATTATGATTCAATGTAGAAATATGAAGCACAAAGGATATTTATATATTCGTCTTAGTGATAGAGACAGCGGATACATATTATGTGAATGTGTGGTTCTGCACAACTTTAAATTAATGTGCTTAGAACAGAGTAGGAAAATAAACAAAACTGAACGTTTGATTTCATTTTGTTGTGTTCTTAACAATGAGTAAAACAAAAATAAAACAGAAACAGTGAGAAAAATTTTCCCATTTAAAGTTGTATATTGTTTTTGTTTTGAGTACTACAAATACAGTAACTCAAATGTGCGTAGATACAACAAAAAATTAATGAGAAGAATAAGAAAAGAAGAAGATAAAAAAAGCAAATTATACGAATGTAGCGGAATAACAAAGCAAGCACAAGAGCGAAAAGCTAATTGTTTCATTTGCCCTCTTTCTCATTTAGAAAGTATCTGTTTTGGTTTTGCTCATGTACAATACCATTAAAAAAATTTTGAAAAGTGTATGACTTTGTTGTAACGTTTGCCCACTCTGGATTAGAAAGGCACATGGTCTCTATAGATGCTATATATGCGACTTAATTTTCTGAACTGCTTGCGTTTATTAGGGAGATGGTAGGTCTATTAAACACACAGTAGACTCGAAGACTAAAGTACATTTCATAAATCGCATAAATCTGGCTAATCTTCTACATAAGTCGTATAAGTATAGGGCTGTATAACGCTTTGCATATTGTGTTATCCGACCCACTTTTAAACAATATTTGTCAATCTAAAAAATCAATACTCATACATCTTTGTGCCTCTGTTTAATAGTGGGTAAAATATGAATCCATAATTGCCAATATAACCCCAAAAACCAGTGATAAGCTGACCTATAAGAATGTCGATGTTTACTGCTTGAATTTGAAAATTCTGAAAAAAATACAAATGAAACATATTGAATAAGGTAACAATTACAAGAACAGCAATGATGGTAAGAAAAGGAGAATATGATAGAAACTGTTGTGTGACTTTACTTCGACTAACTCATACAAGTGTATTCGTTTAAATCAGCATTCACATCCAATTCACAGAAAAAGAATCAAAAATGTCTGTAAATTATATATTTTTACATCGATAAGTGCAGAAAAACAACTTCTTGTGGCATCCGCTTCTCGCTAGTACTTGCTTATATTCTCAATTATCTTATCATTGTTCTAAAATGTAGTATTATATCTTCCTTCAAAGCAAAGTTGATATAAGTGTATCGAATTCTTCCACACATTTCTTGTTTACTGTTCAACTAAAAAAGTGCAAATGTAAGGTCCTTCATGGCTATGGACCGATTGTGTATAAAAAACACAACTTTTTTACTGCAATATTTTTTTGACACCTGATAACTCAATTGAAGTTTGGTTAACTCTGCTTTTAACGCTTTATTTATTGTAATTATTGTTATAACAAAAAGTTTTTTTTTTATTTAAGATTTTTATATAAAAACATTAAACAAAAATTATGTTTAAAACTTAAAATTAAAAAAATGTCTTTTTTCGCAACTTAGTGCTTTTGGATATCTAAAAGTTGACAACACTAACCAGCATCACTAATTTACATTTAGTTTCCTCAAAAGACATGTTATTTGCAATAACAAATGATACACAAAGCAGCAGATATCACACTAAACTTGAACTGGATTTAAGTAACTTGTACTCATTACTTCTTGTCTTATATTACAATTTGTTTTGACTCCCCCTTTTTATTTTACAATGTTGGCTTCTACTGTTACTTTCTCATTAAGTTTTTTTGCCATGAAATTCAATTTCTTAAGGATTAAAAAAACAACACACAAACTGGTACAACCAGGAACAAGTAGTAACAGGTATTTGGTATTAAAATGGTAGTTTTTCTCTCTGTCTATCTCTCTCTCTCTCTCTGTTTTTCGGAAGATTGTTTTTTGTTTTTATTATTTTTTACTTTTGAAACTTTTATTTTAACTCGTCTACGATATAAGAAGGGAAAGTTATTTTCACATTTTAAATTTACACTCTGGCATATCTTACATGTTTATTATTGGCAGTTGACTGCAAAGAAAAGGAAAACTTTAGTTTTTTAAGCTGCTACAATAACAAATTTTAATTGAAATTGTCAGCAGTGCATTTGGAAAGGAGAGATTTAAGTTGGCAAGAGTATTAAGCAGCAGTGTAATGAGAAGTAGCTTTTAAATACCAAGTCTTTATTAGATTTGACAAAATTTTTTAAACTGTATTATTTTTTTTTCTGTCATAATCTACTATACTCGTATACGAAAGTCTTTAGCGGATATTAAATACAGCTGACGCAAATAATTTTAATTTAAAATATTATGGAAATTACGAATACTGCTAAATTGAAATGTTTCAAAGACAAGTTTATAAAGGGAGTACATATTAATTGAGTGATTTTCATTAAGACAATCAATTCCAAATGACTGAAATTTTATATGAAAATTAAACGCAAAGGCCCAGTCATTAAAAAGCTGTACTTTAAAGCTGTAATTCTGTTCTACCAGAATGGATGACAACTAAATAAAGGAAAATGCATTGATGGAGATAAAAAGGAGAATATGATAAAAAATGTAATGTGTTTAGTAAGTCTTCGACTAAGTCACTACGGGGTATGTGGAAAAAATATAATTCTATAAAAAGTGTGAATTAAATAATTGATGGTTTGCATGAGTTTGTTCAGATGGTTCTTTAGAACCCTGATGAGACTTCAGTAGCTGGACTCGAAAACATGGTGTACTCTGGTGTAGAATACTCTCGCGGACGTCATTTTCTATTTTGATTAAAAAATCATTACAAATAAACAATCTAAATTCTTATTAGAATTTAGTTTCTGATCTAATCAAGATGCTTTAGATACGAAACAAAATTTTTTGTTTTATTTATTTTGTCTGTTTCTAAAATTTAGTTTAGACCACAAACACCAATAGACTAATGCACTTTATTATTCAAATAGTCAGAGTTGTTATATAAACATTTGTATGTATTTTGTTTGAATACCCTTGTCGCTTTTATTTAAAGATAGCGTTTCAGCATAAACGCTGGGCGTACGAAAACATTTTGCTTGCCGATATTATTTAGAAATGGCAATAAGTCATTAAGAACATTTTCACCTCAATGATTCTGTTATTCACCAAAATGTTTGTCTTCCAAGTTCGGGGTTTTACACGTGATTGGTGAACAATAAATGTATTCACTTAATTTGTATTTATTTTAAAATACGCTGCGACATGATAACAGAATTTTTGGAATTGGATGCTATTGATGTGGCCAATGTGTTGTTATATCAAGACGGGGACACATACCACACATTCAGTGAAACAAATCAATTACTGCATGAGTCATTTCTTAGTCGTGTACTATTTAAATTCAGTGATCAGAATTAACCCCCAGGATCCTGCAATTTAACATCATTAGATTCCTTCTTATTCGATTATATGTGTCAGAAAACCCACAACCACAACTGTATTAAAACAGGAAAATAAATGCTGCATTAATAAAATTCAGCTATAAATATTAAAAAAAAGTTATCAATAATTTCGACAAAAGCTGTGAAATTATTTGCCCGATCTATATACTTTATGATTCAACGAAAAAACAAAAGACTAAAGATTTAAAACTCTTTTTTATATTTAATTCAAACTTTGCGTTAATTTTGGGGCACCCATTAGAATCTATTATACCTTGTGCAAAACTAAAATATCATATTTTTGAATTTACTAATATAATAAAACGTTGGAAAGACCAGGTTGATGAAGCCCTGTCATCGATTAGTGTAACCAACTGGAGAAGGCGCTTGATAAGCAGAAGCACCTGGAGTCTAGTGCTGAAGCAGGCTGAAACCCGTTAACGGGTTGTTATGGCTAGCTAAGTAAGTAAGTAAGTAATATTGAGATCTAGCAATTTACCCTGTACCACAAATAAGACCCACCCAAATTCTTCTACAGTAACAAATGCCTTTTGGTTTTACGACAAGTCATATCATATCATCAGCGCATGTTATATTACTCAAGTCCTGAATACATGACTTTATATTATTCACAAATAATAAGAACAAAATCGGCGAAAGATGATTTTTCTGAGGAATACCAAAGGTGACACAAATATTCCTAAAATATGACTTTGGAAACCTAACGCGCTGAGTTTTCACCTCCAAACTCCAACGTCGAAATCTAATAAGTTTAATTTTAATGATAAAAGCCTTACTTAAGTCAGTATAAATTGCATTTATAATGAAGAAGAATTGATACATATTTTGCACAGTGCAATAACCATTTCAGAAACCTGAAATAAAATGGCTTTAGTGACAATACCTCTAAAAGCTAGCAAAATTATACTCAGTTTCGCTATGCCTTTATATTAAAAAAAAAACACTAATCAAACGACCAAAAGAAGAGGAATTAAAAACGAACTTTTCAAAAAAACAAAATTACCAAAAGTAACATAAAAGCCAAGGGGGTTGCAAAAATCGACCAGCATGACCTTAAAACAGTCAATGGAATTCCATTAGGACCAACAAAATAAAAAAAAAAATTAATAAAATATTCTGATTTTTAAATAAAACTTTTTCTCTTTTATTCGAATATCACTTTTGAATAGAAACTGAAAATACCAATGAAAATATTCAAATTGCCTCTAGGTATTTAAGCAATTCAAAAGGTTTTTTAAAATATTTTTTAAGCGAAACCTTAAAATCAAAATTTGATGGAATAAAATTATGAAAAATGATTCTTATTGAGAAAAATCTCCACAACATAGATTTATCTTTATTTCTATGAATTTAAAATATTCGAAAAGAAGGAAAGCCCAAAAATGTAAAAGAAATAAAAGCCAACAATCTATGGCAACAGCTGGAAAAAAATACAGACACACTAAAAATTAAAAATAAAATTTTAGAATAAACGAAACACATAAAAGTGCCATCGTCTCATCCATAGATATAAATAGGAATCCATTGAAAGAAGAAATTTTATAGAATTTAATAGCAGAAATAAATATAAGAATTTAATAGAGTTGTCTTGAATTAAAAAAAAAAAAGAAATTCGTAGTATTTAAAGTTCCGTCTCTTATAAACATCTTATAAACGTAGAAACAGAAGAAGGAACACCTCTAAACGGAACAAATTTTAAATCAGTTTCAAATTATTTGTAAAAGTTCGTTTTGTCTCTAAAATCTTGGATTTTTAGCATCTCTGTATCAGCAGTTAAGCTAACTTTTTAAGAAAAAATACAAAAATTAAAAAGCACGTTAAATCTCGCATTTTTCTAGTAAAAAGAAACACTTAGTAGAGTAAAAAAAGCACGACATTGGCATCACTATTTATCAGCTGTTGTGTGTATAAAAATTTACTCTCCAAAACAACTAAGTATGTTTGTTATTAAAGATAAATAGTATATAAAAATTTAATTAGTGTGATAACTTTAGAATGCCTAAAAGCAAATGTACTATTAATAATTAGATTTCAGATCCGAGAACTCTCATCGTGTCGTTATACAACAATACAAAGTGTTTGCAATGATTACGTTAATCGTTACGTTTGTTCTCCTTATTACATATCGTCGTAAAAATTAAAGAACGCTGTAACTGACAAAACATTAAATGTTCACCAGAGACAAAAAATCTGTATGAAAGTAGAACAAAGACACTGGTATTTTTCAAAACGCAGACGGCGTACGTGAATTTCATCATAGAAATCTGGGACTGGGACCAATCGACGCGTATTTTTTTTTTTCTGATAAAAATGATGCAAAAAACGTATTTTCGATTTTTTGTCAGTTACAGCGTTCTTTAATTCTTGCGACGATATGCTCTACTAATATTAAATTCAAACGGTAATTTTGGGAATCGATTTGTTGTTAAATTCTTTTTTCATTTTGAAAAAAATCACTAGAGAGGCTTTTTAAACGTCCTTTTACTATACGAATGAGTTGCACGATCTGACTAAAATTAAATATGTGTTCATTTGACGGATGAAATTTTGCATTTTATAAAGCTTTTTGCTATTTGTACTACCATCACTATCTTACAGTGTTTAAGTCATATAATTAAAGCAATAATTTCCTTTAGGAAAAAAAAAACAAAGTGTTATTCCAATAAAATAATGCACCAGTTCACATATCCATTATTGTGATGGCCAAAATCAATAAATAACATTTCGAATTTCTTCATCAAGCAACTTTGGCTAAACAAAAGAATTTCTACTTCCAAAGTTAAAAATGCTACTCAGTGGTAGAAGATTAGCCAATAATGTGGTATATTTTGCGGTTTATGGCAATTTTTAAAAATGTTAAGAGAGTTAATAGAGTATGGCAGCTATTTAATATCGCTGGTAAAAGAGAAGTATCGAGTTTTATGGAGATTATAACAAAAATAATTTCATTTTCTTTTTTTCTTTGTTTTTGTTAGATTATCTGACAATATCTTGTATGGTGAGTTTTCTTGTTTTAAAAAAATTAAGTTGAGATTTCTTTGCCAGCCAATATTAAAAGCAAATAGTACTTAAAAATAATGATAAAAATCTTAATGTTTTTAAAACTAATGCAGTTGCTACAATACAACATGTTTGTGCGTGATTAATCGTATTCGGACAATAAGTTTTAAGTTAACAAAAACTTACAAGTAAATAAGAAACAAAACTTATAAGATTTAGAGATTAGTGCTGATGAAAGAAAAAACCAAAATTTCTTGGTTTTTGGCGGAAATTGTTTAAATAGAAAGTTGTGTGAAGTTTTTTATTTTTTTTTATTTTTATTTTATTTTATTTTTTTATGGAATATATAGGGTCCACAAACAAGGACTTTCGAACGTTGACTGTTGATAACAGCCATTTTTGCTACAATATGTGTAAATAATAAAATTGTCTTATTATATTGAGGGTTTTGTTCGGACAACGTAAAAAAATAATTCATTAAATAATCATCTTCAAGAATTTGGCCAATTTCTGGATGTACAAATAAAATTATGGAATTTGGTAAAATACCAATGCACATGAGATTTTCAACTATGTATACTTTTTTTTTATTTGATACCAATACTCAGGGGTAAACCCCTACTAAATGCAGTGCATTATTGTATTGGAATTTTTGGAAAGGACAGTACATTTATGACAGAACATAATTTTATTTATATATATTACTATTAAGCACTACTCCACAACTGCCCTGGAGTAGCCCGTAGAGGGATAAAATGTAAGACCGACCGTCACTAATAATTTACCCCCATGTATGTTCGGAAAAAAGTTGTATTACCTCCTCTCTCACACTAACTTAAAGTTGGGAAGTAGCACATAACAGTTAAACCTACTTAGCGAAGACACTCATCACACGATTAACATGCAACGATGATGAGGCACAATTGCTGTTGATCATTCAAGGGTGAAGGTAAACACTGGCCTTTAAATGATCAATTCACAGCAATTTGTCTCATTCCTAAAGCGCTTAATAATAATATAAGAAAAAACAAAAATATATGTTCTGTCATAAATGTACTGTCCTTTTCAAAAAATTCCAATACAATGCACTGCATTTAGTAGGGGTTTACCCCTGAGTATTGATCTCAAAATAAAAAAAACACCCTCTCCAGAATTTTTTCAATTGTTTGTTTAGGTAAATATGTATGCAGCAGATAAAAATCATGAAAATATTTGAAAACTTTTTAGTAATAATAATAATGATTTTGCATGGTACAGAACTTCATAATTTTTGGTGGTACTCTTTAGCATTAGGCCTGATCCAAATAAAGAGACTACTAATTACATCTTTTTATTTTATCTGTACGATATAAAATGTGATATGAATTGTGGGAGTCTGAATCATTGAATCATTAAAATTTCATACAATACAAGCAGTCTTGGACACTTGTGACGTAGAAAACTACTTTGAAAACGGGAATACTTTATCTTTTTTTTATTACTTTATGTGCATTAAGCTTAACCAATAGTCAAATATTGTACTTTTAACAGTACAGGAATGTTATCTAGAGTTAAATATAAGAAAATATATATTTTTTTTATTAAATTCTTAAGATAAAGAAGAAATTCATTTCTATTTTTACATTTTCCTATACTTGTACATACATTCTATATACAATGTGATAAAAGACAATTATTAAACACTTTTTTTAACGTAAATAATTTAGGCAATTTCTTTCTTTCTTTTACCCATTTTGTAAAGTTAAGGAAAAATAAATTTATTTTTGTAACACAATTGTTTAAATTAAAATCCTAAATCACTGATTACGTCTGGAAAATGATTCCGCACCATTTCATTGTGTTTTCATTAAATATATATTTTTTATATTTATTATTGCAGTTGTCTCTTGGAGCGTAATGTTTAATTAAACTGATAAAGAAAGAAATACTCGTACGTAACAGGGAGAAATAATATATTAAATAAATATTTATGTTCTAAAAAAAGTGATACATTGCGAGACAGGTATATAACCTGCCAGACAACTTAAACGTACATACATACATACATACATACATACATACATACATACATACATACATATATACATACATACATATCTACATATAAAAAAAGAAAAAGACTTAAATGCGACCTTTTATAAGGTTTTACACTTAAAAAAATGTGTTTAATGATGAGGAAAGAAACATTTTGTGTTTACAAATTTTTCTTGAAGTTAAAAATATTACAAAAATTTATTAAAAAAAAACTAAAGTTTGATTGACGTATAATTAATAAATGTAATAAATTGTTAATAATTCTCTTATCTTTGTTTGGTTTTCAATCTTTAAACCGCTTTTCTGAAAATTTTTAAAGTATTCTCTTGAATGTCGGCTAGGAACTTTGGTTTATATAAATTTCAAAAATTTCAACTGGACGTAGCCATGCCTATAGAAAGTAAATATTTATTTGGATATAGTCCAAATTAGACAATAATACAAATCATCCTTAAAAATGTTTGAAATAAATGTTTAAATGTCAAAAATAATTAATTTCTGTGAAAAGAAATCTATTTACCGAAGTTATGTTTTTTAATCTGTTTGTATGGTTTATAACCGCTTCAAGATATTGCAATTGGCCGTAAGCGTAAGATACAACGTTTTCCGCTTTTGCTTGTGAATGGTTGTAAGAAATATGTTGACCTCCATATGTATATGCTTAGAACCTTTAGTTTGTAGTTCTAATCGGATAATTGGAATAAATATTCAGCAAATTATATAAGTGTACACTACAAACATATTTCTCAAAGGGATTTAACTTTATTATATATCGTCACCTTAAATGCAAAATAACGTATCTTAAAAAAAATTTAAGTTGACTTTTTTATTGATTATCATTCACTGCAACATAATACATATGTATGCGTATTTTTTTTCTAATGAAAAAAAAACATATATTAATTATAAGGAATTAAAATTTTATTCCAAGTGGCGTAGTGTTGTGGTTAGAGCGCTGGCTTACAACACCAAACAGTCCAGGTTCGAGTCCCAGCACTGAAGAATATGAAAAAAAAACTTAAATTTGTGTGGCATTTTCAAAGTTTTAAATTAATTAAAATATATAAGATGTTCTCTCCCCACCTCCAATAAGTCCATCCCAAAAAAAGCCGCCCCCTGACATTCCACTCTAACCACCTTTGAGTCATCAAATGAATGATTAGGAGAAAGCGCCACATACATACTTGGTAAATAGGGAGAACTAAAAAACAAGCACCAAAATCTATAACCAACATCTTAGCCAAGATCCTCACCACTTCACAACAAACAAATTAATATCAGCAGATGGAGCAATTTCTGTTGATCATTTTAAAGGGTAAAGGTATAACACTGGCCTTTGTGTGATCAACTGACAGCAACTTGTCGCCTTAACATAAGCGCTTAATAGAAGAAAAATAAGAATCTATCAATTTATCTTCCATTCCATTTTTTTTATTATTCAATTCAGACCCAGCACTAATGCAAGACACTGCGACCTATAAGATCTATTGTGTCCCCTTGAGTCTATCGTTTGTTTAGCAAAACAACTGCCTTCCTTATGAACACCAGCAGATCCGAAACTTTAATGGTGAATATGTTCCATTCCAATATAATGCTGCACAGCATGAGTAGGGGTTTTGCCCCCTAAGTATTGGTCTTATCTACAAACAAAAAAGAATATTGCAAGTAGTTTCCCCTTTAAAACGTGTTTTGCTTCTCTTGTAGACTTTTTAGAAATGGTAATACATTGTTACGCCTTTTAGGTGACGATATGTAATAATATTTTGACCAAGTGAGAGGGAACTGAAAAAGGCAACATTTAACGAATAAAACAAATAATTCCTAACCAAGTTACACGTCTATAGTAGCAAAAAATCCATAATAAATATTTACATTTAAAAGACCTTAAGCTCGGAAAAAAATTATTATGATCTTTAAAATTATTTATTTTAAAGCCTATGAAAAATATGAATAATATTTTAAAATTTCTTAGTTTTTTTTAATAAAAATATATATGTTGTAGTACTCACTTTTATTCGATTAATTTAAAACGCTAATTTTTAACTAAACGTGACTTTCGAAAACATTATGTAGTCATGATTTTTATTCGAAAAAAAAGCTATTAAAAATATTTATATTTAATGAATAAATTTCTATGTATGGAGTTGTTCGTTTACATTTCTACAAATAAAAGTCACATTATAATTTTATTTACATTGAAAAGAAAAAGAAAAATATTGTCTCAGATAAAAAAGGTTTGTATATGTATTCTGTGTAAACAAATGTTTACCAATATGTATGTTTGACTTTGATAACATACGTACATACATATGTTATGTACCATAGGGTGTCCCATATTTTGCCAAGTTAACGTTCTACTGATAACACAAGCTTACTTGTTGTTTAGGCTAGCAGAGATATTATTTTAACCAACGATTTAGGGCTGCTTTTTGAATTCGTGATTAAACCCACACTTCCGTCTTTCTATGCCCATATGAGCAATAATAGCTTAAGTCAAAAAATTAAATTTTGAAATATTCGCAAATTTATTTGTCGTAAAAAATGTGTAACTTAACATTACTGATAATACACCTATTACACAAAAAATTTACTTTTTAGTACTATACATTAGAGTTTTAGTCTGACTTCTGTGAAGCTTGTAAAAATAGAAAATTAATTTGGCATTATGTGGACTTAAGCTGTTATCGCATATAACCACATTATTTAGTCAACTAATCTTAGAAATCCCAGAAAACACTGAAATTTTTTGGTTCTGGGTAATAGTTTTTATAACAATTCGGTTTTTATATTCACATGTATATGCAAAAAAAGAGAATGTTTGGATTTAAATATTTATAAATATTAGTTCAGTGCTTACTTTTTCAATTATAATTGTTTAATTAATATTTTCACGCCTTTCATAAAAGCTAAAATCCATTTTGTTTTTGATTTCATACACATACATAAATTTTCAACAGCTGTTTATATTACATACTTATGTGTATGTATGCTTATAATTTTATTTTGAGTTTAAACCACCAGCATCGGCCGATTAAACTAGCATTTAACAATAATCTTACAGTTATAAACTCAAAAAATCAAAAAAAAAATTAAAAAAAGTAACCAGAAATATCTTTCGCCATATAGGCAAATATGTACATTCAATATTAAATATGGAATATATTGCTTATTGCTTATTAGTTTTATTACCATCTTTGGAAGAAAGTCTACTGACGAATCTCTTGAGCAGAAACAAAATAATGCTTATCCCCATAAACAATATATTTCACATTTACTAAAAAAATTAAACTTAATTTTAGCCTGAATCTTGAAATCAGTAGGTCTTAATGAATGAAATTTCATTTCACTATCTGGAAAAAAAAATAATTTTTCTTATAGGGTACACCCTAATGTACAGTTAATTTTTAAATTACATTATAAATATTCACATAAATTTATTTTAGAATTTGTATTTAAACAAATATTTAACTTGAAAATTTTATTTTTTTAACCACAAAGACTTTGGTTTCTTTTCTTTTTTCTTTTTCTTTTTTTTTCATTAAATTAAGATTTTATTACAATACTGTGAAGTTCTTTTTGGATTGTGATTTTAAATATAAAGTGGTGATTGACCCCCTGCCATAATTCTACTAAATAAATAGATAAATAATAGCCTGATAACGTACGAGTCAATAAAATTCTTCCAAAATTTAATGAATTAAAACCACATAAGCCTCAGTGTTAATATTATGCGTTTTATTTTACGAGTATGCCCATAAATTTCAGTAAAAATTAGAGTTTGCCTGTAACTAGTTTTATAAGGAAGTAAAGCTACAGACACCCATGCTCATATCATGTGAAAGTGATCTGAATCGAGATCGTGCGAATAACTTTTTCTTTTGGGGCTTTCCTAAGTCGCAGGTGTATGCGAATAAACTGCAAGCAAACAAGGATCCTCAAAACCAACATAACCTATGACATGGACCAATTTCAGCCTGATTTATGTCCCAGAATCATGGAAAATATAACATTTTAGATGCGTTCTACCCAGAGAACATTAAATCTGCACGAGTTAAAAAAATTTGTTGATCGGTTAAAGCTAAAATTTCTGAATTTAGTCTGAATGACTTCAGGGTCAAAGTAAATCATCACTCAAAAAGAGAGTAGAATTAGATAAATGTGAGTGGTTTCCCTCATACAAACTAATATTGATTTCTGTATATGGGTTAAACCACCTCAACTCAACTTAAAATACTCGTATGTAGTGACTGTTTCCGAATTGGCTGATTTTTGGTACGAATAAAGTATATCATAACACTAAGACAAATATAAACACTTCTGGATCCGGGTATAGGGGGTAGATATGTTCGAAAAAAAAGTTGGAGGTAAAATATTAGTGAAGGTCGGTCTTACATTTTATCCCTCTAGGGGCTACTTCAGGGCAGTTGTGGAGCTTTTTGTGGACTTTTACTCCTTCAACCCAACCTTTGACCCCGATGAAGAGCCTTATTTTTGACTCATGTAGTTTTTGTAGAAACTTACAAAATAAGCGGTTCTAGCTAATCGAAATCGAAAAATCGTATACCATCCCACCACTATTAGACTAGTTTTAATCTCATTCTTTTTCGATTTGATTTTTATTTCTTGATCCAAAAAGACCTCCACTCTGAAATTTTTCACAACTGTAGAGAACGAAACTATCTTTGGCATAATTTTTTTTCAAATTTTTAAAAAGGTCGCTTTCGGAGATATAGGCTTCCGACTTATAGATAAAGAAAATTGAAAAGAAAAAATCATGTCGCATATTAAATCAAAGGTAATTTAATACTCTTTCAAATGCGACTTTTACGAGATGCGTATCTATAATACTTTTTAAGAAAATTACAATTAAGTAAGTGTAACTTTGTGCATTTTTGTACTTTTTCCGATTTTCAAGACCTCATATTTCCGGATCCAGACGTCTCAGTGCTCCCAAACTTTGTATTTAATTTAGTTCTATTCATAAAATTCGGAAGGGGTAGGTTACACCCATTAGTTGATTTGACTTGGAATATCCCATATCCTGTAGGGCAATTAAGTAATTTTAAACATTACGATATTGGCAAAAGTCGTCGACAATTTTTATTGTGTGCAGTAATGATTATATGGTTCACTAAGTACACTTTAGCGACAGTCGACAACTATAGTTTTCTTTTTGTTTAAGTCACAATAATAATGCCCTATACCGTATAAAATCAGTCAGTTTTTGGCTAATTCTTTACTATTGGTAATTACAGTGGATAGAAAGTATACATATATACCTTGCTTTCAGTACAAAAGCAAGTAAAAATTGTTCTCAAACAAACTAGACACATTAACGTTGTCGTCCAATTGACTAAACAACACGAAAATGTTTGTCGTTAGTTTACGACAATGTGTAAATTTTATGAATAGCAATATTTACAATTCTGTTGTTTAATGTTAAAAACAATGAGATTATCGTGAAAAAATGTAACCGAATGCGCAATTGGGAACGGTATTATATCTTATTTTATTTTGTCTCTCAAAGTAGGCACAAGAGCTCCCATAAATACAAATGGTATGTGTGTTATTTGTCTTGAAAAGATTTATAGCTAAAATATGTAGTTTTCATTACTGTTATACTTTACAAATTGATGATTTAAAGACTTATAATAGGGACAGATAGGTTACCGGGGTACATTAAAAGCAAATCAAATTAAATTGGCTAATCAATTGATGAGCAAAAATAGAATCTATTTTTATATGTTTAATTTTTGAAATAAATCTGTTAAATTCCTCTCAAATCTCTTAAATAGATCAAAATATCAAAAAGTTAAGAGTTCAAGTGTCATAGCAGGCAATTAGCAGAGTAAATGAATACCCTTATTAATTAACTGTTCATTCATATTTTAATTTGTTTATAGGAGTATTTAATACTCAATCATAATGAGAGTTCATGTAGTTTACCTGTTATGATTATGGTGACAAAATTCGTATTCCTTTAAATTATGAATCAAATAAAAAAATTATATTTTTAGGATTTTTATTCTCTTTAAATCTTTCGATTTTTTTTCGTTTTTATTTTTCGTTTTGTTTTTTTTTTCGAACGCAATATATCTCTTTATATTCGAGATTTTTCTCTTATTGCTTTTTCGTAAGATTCTTTCATTAAATGTAAGTATAAAGAATTCTTTTAGCACCAAGAAGTGTCAATACCAACAATAATTGATTATTTTTTCTCTTCTTTTGTTTTCTTTCTTTTTGATTCTTTAAATGATGCGGTGAAAATAAATTAGTTTGTTTTCGTTGTTGTGTTTCGTTTTTGTATTGATTGTGATTTACTTAATATACCATCGATCTAAATTATTTATGGTTTTTTCCTATAGGAGAAGACTACCTTTCTTATTATTTATGTATTAAAAGATTATTTTCTCTTTTTATTTGTAACTTTTTTTACACAAAATTCTATGAATTTTATTTAATAAATTTTATTATTACTCGTTATTTAATTTGTTTAATTTATTTATTTATTTTTTCCTTTTTTTCCTATAAAATCTAAATCCCGGCTTAAACCAAAACACGTTTGCCGCGCCAACGTTGTAAACACTTTAAATACCGATCGTTAACTGGCCTTAAACACCTTCTCTTACACTTTTGGTTACTTGTGTATGAATAAACATTTGTAGACTTTTTAGTGTACAATGTTTTCTTTAATGGAGAGTTTCTCAGTCATGTCTTAACGTAAACGCACAGGTAAAAACGTAATAATACTGTAAATAGTACTCTTTAACTGAGAGCAACAAATATTTATGAGTAATCATGTCTTTAAGATATGTATGTGATTGCAATGAACACAAGCACACAACTTAAATAAAATTCTCATTAACCAGAGATACTCAAATCAGAATTAGTTACTTAAAAAAACATCTTTAATATTTTAAATGCATAGAAGAGATAACAAACTAAGTTAAGAATTAAAAAAACAAAAGTTTTATGTAAAAAAAGTATTTGATTGCGTTGCCATTTCAAAAGATATCTGGCCAGTTTCTTACATTGCTTTTTTCACATGGAATAACGCTCAAAACATAAATACTACAGCGCTTCAAATGCGAAAGATAGCTACAGTTCAATTCGCTAGTATTCAGCTCACTAATCGCCGTGGTCTAGTGGTTAGTGTGTTGGCTTACTAAGACGATAGCGTCGGGTTCAAATCTCAGCTCTGGCATCTTGAAAAAAAATATGAAAAACTTATTTCTTTCGGCGACTACCTATCAGCAGTCTTCTGGCAAAATCTCTGGGAGTAATTGATTACCATGAAAAAGCTCCTCAAATCTGTCATTCGAACTCGACTTTAAACTGTAGGTCCTGGTACTCATGGATAAAAATTAACACATACATCATGAGTACTGCCAGAAGCTAGACCGTAACCCTAACACAGGGTTGTAATGGCCAATTATGTATGTATGTATGTATGTATGTAGTAATGCTCAAAACATAAATATTACATCGCTTCTAATGCGAAAGATAGTTACAGTTGAGTTCACTTCCTTGCTAGGGCAAGGCATGTGAACTCGATCAGCAACAGTGAGTCTGGTATGCCAGCCTATATATTATTTAATAATATATTTTATGGTAATTTTTTGTTACAGAACCGTATTGATTTTATGCAGGATTACTTAAGAGCACAAGAAATCAAAAAAATAACTGCATTATATCACTGATTATTTTTGATTACTTTTGGTAATTGTTAAATTTTTAGACTTAAATTCTTTAATATAAATATCATTCATCATTTAGCGATCATGCAAAACTGAAAATAATCGTAAATTAATAATTCCTTTTACATTTTGGGCAATATAATCTAATTAGTAGTTATCACGACTACGGCTACTAATCATTATTTAACAGTTTTAATCACCCTTATTGTGTTTGGCGTAGTCGTTGTCGTATTTCGACATTTTTGTACAAGATTAAAGAAAATTAAAAAAATCTGTTAAAGACAAAAATGTCGAAATGCGACAAAAATACGCCAAACACAATAAGGGTGAATATTTAAAACGTAATAATATGGCCATTAGTAAACCAATAATCATCAAAATTAAATGTAATTATTTTAAAAACAGTAGCTAATTATTTGAGTTTAAGTTTTATTTAAGTTTAATATTTTAAAAATATAATACAGCATAAATCGAAAATTTCAGTTTTGGATGGCATATAGACAAAATTTATTTTTTATCTTTTTGGACAATAATGAAATCTTTAATTATATTTAGCAAAGAGTTAAAGTTTCATTTAGTTTTAATTCAATAATAATTATTTATTTAAATTCTTCATTAATATTGTCATGTGCAGGGTGACTAAGACATTATAGCGGATGTAGTGTAACAAACCAGTGTGTTTGGTAGAAATAATTGCCTCGTATAAAAAGACGTCTTACTTGCTAATAAACAGTAACAAAAATTAAACAAAATTTAAATCTCAGCTTTTACTTACAACAACAATTTGGGAGTCTCTGATTTTAAATATTCTTTTCATACTCTTGTTATAGCAACACAAATTTTTTGTTTATTTGTTTGTTTTTTCCTTCGTGTGAAAAAGTTGTTCTTATTGTTATTGTTTATCATTAAAATCAAACCGCAACTCAGATGCAAACACGCCAATAGAACAATAGAAGACAATAAATTTGCCCGTTGTCGACCTGACTCACTGAATGCCAACATGCACCGCAAGTCTTTCCTGTCTTGCCAATATGTGACGCCCGCTAAAATTAATATTTAATTCTTGAACTCATTTTTAATATACAATTTACATTGAACTTAAAACAAAAATAACAAAAAGACAATAGAAATGACAGTAAAGCAGCGTAACGAATTGTGAAAAGAGAAAAGGGAGTCATAAATACACAATAATTTTATTGATAATTCTCAGAATTAAATTTTGATCGTAAAATAACTTCATAAAAAAATTCTCTCTCCATTGCTCATTTTCCTTTTTATATTATTATTTCATTATTTTTTTTAATGGTTCATAACCATTTGAACAGGTTATTCTCCATACTTTTATTTGTTTTTGTTTTTTAAGTCATCCTTTGAGAATTTCATTTAAGTGTTTGCTTGTGTATGAATTACTTTTGCTTGAGAAGGTTTTACAATAAAATCCAATTGCTTCATAAAAATCAATATTTTAATTAACATTAAGGAAGGAATTATGTTTTTGTTGATTTAACTTCAGATATTTTTTTAAAAGGTAGAGAAGACGATGTAAATATCCTTTGAAATACAATCAGGATTCATGTATTCACTGAAATCCGCGTGCAATTTGCAAAATGAAACACACTTTCTTTGAAAAATTATATATTTAATTTGCATTATTACTAGGATACACTCGTATTTTAAAAGTGCAAAAAGCATTTAAACAAAATAACGAACAAGTGAAGACATTTCAACATATGTATTGCGAGAAGATAAGAGAAGTAAAAAACGCATGTCAGCAATACATATAAGAAGAATGTAGTTGAAAGAACGAAAATTAAAATGTTCACTTCAATTGTAACTGAGTAATAATTTTTAAATTGATATTTTGGTGAATGTAAGTCATTTGCGAAAAGTCTAAAAGTATTACAAAGGAAACACAAGGAAATTTCAAGTATCTTTACCTGATAATATGAAACATAATTCGGTCTTAATTTTTACACTGTGGTTTAGCATATTAAAAATTGATAAAAATTCTATAAATCCCAATTTTGCTTCCAAAGGAATTGTTGACCATTTTATTAATTAACTTCCGTTTGGGCATTAAAGGCCTTAATTGGATCAGTAACTATTTCTATTAGGAATTTATATTGTTTTTTCCAATGATTCATTCGTATGAAATTATATACCAGCCGAACTTGGCTCGTTTTCGATTCTAGCTAAGGTAATCTCAGTTTTAGTTCTTTTCATTCTGTGCACGTTCATGACAATCAACAACTATTTAATTTACATTTTTCTCTAAGTATATAAATCATATATTCGATTATTATATTTTTTCTATATAATTTACATCACATCTAATCTTATTTTTGCCTTTTTGTAATTGTCATCATATTTTGATGAGTCAGTATAACAAGTTTTCTTTTTCACTATTGCCATCTTATCCCATTCATCTTCAATTCAACACATACGATCATAGCCAAGATGGTTAGAGGGCATCGTGTTCGTTTCTCGCTGTTATTTGCTCATAACTTTGTATTACGTTATTAATTCCGCTGAAAATTTTTTTAATTGCTTTATTCATAACAAATATCGTAAATTTAAATTTTTTTCTTGTCTGTCACCTTGCAATTGTTTATTTTTTTAACTAAAATATTAAAAGAAGTTATTCAAAGAATTATTTCAGATACTAAGGGCAAATTGGATTGCCGAACGCGTGTAGTGTTTTTCAGGCTGTAGTATATGCAATTATGCAAGCTTTAAAATAACTGAGGGAGCGATGCTTTGAGGGTGAATTTAGGGTTTTCTCTGATAGTCAGACTGTAATGAGAGCTTCTTTGGGATGCTTGTAGCATTTCCTTGCTCTGGGTTCCGGGTCATAGAGATATCATGGGAAAAGAAAAGGCAGATGGGCTTGCTAGGAGGAGAGTCTACGGGAAGAGAGTCTATTATTTGTCACTCAGATGTCCGCTGCCCTATGACTATCATAAGGAAAAAGATATTTAAGTTTTATTATGAGAAAGAACAGAACAGATGGAGTACAATTAATTCCTTTGCTGTTTCTAGGACACTTTGGCCTCGGTATAACCGAGTCATTGTCCAATCTTACAGCGGTGTATACGGGTCACTGGTTTATCGGCAAACACGCAGAGAGGTTTTGCCTGCCCTTTAACCCTCACTGCAAAAGTTGCAGGATTACTTCGGAGAGTGCGACAATAGTTCATTTTCTCTGTGATTGCCCAGGTTTGGCAGTCAGACGTCTGCAGTTTTTTGAGGTACCTTTTTTGGATAGTTTGACACAGTGTGCGAGCCTGAAACACCTCGTGTTACTCAACTTTATAAACAGCTCTGGTTGAGTGTAGTTCTCTTCCTATTTTGAGTGAGTTCAGCTTGATCGTGTAATGGTATCAAAACGACATTTTGTGATAATTGTAGTTTTTTTTTTTTTTTTTTTTTTTTTTTTTTTTTTTTTTATTTAAGACCAATACTCAGGGGTAAACCCCTACTCATGCAGTGTGCATTGTATTGGAATGTGAAGATGGTTGATAGGTTTTGTTTTTTTTTTTTCTTAGATTTTTGTATATTTTTGCGCCTTTTATTGTTGATGAAACAAGTTGGTGTAAATTTGTCCACTCAAGAGCCAGTGTTATACCTTCACCAGCGACTGCCTCATCTGTCGGTGGATGTTTAATGTGAATGGTGAGCGTCTTCAGTAGATTAGCTGTTATCTTCCCAGAAGGTGGCGCTGTACTCCTGATCATTGTTTTCTGGTGGAATAGATTAGAAATGTCAGGGGGCGGTTTCTTGCAGATGGTCTTGCTGTAGGGGTCATGTTTTGATTGACTAGCCATCTGACCTTTCTACCCAAGGGCAAATTACGGCATTCGATATAAAACGAAATTACCATTATTTTTAAATTAAATAATATTTGTTCGATATCGAATGTTGTAATTTTTCACCAGGGGCAAATTATGGCTTTCGATATCGTTATCGATATCGATTCATACAATTTTAAAGGAATTTACAAAGAAATTTTGTTCGATATCGAATACCGGGTATTTTATAAAAAATTGGTTACATTTTATTCGTGAAATAAGAAATGTTTTGAAATAGTGAAAATAATTCTTGTTTAATCTTTCGGCATTAAAAAAAACGATGGGTAAATGTTTGAAGGAGAAAAAATTAGGGTTAACAAAAGCCCTCAAAGGAATTTTAAACACAAATATTTTAACAATTATAAGTATAGCAATTATCCTGAATTCAAATTTAATCAGCTGAATTAAGTTATCATTCCTATATTTACTCAATTGATTCTAAATGTAGACGCATTCTTTACTAATTATTATAAACTCTTTAACTAATCTCTACATATTATACTAGGCAGAAAAATAAAATATCATCTCCATGATTTTATCTCAACAATAAACATTATAATTAAATATTCAGCACTTCTCTATTGTTTGCTTAGCAAAAAAGGTTATACAGGCAAACCACACTTTATAAATAATTTATTTAAGCCAATAATGGTCAGATTATTTACATAAATACTTGTCATGTGGATGTCGTAATTGAAATGTGCAGACAAAAAGGCTGGACAGATATTCACACAAGCCTTGGAATAATCATTTAACTGCCAGCATTCTAAACAGTCCGACAGTCACCCGCAGTATTATAACAGTAATTTGTAATAAAAAAAAAGTTTTGTTGAAAAAAGTTCTTCCGCCAGTACGGCAATTTTTTAATAATGTTACGTCCCATTCTTATAATCGTAATCGTTATCACCATCACAATCATAATGATTTTATTAATGATTTAATAAAACTTTAATGGTTCTTAAAAAAACTTTTAGAATGAATATGACAATAAAAAACTGTGTGGAAGGAGTTCTTTTCATTTTAGTTGCTGTTTATTATCAAAATAATTGAAATATAAACCCATTTCTAGCGAGTTGCTTCTGGGTTGTATGTGTAGAATACTTTAGGATACAATTTAAGTTTTATGTTAAGTTATAATAAATGATTTTAGAATTTTTGGGAGGATATAGGAAATTAGCAATTTTTTGTGATTTTTTTTTTTTTTTTTTCTAAAAATTTTAAAAGCAGCTGAAAGTAAATGCAATTATTTTGAAGCGTATTTTAGTGCAAGACAAAAAGGGCCTTCTGAATTGTGCTGTCAAGTTCTGCTACTTTTCATTACTCGATAGTATTGAGTACTTTCATTTGGGTAAACAATACCACTTAATACTTTTAACGGATTTTATATTTAAGAGAAAACAATTTTATTTTTAGACAGAAATTTGTTTGGCCATTAAAATTTAAATTTTCCAAACAACTTCAAAAAAGAAATACAACTCTTAAAGTATATTTAGTACCCAAAAATTAGTATAAATAGTCGATACTCGGTACCCATTACTCAATACTTTGATAGCACTAGTTCAGAACTAGAAAAACCGTATTTCAGCCACATACAACTACAAAGTTATTATTAATTTGTTTGTAAAATATTATCATTAAATTTTTTTATTGTAACTTACAAACCGTGGACTTAGACAAAGACGTTTTCGTGACACAAAAACTCTTGTGCTTCACGCCGAAAAAATTTCATAAGAAAGACATTATGCAAATAGCCAAAAACACATTTATAAGATACATGCTTCGCTACATGCTACACCTACCGCTACCATTTGTACACATTTTTCGTCTGATGGTTTTAACGACTACGAAATCAATTACATCAAACCCAATTACACTTTTCAAGATATAAGGAAATTAATATTTAACTTGCGTGGACGGTACCACACCAGCTTTCTGATTGATGATTTTCCTTGACTATGAAGTTGATCAGACCAAATTTAGAAAATTTTGCTTTAAAAGCAAAAGATATAAGTTAAGTATAATATGAAAAAATTTTACATTGAATTTGTATGAGAATATATAGGAAAATCTAAATGCAATATCTCCGGAATCAATGAGCCGATTTCGCAAACTTCACATAAACAATCTACAAACTATTGCCAACGTACCCTGGCATTTTGGCTGAAATCGATCGATCCGTTTCCGCGGTTAGTGGTAACATCAAAATGTACATTAATTTTTATATATTAGATTACATATATGCAATAGCCTATATGTGCATTTTTTTTTTTACTTTTCAAGCTGTAAGTTCGTTTTTCCTTTTGTTTTATATTTTGTGAACTTCTTTTGAGAGTTATCATTTTGTAAGAAAGAAACAACTTTAATTGCATAGAACTTATTAATGTGCCTCGTGTGCTGGACATTTTAATTTTCATATGCCTGTCAATCAGTTTATGAATTGTGAAAGAGATTCTTGGAATAATTTCTTGAAGAAATAGGGTTCAATGATGCTGCCGCCCCACAAGTTGAGCCAAGTAGGGCTACATTAACAATTCTTTCTGTTTACAATTTTAATTAAAAAAACAAAAATTCAATTGTAAGCAATGTTTCCCCCGGGGATACAGAAAAGGCTGCTGGTGATTGTCTCCATCAGTGGCCTGTTTTCTCCGGGGAATATCGGGTTCGACCTAGCCCTGAGTGGTCTGGCTCTCGATATAGGCAGAGAATTCGGTAATGGAGGTGCGTGGCCACGCGTACTTGGGGTGCTTGTCCCTTTAAGTGCGCGTGGCTGGCATTTCTGACGTTCTCAAGGACTGACCAGAGATGCCTTAATGTGGTACTACGGGCATCAGGAGCCCCCGGTTAACCTGGGACTCCTTGTCATTCGGGAAGTGAGGTTAACCGGCCTGATGGTTTGGGTGCGGTCATTCGGGAAGTACACGTAGTGGTTGTGGTAGTACTAGGTAGAAAACCCTCAGCAAAGGCGGTATCACTACCCAGATAGTGGTGGTGCTAAATTGCCAACTCGGTGCTATGGGCTCTCTTTTGAGGGCCGTGCCCTCGAGCATGAGTGAGATTAGAGGGTGCCGACATCGAGTGGCGGTGGTTGGGTGCATTGAACTCAACTACCTCTCCGGCAACGGGCGGCGTATGATTAAGTCTACGGACAGGTGCGCACGTAAAATCAATCTACAGTTGTAAGCGATGTTAATTTTTTATACGTAACGATACCTTTCGTTTTATTCTTAAAAAAATTACCCTGAAAAACCAAAAGGCGCAAAAATCCCCCTATGTATTTCTTGCATATCTACGAGTTCGAAATAAATTTCTATTTTTTTTTTCTTTTTTTTAACAATTTCTGCATAAAAATATGGCTCTGTGAACATTTTATCACTGCTAAAGTGTTAATAGGATTAAAATTAATAAAAAATAAATAAAAAAGAGCATTTAAAACGGATATTAAAAATCACCAACGGAAGTGAAATTATAATTAAAACGGAAGTATACCAGTAACGTAAATAAAGTGTTTGTTTCCTCAGTGCATTTATAATATTTAACAATGCATTAAATAATTGAAGGTTTTATTAAGAATGATGAGTTCAACATCAGTTTTTTTTTCTCATGGTGAATGTCTTAAACAGCAACTGAACAATATTTTAAAAGTTTTATTTGTGGAGAATGATTTTTATTTTATATATTCCATTGTGAGTTTTCCCCCTCACTTTAAAATTCAGTATTTAAAGGTCACAGTCTGAAGTTTGCGTTGTTTGCTTCCTCATACACGCATTCATCACACCAGCTTTTAAGTGTTTTATTTTAAAATTCGTTAATTTTTTTTTTTTTGTAATTTGCTTTTAATTTTAGGAATCTAATGTGGGAGTAAATAGAAAAAAAATCAATTTCTTTTTTCTTTTTAGTTCTGCTCTTTTTGTAAAAACTTTTGGAAATTTTTAAATTATTTTATATTTCTGCAAGGCATAAACGAAAGAAACAAATATAAACTTAACATTTTGTAGGAAAAACCAACCTTTGTTTTATACTTAAACTTTAAATTTGAATTTTTTTAATTTTTCTCTCCTTCTTATTTTTAAGCGAAAACAACAGTAGGACATACACTTATTCAAACTTGAATACGTGATCTGATAGTTGCTGTTACACTTTCCGATTGACAGTAAATTTAATATTTGTGAAGACCAGTGGACCACTGCTCATGATTTCAATTTCTAACAAAGATTCTGATTTGTGCCGTATAATTAAAAGTTTTGTTAAAATCATACCTTTATTACAAAAATCAATACAAACCTATTCAAATTATTAAAGAGAAAAATATTCTGAGTGTGAGTACATACATATATGAGTATAATAGGGATACATTCGGTTGAATGGTTATTCAGAAAATTATTTTTATTTTCTTGTTCGTATTCATTTGAATTCTGAGAAATAAATTTTATTTTAAATAAAAGGGTATAAACAGGAAACGGAAATGATGTACAAAAACAGACATAATACATATCGGAAAATATGTATTATGTCTGTAGATATCATACATACGTATGTATCCACAACAAAGGGAGCAACTACTCTTAAAGAACAGGTTTATTATTGTTTTTTTTCGTATTTTGGTGTTTTTATTTTCGTTTTGGATTTTTAGTGATTCCTCGATTGGAAATTCAGGGTTTTGGGGATTGTGAACTCTGGGATTAGGATTAGGGATTTAGGATTCCGGGATTGAAAATTCAGGGTTTTTGGGGATATGCGATTTCGGTATTAGTAATTCAAAGTTTGGGGATTTTGTGGATTGGGTATTCCGGGCTTGGGAATTGGGTTTTGTGGATTTTGGGCATTTTAGAAATATCGATTCTTTTTTTCATTTCTCATTTAATATCCTGAACGTTTGCTGTTCCTTAGATTTCTATTCATTAGCATTGTACTCATGTGTTACTTATATGGAATTGTTTTGTTTGTTAGTTTGTGTAACATAGAAGAAGGTCTCAAGTTCACTTTTGTCATTTAATGTTTCTTTTTTTCTTTTTTAACACGAAACCAGCTTGTTTCAGACTTTTTGTTCTCTGTGCTGTTCTTATTTTTCTATCTATGGCATGGAAAAAAAAAATTCAATTCAACTCAACAAGTGCACTCTGTGATGAAGCTTTTATTCGTCTTGTATATCGTAATAGAAACGTGATTATGGAAGTAAATTGAAGAGAAAAATCAATTTTTCATTTTCTATTCTATTTTTATAGAAACATTCTCTTGTTTCAACATTCTCTTTGAAATCTGATGTATAAAATTTTAGCTGGCATTTCAGTGTTTCACTTTTCTTTTCATGTTTTTTTTATTTTTGTTCCAAAGAAATCCAAGTGTTTTAATTTAGAGTGAATTCAATCCAATTGCAATATGATTTTTGTGATTAAAATTTATTGCAATACATACAGATACGATCAGATAAAGGGGAAACTTAACAAAAAGCTAAGTTATGAAATGGACATATTGAATAAAAATATCGCCCGAAGTTTTTTTTTTTAATTTAAGATAAAATACTGAGTTTAAAATTTATATATTTCTTAATTTAATTTTTATTGAAAATTAATTACCCTATAGAGAAAATAATTTATAACAAAGTATTCAAGTGAATGATTCCTTATTTATGAAACCGGTCTCTGATATTTAATATAAAGGGATTTTGACACTTTTTTATGACGATATCATAGAAAAGGTCCAATTAACAAAATTTTTAAACCTTTGATAGGTCTTAAAGATTCGTTACTCAAACATAAACGAACAGGTAAATATTAGTCCTGCAGAAATCAAAGCTATTGAACTATTTTTATTTGTTCTTTATCTACGAGTATTCGCTTTTTAGTTATTTTTGATTTATTGCATCCATATAATAAAATTTTGTTAATTCCTTCACTAATAAAGTAAGTAGGATTAGTAATTGACTAGTAAAAGATTCAAAAAAGACACTCTAACCTAATAAGAATAAATAATCATAAATGACTTATCAAGGAGAGTCACGAGTAGGCACTATATTATGTCTTTTCTCATCAGAAACTAAACACATATTCTAGTTACTTACACAGTACAACACGAATAAAAAATCATATACGGACACCAATACGTGGTAAAAGACCAAAAAAACCTGTGCCACCAAGTTTGGCCAAAGTCATAAAATTTTTTATTATAAGCCCCCAAATATTTGGGGCCTCAATTCATTTTTGACAAAAATTTATAATTTTCTCAGGCTTTTGTCAGGAAGAAGAAAAAACACTTCATAAAGTTAAAACTACTTAAGTAAAAAATAAAAATAAAAAATGAGTGCTTTATGTATATCGATATTTATAAGTACTTTTTTACAGTCTACTTTGCTATACTCGTAAAGATTATACATACACTCAAGTTCTTAAAAAATATAAAAAAAAGTTCATAAAAAAAATATTGATTTTCACTTTACGTACAGTACTTATCCAATTACCCATTGACTCAATGCACCGTAGTTATCTTCATTCAATCTTTAAAGGAACAAAATTCAAAAAGTCACATATACCCACTAACGGGCTTAAGAACTCATACTTTAAAATAACAATTCTGTCAAAAGTGTTGACAGGTAGACTTTGAGGAAAATGAATTCTAAAAAAATTTTAAAAATATAAAAAGAAATATACAGGCATGGAAATAATGATATGCTACAAATTTAACAGTTATTTATAAGTACATATGTATGTGTTACTAAGCAAATAAATACGAGTACTTTTAATACCTTTTTCGCAACACTTGAATATATAAGTACATAATCTGCTCAGTTTCTTCCGAGATCGTAGTTTTATTATGAAATATTTATATCGTATGGTACAAATTTAAAACTTAATAAAGGCTTTCAAAAATTAAAATAAAAACAAACTTATTGTTAAAATTATTAAATTTTGAAGACACTATAAAATTATAGAAATCTTATGGAATCAAATAAAGATCGAACTGAATTGATCAGTTTAATCAAACATAATTTAAGTTGTACCCAAATAACGTCCATTTCACTTCAAAACTTGCTGCTTTTGAAGTGTATAATCATTTCTATCGTTTTATATCGAGCTTTCTGAGGGAAAGACTAGACTAGACCACAAGACTAAATGTGGTTTTGTTACGCATAGTTGAACATTCGCCTATTTAATATCTACATTATATTGGTGGTGATGATGTAATATTTTCTTCTATGACCATGGGTAATGTAAATATTTGGTGGGCATAGAAAGAAGTATTCAAGTGCATCGGTTTTTTAAAATGATGCAAGAAATACTTTACTCCATCTGACCTTCTTAATATTTGCAAGACCCAAGGTGCAATACAACTCTCTTGTATGAGCCGGTGCTTTAAACTTGCTTATGGAGGTTCTTGATCAAGTACAGGAAAGAGCGAAGGTACATACTTATCAATGTCGGATGCATGTCCAATTTCATTAATTATTTGGAAGCATCGGAGTAATGTGGCGTGTCCGTTCTATCGGTACTATTATCAGTAAAACTATGACAGGGCCTCTAAAAAGATAAAAACATACATACATACATAATTGGCCATTACCACCGTGTTTCAATGCTACGGCCTAGCTTCTCGTAGCACTCATGTGGTGTGTGTTAATTTTTATCCATGAGTACTGGGACCTACAGTTTAAAGTTGACTCCGAACTTTATAACATTGATGCCCAAGGTAGTAGTATTGGTGAGAGTGAAGAAAATAAGACACAGAAGTTCTGCAAGTGTAGTTTGTCTCTCTCACTCAACATGCTGATTTCCTATCGGTTGATTGACGATCAAACAAAAGAGCGTAAGTATACGTGTGAGTTTAATTTGCTGATATCAGCCACTACTGGCCATCTTTGCTTTATAAGCTTTTTCATGGCAATTAATTACCCTCAGAGCTTATGCTGGAAGACTGCTAAGAGTTAGTCGCCGAAAGAAATATTTTTTTCATATCTCTTTTTTAAGATGTCAGAGCTGAGGTTTGAACCCGGGGCTGTCGTCTTAGTAAGCCAACACATTATTCACTAGACCACGGCGACTAAAAGGATTAATTACAATTTTTACGTACTACTCATACCTCTCACAGACCACATACTTTTGTAGTTGGATGTCGCATTATGGAAAGAATTCGTTTTTTAGCTGCACGGAATAAACAAACACACTGCCGCTTTTTCCCTTCCCATAACATATGTTCCTAGACCAGCACAATATACTACATTTGTAGGGACCGTCCTCTGAGTGCTCACCTAAATGAAAAGAAATATTCTAACTAACTTAAATATATCAAGAAAGCCTAATAATTACAATTCGCCAGTATTAAATGAAGATCTACATGTAAAGACGCAAAAAACAATACCTCAACATAACCTTATTCAGCAACACAGAATAAAAAAGATGGAGTTTGCAGAAAAATATAAGTAACGGGAAGAGGAGTAACGTAATGATAGATCAGGTGCTTTTTAGAGGTGTTTACGTGGCAAAGGTCAGAATCATCAGACAAGATTAGCGCGAAAAGAACGCCTACTTATAATATGGGTTACACTTGGATATAGAGCACATTGTAAAATTTTTTTCATACCTCATAAACTGATCACAGAGACCTATGTGAATTTAGGGAATAATATTCAGAAAGAGTTTGCTGAAGAATTACATGGCAAAATAATGCTAGAAAATAACATATGTTTAAACAACACAATTCTTTAAAAAACAAAATATAAAAGTTCTGGAATAGTCATTACTTTGTTCTGCTCTTAGTCTAGTGAAAAGCTTCTAAGTTTAGAAGTATATAAAAAAATTATCGAATCTCTAATACCGTATAAGAGGTGACAGAAAAAAGCTCTCATTTAAAAATGGAAAGATATTCCATAAAATGTTTTTCATAACCTTATCAACTCTACGGCAGTTCATGTAGTGCATATTATTGGCAACTAAAGAGTGAATTCACTATTAAAATTTAAAAACATAATTGTTTTTATAACTTACCATTTAAATATATACTATATCCTATTTTAATTTTTAAATATTATCTTAAAAATTGTATAAAAATTTCCTGGCATACTATAAAAACTAAATTTAATATGATTTTTGTAAGTTTTTCGCAACATGAGATTTCTTATAAACGTGTAGCAAAGAACAGTCCTTATAAAAACATTTCCATCGTATACTTGTTTCCATGCCTGTAAGTATTAAAGTAATGAAATTTCAAGAGAAATTCAAAACAAAAGCCGTATTAAGCACGTTGGCTTGTATTTATAGCGGTGGATATAATTTCAAATGGCGGGCTTACAAAAAAATTGAAAAAAGCATATATGGAAAAATATATAAAATAAGAATATCCAACGAATACAATACAATCATTGGTTAAATTAATATTGTATATCATAACCTTGTTGCACGGAGTTGTAATGTGTTACACACAAACAATTTCCTCGAATTTCAATTTAATATAGAATGCTTGTGGGCTCTTTGTCAATGATAAAAAAGAAACCAACAATAAAATTTAACAAAAGAATTTTAAGGCATGATCTCAATATCGATTAGGAAAATATTCTCAAAGAGAATTGCCGAGTATTATCATTTTAAGAACTGAGGCAATTTAAAATATTCTTTTATGAATGCAAATATTGTCCAACATCTTTTAAGCTCTTTGTTTTCTTTTAATAATATTGCAAAAATTAAACGAGATAAGTTATAGCTGGTAACTTAATTCAGGACTTTGTGTAAAAATTTCTTTTAAAATAAAAATTATTTGATTCTTAGTTTTGTATGAAATATAAATATCGTGTGTATGAATATATATGTAGATATTTCAAATATTTTATTATCTACTTTTTTACATGTAAATATAGTAAGAAAGAAGGTAGGTCGCGCGCCGAGTCATTCAACTGTTCAGCCGTGTACCCTAACTAGCGAAAAATATATACTTTCTCTTTATGCGAAGTTATATTTGAAAAGTATGAACGTAACGAAGTTTTACGAGAAATCATAGTAACAGATCATCTAGTTTCGTCAGAAACGAATAAAAAAATAACTTACTAAAGTTACAATCAATGGAAATATAAGTTAACACTAAATATATTTAATATTTAATTTTAATGTAATAACATGATCTTAAAGCTAACACTTTGTTTACTGCTATTTTGGCTAATGATTTCCGCTCCCACAAACTAAACTGAGCTAGCAGTTGCGTATGATTTCCGCTTCCACAAAATATACCGAGTTGGCAGTTGACGATTCCAGGAACTACATCAGGTGATGTTATGGTATTCATTGTTTATATGGTAACATAAGGGTAGTGTTTAAGAATTTTTAGTTTAGTTCTAAATTAATATGTATATAAACTTTAAATTAAGCTTTAGGTCCATTAAATAATTATTATTTCAAAAAAATAAAAATTAAAAAATTAATAATTATTTAATCGACCTAAAGCTTAATTAAAAGTTTATATATTAATCAATATTAAGGTCAACTAAACTTATTGATACAATTTTAGTTCTAAATTTGTTTTTCTTTGAATAAAATAATTTATATTCGATGTGGAATAACTTCAATCGCTTGTTCTAATAATGGTACGTGGCATCTCATGCACAAATTCCTTACCAAGAGTCAAACTCATTGTTATAAGCCAAAAGGTTAATATTTAATAAGTCAAATAAAATTTGGAACTTAAGGTGCTATTTTAATAATGATCTTCTTTACAAACTTATTGTTTAATGTGTATTAGTCTTATATCGTAATACACACTGGCATTCTTTAACATCCGTTAAGGAATATGTATAACATTAGCGGAACTGTAACAGTTTTCGATCCCCGCTACAAATGTTTCATCAAAGTTCTTTTTGTTGTACATAATTTGATTTAGATTGTAGGAATAGGAATTACATATTTATCTGCAGATATTTACTTACACAATTATGAGAACTTGTTAAATATATTTTAGTTTTATATATTTTTTAAATGCTTATAAAATATTATTCTTAAACTCGTAAAGTTGTGTGAAAGTTTAAGGCCCATTATTACAACTTGCCGTTAGTTAAAGGTCTAATAAAATCCTACCTAAGAGGTATAACTAAAAGGCATTTAGGAGTTTTTATATGAAAAAAAAATAATGTTGCAGCCATATCTGTTTTCATTGTTAGTATGATTAAAAAAAATGTTTCTTAGTGTTTCAGTGCAATATACGTAATTACATTTAGAAACACAAGTTTTGTTGAAATATAATATTCCTGCTAATATTTAAAGATTAGTTTTCGAAAAGTCATCTCTCTGAGTTTTTTTAGTAGTTTTGGTGATAAAAATCAGAAAAGAAGTCGAAAACTAGTTGCACGTATATTTAAGAAGTTTTTGAATACAAGTTTCAAAATACAATAACAAGTTGTATAGTAAACTTTAATTGACTATCCAGGTGTTTAAAATGGGTGTGATTATACCATTTTGAAGCTCATTTTGTTAGTCTAGGGAACTGAAAACTGATTAATTCAACTTGTATGCCTGTAGAGTGGTATCAAATGCAAGAAAATTAATAACTTCTGAGATAGTCAGGTTATGATAGGAGTGCTTGAAATTGACACTTAAACTTATCAAAAGCTCGGTGACGCCTTTTATTGTTTAGAGCACTGTTGTGAAGCATCGCTTTATATTATTCCCAATCTGATTAGGGGATGAGAAGTAGGCAAATACTTGTAACATTGGAAAGTTTTAATCCACAATTTAGGATTCCGGATTTCTGAAGAATTTTTTTAGAGGTCATTTTGATAAGAGAGTACATTTCCTGGGAATGGCGATCACAGATAAAGATATATGTACGCAACGCATATTATGTGAATGTGAGTTTATTGATTTAAATTCATGTGTCTAGAGAGGTATGTGGCCTTGATCACCGAACTGCTGTTGTTCATTAGAAAGCAAGAGATCTATTGATACAACAGTAGACTCGAAAGAACAAAGTAGATCTTAAAAGTAGCAGTGCCTCTCAATTGTGGTCGGTCTAAATTAAATAATAGATAATAAAGGGTGTTTTTTATTGAGGTATAGAACTTTAAGTTGGCATCACTTTTTTAACTGGCGGCCATTTTGTCAGCTGTCAAGTGATTAATATTTAGTTTGGTTTGCCATTTCATCATGAACAGGTTGACAAAAGAACAACGCTTGCAAATCGTGCAAATTTATTTCGAAAATAATGGTTCAGTTCGCGAAGTTTACCGCAAGCTCCGTCCATTTTATGGTCGACATAACCGTCCATCAGAGCAATTAATTCGGTTAACCATGGATTGTTTTCGCACTACGTTTTCTCTACGTGATAATACGTATCCGCAGAGACGTCGAACAGTGCGCACCGAAGAAACAATTGCCGCTGTAGAGCAAAGTGTTGAAGAGAACCCGAATGAATCGATTCGCCACCGTGCACAGCAATTGGAGCTTTGTCCATCAACTTTATGGAAGATTTTGCGCAAAGATCTTGGCTTGCGACCTTACAAGATCCAGCTTGTGCAAGAATTAAAGCCGCGAGACGATGCAATGCGTCGTGATTTTGGTGTATGGGCCGAAAATGAGATTGATCTCGATAATGATTTTCATCGCAAAATTTTGTTCAGTGATGAGGCTCATTTTTGGTTGAATGGCTACGTCAACAAGCAAAATTGCCGCATTTAAAGTGAAGAGAATCCAGATGATACCCTTGAGACGCCATTACATCTATAAAAACTGACTGTTTGGTGTGCTCTATGGGCTGGTGGAGTCATTGGGCCATACTTCTTCCGAAATAATGCTGGAGAGTCAGTTACCGTTAATGGAGACCGGTATAGAGCCATGATAACCGACTATTTTGTTCCCGAATTGGATGGCATGAATGTGGATGAGTTGTGGTTCCAACAAGACGGCGCTACATGCCACACAGCGCACGTCACAATCGATTTATTGAAGGAAACATTCGATGAGCGCATAATTTCGCGGAATGGACCTGTCAATTGGCCACCAAGATCGTGTGATTTGACACCATTGGATTATTTTCTTTGGGGATATGTGAAGTCGCTCGTCTACGCCAACAAACCAGAAACGTTAGGGGACTTGGAAGCCAACATTCGTGGCGTTATTGCCAGCATACGGCCCCATATGCTCGAAAAAGTGGTTGAAAATTGGACCTGTAGAATTGGCTTTATTCGAGCTAGCCGGCGGCCACATGCCCGAAATCATATTTAAACATTAATGGCATAAAATTATCCTTCCAATAAAGCCAAATTGATGGACATTAAAACGATTTTCTTGTGTTTTATTTCAATTCGAAGTTCTATACCTCTAAAAAACACCCTGTATAACACAAAGTATGCCAAAAAAAACGCTTTTTTTAAAAAATAAAGCTTTTTGGCTAATAGGCTTTTTACACGTGCTCACATCTTAGAGGAACGCGTGGAAAATGTTTAAAATTTAAAAAACTTGTTTACATTGCAACATCTTTCATCTGTAATATTTTGTTCTAGTTGAGTACGCAAAAAAATTTGAAGACATAAAAATTAAATAAAATTAAATAAAAATTAAATAAATAAAATGTAAACCCCCGACGATCATTGTATATTTTTTTGTGTTTTTTTTTTTTTTTTTTTTTTTGTTTATATTTTTTTGACACATGTGTTTTTTTAGTGATGGTAGTACATTTTTTAGTGATGACACAAAAATTATCGCAAGATGTTGAATGAAACAAAATGAGATAAGAACATCTTTTAAAGATGTTGAACATTCAGCCCCGTATATTTCTTATAATTAGATGTTATTATCTTTGTGAATTGATGAAAGATGAAAAATGTGACCAAGTGTAAAAAGCCTATAAATGTTTAAATTGGCATTCATTTGATTCAATACTGAGCTTATATCTATATTTAATAACTTCATTTTATATTTACAAGGCGTTTGTTAATTTTTGATTCATTTTAGGATATGTTATATCACAAGTATTTAAAAATAATATAATAAACAAATACAATAACTTGAGGTGTATAACATGTGAATATGTACTCACTTCTGTTCCCAACTGTATATGTATGTTAACCGACTTTAAACTATCTGGACTAACGGCATGTTAACATTAGATTATTAATATTTTCTACTAAATTTGTTTTCTATATTATTCGTAGAAACTTTCAGTTGTTTGAAAGCAATCGTCTTTAAACAAGTAATTATTATGGGACCACATATTTACCAAAAACGAAGAAAATTATTAAATTCAATTGTTTAGTTTAATAAAACATTTTAAATTTAAAATTCTTTTTTAAGGCTAAATTCCTTTAATAACCTTGCAACAGATTTCTTTAAGCTTTTTCCCTCTAATGTCAACACAAATACTCGTACTACAAAAGAATATTTTTAAGTATGTGCTTAAAAGTATACATATATATATTTTTTTTTTTCGTGTTTGTATGGGTAAGTATGTACTGACTTCATACGCCTTATGTACTTTTCCTTTAAGGATTTGAAAAAAAAAATGAAAAAAATCAAAAATTCTACTCACATTATACGTGTGGCATCACGTTGTCGTACATTTTCATCACGATTCAAGACTTCAATTATCATTTTTCGTTCATTTTCTGATAAACTTTCCAATACTTTTGACGTTGCTACCGCCAATTCAGGTCCCAGAGCATCAATTGTTTCGCCTGGTATACCTTCAGTAGCAGCATCAGCTGTCTGTATCACATCTGCGGTATTATCTGCCATACCAACCGTTCCAGTCATATAATGATGACTCATATTTGTAGAATCTGATGATGAGTTGTTGTATTGATACATTAGATTATTACTATTCGGTTCATGAAGATTGCCGACTGAGTTTCCTGTTGTCGTCGCCGTTGAACTGGCAACCCATTGTTTGTTGTTTGGGGCATTGGGTGTGGGTGGTAGACGAGCACTTCGTCCACTTGACATAATCATAAAGCAATACCTACTCTTTAAATGCCTGTTGCTTTTTCTCTTTGTCGTACAGACATGTACAAAGACAATCAAGTGGCTTTTATATCTTTTGAATTTTTTAAATATTTCTCTTACAATAAGAGTCCTTAGAGTATGGCAGGTGGTATTTCAATTGTTATTCTTATATGCCTTTTATGCTTTCTTCTCTTTTTTTTAATAAAATATTATTTTAATATCATTTGAAATGTGAATTTTTTAATATTAATATTTTTTCTATTTCATAGAAATATTATTGCTGCAGTTAGTAAGTGCTTGATGAATCAATCTGTAATAAAGTGGAGAGAAAACAAAGACAAATTAAAAATATTTGTTGGTTTTAATGAAATATTCTAAATAAATTAATTAAATAAGAAAAACCCAAACCAAAAACCAAATCAAAAAATTATATCTATACCCTCAATCCGTAAGGAATTCATTGATAAACTTTTAAAACTTTATGTACATATTAAAGACAGAAATCAAAGAGGAAATTATTATTTTGTTTAAATATAAATTTTCAAACGTTCTAAAAAGTTTTTTTTTTAACAGAATACTGCCTATAATCTAAACTTCATAGCAAATGTTTGCTAAAATGTTCTATAGAAGGAAAGTAAAGTGATAACTGAAAACTCAAATTCAAATTCCCTTTATTTTAAAAAAATATTTCAAAGCGCTGGAGTCTGAAGCAAAATTTGAATCATTTAGTGTTAGACCACGATATTTACTATTTAATTTACTCATTCTTTGGCATGTAAACAATAAATATTTATATTCATGGTGAAAACGTTGTTTTTCATTTTGATATTTAAAATGTATGTTTCTACAAATCAAGTATATTATTTAAATTAAATCACTTTTAAATCAAAACATAATTTTACGCTGCCTTTAGGCACTACACTATTAGCATGCCATTGTGGTACGTACTCGTATTATCAACGAAAAATTTTTCAAAATAGTCGAATCTGTTGCCATTTGCTCTTGCGTTTACACATGAGAATGAGAGTTCAAAGGTTAACAGGTAAACTGTCCTTGAAGGGTAAACTGGGTTAGATTTGTTTACTTCTCATATTAAAAAGAAGTGTTGGGAAAAAAATAAAAGTTGCCGAGTTGATTATATAACCTTAATTGTAGGGAAAGGGTTATTATTATACCCGTGTGAAGATAAATTTTAAAATGTATGACCCTAGACATAAACCATCTAAATTAACACCTCTGTTAAGTTAAAAAATTAAGGATTTTCAAAGAACAAGGATAAAACGCGACTTTTAAAAAATAAAAATAAAAAAAAAAATTATGAAGGGGCAACTAAGGCCCTACTGCTGTTAAAAAATTTAAAAATTTTGAAAAAATTACATAATATTGATATATTAATAGAGAAAGAAAAAACAAACTTCATAGGCGTATAAAAATCAATCTAAAAATAAATCAGGACAACGTAGACGAACAGTGTTGTTTTATAGGGAATAAGTCCCACTAACAATATTAACCACCAAAACCCTTAACAGAGCAACTTTAAAAATTAATTTTTAAGATTTTTTTTAATTTTCAAATTTATTTTTCACATTATCCTTTATTAGATGAAAACAGGTCAACATGGGCGGACAATATTGGTCTCGTTTAATGGGGATTTAGTCCTATTAACTAAATTAATCGCCTGAAATCTTAACGGAGCAACTTAAAATATGAACTTTTAAGGTTTTTTGAATTTCAAAAAAAATTTTTTACATTACATTGACCGTTTGACATTTAGTTGCAAGCCACTGTCAAATTTCTCCAATGGAAACCAAAATTTGCTCCTACTAGAGCTGCTATTACAAAAATGTAAGTAATATTAGTAAATATTTGTGAGTGTATTGGGTTTTTCGAAGTTGTAGTCGCATTTCCAACTGCTAGGTTAGGCTAGATTTCTACTGCGAGATTTTCAAAATTCACATTCAATTCCAAAAACTCGATAGTTTTTCATAAATTTGTGTCTCTTGAAAAAATAAGTGTTTTTTCATTAACTACGAAAACATATCGCACACCTAGTTCAAAAGTGACTCAACTCAAAAAAAAATTTTTTTTTTTGCTTTATTATTTTTACGAATAAACAAGTGCATTCTGCATAGTTTAAGCATATAAATAAAAACAAATTTTGAGTTGTGTCACTTTTGAACTAGGTGTGCGATATGATAAAAGTTATGTTGTTGCTTCCACGTAGTCAACATAACAAACACTACATTCATACATATAATACATACGTAATTGCTATTACAACCCTGTTTCAGAGCTACGGCCTATCTTCTGACGTCATCCATATTGTGTACGTCAATTTTTATTCATGAGTACTGGGGCCTACCGTTTAGCGTCGAATTCGAACTACAGATTTGAAAAGCTTATTAATAGCAATCAGTTAATGATTAAATGGAATACAACCATAACTTCAAACAAAAACGACTCTCAGAGAAAACATGCCCATAATTAAAACGACGGATGCAACTTCAGGAACTGTCATTTAATATTTTTACATTTCTTGTATGTAAAGTTATTAAAAATTAAGTTTATGAATGTTTTTGGTAAAAACTGAATTTATATTTTATAATTTACTCTCCTTCTTCAATTAGTTATTCTATAATATTACTCACTTTATTTAACAAATCCCAAAATTTATGAATTTCTTTAAAATTTCAAATGTTTTTTCGGTTTTCTTTTGTTTTTGATTTTCTTTGCTCCAACAACAAAAACAAATTGGTTTGTTTACAAAATGTATGAAATGTAATAAAAGTGTGGTAACATTGTTGAGAGCATATGTAAAATTTGTGTCAAAATTAAATAGATTATATTTCACGACTGCATTCTCCAGCGTTTTTATGTGTCAATTTGTATGGAAAAAAACATCATGTCCCAGTTCTGTTTAATCGTTTACTCTCAGAGCTTTTGCCCGAAGACTGCTAAGAGGTGATTGCCAGAAGAAATAGTTTTTGAAATTTCTTTCTTTCAAGATATCAGAGCTGGCGTTTAGACCTGGAGCTCCCATCTAATAAGCCAATACAAAACATAATAGACTAGGGCCACCACGATGAATGAATGATTTACATTGAATAGATGTGTTAAATAAATTACTACAGACTTTAACAAAAAAATAGCATTTCATATACATGTAAGTCTAAAAGCGCGGATTTACTTGACTGTCACTTTCACATGTAACATGTACTCAATTTTGAAAACTTAATCACTGTCTAACACCATCAAGTCAACGACTTTTAAATATAATGGCACCCATGACTCATACGCATTGTATTAAATTCCCAACACTCATACCGCCTGCAGTCCATTAAAGAAATAATACTTATACATTAGCTTTGCTTTCAGTTAAAAACAAAAGCAAAATATGTTAAAACTAAAATACAAACAAATTACAAAGCAAAAACAACAGCTGTAACATTTTACGATAAACGGAGCAATGATTAGAGTCCCACAACACCAACGGCTAAATAGAAAATGTTTTATTTTTTTTTTTTTGCTATTTTTTTTAATGGCAGTTAAATGTGAAATGTGCTTCAACTTAATTACTAATATTTAAACTGACGCCATGCAATTATAATAAATGCCATTAAAAATATGTCGATAATAAAATAGATAAGAATATGAAAAGAATAAATATTTTCGAAATTTTTTTTTTCTCTACATAAGTTAAAATCGATAAATATTTAGTCCTATTTCTTTCTAAAACATTTATTTAATGTTCTAAAATATTTTTACAATTTGAAGGAATGGTCGCATGAGGTGAATATTTATGGAAATATTTAATACAAATATTTATTCTGATCAATTTAAACTTTTTTTAGTATTATTATTATTAAAACACTACATTATATACATATTACAAGAAACAACACTTAAATCTTTAATTATTTACTTTTGAAGCAAGCAACATAGTAATAAATTATTACTAATAATAAAATTTCCATCAAATAAATGTTTGCATCAAATATTTGTCTCATTTGACCTTAATGCACCTTAGGTAACTTTAATAAATGTATAGTTTCTATTTTTTGTGGGGAAAACATATTAAAATATATTAGAAAAGATGGTCAGATATAAGATTTAAGGGGGTAATACCATAGACAGACGACAGCGTTAATGTGCATTAAAAACTCACGAACGCAAATTAAAATTTTACCCTGACAGACGATAGTTTTCTGCATTTAGTAAACAGTTGTTTGTTTGTTAAATTTTCTTTTTTTTTTTTTGAATTTATAACGAATTCGAATGGATAGAAAGCAGAAATTACGATAGCATTGATTTTAATATATTTTTGTATTTTTTTAGTTAAAAAGAATTTTTTTATTATAAAACATTCATTCACAATAGTACATTATTTGCCAACAGCTCATTAATTATCCACAGTATTGCCATATTAAAAAACCTAAATGCAGTATAAATTCAGTTTGATTTTGTGCATTTACATTAAATCTAAATCACGTTGGGATAGAGATAATGTGCAAGTTAATTTCAATAAACCCAACTAATGCACATTAACGCCGTCATCTGTCTACGTTATAAGTCTGGCTCTATCGGGCTATGGTAGAGTCTGACTTACTCTATGGAGCTTACTGTTGACTCACAGTAGGATATAAGAACCTGTTAAGGGGTTATAAAGCATTACAAAAAGGTGAGTCTATGCCATTTTATATTTTATGACTTTGACTAATAGTGGTGATGGGAACAAGAAAAACGGAAAAGAATTTGTATAACTGAACTAAAATGTTTCAATTGGAATACAAGCATTTGTGCCAAAACCGTCTATGTTCTATAACTGCTAGACCTTTTAAATAAAACGTACCCAATATAATGTAACTTTACAAATAACACGTCAAATTGCTTTTAAAAACTTAAATCGAATCACTACGGAATATAAATCTTTAATTACTTTGCTGTTCCAATAACTCTCTGGGAGTCGTGGTATAGTGGTTAGAGCTCTCGCACAGAAACTCAAACGACCGAGGTTCAATCCCAGCTAGGGACAAAAAAAAAATTATAAAATAAAATTAGCGGTTTTTCTAAAATTATAATTTAAAAATAAGAGGTTCCCCCCCTCCAAGAAGTCCATCTTCAGAAACTGCTCCCTGACATTTTCAGTCTATTCCACAAAAACGAATGATCAGAATGATAACAGCTAACCTACTGAAGACCTTCGCCACTCACATTTATCATCCACTGACGGATGAGGCATTTACTAGTGAACACACATGGGTGAAGCTATAACACTGACTTTTGAGTGGTCAAATTGACTGCAACTTCTCTCATCAAAAAAAAGGCGCATTATAACAAAATTAAATCTATCTATGTATGTTCAAGTTCCAATACAATGCACTGCATGAGTAGGGGTTTACCCCTGAGTATTGGTCTTAAATAAAAAAAGAATTATAATTTTTGTATTAAACTTTTATAAAAGTGACATACATACTTTCTACACTGATTGATTGGAAAAAGTTTCAATATAAACTTTATTTACTGCGTTTTATAAAGAGAAAAAAATAACTCTCAATTTGTTATTCAATATCATTATATTCGCTTTAGAAAGCTATGACTGACTGTACTCTCAAACTTTATACCTCCTCAATACTAAAAGGGTATCATAAAAAAAGGTCACATTTATTTGCACAATCCACCCTAAGGGGACTAAAATAGTAACATATGCCTATAGAGATTTTTTGTTCTATTTTTACTAAATACCATTTGAAATTCATGACATTTGTTTTATTAACACATGTTATCTATCATTGACTATGTATTAGAATTTTGTTGGTCTGTATAATCAAAAAAAATTACGAATTATATTTAAAATTTAGTGGCTACATGTACATATTTTGTAAATATTAAAATAAATTAGTGTTTCAATAATAGTTAGCATGTAGTATGATTTTGGTTATGGGGATGAACAAAAAACAAAACGATTAGATACATAAACATATTCATATTTAATATGTACTTGTATTTATAAATAAATTATCATTGTCTTATTGGCATACGACAACTCAACAACTTATTGTATTGCTATTAAGGAATTCTTTTGCATTCTTTTTTTTTTACATTTCTCTGACTACGGACAATCGCGTAGACTGCACTTCAGTTAATAATAAATGTAAATACTCATATGTATTGTAATGAAAAATAATTTGTAAATTTTATTCAACTGCTATTTATTTATTTATATGTATATGACCAAATTGTTTTTTTAAGTGTTGAGAAACATTTACAGAAAATATGAAATCCAATATCTATAATTGAAGTGTTATCATAGCATAGCAGTATAGCAAAACAAAGTAGTCTCAGTTTAAATGGTACAACAATAATGGAGATTTTTTAATATATATGTACAACAACTAGATGGGTTTATCGTGTGTACCTGTCATGAGACTCGTCACACGCCACCCCCTTGTAAAGGGTGGTGGTCAAATACGCCGGGTTTGACCAGGAGCCGGTGCCTTCTAATCTCGGTCATATCTATGATACGCCGCTCAGAAGAAAGCCCATGAGACAACGAATTAGCAATTTAGCATACCACTGCCTGAGTAGTAATACCCCCTTGTTGAGGGGTTTCTATCTAGCATTACCGCAACCACTACGAGTACTTCCCGAAGGACCGCACCCAAACCATCAGGCCGACTTACCTAACTCGCCGAATGGCAGGTGGGCACAGGCAAACCGGGGGCTTCCTTTTTGTTTAAAATAATACAATATACAACGAAACAACAATTTTTTAGCATATCACCAAACATATGGCATAATTATGAATTTATAATTAGTGTATATAAAAGACAATTTAACAATTCGTTAATATCAAATTTTTTTTTCTTTTTTTCTTAATTTATTATAGTTAAACGGTCTACTTTTAGTAATTAGTATTTATTGTTGTTCTGGTAATATTGTTAAAATAAAATATTCAGTTATGGTTTTAGTAATTTCCTTTATATGTACGTAGATCCTTAATACAAAATTATTGTCATACCATAACGAATATAATAATAATAATTTCAATTGTATTTTATAATAAATTCATCTATATACATACAAACATATGTGGATGAATATACTGTTAAAGTATATGCAATTTGTGAAATTATGCATCATTATTCATGAATTAATTCATTTATGTGTATGCCTATATACATATAGTGAATAAACAAAAAGGAAGTCATTAATTAATTGAATAAATTTTGTAATTAAAGTGTCATTTATATATTCCTCAAATGAAAATTCATATACAATTATGGCAAATTAGTTTTTTCTTTATATTTTCCTGAAAATAAATTTTTTAATTTGATTATAAAAGAATAATTCAATTTATAAATTAAAAAATTTGTTTGCCAACTAAAAGTGAAATGCTACCGGATTGTGCAATTTTGTTGAATTCAAAATTTATGTTACCACTGGAAAGATATTCACATAATCATTTAGGTCCTTTAGCTTAAATATTTTTGTACACTTAACGTTCCCGATTAGTGCATGACTTCTACACATCATTAGTTTACTGTTTACATCTTGAACACGCATTGCTTAATCATTTTGTTTTTATTAACCTTTTTGACAGAAACGAGTACATACGTAGGATCGTGATTGCAAATTAATAAATAGAACACTTTTGTCTTAAAGTTCTACAAAATTTTGTGTAAATTAGATTATCGGATGCTATCTTTATGTTCAATTTATTATTTTTGTGAAGATAATTACGACAAAGCAAAAAGTGCTAATGCGCCTACCACAACACATGAAATGTTCAACTTGTGAAAAGCTTATGAGTATTTCTATAACTGAAAAAATAAATTTCACTACAACAAGGATTGCAATATATTGCATCCAATGCGATTACAGAAAAGTTTAAGGTATATAACGAAGCAGTTAGACCAAACGATATAAACGATATACGATATCGATATACGAGCATCGCTGTACCTACCACTACCATTAGTGCACATTTTTCGACTGGAGATTTTTAGTGACTACGAGATATACAGAAGTCAATAGTTAGTTTATGTAGGAGGTACTACGAAATCGACCACTACCAAATTCAGAAGCCTTATCGTCAACACTTTGGAAGATTTAAAGAAATCAATATTTAACATTTATAAGAGGTATCATGCCCACTTGTCCAATTTCGCTTACTTTCTGACTTGTGATTTTAAGAAACAATAAACAGACAAATAAACGTAGTTAAAATTAAAGAATGTGAAGAAAGGAGCTGTAAGTTATTTTTCCTTGAGGAGCTTTGCGGATAATTAAAGTTGATAAGTATCAGAACATATATTTTGATCCTATTGTTAAGTTTTGTAAAACATTTGCACATAAAACATATAGAGTAACAATATGTAACAGAGGAAAACATTTACGATGAAATAATTTTTTCCCAATCCAAATATGAATATTTAAAATTTTCATGTATTTTCATAAAATGTTTTTTTTTTTTTTTCATATACGAGTAAATATATGTTTCTCAATCACCAGTTTTTTATCTAATAAATTTTAACTTACCTCCCTACCTAGCTGGCCATTACAACCCTGTTTCAGGGATACAACCTAGTTTCTCGCAGCACCCATATTGTGTGTGCTACTTTTTATCCATGAGTAATGGGACCTACAGAGCTAAAGTCGATTCCGAACGACAGACTTTAAAAGGTTTTTCATGTCAATCAGTTACTCTTAGAGCTTTTGCCTTTTGCTAATAAATTTTTACTAGCCAAAAATTTGTCCAGTAAAAACCATTGCACAGTCTTTTTGCTCTCTTTGTTTTTGTCTTCTGTTGAATATTTGTGTTAACAAACACGATCTAGTAAAAACTTCTACTAAAAAATGTTATAAAAAATGTTTGTAAACACATACTGTACATATAAAGTGGTACTTATGAATATTCTTTGTATTAACTTTTTATTTCATTAGTCAAGTTTTACCAAAATAAAAAAATTTTTATTTCACCACGATTTGTTTTTGACATATCATAATTGAAAAGCAAAAATAAAATGTCTTATTGCTTTTGTATTCTTACAAATTGCTACCACCTCCATTTTATTTCATCATGGGGCATTATATTCAGATTTTTTTTTTAATCTTGTGGAAACACTGGGCATAAACTCTAACCTATATAAGTCTGGCCTTATTCATTAAGGAGGGGTCCGCCTTCTAAACTAACGTAACCTTAATTTTAATATGAACTTGTGAAGCAAACCTAAATAAATAGTAGACAAAACTAGAGAAATTTTGTTATGCCAACTTAATACGATTTAGCACAAGTACTTGATTGAAAACTTTTCTATTACAAATCACTGGCTTGGCTATTATCACCAGAAATGATTGATTCTTACAACTTCCTAATTTACGAACTTAATTTTTTTTAGTAAATTGTGTATAAAACGCTACAAAAAGTAAAAAAACAGACTTTCGGTGTTCTAATTTACAATAAACGACATACATACATACATAATTGGCCATTACAACCCTGTGTCAGGGTTACGGCCTAGCTTCTCGCAACACTCATGTTGTGTGTGTTAATTTTTATCCATAAGTACCGGGAACTACAGTTTAAAGTCGACTCCGAACGACAGATTTGAGAAGCTTTTTCATGGCAATCAATTACTCCCAAAGCTTTTGCCAGACGACTGCTGAGAGGTAGTCGCTGAAAGAAATAATTTTTTCATATTTCTGTTTTCAAGATGTCAGAGCTGAGATTTGTACCCGGCACTTATTTGCACACTTTAATTATTGTCATACTAATAAAAGGAAAGTGATATAAACAATTCATTTAACACCTCCTATTGAGAACTAAACAATTAATTCTATCACAGAAAATTGTGTTACTAATGTATAAAGAAGATAATGAATTACGTCTCAGGTTTGCAGCTTAAACTGTCTTGTTTATTGCAGAGCCAGGTACTAACAGAACTTCACTTTATTAAATACTAGTATACATTAATCGCATAAACTATGCAATATAATATAGATATTATTGTGTATAATAAAGACTAATTTTTTATTTTATTTTTTTCACAAGAAACGCTTTAATTTGATCAAACTAAATTCTATTAACAAATTATACCGTTTTTTTCAATGATTTTCTAATAATAAAAGAACAATAAGGAAATGTATACAAACCGAACTGAACATGTTTTCGACTCCATCTACGGTAGTCTCATCAGAGTTATTTATGTTCTGTACATATTCATGACAATAAGCAACTATTCAACTCACATTGTTTATAGAAATCATATATTGGAATTATATTTTTTCTATGCATATTCTTGTAATGAGTTAGTCGAAATATTGTCAAACATTCTATCATACACTCCTTTTCTCACCATCATATCATCTTATTTGAATGAATCAAAATTATAACCTTTTCCTTTTGTCCTTTTATTTCATTTTATCCACATTAGTCACCATCGACAACATGTACGACCATAGCCGTGGTAGTTAATTTTATAAGTTTTACTCTGTCTGATTATATTTAAGAAAGAAAAGAAAATATAACGTTCTCATTTTCTATTTAGCAATTACGGCAGTAAAAAATAAAACATTTTTTGAACAATGGAAGCAATTTATTGATCTAATCTTAACATAAATATGCTTTTATTTATACAAACACATGTATGCTTAAAACACACACATTCAATCAAAATTTTGAAAAACTTTTATGTCATCATATGAGAACAGAAACGCCTTAAGTGAAAAAAATACAATATTAGCTGTTTGATTGATTATAAGACATCTTATCTACAGCATACATATATATTTTTGCAAAAATGTTAGACTCCTACAGCGAACAACTACTTATTTATACACAAAAATTCAAAAAGGTGTAATGCGAGTTCCTTTCTAGCTGATGTTGAAAAATTGTTTAACAGTGCTTTAAAACTGTATTGATTTCATATGACGATACATCCCAAAACAGAGTATTTTTGTAATCTCTTATAAAACGTTTTAAAGTGTGAATGATGGGCACATACACACACAATATTATGTTGTTGTAGTTGTTTTATCAAACAAGAACCATCCAGTAGAAAATTAAAACAACATGGTCGTTAAGACAATTTCAGGGAAGAGTCACCGTTAGAGAATCAGAATAAAGTCGCTATTTCCATGTAAAAAATTCATTTCATTCAAACTAATTAACGATGACTCAAACTGAGATAGTTATACATACATACATAACTGGCCTTTACAACCCTGTGTCGGGATTACGGCCTAGCTTCTCGCAGCACTCATGTTGTGTGTGTAAATTTTTATCCATGAGTACCGGGACCTACAGTTTAATGTCGACTCCGAACGACAGACTTGAGAAGCTTGTTCATGGCAATTAGTTACTCTCAGAGCTTTTGCCAGAAGACTGCTGAGAGGTAGTCGCCGAAAGAAATATTTTTTTTTTTCATATTTCTTTTTTTTTTGAAGATGTCAGGGCCTGGAGTCGAACCCAGGGCTCATGTCTTAGTAGGCCAACACACTAACTACTAGACCATGGCTACTACTGAGATAGTTATGCGTGATAATTTTATTCAAGTTGCACTTTGTTTAAGAATGTCGGCACTTGGTTGTAAGTAGTTTTTAAGCTGAACACCACAGATTATTTTTTTTTTGCTGCGGGAATATTTAAGCAGAAATATCGGAATATATTTGCTTGTTTTTGTTTGTATTTCATTTGTACTTTCATTTTCATATTACAGTTGAAACTCAATGATTCGGCCCTATATGAACCGGCAGTCTCCTGATTCTTTTCTAAACCTCTAATCCGAGCTTTGCCGCTACTATCGGTGCTTCGTTTTTATACCTCTATTAAGGAGAAAATTGGCGAAATTAGTCTCAACAGTGTTTTTAGCAGAGTAGGAAAATAAACAAAACTGAACATTTGATCTCATTTTGTTTTGTTCTTTACAATGAGTAAAACAAAAACAAAATAGAAACAGTGAGAACGATTGTCCCATTTAATTTTGTATATGGATTTTGTTTTGAGCACTACAAATACACTAACTCAAATGTGCGTAGGTACAACAAAAAATTAATGAGAATAAAAAGAAAAGAAGAAGAGAAAAAGAGCAAATTATACGAATGTAACGGAATAACAAAGCAAACACAAGAGCGAAAAGCTAATTGTTTTATTTGCGCACTTTCTCATTTAAAAAGTATTTGTTTTGGTTTTGCTCATGGACAATACCATTAAAAAAAATTTGAAAAGTGTATGACTTTGTGGTAAAGTTTGCGAAATGTTTTGTTTGTTTGCCCACTCTGGTTTTTAGTATTTTATCCGTATATCAAATACATTATTGTTTTTGTCATGTATTCCTAACTTTTGTTTTGTTTTTTATTACACAAATAAAATTTGATATTGTTAGACGTGATTATTAAATCATCCAGAAAATAAATAGAGGTTCTTTCCAATAATGAAAATTGCTTTAATACATGTCTATCGCAAAAACATACCGAATAAATTGTTGTCTGAAAAATATAGCGTTGGAAATCCGACTGTTCACGATTTAATAAAAAATTAAGCGAAAATTTTGGAATTTGCTTTCAAAAGTGATTCAATTGTTGGTTTAAAAACTAGATGTACACTTAAAAATTCAGAAAACATAGAAGTTGATTTCGCGAAAAGTGAATGGAATTCATCAGGAGAGATACAAAGGAACTCCTATTTCTGATAAGATATAATTAACAGATGTAGCTATAGAGCGGATGTCATACGACACTAAATAAAATTCAGCAACTATTATCGATTGTAGTCGCCGTGGTCTAGTGGTTAGTGTGTTGGCTTACTAAGACGATAGTGCCGGGTTCAAATCTCAGCACCGACATCTTGAAAAAAGAAATATGAAAAAAATATTTCTTTCGGCGACTACCTCTCAGCAGTCTTCTGGCAAAAGCTCTGAGAGTAATTAATTGCCATGAACAAGCTTCTCAAGTCTGTCGTTCGGAGTCGACATTAAACTGTAGGTCCCGGTACTCATGGATAGAAATTTACACACACAACATGAGTACTGCGAGAAGCTAGTCCGTAATCCTGACACAGGGTTGTAAAGGCCAGTTATGTATGTAACTATTATCGATGATTGAACATTGTCAGCGTTTGTCACAATGATTCGCTATGACTTGTGCCACTGGATTAGTGTTAAGTTCTCTTGTATTATATAGGTACCGTCAATCTAGTTAAGATTGTAAAAAAATTACCAAGAAATAATTGTAGAGACTACCAGACAGTGTTTTCTCTTGTACTTACTATTCTGCATTTTTGTTTAAAATTAAATGTTAAAGAAATGACAGCAACAATGTATATTATAATGTACATATCTAAGTATGTATATAATGTACATATGTGCAATATATTGATTATCTACTTATACTTATACATAATTAATACATAAATGTATTTATTCATATACATACTCATAAGTAAGAGCAAAATTAAGAGTACCATTTCAAGTAATAAAAACCATAACGTTTTGATTATATTTATAAAATGAATATTCATATAGACATACATAATATGTACATAAAATATACAAATCCTTACTTACTCATATAAAAACTAATGTCATGATGTGGCCACATGCAAGTTATGGTTCCAATTAACTCACTTATTACATGTGGTGGAGGAAAACAAGACAGTAAGCATGTAAGAGATACACACACAAACAAAAAAATCTAGCTGAGTGAAAATGCCAACACAACAGTTAATAATGTTATTACAGTTTATTTAATAATACACATAAAAGTTTGTTATTGCCCTGTTGGAAACTGAGTTTACTTCAAATTAAGTCTAAACTAACTAACAAACTTAATTAAAATAAGGTATCACTCTTACTGGGTTAGCACCTCGGATTTCCAGATCTTATAACGATAATGTTATTGGCTTGTTGTGGCTATGCTCCATAATAATAATAATGGCCCTTGAAGAATCAATTATTTTTCTTCGAAATTAAATTTGATTCTTTTTTCTGTATTTGCAATTTATAGAGTTTGTAAAATTTCAGAATAATAGTCCTAATGAATCGCAGTATATTATATTAATAAATGTGTATGGCAGGTATTATTTTAAAAATTCAAAACGCATAAATCGAGGTTTAGAGCCTTGAAGAATTTTTTGGAAATATGTAGTACGAATCGAAATCTAGCAGCTAATTTAGCATTTCCTGGCAATTTTTTTTTATTAAGAAGGGCAGTAAGATGTACATATGTATTTTTTTTTATTATTTGTTTAGTTTTTTTACGAAATTACAATAAAATATTACATTTATTTATTTATTTTCGTGTAGTGTCGCACATCACTGTCTCTGGTGGAAATCGAAGCCACAACGCTCGCACTAGCAGTCTAGCATACTACCCACTAGACTACTGGGGCACCCTTTATTGTTTTGCTCAATATTATTCGAAAAGAAAATTTTTTTAAATAAATAAATACAAAAATTTCCATACAGATTGTTTGCTACTTAAAAAAAAGACACTATTTACCAATTTTATTTCATAAAGATATATATGGATGTACACAGGTATACTTATATACATATTTTTCATGCACTAACAAAAAGTTCAACAAACAACTTTAAGTAGAAAAAATGACAAACTGATAAAGAGTCAAAGTAAACAAATGAAAACAAAATGTTATAAAAAAAAAGTATTATAAATGATTACAGGCAGGACAGCAATAAGAACAATATGAACAATCATTGACACTTAACGGTTAGTAACGGAAACACTATTTTGACACTTGTTCACTTCCTGCGGGGTATTTGAAAACATTTTGATATACAAACAATTGTCTGTAAGTGAGTGGCCCTTTATGTTTTTACCAATGTTTATGAAGAAAGTTTAAGTGTTTGTCAACAAGAAAATGATAAAAACTTTTGAAAGAAAATCAACTACAAATCGAAGTTAAACGTGTGCAAAAAAAATAGAAGAGATAAGAAAAGAAATATTTGAATTCAACAGACATAATCAACCACCACCCTTAAAAATTAAATTTTCTTTTTTGTTTCTGAAATAACAAAATCTTTATTTGTTGTTTCTATATATTAGATTGGTTTTTTTATTATGAATTCAATCGGTTTCTTATAACTACGGCGTTATTTGGTTTGAGAAAAACCTTATTTAGTTTTAGGTTTTTCTTGAAAATTTTCATTACAACTGAGTAGTTTTTGAAGATTTTATTAAGCTTTTAAGATAAGGTATATATGAGAAGATTTGAAGTCTTTTCATCGATTTCAACAAAAGAAACAAACAACCACAACTTTTAATTCCATTTTTCTATACATATGTATGTGCTAACTTTCGTGACAAACTTATAATAATTGTTCATTTTATAAAACTTTTAATGCAACGGGTACATGGAAAGAATTCTTATTTCTATTTCAACAACAAGAATTTATAAACACTCTTACAGTGTAAAATAGTATATTATAGAACTTTTATTACTATTATTATTTTTAAATTTTAATAGAGATGAAACGAGCAACCAAAAAGGCAATATTATTATCTGTAAGAAATATGTGTGTGGAAACGTATTAGTAAAACTTCTGTCTGGCAATAATAATGTTATAGTCGCCGTGGTCTAGTGGTTAGTGTGTTGGATTACTAAGACGATAGCGCTGGGTTGAAATCTCAGCTCTGACATCCAGAAAAAAAAGAAATATGAACAAATTTTTTCTTTCAGCGACTATCTCTAAACAGTCTTCTGGCAAAAGCTCAAAGAGTAACTGATTGCCATGAACAAGCTTCTCAAATCTGTCGTTCGAAGTCAACTTTAAACTGTATGTCCCAATACTCATGAATAAAAATTAACAAACACAACATAAGTGCTGCGAGAAAAGCTAGGCCGTAACTCTGAAGGAGGGTGACAATGGCCAGTTATGTATGTAATAATAATTTTGAATAAAAACTAAAATTCATTTCAGTACTTGTAACCAATTTTTTCAAAAACTATTTTGAAAAAGCTATATAGGCTTTCCAAGACAGTAAATCTGATCGGTTTCGGTGTAAATATGAAGCTTAAAACTGTTACTGGTAGCTCTAGTGTTAATAATTATTTATTTATGATTTTACGCGCAAAGTACTGATTAAAATACAAAAATTTTTTGTAATTATTGTGTAATAATAAAATAAAAATTAAATGTTATACAATTGTCGTCATTGATATTTAAGCAGAAGATAGAGAATATTACTCAAATAAATAATAACGACTTGCTTGTCATAACTTGAGGCTGTTTGCAGCCGTTTCTTATCTCTTGTTTTACAAATAAAATATTACATTTTGAGTTATAATTAAAGGTTACTGCAGCATAAAATATGAAATCAAAATTAAATAGCTGCCAGTTATTGAACTATTAATTGTTACAAAAACAAAAACAAAAACAAAAAGAAACAAAAAAGATAATAAATAAATAAAACAGAATAAAAACAAATCAATCATTACAATAAAAATTGTGTCAAAATGGTACATAACGGCAATCATGTTCTTACCTACCATTACTACGCCTATATATAAATTTGAAAAAGAACCATTTTTATGGGCAGGACTTACATACAAATTGCCATAAGGTTTATGCTCTTTAAAATTCAAAAGACCATGTTGACTTTAGTAAAGTGTAGCAATAATTTAAAATGAAAATAATTTGCAAGAATATTTACTAAAATGTTTGTTTTAATACTTATGATATTGGAAAATTGGTGTATATTTAACGAAACAGTGACCAGTAATATTTTTGTGTTTTCAAAATTTGTTTCGTCTTTTAAACGCCTTACTTTTGCAATGGTTTGTCAATCAAAGTTAAAAATGACGCCCATGAAGGAATTTTACACCAGCTGCTCTCAATATGTTTTCGTCTTCAAATACATAAGTCTCATAAGAGTTCTTTGTATTCTTTACAAATTTATGCAAGACATCAACTACTTAACTTACACTTTTTATAGAAATCATATATTGGAATTTTATTTTTTCCCTAAACCCTGTAATGAGTTAGTCGAAGACTTTATACACACATTGCTCATTTGCGAGAAGAGTGGCATAACTCAAAAAGAGCGATTCTGAGATAAATGCATTTAAACATTTTAATTTAGCCCAACTGATAGGGAAAGTACACGACATTTTTGGTCGTCACTCAGCGAAAAAAAAGAGATAAAAATACAATTTTTAGATTACAGTCCGTCTCATATTTCTGCATTATTAACTCAAAAACTGTGTTTTTTGAGTTATGCCACTCTTCTCGCAAATGAGCAACATCACATTTTTATCAAATTCTCCTTTTTATCCCTATCATTGGATTTTTTTTTTCTAATTGTCATCCATGAATAGAATTAGAACTGGGGGCAAATTACGGCATTCGCTATCGAACGAAATTTATATGAAAATTGTTTTTAAATTGTATGTAATTTGGTTCGCCGCAATTTTCCCTCTGCTTTATCACTGCCCTCTTTGTTCGATTAATATACATTAGTCGACATCGAGTACAAGTACGACCATAGCCGTGGTGGCTAGAGAGCATTGCATTAGGCATGCTTATAAGGTCCTCTACGAATGTCAGTTTCTTTATTAATTGAGAAGTCATTAAAAAGACAATCTAAATACTAAATAGAATTTAGTGTCTGATCCAATTAAAGCATTTGAAGATTATTTAAATGAAACTCTAAACAACTATTTGGACTATCAAATCTTTTTCAGTTAGTAAGTAGTATTCATAATTGGATCTATAGCAGTACAAAATTTGATAGTATCAACTACTTAAAAACCAAAAATAATATTTATAAACAACTAGTGGACCTATTTTTATATAAGGAATGAACTTTCTCAAAATTAACAGAAATTAATATTGGGTTTGCACTCCCACTTGTTCAATTCCGGCCTCTTTCTGGCTGAAGATTTTCATTAATTGTAAAGTCATCCAGACCAACTTCAGAAATTTTAGCTTTAAATGCTTTCAAGATATAAAAAAAATTAGTATCTACCCTCTTCTTAAGTTTGGTTTTAATCGGTCTATGCGTTTAACCATTATACGTTGACATACAAAAATTCTTATATTCTCGTATATATAAAAAGGTTAGGGGCCCGATTCTGTAATTCTCTTACTCTAAAATGCTAAAATTTTGGGTTTTTAACACAAGCTGGGCATTAGAATATATAAAATTAACAATTTTAGAGTTAATAGGCATGAATCTTGTAAATGACAATACGCGTTCAAGAATTGTATTCGTAGCAAAAAAGTCCTAAATCAAGTTTACAAATTATTAGCGATAGAGTTTTAGCTTAGAAGAGTTACAGAATAAGGCCGCAGGATAAGTTTAAGTCAGTGATGTCCAAAATTCTCTTTCCCTATAACGCGTGATAGTAAAACAAATTCTGCTTACGTCGGAGTCAAACACGTACATAATAAAAAGAAATATTGTTGCTCTTGCTCTTTAAGTTATAGTTTTCGAAAAGATGCTCCAACAAAGTATTTCCAATTTATTATCACAACTGTTTTCCAACCAGTTTCTTTTCTACATTCTAATTTTTGTTTGCTTATTTATGACATAAAATATTTTTAAAATTAACTAATTTGAAATTGACTATGAAATGAAATAAATTTGAGACGAAATTACACAAAATTTTTAAGAAGAAAATAATTGAAAGGAAATATTTTTTTTTTCTTTTTTGGGTGACAATTGTGTAGGAGTGATCGTAAAATTCATTTATCATGTTTAAAGTGTTATGCAATTCAAATTTGGCGTCGAGGTTATAATAGTAAAATAATACAATTGTGGCCATAAATTACCAGCTAGGAAGAGCACGCAGCCGCAATAGTATTGGTGTAGGTAAAGTAGAACACAAAACATCCTTTTAGGTTTGCGTACCTACCATTGGGTAACCTATTCGATAATAATAATAATAATAATAGATCAGAACATGAGATATTAGATTTTTATGTATTTTTTACAAATTAAAAACAGTCAAAAATTTCCGGGTTTAACCTTTGTGCCTCACATTGTTTAAAAATTACATTTTGCTGTAGATTATCTAAAAGCCAACCTTAACCATTAAATTATTTGGCTTTTTTGTCTTCTTTTTTTATTTGAATACAAAATAAATAGCCGTTAGCATTTCCTTTCATATTCGATTTCTTTTTTTTTCTAAAAATACTTGATTTTTTTCATCTGCTCCCACTCTAATGGAATTCAATATATTGAATTCACAACATCTTCCTTTGTGTTACAAAACAAAGTTAGCATGTGTTTTTTAAACAAAATCTTATTTGCTGTTTTAGGAATATGGCTTTAGAGAGAAATACAAATGACGTCAAAATGTGAGCTAATAAGTGTTTTAAATTTAATTTAAAGAAAATAACGCCACAAGCATATTTGCTTAAAAGACTCCACCGTAATAACTTACTCAACTCCTCTTCCCGTTTCAACAGCATAGTGCTTCCGGTAGTCTTGTAATATTTTACGTCATGAAATAAATATTCCCATAACGCATTTAACTACTTAAATACTTTTTTATACTCGTACCACTTTTTTTTACGAATTCTTTAAATGTAATTCATGCTATCTTGTAAATATTTCATTTATTTCAAAATATTGAACTAAATTTAGAATCGATTTTATTTTTAACGAAATTCTATCTCCTGCATAATGTATCAGTTTTCATTAAGCTGAAAATAATCATTCACAAAGAGATGCAAAATATTTGAAACAAAAGCTTTCTTAAAAGTATAAACATTTAAATTACACAAATTTTAAGATGAAATTTTAATCAAGATTGAAATACATTGTACGTACATATACAAACAAAAACGTTCGAATTTCTATAAGATTTAAATTTCTAACACTTGAATTGTCCATAACAAATACTCGTATAAACACTATTGTCACAGTAGAGTTTTAATAATCGTTAAGGAAACGTTTGCAAACATGATGATTATAGCGTGAAAAGTTATTGAATCATAACAAATCCATATTTACTTTGAGTTCTTCAAGAATAATATTATGTTGTATGTTGGCTTGTCATAAAGAAAATGAAAATACATATATAAGTAGCTTTAGAATTTGGTTATGACATTAGTCTTACGAAAAATTTTAGCTTTCAAATCTCTTAGTGCAATAAAATTAATTTTTTACCCTATAAATATTTAAATTACAAAAAATAATACGAAAGAAATAATTTTTTATTGGAATTCATGAAATTATCCAGGTCATTTTTTCAACCATACTATTGAAACCACATTTTACCGGAACAATAATATTAAATGTGTTTTTTGAGTTATGCCACTCCTCTCGCAAATAAGCGATATATATGTAGGCAGTAGTTTACGCCCCTTGTTGTTTCTTATTTTTATAAATGATATTGGTCATTGTTCTTACTGAAGATACATATGTACTTACATACATATTATACAAAATTGTATCTATTGTAAATATATCTACTTGAGAAATTTTAATTAAAGAATATTTATATTAAAAACTCATGTTTCGTTAATACATAACTTTAACATTTTTAATTAATTTTTTTTTTTTTTTTTGTGAATTTGTTAAATTAATATTTTTTTTTTTTTCAATTGCTGCAGAACTTTTTTTAGAGAAATTTTTAAATTTACACTTATTATTATTTGGTTATTAACATTTAACTCTTTTCAAAGAAAAACATTGCACTTGGAATTGTTTATGCATGTATTGTATTATTATTATTATTATTATACATATACACAATGTAGCACATGGATGGCGAACGTATGGCATGCGTGCCCAAAGTGGCACGCAGGTAAATTTTCGCTGACAGGTATAATATTTTTCATATGTACTGACTAATTCAAATGCATTTTTGATATTGAAAAAATTGTAAACTCAATTCAAATTTAATGCATAAATTTTGATATTTAAAAACAAACTTCTAGATTTCTGGCGCCTTTATTCATAATGTTAAAATATTTTTATATTATTTGCGTACGCAATAGAGGTGAGCACAAGACGTTAAAATTGTACAGTGTTGTATTTTTCTCATGAGCAAATACTGATTGTAGTTGCAAATATAAATAAGAGTAAAGCAAAAAAATATGACCTTAAAACATAAAACAACAGCACACAAAAGCCATTGTACAACATTTTAATACACAATTGGTTCAGACTACAATAAAAATATTGTACTCTTCATAGTGAGACAACTGCATTTCTTTTTAGTAGTTAATGGGAAATAGTGTTGCCACGACTTTAAAATTTTTGTAACCAAATTTCAGCAAAAATCTTACCAAATTTTTAAGTCCTAATTCTAATAGAAATAATTAAGAAAATTATGTTAAATCAATTATAACTATTTGGTTTTTTGCAATATAATGTAATATACATATACTTTGATTAATCTGTCAAGATAATTTTACTTTCTGGTTATATGGGAGAAATGGAAAAATATGTAAAACCTCTATTCGCATTCACATTAATCAAGCTCATGAGTATATTAAATCAACGCACAATAGTACAAAAGATAGGTTTAATTTTATTAAAATTAATGTTTTTAACGGATATTTCCAATCATTTAAATGAATTAAATATTAAATTGCAAGGTCCCGGAAAATCAATTAATGTAATGTTCGATATTATTGAAGGTTTTGAGTCCAAATGAGTAATATTTTAACGCGATATTGACAATGAAATTAATATAATTTTTGAAATTAATATAAATTTTTATAGCCAAGTTATAAGTGACATACAAGACAATTTTGTTCCGAGATTTCAAGATTTCAAAAAATTTCAACCATTAAATAACTTTATTAAATATCCAGACAAGTTTGATTTGGAAACAGCTAAAATAGATCAATTAGAATTGTTAAAGTTGGTGAATTTGGAAATGCAGTTGGCAGAGTTTCAATCAAGTTCTATTTGGAAGCAAAAATCTATACTCAACTCTATAGTATTTCATTAAAATTGTCAAACTATGATCCGGATATTGATCCTATTAAAAAATGTGTCAGCATATTATAGAAATGAATCTATATATAATTTTTAAAATGCATGTATTTTCATTTTATAAAAATAATTTTTATTGGCACGCATGTATTTTCATTTTATAAAAATAATATTTATTGGCACCCAGTCAAAAAAAGGTTCGCCACCCCTGATGTAGCACATAAATTATTTTATTACCCCCAAAAGTATGCTGCATTATATGTATGGATATTCATAATTGAAATAAATATTACTCATACGTTCAGTTCCAATTACATACATTGTTTTTTTTTTATCGTATCAGAAAAACAAAAAAGTTTTGCTTTGCCATTATAATTAAACTACTAGGAGGTATAAGTGATATTTACTGCATTCGAAATACTACATAAAGTATAGCCCTTACCAAATTGTATTATTACACGGTCAGAAATTTGCAAAAAAAAATACCTCTCACAGCACACTGTTATACTTAAAAGTAACATAACTTCCAAATCGTTTTTGTTTTCTTTTAATTATTTTTTTTACTTATTTATATTTTTACATTGAAATTATGTTTTTAATTGTCTATAGTTGACTAAAGTGTTACTTTTAATAAAAAAGAGTTTAAAAAAACACTTAAAATATACTTTTTTCATTAGTATGATGATGAGCCAATATGTACCGCATTTTAATTTGTTTCTTGCAAAAATATTCATACAATGAACAAAATTGTACACGTGCATACACGAATACAGAGGTTAAACAAATATAAAAGTATTTTTATGTTTCTTTTTTTATTTTTGTATTACTCTCGATGATTTTTTGACATTTGTCACATTCAATGGCTGTCGTCGCTACTTTTACAAAAAAATTCTTTTATTTTATTTTTTAATATATACTCGTAATAATGAAATGTTAAATTTTCAATATTTTACAGTTTTTTTCTTTTTTTCGCATATGTCTGTTTCATGACCTAAAGAAGATACTGTTAGGAAATATAAAAAAATTGTATTTTTATTTTTTTTTTTTAAGTTAAAATAATTTACTGGTTTCACTATTTTGTCCATTTGCTAAGCAATTTGTTTTTAATAGCCATTTGCTACCACAAAGAGATTTTAATTGCTACCAAATAATGACTAAGAATGAAATAAAAATTAAAAATTAATACAAAAGTTTTAGGGAGACAAAAATTTGGTTTTTATATGTTAACCAGAATAAAATAAAATAATAAGTGCTACAAAAATGATTAAATGATTTCATAGATTTAAATTTATTATTAAAAATTAACGTTCTTGTTGAATTGTAGTTCCAACGAAACTAACAAATTGGTTAAATGTAAAGCAAGAACTCATATTTATTAAACTATTTACGTTATAATTATTATTTACTTATATTTACTTATATATATTACAATATATACTAATTATATAGTATTAAAAAATCTTGGAGAATGACCTAGCATGGGTTACAATTTCAGAAGCACTCCCAAATTTAGAAATTGTTTTGAAAAAATCGTTTTCAGTGATCTTTATCAACTTTTCGACTTGTAATTGAGTCATCTTTTTCGATTTTAATTTTTAACGTGTTTGGCAAGAAATTTAATTTCGCTTAAAATGACGAGCATTCGTAAGTTATGAGCTTTGTTTTTTTTATGATTATTTACGATTTTCGTCAGCTTTTTTGATTTTTTTTTTTAATCGTAATGCTTCAAGGAACCTCATAAAAATGCTGGCGAATTATTGCACATTCTCTCAAAGAGATGCTTTTCTGAGCACACATAAGAGATATAGTAATGAATTTTAAGTATAGCGTGTTCAATTGTATTGAGCTATTTGTGCAGTTTTCTTATTTACAAAGTATAGGCTTTGCTCTTTTATTAAGCATGTTCTATATATAAATAAAATACGGTGTATGCGAGATATTATCAAAATTGTTCATTCGTTTAAAAGATCTATTAAAGTCATTATATTTGGAATATAGCATCATTCAAATTTACGCTCATGCAAATTGTCTAGTTTTCCACGACTCTGCGCAAAAATCAGGCTGAATTTGACCAATGGCATGGGTTATGTTGGTTTTGAGGTCTGCTATGTTTTTTTTACTTTTTGCATATACCTGAGACTTAAGAAAACCCTACTCGAAAATGTCTAATTGCACCATCTCAGTGGCCAGTTCACATCACCTACACATGAGATGACCATGCCATTAAATCTGTAATGCAGAATATACAATGTGGCATGAGAAGTGTGCACGTTTTACCGTCCCATGAAAGCTACATGTCGTTGATGTCTAGATCATTTAATTCGGGTCAAAAGAAGTTGGTAATCATCGGCTTATAGTACTCGCCGGACCAAGTTCGTTCTCAAAATAATGTAGACCGATGGCGCCACCCGCTCAAAATACACACCAAACTATCATCCTTTTGGAATATATTATAGGCTTTTCGATCTCTCGTCTAATCGGTTTATTTTAAGCAAATATACGGTATAATGTTCATCAATTTTATTTTTTATAAAGATAAATATCTTTGTATGTACATACATACATATAATGCATTTTTAATAAAATGATGACAAAACCAATAGTTAGCAAAAAAAAATTAAAAAACCATTAAATTCTCATTATGCGAAAACTCCAGTTTAAATATCGTAAAGATTCTAATGATTTAATCAATAATAAATTATAAAAAAAACTAAAGGAAAATGAAAAGGATTGACCGAAGAAAAATATTTTAAATAGTTTTAAATTGACCATAAAGAATGCATTTTAAAATACTTATAAATTGATTATTAATTTAATTTAATCTATACATGCTCGTATATATGTATGTATTTTATTTTATAAATCAAATAGACAATCACAAATACTTAAATGTTTCAATTATTAAAATTTAATACCTTGTTTGAAGTGCAAGTCAATCAACTGTAAATAATTATAAGTTTCCTTTTATTTGCACAGTATTACCTTGATTTACAGAAAATTGTTGTTATTTTCTTTTTTTTTATCTGTGCCATTATTAAGATATACTTCGTCATATAATATGTTTTTCTAAGTTTTGATTAATCCGTCAGTTGATTTTCTATTTTGCCCGATAAAAATATATATGATGGGAAATTATATAATTTTTTTTAATCAATCATGATGTAAATCGAGAAATTGCTGTATAAATAATCCTTTAATTTTAAACAGAAAATTAAATTTTTTATTTTTTTATAAAAGAGTTTGCAAAGACGACATCGACTTTTCAAGTTTATATTTCAATGTTTTTATTATTAGTCGCCGTTGTCTGGTATGTAGTGTCTTGGCTTAATAAGACGAGAGCTCCGCATTCAACCCCAGATCTGACATCTTGAAAAAAAAATATAAAAAAAATATTTCTTTCGAGGACTACCACTTAGCAGTCTTTTGGCAAAAGCTCTGAGAATAACTGATTGCCATGAACAATTTAATGTGCTGGAGGCCCGAAGTTCGAGCCCTAGTGAACAAGCTTCTCAAGCCTGTCGTTCGGATTCAACGTTTAACTGTAGGTCATGGTACTCATAGCTAAATAAACGCACACAATATGGTTACTGTGAGAAGCTAAATCCGTAATTCTGAAAAAAAGTTGGCCAATTATGTATGTATGTATAGAAATCCCAGAATCTGCGTAGACAGAAAGAAGAGGTGCTTTTATTTTTGCTTTTGCAATTCTAGTTTCATCGATATTGCAACGATTTTTTTTTTCTTCAATTTTTAATAATCAAATAGTGTCGAATTTAAAATAGATTTTTGTAAAAATGTTTAATTATAAACCGCGAGTTATGATGTAATGCTCAGAACATTAATCGCTTTGCATAATTACTACCTTTGTTCTTGTGATGCAAAAATAAAACTCTTTTTTTGGTTCAACGTAATTATGAATGAATTCTGCTTAGAATGAGATTTTTAACTTAAATTAAAATTTAAATTTAAATTAAAAATTAAATTTAAGAAAATAAGAGGTTCCCCCCCCTCCAGCAAGACCAACTGCAAGTAACCGCCCCCTGACATTTCTAGTCCATTCCACCAAAAACCAATGATCAGGAGGATAGCGCCACCTTCTGGGAAGATAACAGCTAATCTACTGAAGACGCTCACCATTCACATTAAACATCCACCGACAGATGAGACAATTGCTGTTTGATCATTCGAGGGTGAAGGTATAACACTGGCTCTTGAGTGGACAAATTTACAGCAACTTGTTTCATCAACAATAAAAGGCGCAAAATATACAAACATCTTTGAAAAAAAAAAAAAAAAAAAAAAAAAAAAAAAAAAAAAACCTATCAACCATCTTCACATTCCAATACAATGCACTGCATGAGTAGGGGTTTGCCCCTGAGTATTGGTCTTAATAAAAAAAAAAAAAAAAAAAAAAAAAAAAACAATATTTGTTTATTGATTTTCATTAAACAAGGCTTAGTTTGTTTTTATTAAAATTATTTTTAAAAGGAACTATAAACGCTAGATATTTCTGTTATTTTTAACTTTTTATGGAAAAAATCTTGAAATTTTTTATGAATTTTTTTTTTCAACAATAGATTCTGAATAATTTTAAAACTGTTAATTTAGCAGAGCGTGGTATAGTGGTTAGAGCGCACGCACAAAAACTCAAAGGACCCAGGTTCAAATCCCAGAAGAGGTGAAAAATGATAATTTTGAAAATTTTCCACCTTAACCAATGTCAACGAAAAACGAATGATCAGGAAGATGCGCTACCTATTGAAAAGTATCAGATAACAGCTAAACGTACTTAGCGAAGGCACACTTACCACACAATCAACATGCAACGATGAGGCAATTGCTGTTGATCATTCAAGGGTGAAGGTATAGCACTGGCCTTTGAATGATCAATTCACAGCAATTTGTCTCTTTCCTAAAGCGCTTAACAATAATATAATAATTAATAATAATATATGTACTGTCCTTTCCAAAATTCCAATACAATGCACAGCATTCAGTAGGGGTTTACCCCTGAGTATTGGTCTCAAATAAAAAATAAAAAAAATATAATTGAGCTAAAACTATTTAGAAACAATTTTTTACAGTACCCTTTACCGTTTTATTTTTTCATATCCGCTAAACCGTTGTCGTGTTATTATCTAATATAGGAGAGTAGTTGCTTTATAAATGGAAAAAAAACAAAAAACGAAATTTAGATTTTTACCTCTTTTGTTCATGTGCCTCTAAAAACCTTCATTTTTTCGACCACAGTTTTTATAAAATTCTAGGAATTTGCTCATTGGATTGTAACAATTTGCCTTAAAAAAAGTTTTGTAAAATAAGTTCGCTATTCGCGAAAAAATAAATAAAACAAAATTTACTTTTCTATTAATTCATTAATTTTTAACACTTTTTATTAAAGTTCACAACAAATTAATTTCCACTTTTATCCACTTGAACTCTTCTAATGATTTTTTACAAATGGCCAAAATAATTACTTTCCCCTATATAAGTATTTATAATTCAAAGAAATTTGTATATAATTTAGCCAATTCCAAAACCCTGTTAAATGTTCAAAATTTATACCAATTTGTTTATGTTTCTAGCAGTATGCAAAATTTTTCATTTGTTTTGTTATTGCTCAAAAATTATGTATACCAATATTGTTATAAAATTACAAGAAATTAGCAGCAGCAATTTGATGTAAAAAAAAACGAATTCGCAATTTAATATTGAATTACTTCTTGGTATAGTGAGATGCACACTATCGAATAGGACTGACAGTTTAGCATTTTCGTTTTCGTGTTCTGGATGCTGTAACTAATAATTAATTATCATAAATCAACACAGTCAACCACAAAATTGCTTGTGGTTGAGTGACAGCTAGCGACCATATTAATTGTTGACTAATAGTATGTACCAAAAATTATAGTGTTAACAACACCATTTTCATCTAAAACTAATTATTTTAGAAAAATTTATGAACGCATGTAAAAAGTCGTCCAAAAGTCTTACTAAATCTAAAGAAAAACGTTTGTTTTAGATCAGAAATTATTTTTAAATAAGGAACCTACAACAAGAACTTTTTGAATTCACAAAATCTAGAAAAGGAAAATTAAGAAAAAACAACAAATTCAAAATTGTATATTAAACTAGTGGACTCTATGCCTGCCTTACCAGGCAAAATCAAATAAGAACAGCTCGCATTACCTAAAATCGAGTGCTCAGCTGGTAAATATAATACAAAAGCTATTACAACTGTCATGCAGGACTGTACATTTACAATTATTATATTGGTCCCATTAATGGAGTTTGTGATTTCCTGGAAAAATGTTTAGAAGAAAACTCAGTACTTTTTGTTGATAATTGTTTCCAAAAACTTGTTTTGAAGCCAAGCTTAAGCAAATAACGTGAAGTCTAAGAACAGCGCTATTAATAAAAATCATAAACTATTAGAAAAACATCTGAATTAATGTTTACTTCAAACTTGAAATATCGTTTAAAAAAAAGTAAGTAGTTGAAACTTGACGATAATCATAGCTTGATGGAACTCTGCCAACTGTTTTGGATAGTAATCCAAAGATGAAAATTAAGTTTTGGCCTCCCAGAACCTTTTGTTTACTTCGGGCTTAGATATAACTGCAAATAACTTAGCTTAGAAAAAGTTATCCAAGCCATTTTTTGGAATTTTATAAAGAAAGTACTTTTTTTTAATTTATTGCATTCTGCAAGACTTTCTTACTTACTTGCACTCATGATAAAAAGACAAAATTTCTTATTTGAATATATTATGTTTTAATAATTTTGGCGACCACTAAGTTGTATGTCTGAAAAAGGGTTGTAATGTTCAATTATATATAAAAGAAATATGAAATATGGTTATGCGTTTTAAAATTCCAAAAAAAAATCTTTTTGCTTCAAAAGGGACACCCTAATGTAAGTATACTACGAATATATATCACAAAGTGTGTTATCAATATCGTCGCAAGAATTAAAGAACGCTATAACTGACAAAAAATCGAAAATACGATTTTTGCATAATTTTTATCAGAAAAAAAAACGCGTCAATTGGTTCCGGTCTCAGATTTCTATGATGTAAAAAATTCACTTACGCCATTTGGAAAATACAAGTGTCTTCCTTCTACTTTCATACAAGTTTTTTGGCCCTGGTGAACATTAAATGTTTTGTCAGTTACAGCGTTCTTTGATTCTTGGGACGATATGTAAAGAAGTAGCAGTAGAGCTGTTTTTATAGTCTTTGTTTTTTACCACAAATAGTAATACTTTTCACGAAAATACATGCTAATATGATACTTTATATCGATTTTTTTTTAATACATGATTTTTCATTTTTCATGTAAAAGTCAATTAAAGATTACCATTTTAAGTGAATGTTTTTTGACTTTCGCTCTGTTAACTAATCGCACTTTTGAATTGTGGCAAAAAAAGAAACAAAATAAAAATGCTGCTCGTCATCGTGCTCTGGCTTTTAAATAAAAAGTTTTAAAAAATCATTAGAAAAAAGTCCAAATAAAAGAAACAACTTTACAGTTGTGGCCAATGTCATTTCAAACGATTTAACAAATACAATAAATGAAAGAATAAGTGCCAGTACAAAAATAAAAGAGCGATTGAATCCATGAATAAAGTAGAGCAGTTAAATAAAACTAAAAAAGAATGAAGAGAAAACAAAACCTTGAATGTTTGAATTTGTTTTAAAACACACATTCATATACATAATAGGCATTTACATTTACAGTAACATACGCTCATACAGTGTAGAGTCAAAATATATTACACAAGTTTACAAATGCGAGAACAAATACAAAAACTAAAAATATAAAACAGAAATGAATTAATTGAAGCAAATACTCTTATTTTTAGTTATTGCATATGCAAGCAGACACATATAGCATAGTTTACTGTGGAAGAACTACTCGATATGCGAAAATCACACTGAATCATCGTGACAAATGCTGACAATGCTAAATCATCGATGACAGTTGCTGAATTTTATTTGGGGTCATACATGAATTTTTAAAGCATTTGTCCAAAACGTCATATATGACTATACATAGTTGATTTTGTCTCGTAGAAGTCCGGGTATTGGTGAGTTTTGACAGACATTATCATCGAGAGTCATAGTGAATTTTTACATAATGTGTCACTAATGTAGAGACAGTATCGAAAAATATCACTTTGATTCATCTATGAACCGCTTATTTTTAAATTATAATTTTTGAAAAACCACAAATTTTATTTTTTAATTTTTCCTCTTCGCTGGGATTTGCACCTCGGTCGTATGACCCTTCAAGTTAGCAAAGCGTCAAAGTCATCAAAACAAAAAAACAGAGGGACTAAAAAATAAAATTAATATTAAAACCTATAACAAACAAAAAAAGCAAAACTATTTCGTTATTTCTGCTTAATTCATCAATGGAGACCTATAGCAGACAAAATACTTTAGGGTTCAGCTTAAAAACGACTCATAACAAACAATGTCGCCAAGTTTGGACATTCTTAGGTAAAGTGTCACTTTAATGAAATTTTCATGAATAAGTGTCATGCATAATGTTCATATTGAAAATTTCATGTAAAATGCGACTTGATATTGAAAATTTATGAAAATATGTAAATGACCATGTCTCTTTGAATTCGCCACCGGGTAAACATACACAAATACACACACTAGATAAAGTTTAGCAAATATAAACCACTAAATATCATAATTTGTATTTACACAACACTTTCCAACACCTTAGCAAACTATCTGGTAACAATAACAAATCCCAGCCGTAAGAACAAAAGTGAAAAGAGAGGATATATGAATTTTACTTCCTTTGAACTAAAATTGAAAGTAAAAAATTTTTTATTCATTTAAATTTTTTTCTGGCAACTATCAGTTAAGCATTTTGCAATAAATATATTAAACATTTAGTTTCTTATATAGCTGTTCTGAATTTAGGTATATTTTGGTATTTCGTATAATACCCTTTTTTAAATAACTTCAGCTCAACGTTTGTGTTATACACGTATCAGCCATCATAAGCCAATCTTTCCGAAACTTTTGTGAACTTTTTCTTTTTTAATTTTCACTACGCTATTGTTTGTATGTTTTTCACTATATTTAATGTCGATACACATATTTATATCATTTTAATTTCAAAAACCATATTTAATGTTACACTTTATTTCATATACATATATGTATATGAAATAAAAATTTTTCGATTCCAATTTTTTCATCAGCAAACAAAAAGCTGACGAAATTGGATTTTTGGCTCTTTCTATATGTGCATAGAGCATGCCGGCTTTTAGTTAGTTTAGAAAAAAACATTTCTGTTTTATTTTGCGGAAAAATATAACAAAATTATGAATTTTTGCTCCTGTACGTGTGTCTCTCTACGTGCAGACCTTATTTCACTTAAAATTAAAAAGTATAAAAAAATTTTGTCATTTGACTTGGGAAAAGGATTAATTTCTATATTCTAAAGGAATATTTTACTTCTTTTTGTTGTTTGTTTTGAAATTATGTGAAAAACACCGGTTCCTTTTTGGTAACAGACACTTAAAAAGAAAGTTATTGTTGACATTCAATCGTTTTTTTGGTAGTCAAGTTTTATGATCCCATTAAAAGTAAAAAAAAAACTAAGTTTAATGGAGTGAATAAAAGTTTAATATTGGAGGTGTGTGATGAATACTTTTGAAGAAGAAAAACTGTATGTAGAAGAAAAATAAAAGTAAAAAAAAAATTCTACTGAAAATTGCTTGGATTTAAAATTGAAAAAAATTTAAAAATAGCCTCAAAATTACATAGAAAAAAGCGATCATAAAATGAAATTTTAAATTACTTCAGTTATTTTTTTTTTTTTTTTTTTTTTTTTTGTTTTAAGAAGAATTATTTATTTGTAATGTTTTTTTTTTAATTTATTTTATTACAACAATAAGAGCTGCTCTGCAAATCACGTGATTTCAAATTCGTGCCTTTTAAAATTTACAAATGTAAAGTCTTCTTGTTCTTTTTAAATCAAAAATGATTTCATATCAATTGTTAAAACTTAAAAGTTTTAAAATTTTTTGTGTAGAGAACAACACTTATTTCTGTGATTTCAAATTACGTTTATATAAAAGAGAGATTTTCAGAACAGGCCTGATTATGTTGGTTTTTGAAAATGTTTTGCACACAGTACATTGAAATATAATTTAATTTTGTTTCATTTTAATTTTCGAATAAATTATGCATGTGCATATTAAATATTTTTTAATTAAGTGAATTGAATAAATGCCTAAAATTCGATTGGTATTTTAATCTTAAAACTAACATTTATATTTTTGAATTTGTTTTAAAAACAGTACATTTAATCCAGTGCAACCCCCACCTTACTCATAATAAAAGCGGTTGATAAAGTGTTACTGAATGGCCAAATCTTTTATTGTACTATTTTAAGTATTTATATTCAAATCAATTAAGTTGTTTCCTTTATAATTCTAATACACGTCCACTTCTTGTGAAAACGATTTCAAATTCTAAAAGTCACATTTTGTTAAAATATTTTAAATTTTAAATTCTGGCTTAAAGCCCTTATGATATTATTTTTTTTTTTTTTTTGTTGACTTTGTTTATGAAAACTGTAATAAGAAGAATTTATAAAGAAAGTAGAGAGTATGTAAAGAGTTCAAATATATTCAGATCATTACACAATTTTTAAAGTATTTACTGATTTTATCGATAATAATTAGTGTTATGCTATAAACACATCAAAGGCTATCGAACACCGAACACACGACTACAAAAATCGCTGGCTACGAAAGTAGCCAAGTAGCCAACTACTTAATTATAATAACTACTACAGCTACAAAATAAACATCTGTTTTGACACGTTGAACATAACCTAAACAAAATATAACAAACTTATTTTTTTTATAGTGAAATTGTGAGGAAACAAAAAACAACAAATGTCTGAAGAAAACTTATAAAAATTTAAGAAAACTAAAAAGGTAATTAAATAATAAATTAAAAATGAAATAAAAACTGATATCAAGAAATAAGTAAATGAAAACTAAACAAAAAATGTAAACAAATGATTGTTTTTTTTTTTCAGTGGTGCAGCTTAAACTTTTTTCGCATTTTTTATGTATATATTTCATGTATTGCGTTTTTTAAACACTTTTTTCATGCATTTTATTGTATTGGCAGCACTAAACTGTTTATTGTCGCCAAAAAAGTAGAAATTAGCCTAAGTTGGCTACGTGCTACAAAAGTAGTCGTGTGGTCGGTAGTCGTGTTGCCACTAAAATAATTATTCTCATATGCACACATTTATTGCATTTTTGACAGCTTGTAGTCGATGGTCGGTAGCCTTTGTTGTGTTTATAGCATTGTACTACAATAAAGCGATTTTACGATATTCTTGTCATCAAAGTAAAGTTGTTTTAAACAATAACTTGTTTACAATATTTATATTCTTTTCTGTCTGGTATTTTTTGTTTCGTTCTTTCAATTCTGTAGAAATTCAAAACTAAACAAAAATTTTTGACATATGGATTGTAATATGATAATAATCGATTTTAATGAAAATATTTAAAATTTTACATAAAAAATAATAAAATTATAAAAACTACGATACTCTTTTTATTGAATGACATAATTGTTAAAAACTTTAAAAATATGAATAAAACAGAAATATGTAATGCTTTAGCTGCTAATTTTAAACAAAACGTGGACAAATTAATACATAAATGTGAACTGAACGTAGCAAATCATAATCCTCGGGTACTTTCGAATTCTTTTTACCTTGCTGAGACGTCCGAAGAAGAGGTTCATTCTATTATAAAACGCTTGAACACTAAAAAAAGCGCAGGTGTAGATGGCATAAGGCCAATTGATTTGAAAAACAATGCAAATGTGATGACTCCAATTATAAGCAAACTAATTAATTTAATAATAAACACTTCAATAGTTCCAGATATTTTCAAAGTATCCTGTGTTCGACCAATTTATAAAAGTGGATGTAAATCGGATTTCAATAACTACCGTCCTATCTCGATATTACCAGTTATTGAAAAAATGCTGGAGGAAATTATAGTAAAACGTATGAATAATTATATAGAAAAACATCATATTATTAGTCAGCATCAATATGGATTCCAAAAGGGCAAAAATATAAACAAAGTGCTGGGAAACTTTGCAAACGATGTTAACGAACAGTTAAGTAGAAATAATCACTGTTTAACTCTATTTATAGACTTTAGCAAAGCATTTGACACCCTCTCTCATGTGAAGCTACTGTCTACTTTAGAAAACTTAGGAATACGTGGAAACTGTTTAAATTTATTCGAAAATTATTTGAAATATAGAAAATATTTTGTTAAAGTCTCTGGAAGTCTTAGCCAGGAAATGGAAATGAATTGTGGCGTGCCACAAGGCTCAAAATTAGGCCCTATTTTGTTCATATTGTTTTCGAATGAATTGTTAAATTATGTTAACAGCTGTAAAATATATGCCTACGCAGATGATACAACTCTTGTAGTTGCACATAAAAATGTAGATACTGCGTTACAAATTATGCAAATACAACTTGAAAAAGTGCAAAGATGGTGTCACGATCATGGGTTAATAATAAATGCATCCAAAATTAAACTAATGCATATCAAACCTCCCCATATTCGATATACTGATTTAAAGTTAAAGTTCCACTGTTTAGAATGCCTACACGATGCAAGTAGAACAGATGCAAATTGTGATTTTCAGCAATGTAACTCAACGGTTGAGGTTGTAAATTCCTATAAATATCTCGGAGTTATTGTGGACCAAAATTTTAAATGGCATGAACATATTGAATTGCTAAGAAAAAAATTAAGAAAAGCCTCGTATATGCTATACCACCTGAAACGTACTTCAAATTGGACGGTCTTGAGACAGGTATATTTCGCGTTAGCTGAATCCAATATTCGACATGGTATCACAGCCTGGGGAAGTTCCAGCCATTGCAGAAAACTACAACAAACACAAAACCAGTTGATTAAAATACTTGATAAAACTACACGATCTCAAAACCACCAAACAGCAAATTTTACCTCAGAAAATAGTAACACCAATGATAGAAACTATACCAGCTACTATACTTTTGTAGAAAATAACATTTACAGCAACACAAACAACAACTTTTTCACCAATAACAACAATAACAATGCCACCGAAGCTGACAATTTTAATATAATAAACAGCAATAACTATACAACCACAGGCATCAACGCAAATTACAACCACACCAATACAAATAATAGAACGACAAATAAAGAAATAAAAATACTAAATATAAAAAATATCTACAATTTAACCCTCGTTTTAGAATTCGGCAATGAGAGTCGATTTATTGGAAAAATTAGTCACAACTATCAAACGCGCCGAAACCACGAAGGTAGATACACAATCCCAAGGTACAGGAACAATTATGGAAAGAACACACTTGCCGTTGTAATACCATCAATATTAAATACGATACCTATAGAGATATTAAACCATATGCCAAATAGCCACTTAAAAAAGAAAATGTTTAAAAATTTTTTTATGAGCATGCAATAAACATATTTTGTTTTTTTCTATTTATTTATTTATTTCAATTATTAAATCTTTTTTCTTATGAATATTTTTTTTTTCTTTTATATATTTTTATTAAGAATGAACACTTGTTATTATATTATATATTTCAAACTTTTTGCCAATAAGATTTTTATTATATTGTACCTGCAGACAAGCCATAAGGGCTTCGCGGTGTCCTTATTTTTAACTATTTCTTGTTGCAAATGTATTATATAAATAATTAAAGAATATGAATATGAATAATAAATAAATAAATAAATTTGCTTTTGTGAATTTTATTTTCTTTTCACACATTTGGATTTTATCAAAATTTTTTGATAAGTAACTAATCGCCGTTCGGAATCGACTTTAAACTGTAGATCCCGGTACTCATGAGTAAAAATTAACACACACAATATTAGTGCTGCGAAAAGCTAGGCCGTGAACCTGAAACAGGTTTGTAATGGCCAATTACGTATGCATGTATATATTTTTAGATAAAAACACTATCACAGTGCTGTGGCATGGCCAAAGAAAACTACAGAGGGCAATTTCTTTGTATTCAATTTAATTAGATAATGATAATAAATTTCAATTTGCTGCACATTAAGAAATTTCTTGCCTCTATTAAAACACCTGAGCCATATCAATTATATGTATTTCTTGAAAACGCATCATCATCTCTTATTGTGCTTCCATGAAAAGAATTATTTGTAAAATTTCTATCGAATCTGCAAAACCAATATTTTTATAAAATGTATATGTTACATAATCAAATATAAATTTTTTCAGTTATTTTTTAATGGTATTTTGTATATACATAAGTATATGTATAGTACATGTACATACATACAATATACTTCTTTTTTTTGTCTTTTTCAAACCCTAAAAGAAATTTTTTTAAAATAAAACTTTTCTAATTTGACATTTGTCTACCTTTTCTTGGTATATTAATTTTTATTGTTAAATTCTTCTTATTTTTTGTAACGCAAACACTTATTTTAATTAAAAACGTGTCTTACACACAACCATCTTCTTCAAACCAAAAGCAAAAATAACAATAATCACAACATAAGAAAAATGTTCAAGACTAAAATGAAAGAAGAATATTTCTTTCAATAAAAAAAGAAGGGGTTATACCTATATGGGGTAATGTGTACGATGCGTTCAATGTGAACCAGTCGCTTTTTTATGGCAAAATTGACTTCAAAGAGCAGTGATTGTTGATATGCGTTTGCTTTTTTTTTTTGCACAAATAGGGGGCAATTTATAATTATAATTGATCGATTTTATTAGTCCTGTATATGCTGTAAAAATATGTAAACTTTTTGGGATTAAATGGTGAATTTTTATGTAAACTTGGCTTTCAAGCGAAAATAATGTTTCTATTAAAAAGACTAAAATTCATTTAACCTTCTCTACAATATACTCCCGCTATTCGCAGTGCTTTAAAGATTTCCGATTTAAAGTTGTTTCGCAATCATAAATAATTTGTAATTATAAGTATGTAAATTAGGTAACAGATCTGCCAAGTACATAATAAGGCCACAATATTGATAATACCTATTCGCATTAGAACCAACCCACAGTGGCCGAAATACTTAATCTAGCGGCGCTTTGTTAATAACTCCAAAAACATAAAAAATTCTGAAAGTTTTTTTTGTTTTTTTTTTTTAATTTATATATATTTAAATATAACCAATTCATTAAATTTTAAAATTTGTTTGTTTTTTTAAGTATATGGGTAGTTCCATATATAACCAACCAATAAAATAGACATTTGAACTTGACCCTCTCCAAACTTCACGAAATTCGGTATACAAATTGTATTCTACATGGTTAAGACGAATACAAGCTTTGGGATTGCTGGACCAAATGGCTCCGGAGATACCAGGTCATGAAAAGTGAAAAAAATCATTAACATCGTTCCTAGGTAGTAAAACGCAATAAGCTATATCTTTCTCAATTTTTATGCAACAACAATCAATAAAATCTCATTTTAAAGCTAATGAGGTTTCTAATATAATAGTGTCCAACTAAATTTTTTGTAAAGAGTTGAAGGTCATATTTACCATGAATTTTGAAAAAGTTAGAAAATTTTTATTTTATTACACGAGTAATTTTTAAAAAAAAAAGGTTTCTGCTTCATATTTTTTTACAGTTTACAAAAAAAAAATAAAAAAAAAATAAAAGCAACTATTCAGAGTCGGAGCTTTCAGGATTAATGCTGTCAGGTAGGTCATTTATATTTAACAGAAGCTGCTTGAGCTCATCATCTATTTTGACATGTTTTTTTGAGTATTTCGAAGTGCTTTTTGATTTAGATGTAATAAAAGGAAGCTAAAGCTTCCTCAGGTGTATACGGAATAGGTGCTTTTGGTTCAGAGTCTACAGATTTAAGCATTTTTGTAGCTACTGCAGATTCTAAACATAACTTTGAAACAACCTGTGATGCGCTTCTTTTTCCAGCTTTGTAAAGACTCACGCTCGCCGCTACCATTAACTCTTGGTTCGGTGTTTCATTGGCAATTGGTGCAATTTTTTTTTTTTTTTTGTCTTACTTGTGCACTCTGAAAAAGGTTTCTCTTTACGTTGTGCAACGGCTGGATTAGGGAAAATAATGTCATCATCCAACCACATCTTATTTCGCTCTTCAAACACAGCCAAAACTCTGTGACTTTCTTTCCACTTTTGTATAAGTTTGCTAATACAATTTCTCAATTGTTTTTGAATTTGGTGGTATTGTTCTTCACTATATTTCGAGCGATCAATGACATTGGAAAATATATGATTTTCAACCATTAAAAATTTTTTTGTTGGCACTGGTTCACTATGCCATATTAAAAAAAGGGTGCGTTTGGATTCCGCTATTCTAACTAAAAAACGGAAAAAATCAAAACTTTGCAAAAACTTGCAGCCCATATTTGAACTTGACATAGATAACAACCCATTTAAACAAACTATACAAACAGTGAACCGAATACGATCGAATCCACCCTACTTTTATTCCACACAAAATTGAATTTAGTATCTAAAAACACTTTCACAAAGGACATTTTCTTTTTCCACTGTTCAGCACTAAAACAAACAATTACAGATCACAAAACTATTTTTTTTATTTAATACATACCTTTTATTTAAAATCAAATCGAAGATCTTATCAAAAAGTTAAAGTTTTAATTTTTTACTGTCAGCAAAATTGCACTTAAAAACAGCTCAAAACTAGTTATTGCACTTGCTAAAACGTATGTTACGTTGGAATGCTTACAGCTGTGCGAATATTAGGAACAAAACAAAAAAGAAAACAGAAAAAAATCCGTTAAAGTTTAAATTTTCAAAAAATAAAATAAAGCTTGCCGAATTCTTAATTTGGAAAATTCGCTAAAGCGACGCTAGATAGGGTATTTCGGCCACTGTGCAACCATGAGCTGTATGAGCTCCTTGGCGATATGGGCGCTGTTCAGCCAAGGTCACTAGACGTCGACGTAGAGGAAGAACATGTTTACGTTGTAAGCCTTGTCATCAATTGATGTGACCAACTGGAGAAGTCACGCGCTTAGCAGAGACGCCTGGAAACTAGTGTTAACACAGACCAAAACCCAATAACGGGTTGTTATGGCCATCTAAGTAAGTAAGTAATGTAGTCACAATATCAAATATACTAACTGGTAGTCCACATAACCGGAACTTACCCTATTAAGTGAATTGTGTCATTGAAAAGCATTTATATGCTGTTTATAATTACTGCTAGAACTAAAAAAGGAAATCCTTAAAAATATCCAAGTCACACTACACTCCCACCGTTATTAAATTTAATATTATATGTAACTTAATAGGCTTTAGACTCATTAATACAAATTACTTATTGCTAAGGTAGGATGTTATCCGACAAATAAATGGCTTTTTGTTGTTACAAGTAGAATTTGACCTAAAACGGCCGATAAAGTTATTGAGCCTATATAGACGAGAACACTCATGCCGCCACTAATTGATAATTTGTAGTTGAGAGAGAAGAAGAGAGCGGTTTTTGTTGTGAAATATTTTCCACCAGCTACAACCCCGCATCAGCAGCACAACACAAATGTATTTACAGCACAACAGTAATACATAAGCCTTGATTCAGTCTTTGGTCGTGGATAACATGTATTATTTCATGATGCGTGCAATCAAATGAAAACACTAATACACACAAAACTGGTTATACGTATACATTTAAAGAAAAGAAAAGGAAGAAATACTTTCATGTGCATATCGTCGCAAGAATTAAAGAGCGCTGTAACAGAAAAAAAAAACAAAATCAAAAATACGTTTTTTGCATCATTTTTATCAGAAGAGAAATACGCGTCGATTGGTCCCGGTTCCAGATTTCTACGATGAAAATAAAGTCACTTACGCCGTCTGCGTTTTCAAAAATACCAGTGTCTTTGTTCTATTTTCATACAGGTTTTTTGGCTCTGGTGAACATTTAAGGTTTTGTCAGTTACATCGTTCTTTAATTCCATCGACGATATATCGAAAGGGCAAAAGATGTTCTAGGTAAAAAATTTTCTCGTCTAAATTAGCCCATTGGGAAGATTTTTTAACTTTTAACGTGAGGTTTAAACATTTGAGCTTACCAACTTATCTTGAGCTTCGTTCAAATTATATTAAAACACTATATATTTTGACCTTTTTTTTTCTCTTGCTCACTAGTCGTTTATTCATTTATGTATTCGTAATAAACATGCACGATGTTGTCACTTGGTATCTTTAAAACTAATTTAATGTTGAAAGTAATCCGTTCTTATTTTGGTATTTCCTATTTTAAAGGATATAAATATTATTTCACAAGTAAGTTATTATATGTAAATCCTTTTAAAATTCAATTTCTTATACTAATCATTTAATTTTGTGTAATTGATAATATTTTTTCCACTTTAATTCACAACATATTCCAAAGCACTTGAAGCGATAAATTTTATAAGGCATCTAAAGCAATTGCACTGGTACAATGCAGTCGCTCAGGGAGGCGAATAATTAATTTTTCTTTTCCATTAACTTGTTAAACAAGTTCATTATTACTTTAGTACTGATTAAGTACAAGTACAGCATTTTAATGCAGAGTGGTTTCTTGTTTTAATTATATTTATGTTTTAATTAAATTATTTCCGTATATTTTTATTATCATTTGAAAGCAACGGCAAAATTAAAATGACACTCATTTGTTTGTGTAATTGCTTTATTTCTATTGCTAATAGTGAACAATTGCTGTTTTACTCAATCGTTATAGATATTTTTACAATGAAAATAATACTTTGTTCTTAATATCTTTGTCTGTATGCCATTATTATATGAGTACTTTAGATGTAGCAAATTTGTAGGAAAATTTTAACCAAACTTTAGAAGGTTATTTTCGATCCCAGGAATAAATGCTGTAAGGCGGTACTATTGGATTCAGTTGGCATGTAAAGGTGTTTTAACGGGCAAGAGTTACGTAATTAAAAAAAACAAAAAAGCATAGTGTATACAGACTGAAAGATGTTCCGATGACCAACATCTAAGTGTGTGAGTTTTATGTTTCGCTTACAGCAGACAACATTATTTGCTCCAACTATTGTGAAATATATTTTCTCAAAAGTTTCAAAGTATGGGAATGGAATTCGACATCTGTCAAACTAAGTTGTTAAACCACTTTATTACAAAAATGGTGATTCTGTCACAGCCACATATTGTGCTTTAAGAGGAGATTATGGTTTACATAATCGTCCAACTACGCAAGCAATTGGCAAAATTGTGAAGAAATTTTAAGAGACTGGAGCGGTTACAAATATTGTAAGGCCTGTGCATCATCGTTTCGCTCGTTCCGCTGTAAATATCGCTGCTGTAAGTGAAAGTGTTGCCGAAGACCCGAATGTGTCGATTCCTCGTCGTTCTCAGGAATTAGGACTGTCTTACTTTTTTTTTATTTTTTATTTTGAGACCAATACTCAGGGGTAAACCCCTACTAAATGCAATGCATTGTATTGGAATTTTTAGAAAGGACAATACATTTATGACAGAACGTACATTTTTTTTTTTGTTTGTGTTTCTTATATTACTATTAAGCGCCTTAGAAATGAGACATATTGCTGTGAATTGATCATTCGAAGGCCAGTGTTATACCTTCACCCTTGAATGATCAACAGCAATTGCCTTATCGTTGCATGTTGACTGTGTTGTGAGTGTCTCCGCCAAGTAGGTTTAGCTGTTATCTGTTTCTTCCCAATAGGTGGCGCTTTTCTCCTGATCATCAGTTTTTTTTTTATGACATTGGTTAAGGTGGAATTGAGTGGAATGTCGGGGAGCGGTTCCTTTGTAGATGGTCTTTTTGGAGGAGGGGACCTCTTATTTTTAAATTATAATTTTGAAAAAACCGCAAACTAACTTTTTAATTTTTTCACCTTTGCTGGGATTTGAACCTGGGTCGTTGGAGTTTTTGTGCGAGTGCTCTAATCACTATACCACGGCACATTATGGAGTATTTTACATTTAGATCTACACGTACATCCATATAAAATCAACAAGACGGTGCAAGAGATATTTCCTGGCCGCGTAATTTCTCGTCGTGGCGACATCAACTAGCCACCAAGATCATGCGATTTGACAACTTTAGACTTTTTTTGTGGGGCTACGCGAAAGACAGTGTTTATGCAGATAAACCTTCAACTCTTGAGCACTTAAAAACCAACATTCGTCAAGTTAAAAGAATCAATGCTTGCAACACTTCACGTGGAGGTCATTTAAATAATGTAGTGTTTCACACATAATGTCAACGTTCAAGCTTTATAATAAAAAGAAATATCATGAAAAAAATATTTTATATGTGTTAAGACAATATCTGTCTATAGAGAACTGAAAATATTATGCGAGGAACACAATTGGGGCGAGCGACGAATTTTTGGTCGCGAATATTCGTCGCTAAAAATAAAACATATTTGTGTATATGAAAATGCACACAACCATTTCGTACGGCGAAATTCTCCGCGAGCAAATTATAAACAGTTTAGGCAGTATCTTAACCTACATCAATATGGTTAAACGCATCTTACTTAATGAATACCAAGCAGAATGCAGACAGGTAGACCCAGAGTTTAGTCCAAAAACTAAAGGGAAAAGCAGGCGAAATTTCCAAACACTTTAAAAAGTGTATTAGGCAGGCCTAGACCAATAACAGATTATAGGGTAAATAAAAAAATTAAATTTAAAATCCATTTTCCTATTGCATAAAAAGGACTCATATCTTTATATTGTCCATCGAACTGTTTCAATGAGAAATTCTTCTCGACAATTCTTATTGGCTTAATTTAAGAATTTCTTTTCTAAAAACTTTATTAAAAACTTTTCTACTTAATTAAAACTTACAGTAACTTATTACAAATTGTATATTTATGTCCTTGTACTGTATTCTATAATTGAAGAAATTTCTAAAGGCAAACTTTTAATTAAGAAATATTTTTAAAAAGATAATCTGCTGCATCATTGCATTGCAATATTTATGCGTTGTGGGAAAATAATTAAAATGATCACATTTAAAAAGCTGAACGGTTTTAAATATTTTAATATTTCTTAAAAAGGTATGGAACTTTGAAATGGAATAAAACAAATACGAATTTTTGAAATTGATATCCAATTTACTTTCTTCGGAAGATAGACCCCGATTATGGTTCACAACAGTTGTAAGTTTGATGTTGTATTTTTAAAGTTGCGATTAAGATTTACAACACCTGTGTGTTGTACTTTATAATTTGACTATCGTTTAAGACATTTATTTAGGTGTTGTGAACAATAATCGAAGCCATAATCTTCTGACATTATAATATAAATATGACTTTTGGCACACTTTCGCCACGGTTGCCTCCGGCGTAGTCTAATCTGAAGATTCAATTTTATTTAACGTTTTTAAAGCATTTACGGTTGTACATCGGCAAGTAAGCTTCATCGCTAAACAAAATTCGCTTAAAAGTTCGGAAGTTCTTGTTTTAAGCCCATTTACAGAATCTACGCCTTGGTTGGTTATCAGTCAGTCTGCTGACAAAATGACTGGGGAATTAAAAACATCCGATATAAAGAGAAGAAGGCTCTTATTCCAGGTACTGTTAGAAATTATTTATTTTATTTTACAAAAAGTTTGCCAACAAGTTTGTGGGCATGCTTCCAATTTGATTTACTGTAATATAAAATAAAACCATAAACAATTTTTCAATTCAATTACTTTAGTAAAGTATTACACTCTTCAATGAAAATTAATGTTTGTTTTTGACATTCTGAGTTTCAAAACATTCCTTTAAATTTTTAATAAACCATTAATTCTTTGATTTTAATTATAACATAAAAAAACGCTTTAATACGGAAATAAAATTTAGTTTGAAATTGTGCAAACTTGCTATTTAAATATTTAAAGCATACGTAATAAGTTTCTGAAATCTTTTTCTTTAATGATGTAGATATCTGAGTTCGAGTTCCAATAAGATGATCGATGGTTTTTGTTAATTAATATTTGTTTCATCACAAAACTCCTTTACTTCAATTAATTCATTTAGATCAGGTTCTCAGTTAAAAAGAATAATTTACGAATGTTTAATTTTTTACCAACTATGTATGTACTTCAACATGCATCTTTACTTATTTCTGCAAGTTTAAGGATTACTCATACGAATTGTTTTTTTTTTTTTTGTTTTTTCAAAGTTTCATTACATCTTTGTGTTAATATTACATCATTTCTGACTTAATACGAATAATGTTAAAATGTGATTGAAATTATGTACGAGTATATCTCACAAAAAGTACGCAATATAACGTTTTCTTTAAATTTTAAGTTTTAAATAAAATCTAAACAAAAATTCCTTCCTAAAATAGTGACAGTAAAAAATAACAATGCCATGAAAACAAGCCATTTATCATTTTTAAACCAGAGTCGCTAATTCTGGCAGAGTACATAGTAACAAACGTTCTCAAAATATTTTAATTTATTGCAATAGAGTGGCCATTTTTAACATTAAAAATACAGCGTTATGGAAATAAGGCAAAAGTCAAAAAATTAATTTCACATCACACGAAGCAAATGTATTTGAATAAAAAGAAAATTATTAATTTTTTTTTTTGTTAATTACTAAAAATATAAATTAACGCACTATATTTGAAAGATTGTGTTTTTAAGGAATATTTATTACTGTTATCGTTTTCAAAAAAAATATTTTTTTAAGGGCTACTTAAACCTACACTTTCGTACATATTTTTCAATATATTTTATTGCCATGTAGTTCTTAAAAAACGAAAACGGAAAAAACTTAATAATAAATTAGAACATAATTAGCAATGATTTCATTCGCAAAAAAAATTTTTTTTTTTGAAGAACTACGTTCCACCATAACTGTGACCCGTAAGAAAATCTCTTAGTAATTTTTAGTCCGGTTTTCTATACTTTCGAAAATCAGATATAAGTCCAAGTTGTGGCGCCGCCTGTTCACCAACTTCGCTTATCTAAGACCAAGTTGAGTGATATGGTTTTCCAATTCTTTTTTTTAGGTTTTTCCTATTTATTGCTATCAATGTAATTTTTTTGCAGCATCCTATAGTAAAGGTCTTGTAAAGGAAATAAGAGCTGTTGTATAGCAGAAGTTTGGGGAAAAAAAACGGCTGTATCACTTTACTCTTAAATATGCAAAGCGAACATACACATTTCTAAAAATTCAATGCCAAGCCCAAAAATATACCACAACTGCTTAAATGTAAAAATAATATAAAATTAATTATTATTTTCATCCACAGTAGATTCGTGATGCGCATTTTCACATGAAAATAATATTAAATATTTATCTTTCTCTTACATATTTGAATTTTTTTCTGCTGTGCAAAGTTCGTGCAGAATTATGCAAAACTGTAACAAAGCGTAACAGAAATTTCCGCATCAATATTTTTTTCTCAGTTAAATAAATATGTAACTTAATAGCAATACAATACTCATAGAGAACTGTTTTTGCTGAAGGTTGTATGAAGATATGAAATTGAAAACGTCAAAATAATGCATATTGTAGCTATGAACATAAAACTTGCCACTCAGAATTTACCTATATGACTCTAAAAGCAGGAATATTAGGATCATATTTTTATTTGTTTAAATTTAAATTTTGAAGTATAAACTTTTAAGGCAAACCTTTTCATGTAAACCAGCCTTAGCTGATGTTTAGCATGACTGTGTACAGCAAAAGGGATTTTGTTATTTTGTTCGTATCTGAGTCAATAAAACTTTTACTTATTCTTTTAAAATACTTCTTCATGAAAGTTAATTATTTTATACATACCAAGCATTGCATACACATATCTAAATAAAAAATTAATGAATTTGGAAAAAATTACTTTGAAACTTTGGGCTATTTATAATTAAATAATTTAGAAGTGTTTTCGACATAATGACTAATCAATTTTTTAAACCTTAACGGATAAGTAGTTTAGTTCTAAAATTAACAATAACAATTCAATACACACGTTTTTTCTCAAACCAGTATAATACATTTTTCATGCTGCTAATAAACAGCAAACAATTGCGGTAATTCGCACAAAATTGATACAATTTGTGAAGTGGAAATAGATGCCAATATAACGAATAAGAGCAGATTTATTTACGCAAAAATGAACTCTAAACAAATCAAAACATACGCATTTACAAACAAATCACTTACGGTCAGTAAACTTTCATATTGAAATAAAGGGAGGGAGTATATGCCAATACCAGTTAAGGCAACAAAAACTATAGTGGTACATACAACAATAAATTGGAAAAAAAATTAATAAAATGTAGAAACAGCAAGTGCTCGTACAGTACAGTAACTCAAATGCACAATGGGACAAGAGTGTGATTGATCAAAATGTATTCTAAACATAAACAAAATGCGTGTATATTGTAGTAATGTTGTCTTTGATTTTAATTAAACAGTTTAGGACAGTTATGATTTAAGTAAAGTTTTGTAACTACCAATGTGTGCTTAAAATCATTATCTTGTTAAGAAACAAAGTTGTTTGCAATGGCAAATTTTTCTGCATTTTACTTTACATTTTGGTTTAAAATATTTCCATAAAATTCGAAAACCTAATCCAGTACTAAACATACACTGGCTTTTCCACTTAGATGATTAAATTTAGAATTTAGTTTACGTCACTCAAATTGCTTACCATCTGGATTGTGTACGAAATGTAATTTACTTTTGTCAGCGAACGAAACCTTTAAATAATGCAATTCCTCTATAAAAATATATTCCAGTAGTGCAATTCAGTAACTTGTTTTAATATAAATAAAGTGGCATTTCTAAGAACGAAGTAAAAAACATAGCGAAAAAACAGTGTGCAAAGTCGGTTTTCTTACAAACTTTAAAATGATTTACTTGAATTTTGTTATATTATATATTATGATTTCGGTTTATTATTTTTTTATTAAATATTATATTTTTATATCATTTTTACTATTTGTTTTATAACAAAGTAGTGATTTTAGAAAAAATAGGTTTTTAAAATATGTGTGAATATGGATCTTGCATATAGTATTTTTACATTAAATTTAATATTTTTCTGAAAATATTTGTAATTTTTTTTATTTTTACAACCTATTAATAAATTTAGTTAGCTTACTAAAACGATAGCTCCGGGTTCAAACCTAAGCTCTGATATCTTGAAAAAAAGATATATGAAAAAATTATTTCTTTCGGTGACTACCTCTTAGCAGACTTCTGGCAAAAGCTCTGAGAGTAATTAATTGCCATGTGAAGCTTCTGAAGTCTGTCGTTCTGAGTCGACTTTAAACTGTAGGTCCCATAACTCTGACACAGGGTTGTAATGGCCAATTGTGTATGTATGTATGTTCTATTAAGTGTTTTTTATTTCGTTTGATAACAAAACATTAAAAAATAGTTCTGCAAACTTTTGAAACAAAAAACATTAGCTCGAATTCCAGTAAGATTGCTGATCAATTTTTAACAAATAATTTTCTAAGTTTTATAGGCCTCGTTACTCAAACGTAAACGTAAACGTTGCGGAACAGCTGTTCAGTTTTGCTTATCAAGCCTATGTGTAAATGATTACTCATACGTAAACGTAACGTTGCGTTGCGGGCGAATCCAATAAATTTAAAATTTTTCTTCGTTTTTACATATCAGCTGTTTAAAAATTATAAACCAATTCTAAACCATTTGCTGAACTCGGCTGCAACGTTTACGTTTAAGTAACGAGGCCTTATATGAGTTTTATTTCGTGTAGGAAAAACTTGTCAAAACGAATGTATTTTTTCGTTATAAATAGCAATTAAAAGTCACATCAACTGATTTGTAAATAAAATCCTATATTTATAAATAAAATCTTCTTTTAATTACTTATATTCTTTTTAAATGTTTAGCTGCATTATTAATATTTACTCGAAAATTGTTAGAAAAAAAAGTTCATTTTAATATTTTGAGATTTTATTCAAACAACCAAAAAACTAATGACGGCAAATATTATAAATTCCAGTGAAACCCATAATTTTTGTACAAAATTTGTTAAAATTATTTCCTTTTGCTTGTGAAAAAATAAATTGTAATTTAAATCTTAAGAAATCTAAATAGATACGAGTACATAGTACATATTTTTATATCAACTTTATAAATCGTCTTCAAAAACTTACATCCTGCCAAAAACAGCCTTGTTGCAGAAATAGCAGTACACTTTGGTAAGCTCTACATATTTCTGTTGTAATGTCAGTAAATGTAAATATAGCAATGGTAACGACAAAGAATAAAAGTATGCAACAAATGTCTAAAAATATTTTGCAATTAAAAACAGGAAATATTAAAAATTAAATCCTACAAACATTAAATATTGTAATAGTTATTGGTATTTTACCGTGGTATCGTTATATTTAATAAAAAATTTTAATGAAATTTTTGCAAACTTACCTTTGGAATATTTTAATGATGAACTTAAATAACGAATTCCATAAAAATTACAATTAGGGCACATGTACGATGTTTGTGATAATATTTACACATAATTTTAATTTATATTGTTGTTTGTAAAAAAAAAAAAAAAACAAATATGTCACACAAATTTTACATATTCAACAAAATCAAAAAAGAAAAACATGCTCGTATTTGCAAAAATTAATCTTCACTTCTATTGTTATTTATTTTCACTTTAGTTGTTGAATTTAAATTATATAAACTGCTTTAACAACGAAATGTTTTAATAATTTATTTTTGTTTTTATTATTTTTTTGTTTTTATTCATAAAATGTTAAACTTTATTTTTGCACAATATTAATGAAGTTGTATTAGTGTTTTTTGCAGGTGTGTATTTATTATGCCGTTTCTGTATTGATACTGCTTGTTGTTTTTATATTTCCGTTTCCGCTGGTTATATCTCCGCAGGCATACTGACATCTGACGTTTTCTATTTATTTTAAATTTCTGTCTATTTTTGTTTTTTTTTTTCTTTATATATACGTATATTTGTTTTATGCAATAGAATATTGAACAGAAGATATTTTTCCCATTAAAATACACAAAGTTTATACTTTATTTAAAAGAAAATTTAAATTGTATGTTGTTTTTAAATTTTAAATTTGTGGATGTTTATGTTTCCTTTTTCTTTTTCATTTAAATTTTCATATATTGCTTTTCTTTCTAGTTGCTTAACATCCACTCTTTACCTTTTTAAGCATTTTTGCGTTTAATTTATGTTATAATTTTGCTTTCTTTATAATGGCAAATTAATTGTTTGTTTTATAATTTTAATGCTCGTATTTGATGTAGAAATATGAAAATGCCAGCACAATTAAATTATACAAAATGTGTTTTTCTGTTTAATTATTTAGTTTTTATTTTTATTTTTTTTATTTTTAGAATTTAATGTATTCATTTGTTATATAATTGCAGTTTTAATTGAATAATTTATTTATGAAATGCTATTTAAATATTGAAAATAAGACCCAAAACTTCATCTGTAATTGAAAAGTAAAAATGTAAAAATCATGATTAATTATTGACAACAATAAGAAAAAGGGGAAAGAAGAATTAAAGTTTATTTTGATTAATATTTAAATATAAAAAACATTATTTTCAACTGAATATGTGTATGTGTGTATGTATGTATGTATTGCCCCTATACGTATACATACATACAAAAACTAAATACAAAAAAACAAAGTTAGACATATACCTACATATCTAACATTTCCTTAAATCATATAAACTATAAAAATAAAGGCAGTAGAAATCATCGAAAGTAACAGTCACATAGGAAAACTGAAAGACAAATTTATAGACGACTTGGTAGAATTATATTAATTTGATGAAATCAATTACATTATACTGTAAACCGAAATTAGCACATTTAATTGGGCTTGCAGCGGCCTCGAGGTTCAAAGAAAAAAAAATTTTAAATCGGAGTGATCTAACTTATATAGTTTTTTTTACCGATACAGTACTCAGAATAGCATGTCTAGTTGTTAATGAAAGCCTTTGAAGCTGTTATTTTGTTAAAGACTATTTTGATGTTGATAAGGCATGAAACATAATAATTATAAAAGTAACAAGCCGACTACAAAATTTCTGTTTATTATTTCATAGTGGGTCACGCCTTGAGTAATCTAATTGAATACTATTGCCTAATCAAAAAACTCTGTCCCATCTAATTTTATTAATTAAAACTTTTTGTATAATATTTAAATTAATTAATTTTTGTATATAAATATAAAGTAAGCATTCTTAAAAATATTTTTAAAGGATTATTGTTTCTTTCGGACATACATATACAAAAATCAAGGATAAATTTTAAGCGACTTAGAATTTACTTATTTGCTATTTGCTCAACACTATAACTGTCTGCTACCTTATTGTATAAAAGCTTCTGGCCACTATAAGCATGCTGTATGATTTAGTCGCTGTAGTCTAGTGGTTAGTGCGTTGACTTACTACGACGAGAGCTCCGGTTCAAGCCCCGGCTCTGATATCTTGAAGCAAAGGAATATGAAAAATCTATCGTTCGGAGTTGACATTAAACTGTAGGTTTAATGGGTGCTGCAAAAAACTAGGCCGTAATCCTGACACAGTGTTGAAAATGCGAATTATATATGTATGTATGTATGTAAATATGATCTATCTAGAGCGCATAAATGTACAATTTTGATAACTTTAGTTTATAAATCAAACTGAAGTTGGCCGATGATATGTCTTATATTGCCTTTGAGAACCGCTATAATATGTGAACTACTCGCATATACCCGCAAATTAATAAAAGCCCACAAGAATAATTCTAATGGAGGCAAATAGCACGACCTCGGTATTCAGTTCATCGCGCAATTCGCTCATGAGTTATGATGAACGTAGCGCTGTCCTGGTTTGCCACAAGGGCGCTGAGGCCATAATATACTTATACATTAATGAATATAAATAAATAAAAATAAAAAAACACATGTCTTTGGTATCCCAATGCAGGCCAAAAGTAGTTAGTAATTATCGACCTAGAGCGGTCAACATTAACAGTGATGGCTTGTCTAACGTTGTTCTCAAAGAAAGACTAAAGACCACTCTAAAAAGTTGCCTTTTCTGGATGCATTGGGCGCTCTTGGATCTCACTTAGATTGGTACTGTCACAACAATAGTCGACACGTATCCATTTATTCGGAAATACGTTTCAACACTGAAGATCATTTTTCGTAAAATATTTTTCACATTGTCCGAACACCCATGTTGAAAACAAAAACATTTTTTTTTTAGTACTTGCTCGTATTGTTGAATTCTTTAATTCTTGATCTTTAAGAAGATAACTGTTATCATCTGGCAAACTTCGGAAGTTCTGTTGGTGTGAAATAAATATTTTTGTAAAAAAGCTACAATAATTTTTATGTTTCCATAAGTCCATTTTTAGAAAAGTTTAAGGAACAATAAAGGAACAATTCCATTGAACATTGCAACATTTTTAAAATGCACATGCTTTCCCCTGTTCAGGATAGTAATCTAAAGCACGCTTAGAGTGAAAGTTTTTAAGCAAATTTTGGTCTTTGTAATTTCCTAACCTCAATAATATTGAAAAAATATATAAATATTCTATCGAATTTGCAGTAATTACAAGAAATTAAAAAACTCAAATGGTAAAATGTGTCTTCTAATCATTTGACATTCCTACATAAATTGAAAGACATAAGGATATACCACTAAGTGAGTATTAGCTTTAAGATAATTTTACTATTATTATTTATTTCAAATAATTTTTTTTTTTTTTTTTTGTTTAACCGAAGGAATGATTTTCTTGAAAAGAATGAAAAATAAAATGGACTCGCATGTTTTATAAAAGACAAAAATCCATAAATAATTTAAGAGTGAATGTAGAAAATACAGTTTCACTTTTATCCCTTTACTGTATACATTCATACGTATGTATATGTTTTTTCCTCTTGCTCTCTTATACAAATTAAAAATTGTTTGGTAAACCCCAACAGATGAAATTAAAAAAAGGAACAGCGGTATTAAAATAAATAAATTTTCTTCATAATAATTCCATATATACATTTGCACATACTTACCCCCTATCACCACTTCCTAAAGGGGCTCCAGTACAAAGTTACATTTTTATATAAAATTTGCTCTTACCACTCTAGGGAGTAGAGATAGGGGTTAGGGTTCGAAAAAAAGGTTGGGGGTAAAATATTAGTGAGGGTCGGTCTTACATTTTACCCCTCTAGGGGCTACTCCAGGGTAGTTGTGGAGGTTTTTGTAGATTTTTATTCCTTCAACCCAGCCTTTGACCCCGATGAAGAGCCATTTGCCCGCATCCCACATCCCTTCTTTTAGACTCATGTATTTTTTTGTTAAAACTCACAAAATAAGCAATTCTAGTTAATTCAAATCGAAACATCGTATACTATCCCACCCCTATCAGAACAGTTTTAATCTCATTCTTTTCCGATTCGATTTTTATTTCTTGATCCAAAAAGACCTCCACTCTGAAATTTTTCTTAACTGTAGAGAAGGAAACTATCTTTGGCACAATTTTTTTTTTCAAATTTTTAAAAAGGTCGTTTTCCGAGATATAGGCTTCCGACTTATAGGTAAAGAAAATTGACCCTTGACTTTAAAAAAAAATCATGTTGTATATTAAATCAAATGCGACTTTTACGAGATGCGTACTTATAATGCTTTTCAAGAAAATTACAATTAAGTAAGTAGAAGTTTGTGCATTTTTGTATTTTTTTCCGATTTTTAAGACTTGATACTTAGGGATCCAGAAGTGTCAGTGCCCTTTAATTTTATATTTGTCTTAGTGTTATGATATACTTTATTCATACCAAAAATTAGCAAATTTGGAAACAGTCATTTCAAAAACGACATATTTTAAGTTGAGTTGAGGTGGTTCAACCCATATATAAATCTACATATTTTATTTTTTCCTTCTTATGATTTAAAAATATTTGCTTTTAAAGTTTTGACACAGTTTATCTTTTTTTGTTTAATTTCATAATACATATTTCTAATAGAGTAAGTTTGGTGATTCGAAATATGGACTCACTTTGTAATTGTTTTTGTTACTTTTTTTTATTTGAGTAGTTGTTGTTGTTTAATAAGCACAAATTTTATAATTATAATGATTAAATAAAAGGTTTTAATTTCCAGACTCCTTTACAACTGTTGCTGTTTTGTTGGTTTAATAACAGATGCTACTTTTAACTGATAAAGATAACTCACACTCTTAAACACTTACATGTTGTTGGTTTTTAAAAGAATAACGGCATTGTAAAGCGGATATTTTTGTCTTTTATATTTGTTCTTCTTTTTCTCTTTCCTTAACTTTATTTAACCCATGTACACAATAAGGGTTTTCAATTTAATTTCAACAATTCACAAGCATTAACAGGATTTATTTTATTTTATTTTTTTTTTTATTACAAATGAATTTAAATGTTATTATTGTATTGGAGTTATTTTTATACCTTTTATTTTAATTGGCTAACATTACATTTGACTAACTTCTCTTTTTCCTTTCTTAATTTTTTTTTTCTTTTCTTTACAATAAAACACTTTAATTTATGTAAATTATTAAAACTTTTTTTTTATATCCCTCACACAAACTCAATAAACTGTCATATTTTACTAAGGACGAAAGCGGGTTTTCTATGTGTGTGAAAAAAGTGCACGACTGCTCTGGCTAAAGGATAACAACGTAATGTTTAACATGTTGCTGATTTTTACTTATATGTATTTATTAAAGCAACTGTTGCTCACTTTAATACTGTTATTATTTCATATTGTGTTCCGTAAGCCATCAACTGTAACATTCTAGTTTATTGGCGCAATGTGTCAAGAGAGAAAATAAAAAATTTATACTGTATAATATGCATACGAATATATGTATGTACGTTTGTATAGCACTAAAAACAATTATACAAATACATACATAAGAGTCATTTAAGCGAACACAGTCATAGAATGGCAACATAAAGAAGATTTTATGTTAAATATTAACACTCATTTTGTACATGCATGTATAAGTACTTACATTTATTATTAAAATAAAAATAAGTAAATGTGTTGGGATGTGAGCAAAAGTGTATATGTACAGATATAGAACAACGTGTTGCCTAAGTTACAACAGTTACACAACTTACATTTATACAATTATGTCTATACTGTAAGTAATAACACATGTTTTATATTCGTATAAAACAAGTTACCTCTCATTTAACATTTCAGAGAGCGTAAATACTCGTATTTATGTTATTTTAACTTTATTTTCCCTTATTAAGTTTACTTTATAAAACATTAATATAAGCATAGAAAATGGCTTTCTTTATTTCTCTTTATCAAATATCATGCTACTATTTATTATCATCTTTAGAATAATCTTCTTCAGAAATAATACACTTGTGCCAACACTATGTTTAAACCAAAAAAATGTTCTTAACAAATTAAATTAGTACAAATTCTTTCAAAAAGACTTGAATAGTTTTTATTAATGTTGCCCCATGAATTTAATGAATCTTAATTAGAAAAATATAAATAAGATAATGCTGTTTAACACAAGTGGTCTTTAAGTTTAATAATTATTGAATTGAAGAAGTCCTGTTGATCTTGGCAAATTACTTGATAATAATTAATTAATTTTCAATTTTCAATCCACATATTGTTCACAAAACACCACATACATCAAGAAAAGTTTTAGCATTTATTAGACACTCTCTTGATCATACCAATTCTACAAAACGCAATATGTACTGTACTAAATCAGTCGACAAACAGTTTCCCCTCTTTTGCCATGAAAATCTTCTGTCTAATGCGAATACACATATTGTGAAAGCCATCTTCTGCTCAATTCGTAAAAGCAAAATAATATTTTAAGCAATTTCATTTCAACAATACTACACTATATACTATTAAACTATATTCTATTACGTGAGTTTTAGTGTGATTTCATTTTCCAAAAATTCATTTAAAAAATCAGATTAGATTCAAAGATTAGATTTAGTTTTGAATCGATTTAGAACTTCTAAGATCGGGATAATTTTAAATGACTTTTTGCTTACCAGGCAAAATAATAATATCAGCTGTTTGAATAAAGGTAGAATTAGCCGAACGTTGATGTAACGTAACGCAACGTACGTTGGTTTCTAGCATATGAAAACAATGCAAATGATTATCCAAAATAAATGTCACGTTGACGGGACGGAAGAATCTGTATAAAATAGAATTTCTCAACGTTTTTACGTTACATTTCAAAGCGAGTGATGGGACTATTGTATGTTAAACGACAATGTGGCCCAAATGCCCTTTTTGGTACTTTCATGCTTATTTGCAAATCATTTTCTTTTATACTTACATATGTGTGCAAAAAGACTTTAATTTTTGAAGTCTTTAGATACATATAATGATATTTATGTGAATAATTTAAATTTTTATGTGAATATAAAGTTTGTTTTTAATTTTTTTTTTTTTCATTTCAAAGTCCCATGTTTTACTTAACATATCTTCGACAGACGAATTATATACATACCAAATGAAAAATTTTTCGATTATCTAAAAAGAAGCATATGGGATGCATGATTGATTTACGTGCTAGCTAGTTACCGAGATAATTACAATTTTATTTAAAAAGTTCTACTTAAAAATTAACTTTTTTCGTTTCCGGTCCACAATGGACCAATGGATCCGATTCAATGAATAATGGCTTTAAACCAAAAATTGAATATTCAGTAGTAGTATAAGAATAAATTTTTAGGAAGCATAAAATACAAGAAGTAATTATAATATGCTCTTATTTTGGTACTTCTGGTACCTTTTTTAACTTTGTGTTAATTTAACAACATTCATCACTGCTCTAAACAGCTGGCTTCATATTGCCATTTAAAAATTAAAATTTTTTATTTGTGCTGTGTTTTGTGAAAAATAAGTAGAAAAATATAATAAATTATATTATCAATATTAATAAAATAAAACATTATTATATTTTGTTTTTAGTGGACGAAGAAAAATTAATATTAGTGGTACAGGCAAATGAATGCCTTTATAATTTTTTGGTTTGTTTTGTTTTTATTTAGATCTTCTCTTGACAGATGACACGTTTGTATAACTGCACATACGTACGTACATTAACGTACGTACCGTTTTTACGACATCAACGTTTGGTTAACCAGGCCTTAACACGTCAACAAAGCTAAAGTAAAGTGTACTGGAAATAGGTTTTGATTCGTTTACAGCAGTATTTGTAAATCACTATCAAAACCACGCTGTAGTATAAACGGTTCTATTGATTCCTAGATTCTGCTTAGTAAGTTGTAATTTATAATTCCAGCCTGACTTTCTACTTAAACTGGCATATTTTTGTTCAACAGCCACTTGGTTTTTAAAATAATTATTCTTAAATCGTGATTACAAACAATTACCCAATTCACAAAATGTTATATTGTTGTAGATTATAGTTAAATAAATAAATAAAAAAATAAAAAAAAAGTTTTCCAACTCTGGTGTATTGATACGACATTTCGGAAACATAGGAAAAATTGTCGTACATGTTGTAGTAGTTTTTGACATGGAAATTACCAACAACATTATGTACAATAGTTGTAGTTTGTGATAGTTTTTACCGATCTACAACAACTATAACATTTTGCGAATTGGGTAAATATATTTTATTAACATATCAAAATAAAAAGGAAAAGGTATTTTCAATGTACTGCTCTTTGCTGCTTATTTTCTTTTATTAAATTATATGTCTTATAATTGTCCAAAGATTTTTCTTGTACACTAGGGGCTTATTATATATAAAATATATTATATATACGTTAAAAACATATTTTACTATAATTTTTTATATTTAATTTATAACAAATTATCTACTTCTCAACATTATCTAATTGTTTTTGTCTTAATTAAGGAGTAGCTAATGAAAGTCAATTGTTTAATTGCTTTAATAATTATAAGTTAAGGAGGAAGAAATTAATATTAATTGTTTAGCTGTTAACAAATAACTAATTAGTAAAAGGGTTACTTAGTAAAAGGGTTACTATCTTCTATCCAGTTATGGTTTAGGTCCCATTTCTGAATACTAACCTAGAAAACCACTAATTTGCATAAAGCTTAAATTACTAAGAAGTAAACTACCTTTAAAATTATTTCAAAACATATTGAAAATGAAAAATATTCAGGATACAACATTGGTCTACAAAGAATATAATCACTATTGCCAACTGTTCAATTAGAAAAAGCAGCGAGTAAAAAAGGATATTAATTGACAAAATTTTCGTTATAATTTCATTGTAGGTTTACTCTTCCTTTATTTAGATTTAAGTAAGGCAAAAGAAACTCAAGTTGAACTCAAGTTGAAAAACATTTTATTAGACTTTAAATAAACGCACATAATAATTCAATTACATTCTAAAACTAAAAAATAAAACCATAAATAAATTTGTATTTATTTTTTTAATAATTTTTTACAAATTCATATTTTAAATTCCAAAGAATCACTTTCATCCACCCAGCACCGTGTTACTTTAGAAATTATTATATTACAAAAATAACATAAAAACCGAACTATCCGGATATATGAAAAAAATAGGCGCAATAATGACAGCACTTTATTTTCCCCCATTTTTATTCAGAGCATTTCTAAAAAGCTAATTTTTACATTTTTCTTCTCTTAAAACAAAAACAGCAATCTTAACAGTTAACATAACAGAGATAAAGAGAACGTATAAGAGAGCGATTGTAATATTTTATAATTATGTATGTCTTACACCAAATAAAACTGAAGAAAAACACTATAAAATTTGCTTCTTGTTTTATTTTGATAATAAAGAGCAACAGTCGAGATGCTGTGTTAACAGGTTGCCAAGAATTTAGACTGAAGGGAAATATGTGATAAATTAGGTCAGGAATAAAACAAGAAACAAAAAAAATCAATAACGACTCTTAAATCGATAATAAGTGGTAGTAATTATTCCAAAAAAATATGTCTTTTTTAACAAATTAAAATCAATATCAAAACCAAATGTTAATTCATAAATATGTTTAATAAAAACTAAATTATATTTTAAAAAGGATATCAAGAGCAACAAATTGGTGACGATTTTTTTAAAAGGTAACCCATTACAAGTTTTCATCTTAAATTGTCAAAATATTGTCTGTTTTCATGTTAGAAAAATTCTTTTTCATAGCAAGATATTCACTTTGTTTCCTAAAGAAGTGCAAAAATTGCAACATTATTCAAACAACATGATACCGGTTTTAGTATAGTTTTTTTATATGCTTAAATGGATATTTATAAAAGATAACAAAAAAGCCAAAAAGTATGCTGCATTAAAAAAAATATTTTTTTTTTATTTTCAAATAATGTTTATCAAAATTATATTCCTAACAAATAGGTTGGCATTTTATACAGATTTTTACTTAAATAAGGCAATTGAAATTCTTATTTATTATTGTGACGATTTTATTGATTAATTTTTCAGTATAATGATAGGAATTTAATTTATTTTATTTTTGTTTCACAGTATAAGTATAATGCTACTATTTAGTATTTATTTTAATTTTTTTTGTTTTTATGGATTTAAATAAAGCAACAGTTATGATATGCTTCTCTCAGTTAAGAATGAATGAGAGAGCAATGTGTCATAGTGTAACAGAGAATTATTTACGCTCTCTGGGACGACACCGGGTCTGAGTTCAATAAAGCATTTACAACTACAAAAAAAATGGCTTATTGACTTGTAAAAATTTAAAGACGCCAAATTTTGAGATAAGAATGCTGAAACAGACAGACTAAACTACAAAAAAAAGTAAAACAGCCTCTCCTTTGGGGGGATTTACTTATACATTAAAAATTATATAAAAAAACTCACACGTGAGACTAAATACGGCAAAAAAAATAAATAAAGGAGGAATGGGTTAAAATTGGGCCTAAAGGTAAATAAACAAGAGCAAATACACATACACACTATTTTATACTGTAACAAAACAAAGTAAAGCATATCTCCAAAACAGAAGTACATGGATATGTATGTATGTATGTATGTATGTATGTATGTATGTATGTATGTATATATGTATGTATGTATGTATGTATGTATGTATGTATGTATGTATGTATGTATGTATTTACACATACATACACTCTAATCAGAGATGTAAATGTTGAAAGTTTCCTATCAAATCTTGTGGGAATCTTTTCATTTGGAAATATGGTAGGCTAAACAGTTATTTTGTAGGTTTACAAATACTACATATTTATACAATTCTGATTATTCGGAATGAACGACGATTAAAAGGATAAAATGGAACAAAAATATGATACAAAAAACATAATGTGTAATAGTATAAAAAATATAATTCCAAAAACAAAAGTGTGAATTAAGTATGTACTCAGTGATTATCACAAATAAGTATATGCACAAGTTACAAAGAACACTGATGAGATTATCGTAGCTGGAGACGAAAACTGTTCAGTTATATTGGTGTATAATTCCTTCACCGCTATAATCTTAATGTATTTAATGTAATTTAGTTTTAATCTATTTAAGGCGTTTTATGACGAAACAATATTAATAATTATAGAGGAATAGTTAAACCCGTTGTGCTTCGCTACCCCCTCTTATAAAATAAAATTAAAAGTATTTATGTATATATTTTGAAGACAGTTGTGGAAGAAAGAGAGTGGGCCTAGGCCACTATTTTAACTAAAATGTATTTTAAATTTGAGGTAAAGCCGTTAATTAACCTTTAAGTTAAGATCGGTTAACAGATTTAGCCTCCAATATATCACAAACAAAGGGGCGTGCTGAGCCCACTTTTCTTTTGATACGTATTTCTATTCATGCCAATACCATATATACCAAATACTGCCGCCGTTGGTCAAAAAATGCCCAAGATATGACGATTTTAAATATGGTTATATGGGCGGTGCCACGCTGCTTTGTCCAATCAAAAATTCAAACTTATTCCTTTCGGAGTCACAGTAACATGCTGTGAAAATAAAGCACAAATAAACAGAGAGACAGACATTCATTTTTATATACAGTCGAATTCGGATATAAGCACACCGTTTAAAAGAAAAAATCGGATATAAGTAAAATAAATGTATTTCCTTTTGTTTTCTATTAAATTCAAAGGTATTTAACTCCATTTAAAATAAAATCCGTTTTAAAGAAAAACAGCTTAAAAGAAACAGATTTTGCGTTAAAAAGCACAAAATTGTATAAACTCCGCTTAATTGCAAATACGAGTATTAAGAATTTATCGACGACAAAAAAATTTTATTATCAAAGTATTTTCTACGGCAAGAGTGTTCATTTATTGCTAAAATTGTTTATAATTTGCCTGCTAACTTTGTCAGAATTTGAATTTTTCTAAAACATATTTTTATTTGAATAATTTTTTAAGAGTTTGTTTAAATGAAATAATTTTGCATTTTTCCGAAGTCCTGTTAAAGAAAAATTTCGATTATAAGAAAAGCAAATGCTATTTTTTACATTTTCTTATACATAACCGAATTCGACTAATATAGTTGTTCCCTATTTATGTACATATCGTCGCAAGAATTAAAGAACACTGTAACAGACAAAAAATCGAAAATACGTTTTTTGCATCATCGGTGCCAGATTTCTATGATGAAAAAAAATTAATTTACGCCGTCTGCGTTTTGAAAAATACCAGTGTCTTACAGGTTTTTTGGCTCTGGTGAATATTTAAGGTTTTGTCAGTTACAGCGTTCTTTAATTCCATCGACGATATGTATATAAATGATATTGCCGAAATAACAAATCAAAGAAAACTGCAAAAATAGTTAACAAATATAAATAATATGTCTGTATGTCTCTGTAATCAATGAAATACCGAATTTTTCTACTTTGACACGTGTCTGATAAAACAATTAACAAATAGAGAAATTTTTCGGTTTAGATTGCTAAAATTTCCATGTACTACGCCAAAATTTTGTATATTTTTTTATGCATTCTCGTAATGATCATAAACTTGTTTAAATATCGAAACTTTGAAATAATTAGAGAGATAAAGTTTGATCACATTATGTATTTCAACTCCACTCGAGTTTGTTTTGCAAAATCTACTTGATTATTACCATTCCTTTAATAAAAAAAAAACATTTTTAACTTTCACGCGATTCAGACAATGTTTTCTTTTTTTTTTTTTTGTAAACTAAGGCACTTTTTTCTGTGACTTTTTTGTATTTATCTGTTCCTGTTTTATTTTCTATTACTATTGCTTTAGATAAATAAGGAAATAGAAAAGATCAAAAGTTTAATAACTAGGGCAACCAAAAATATGCATTAGCATCCTTTTTTTCTGAATGTTACTGACAAAACAACCAAAATATTAATTCATTTTAGGAAAAACTACGACGTTTAACCCCTATTTGTTACCGTATATTTTTGCATATTTCGTCATAAATGCATACTTTTGCATTTTTCAAATTTTTTCATATTTGTATGGCATATTTTACAAATTTTTACATATTTTAGAAGAATTTATGTGTATTACCAAATTTTATTTTTTCAAAATAATGACCATATACTGGTACATTACTTAAGTATAATATATTAAATAATAATAATAATATATTAAATAATCATGAAAACGCTTATAACTAACATTGAGAAAATTGGCGAATCTCCTTTTTAAACTATTGTGCAATAGTTAATGTCAATTTGATGAAAACGTCAAAGCAAAAAACAAATTAAATATAAAGCATAGAAATTTTACATACATTTATGGGTATTAGCGTTTAAAAAAAATTGCTTAATAGTGAATTCTCAATTAAAAGAAAGCATAATATGATTTGTAATGACTTTTTTAAAGGAAATAAGAAAACTTTGGTATTTTTTAATCATGGAGTGAATTGCAAAATTGAGGCAAAATGTAATCAAAACGATAAAAAAAACAAGTGTAAGTGTAATACTTATAAGACAATGAGATATTTTAAATAGTAATAAAAACCAACAATAAGGTCGAATGTGATATTCGAAGAAAATGTAGTTGCTAGCCCAAAGAAATTATATTTTTTTTTATTATTGTAATCTTAGCTATGACATATTATATATGTACATATTAGTTTAAAAAAAATAATGTATAATTCATAGCAGGTCTTTCAAGTGTAGCAAACTATGCCACAATTGCTTGTTTATAAAGCTTTCAAGGGCGATTATCGTTAATAATAACGAAGCAAATATGTGAAATATTAAAATACTGCTAGAAAATACTATTGCAATGTTACAGTTACGCTACGCAACATTTTATAGAATTATGTATAACCACACAGATATTAATCTCAAACAAAGGCTGCCATTGTTCCTCTTGAGCTTTCCTTATGTATATAAGTATTCATATGCATACAGTAATCAAAAAAACCAATGGACATTTAATTTTTTTTTTAATTTCATGCAGATATTAATATGTACGCTGATAATTTTATTGCTTGTTCCCAAGTATTTGGGAACAAGCATATTTTGGGATGCGAAATTTCAGTCGTATTAAGACATTTAGTAGCTTATCACTTTAAATTAAACTACTCTACTACCACTCGGTAGTATTTGGTATTCAAAAATGATAAAGGTACTGTAGCGATATTCTGTATTAGCTTCAAACGTTTCAAAATTTAAACTAAATACTTGCATTTAAACAACTGATTAATATTTGTAATAATCTGTTATTTTTATCATACTACGAGTATATGGGCAATTTCAAAAATTTTCAACATTTGATGAAACTGAGTTCAGATGCTTATTATTTCTTCAGTTTTTCGAATTGACCAAAACAGTCAAAAGGGAATGGTAGGACACACTAGAAAACTGGGAAATTCAAAATTTCAGACCATCAGTTCTTTATTTTTAAAAGTTATGGGCACTCAAATATCGAAAAACTCAAAAACAGGCTTGAAATTTACAAGAGTTCTTTCATATTTCATCACTTTTCTACTTTTAGTTTTAAACTTCCGATGCCCACTGATATAAAATAAAGTCACTAGACTTAGTAGATATTTACACTATAAAAGTTATGCCCATACTACTATTTGGGAAAAAGTTGTATAGCGGTTCATTTTTGAAACCAAAATTTTCCGATTTTTCAATTTTCGCAGTTTTTTCTATAGCGTTTTTGCGCCGTTCAAGAAAATTGCATTTCGTCAACAGTATTTAAAAGATGGTATACTTTGCTAAAATTTGCGCCATATCACGTCGATGTCAGGCTGCTAGTTGCTGAGAACGATGACCTCAAACTTTTATAGAATTGGCGTACATTTTTCAAAAATGACAGTTTTTCGCGCCTGACATTTGCAATCTTATTTAAAACTGGTTTATGTATTGCGTGATCTAAACTTCTTAGTAAATGGAACCTCAACGTCAAGAAGGCGTTAAAATATTGTGAAACGCAAAAATTTTATAAAGAAAATGAAAATTTTGCGAAATTTCATGATTTTGTTTCGCGTTTTTTTTAATTAATCCGTGGTTTAAAATCAATGTAAAGTATTGGAAATGAAGTGCGGCGGTGATCTAAAGATCATATATAAATACGGTTGAATTCGGTCCATATTTAGAGGGTACAGTGGCATTTTTCTTCAAACACATTTTGCTTTGTGACATCTGCAGTTATGTATAGATTCCGCCGCGATTAACAGCAAATGATAGGTTTTTTTAAGCTTGATAATAAAACCGAATAGGCATTAAAAAATTTTCATGATTTTAAATTTTACAGATCAAAAAAAAAATCCTAACCTCAAAAATAATTCTTATATAATTTTTTTTATTTTTTAAATTTGCAAGTCAAAACATTGTTTTTCTGTAAATTAGTTATGCGTTATATAGACACATATTATAACAATCGGTGAAACATTCACATTTTTGTAAAAATTCGCGTTTTTTAATGTTAAGGAAATTTAATTATAATTGATATTTTTTGTGTATTTTATCAGTGCATTGATGTATTTTGACAGCACTGATGAATTTGGAATGAGTTTCATGCATCCATACAACATTTATTAAAATAAACCAATAAATTTAACTTTAAATTTTTTTTTAAGAGATTTTAACTTAAAACCTCCATAACTTTCGCGCCGTTTGCAATAAATGATTAACGCGAACTGTTTTGGTATGCTAAAATATCACCCTTCACGTGACCAAAGCGTCATTCGTGTCATCCAAAAAAAAAATTTCGAAAAAAAAAATATCAAAATGTCGAAAATTTTTGAAATTGCCCATATATGTATGTATGTTGAGCTCATAATAATGTTTAACGAACTTAAGATGCAGATGTAGCCAGGCATTTGTTCTAGAAGACGAAAAATACTCGTATATTAAAAAAATAAGACTATAAAATATCATTAAGGCACGTACAATTGTATTAGTACTGATTTTTCTTTATTGAAATAGATTTAAATACCTCATAAATATAATTTTTGTTCACTGAGAGATTAAAAATATGAAATTCCACTTCTTTTTTATATTATTTTGTTTGATAGTTTTTGTCTAACTTAATTAAGCAAAAATCATATTTTAACTTCGAAAAAAATTAAACATTTTTTAGATTTTCAAATACCTATTTTTTTTTTTTTTCTTTTCAAAATATTTGTTAATTCTTCACATATTTTAATGGTTTGTTAAAAGAAATCACGCGTTAAACTGCGCCGTACGTTCTTCACTAAACAACAACAATCCAGGCACTGAAAATTCTCTGTTTTTTTTTAATTTTTTTGAATACCGTTGAAGCCAATTTAAGAGGAAGCAGGAATAAAACCGAATTTGAATTCTCAATAAACTTAACACTCAGTATGCCTGGATGTTTTCGTCGATTGTTGCTGTTATAAAACTTTATGTTAAAACCAATAACAACAACACAGATAATAATAAAAAGCTCTTTACAGTAATTTCAAAATTTGTGCAAACATGAGTTTGTATACATACGTATGTATATGTAAAAATGTGAGTTTGAGCAGTAAAATACATACTGCATATACATACATACCTACATATATGGTAATATGAGAGTGCCTACTTATGAAACTTTTGGGTGCTTGTAAAGTTTAGTTTACATATTCACTCCAATCCTTTATGTAAACATCTAATAAAAGGACTGTTGCTTCTTACGACGTTTGTACAAAAAATGATGTTAAAATCCAACTTCGAATCCCAGTAGAATTGTTGATAATTTTTAATATTTAATTTCTGCTTCATCGTTAAACGCCTTAATTACACAGAAGGAATTTATATTAAATGAATTTAGATTTTATTGCAATAGTTTCACAATCAAAGCAGAAACTGACATACGTGAAGAAATCGTATACCAGCCGAACAAAACATAATTTCAACGCCAGTTATAGTAATCTCATCAAAGTTCTTTAGGATCTGTACATATTCATACGATTTAATACAAACTTTTTTATAGGAATCAAATATTGGAATTATATTTTTTCTACATACTTTGTAATAAGTAAATTGAAGTCTTGTCCCACATATTACGCTTTTTCTTTGTCATATACTCCTTTTGTCTCCTTCATTGCATTTTTGTAATTGTCATGTGTTCTTGATAATCAGAATTACAACAGTTTTTTCATTGCCCTCTTTTTCCTTTCGAAAATATAATTCCTATTTAAGAAATCCTTGATGAAGCTTCTTCACGTATTTGTTTTTCTTCTTCTTCTTGCGAATGACTTCATGGTCAAGGCAAATCATCAGCCAAATAGTTTGCGGAATTGAAAAAGTGGGCGTGGTACTTCCCACACAAACGAAATATTAATTTTGCCCGACAAAGTAGATCAGTAGTAGGATCAGCTAGTTAATTTAGTTAACTTTTAATATGTTTGCTATTTTTTCTTTTAATTTTTTGAAATACGAAGAAATATTTTTGGCCATTGAAATAGGTACGCTTAGAAACGTTTGCAAATTTTACTATAAAATTAATATTTTAGGGTTTATTAAAAGGACAATTTAATAGACACGTAAATTGATTTAAGTTTTATACTAATACTTGCCCAAACGCCTATTGCTTCGCCACACCTACCGATACTATTTGTCCACATTTTTCGATTAATGGTTTATAATGACTACGAAATCAATTACACCAAAGTAGGAAACTTTTGCTTCAACACTTCTCAAGAAGAGTTTAAGTTTAGTTTTTGATTTAACCGTTCTCAAGATATACAAAAATCAATATTAAGTTTGTGTGGTACTACGCCCAGGTGCAATTTAAAAAAAAACATACACTATTGCACTTTTGGTAGTTGATTTTATATACATATGTACCACATTTTAACAAAATCGGTTCAGTTGTTTAATATATACAGAAGTATAGTTAGTTAGTTAGGCTGCTAATGTTCACCAGAGCCAAAAAACCTGTATGAGAGTAGAAAGAAGACACTGTTATATTTCAAAACGCAGACGGCGTAAGTGAATTTCTTTTCATCATAGAAATCTGGGTCCGGGACCAATCGACGCGTATTTTTTTTTTCTGATAAAAATGATGCAAAAAACGTATTTTTAATTTTTTGTCAGTTGCAGCGTTCTTTAATTCTTACGTCGATATGGATATATGTATTAACAGTAGATTGATAGAGCGCAATATTGTACATTAGAGGAGAGAAAACGTATTCAAAAGCTTCGAGAACGGAAAAAATCGTATATATGTTTAGTTGATGCACTTGGGCGATTCAAAAATTTCCTTTTTAATGCTATTCAATACACAATATAATGGCCCCACACACTCCTACAGATTAATGAGTTCTTGGCTTCGCGAAAATAACATTCTCTTCTTATAGTGGCAAAGCCAATCGCCCGACTTAAACACAATTGAAAACCTTTGGGGAGATCTAAAAAACCGGCTGAGAAAAGAAAATATGGTATAATATGCCTGTTGAATTTTTCATGACCAAATGAATTTTGGTTTTTTTGTTGTTAACTTTTATATTTAAGTTTAGTTGTAATTTTATATTGTTGGTTTTATTACCTATTTTTACGCGGAATTTAATATATGTATGTACATTAAATCATTTTTAATTTTTGTTTTTATGTAAATAATTTCTAGAACAACCTTCATAAAAATATTCAATAGCTGAGGCGAATTAAACGGCAACCGTATCAAACATTTAAACCAACCCCACAATTTCCTTATCTATTAACATAAACAACAGAAATTTCAACACTAACAAGAGACGAAAATGCAGTGGGTGGTTGTTTATACACAAAACTGTTGCTCCTCCTCATTGTTTCTTCATTACCAAAAAAGTGGCAGTGTAGTCAACAACAGAGAATTCTCTGTTATAGCAAAAAGAATATGTTTTTAACAAATTATTAAGCGTCCTGATTATAATTCAAAAACATTTTCATATTTCGATAGTTTGAATATATGTACATATTTTCTATATAATTAATAATAAACAAAATTAATAAGATTTGTTTAATAGTGCTTTTCGCTAACACTTAAAGTTCTTTATTATGTTTCTCTTATACTGTTACCAAAACAGTGTCTGTTAACACATTGCTACTGCTATTCTTAAGACTGATTTACGAGAAATAGCAATGATTTCTTTACTTTTTTAATAATACTTTGGATTTGTTAAAAAAAATTATCAACCTTGAATGATCAACAGCGATTGCCTCATCTCTCGGTGGATGTTGAATGTGAGTGGTGAGTGTCTTCAGTATGTTAGCTGTTATCTTCCCAGAAGGTAGCGCTGTACCTCTGATCATTCGGTTCTGGTGGAATAGACTGAAAATGTAGCGAGCGGCGTGATTTTATAATTTTTGTCCTTCACTAGGATTGAACCTCGGCGTTTGAGTTTCTGTGCGAGCGCTTTAACCACTATACTACAATATTTGAGAAATACATATTTTTGCAATAATTGTCAAATAAACTTTTAATAAATCTGTAATAATTGTTATCAATAAAATACATGAAAAACATGTGTTCCATTTTACATTGTAATGTCCTAGGTATAATAATAATCTAACAACTACCTAGTTTATATTACTTCTTCATGGAGTATACATATAAGGTGAGCTTCGTAACTATTTCAGGTTAGTATTCTGTGGAATACACTCGGTGTATTATAATGGGCTATTTTTTAATTACTCCCTATAAACTTAAGTGGATTACGTGCTCCAATATTTTTTGCAGGGTGGAAACAAAATAGGAAATACTGAATTTACCAATAGGCAGATAAACATACATACATACAACACAATGGTATACATACTTACATATAGGTATGTATATTATAAGAATTATTTTTCCGAAAACTGAATACACACACACTATTTTAATAGGTAATTAGTAAAAAAAAATTAATGCACAATTTAATTCACGAGTGCTTTACTCTTTTTTATGTCTTCTGGTTTTTTTTTACAAAATGGTAGAAAATTAAAAAAAGCAAACGCACAATCATAGCGCTTAGGAAATACTTACAAACTCACAAGCTTTGTAACTTATTAAATGTTTATTTTCAACACTAATCAATAGGATTTTATTTTATTCAATAAATTAACACTTAACAATGTGTACAATTAAAGCACTTTTTTTAAATACATACTAAATTTCAATAGCCTAAATTAATTGATTACAAATAACTAACGAATGATCTGTTATAAAATCGAAATGCAACTAATAAATAAAAGAGGAAATGTAAGTGTTGCCAAATTACTTTAGCATGATATTTTTATGGTGTAGTATTTTAATATATAAATAAGCGTTTTTGTTTTTTTTTAATTACGGCTGAAATGGAATTTAACAAAATATCATTAAATAAAATCCCAAATTAATGTGTAGGTATTCTGTGATTTGTATGCAGATACATAATAAAAAATATAATAGAATATTTAAAATAATATATTAAAAAATGATAAATCAAAAATCTCTGTTTTAGTAATTTTTAGTAGCGGAAAAAATGTATACGTGGGAACACTGATTTTTTCTTTAGAAAAAAAAAACACATCTCTAAAAATATATTCACCACATGTAAACAAAAGAATGTCAACAAAAACAGCTGGCGCAGGCGAATGTTGTTTCTATATTCATTACCCGGCATGTGAATTTTATTTAATTTGTGTGTAATTTATTTCTATTTTGGTTACATTAACAAAAAATTCGTGTAGAAAACAACAGAGGAAAAGTCAACAGTTGCAAACAAATTTAATATATAAAAAAGCAAAGGAAACGATTTAAAATGCACATATAAGTAAGCAAATTAAATCCAGTAGTTCATAAACTTATTATCACTTATTGGTAGCTATATACAGTATGTGTGAAAAAAAGATTGAAACTTAATATAAAAAATTAAAACACTTAAATATGTATAAATAAATTCTTATTGCACTTGATATGCATGCATAGTTATGTCTGTCTGTTGGTATTGGCGCAAAGATACGTCATTATTTTATAAGGTCTTGACTACCTGCATAAATATTCTTCATGCATGCATATATATTGTACGTACATACATAACAGAAATTGCTTGCATTATCATCATATTTTGGCCCAGAGAAAATAGGTACATGGTTTGCTTCAACAACACGCTAGTGAGCTGATTTCATACAAAGGAGGAGCAATGTTGGAGAGATGCAAAATAAATGCGTTTTTTACAAACATTGCTGCCAAATTAAAACCTGACATTGTAGCAATTATTCTAACACCCTACACCATCATAGTTGGTAGTGCAATAATTGCTAAACTTGAAGAGGTTTAAAATTTGAAAACAAGGATTCGTCAACGGTAGTAATTTTATTTGTAGTGCCACTTTAAAATCATCACGGTTTTATATACCAATTCATATCAGAAACAATTTAAAATTTGTTATGGGTATAAAAATTCTGATATAGATTTTGGAACAATCTCTTAATAATTATATTAATTGGAAACCAATTATACTTTTCATAAATAAAAATTAAATTAAAAGTCGGCCCATAAATTTGAATATACATACATAATCCCGAAAGTAGTCGTTCAAATAAGGTTTTAATAGGTTTACTATTTCGTTCCGTCTATTAAGTGCTTACACAAAAATTATCTTAAGCACATGGCTAAGAATTAAAGATTTTTTTCGTTCAGCTGTATTACATTATGACACAAAGCTATTATATATAAAGCCAATTACACTTGGGATTCTCATGTGTTCTCATGATCAGCAATGTCTTACAGTCAAATTACCTATTTAATGAAAACTATAGGTGCAGTAAGCAAAAAAGAAAAAACGTACACACCTATCAAGTAAAAATAAATACAATCACTGCATATTATTTATAAATTTAATAAATCTGAGTTTATATAAAAACTATGAAGTAATTGAAAATTATATTAGAAAATAAAAGGTTTCTCACTCTTCTCTAAACTTCTCTAGACTTTATAACAACAGAGTATTTATTTAATTGATTAACATATTACCCACAATGTAACTTCGGAAAGGCTTCAACCAAAATTAATACTCATAGATATCACAGCAAAACTAGCGTATTCGTAGACTCCTAACCGTTAAAGAAGCTAAAAGACATCTTGCAAAATACAACAACAAAAAATGATAAATGTTTTCTACTTTTATTCTGCCGGAAATTCTCATTCTTTTAATAAACAACACAATATTATATCCAAATTATGGATAGTTATAAAACTGGACACTGAAAAATTGTAGATGATAGGCAAAACTCTGCTTAGTGAGAATTGTTTTCATTTTATACAGTGTACATCTTCGAAAAGAGAAATTTTGTTGTTATTAACCCAATAAGGTGTACTTGCTTTTTAATTTATGTTTAATTCACACATACAATATGGTATTTAATGTTTTCTTTTTTTCAATAACAAAAATTTACCACATATATGTATGTGCATTCATATGTAATTTATAAAATTTAAAATTTCCTTAAAAATATAGATATGAACCCGCTCTATGCTCTTCTTTGCTCGAAAGAAATAATTTGTAATCTTTTACATATTTTAATATATGCGCATGTGGCTTTAATGCTTTATTAAGATTTACATTGTAATATGCGGTAACAGCTTAAGTCGAAATGTAGCCAAATTAATATTCTTTTGTTGGTAGCTGTATAGAAGTCAGGGTAGAAGTTTAATGTAAAGTATTAAAAAGCGCATTTGTTGTGTAATATGTGTGTATGTTGAATTACAGATTTTTCGCATGAAATATTAATAAAATTAGCATAAATTTAAAAGCATTTAAAAATTTGTTTTTCGACTTAAGCTGTTATTACTTATTGACACAGATACGAGTATTACATATTTCCAACTTATGGAATTCAAATAGATATTGAAAATGTTTAAAGGTGTGTACATCTAATCTGAAAATACCAGGTTATATATTTTAAATCAACTTTTATACTTTATTGAAAAAAAATATTTAGCGTTAGGGGTTAATGGAAATAGAGACACCATTTATATATATTATAAACTTAATAAATTTTAGGGTATCATATTGAACTTTATGGTCTGTAACTTTCTTAATATTCTTCTATGTCTGTATGTACGTATGTATGTATGTAGATTTCGGTGTCATTATTAATGAGCATTTGTTAAATTTTTCTTGCATTTTGCATTTATATTTGCGCTTGCACATTTTATATATACACAAGTAAATAGTTTTACAAACACATTTCATAAAAAGGGCTTAACGTTAATAATTCTTTAAAAATAAAACAAAAAATAATTTTTCAAAATATTTGTGATCTTGAGCATTTGTAGTCAGTTTTTGCTCGCGAAAGGAGTATTTCATTGTCGTTATATTTCTTAAGCTTTAGTATCTCGGCATAATTTGTACTACGCGGTCACTATTGGCATGCTAAAGACACTCACAAATTTAAGCAAGAAAAAGCTGTCTAAACTAATTGAATGCAATATTTGCTACAATATTTATGAAAAAAGAATTTAATACAAATGTGAAACAGTGATTTATGTATACATATGTATGTGATTTGGATTTTGATAAATGCTTAAAAATGTTAAGGCATTTAATTAATTACTTAAAATTATTATATTCACAATAATGGGCAAAATGTGAATTTATTCAAAAAAATAATAAATTGGAAATGTAATTAATAATATTGACAACAATGACTTTTACACATTAAAATAATATATGTATGTATATATATACAACATATATGTATGTAGGTACATACATTTATATGTATTTATGTTAAATTAAAAGTAAAGCTATTAATTAATATAATTAAATGTTACATTGAAATAGTGAATTATAGAAAACTTCTAAAATTTATTTAAAATTTAAAATTTTTTTTTTATCTAAGATGGAATAAAATTAAAATATGTAATTGAATTTGTTTTCTAGGTAAACACATAAATATACAAAACCGGGATGAAAACCTTCAAATGCGTTAATTATTTTACTAAAAACAAAAAAGAATTTAAGTTTAACTTGAGAGCAACAACAAAAGTAGACTTAAGATATAATCCACAGCATTGAATTTGAATTTTTAAATTCAAATCGACAAAAGATATATGTACATACAGTCATGTGAAAAATAATAGGGACACTAACATCAAGAAAGTTAAAAACACAACCTTGTTTAAACTCTCGAACATTTCTCAAAAAGGTCGTATAAATTGTCTACTGGGATGTCAATGACATAAACAACCGTTATTTTGGTACACATATTTCGTACCGTTTCTCAGTTCTAGCTTATTTTGTGTAGTGGGCACGTTTCAGAGTGTGATAAATAATAGGGACGCTATTATTAAACTGATTTTATATATAAAGTTTTGGGCTTTTCAAATATGTTCAAGCAATAAAGGTATTGTATATGAGGTAGATGATACATATAAATTGAGAAATTAACCATATAATAGAATTTAGCTATTCAAGATGGGCAGAGGAAGACATTGCAGCACCGAGCTCCGTAAGCAAATAAAACACCTGCACAGCCAGGGATTTTCGTACCGGAAAATAGCCGAAACGTTAAATTGCTCTAAGAGAATGGCAGAGAATTCAGTAAAATATAAGCTTCAGAAAGAAACACGTGGAAGAAAGCCTAAAATATCCCCAGCTCTAGAGAGGATGGTAGTTAGATTTGTGAAGAAGAACCCCTTTGTATCTTCAAATGAAATTAAAAAAGAATTTTCTTTGGACGTCGACACTTCCACTATTCGCAAAAGGCTAATTAATAATAATTTAAAAGCAAAAAGACCCAGAAAAGTACCCTTTTTATCCAAACGAAATGTAAGTAGAAGATTAATATTTGCTAACGAGCATGCCAAGTGGCCGGTGGAGAAATGGCGCAATATCCTGTGGCTAGATGAGACCAAATCCAATCTTTTTTAGACTGACTGTGGTACTTAAAATGTGCGCAGGCCAGTAAACTCAGCTTTCAAACCGAAGTACACAGTAAAAACTGTGAAACACGGAGGGGGTTCTATTATGGTGTGGGCATGCTTCTCTTACTAAGGTGTTGGTCCGATATACAGAATTGAGGACACAATGACTGCAGTGACTTATTGCAATATTTTAAGCGAAGTGTTGTTACCTTATGCAGAGGAAGACATGCCGCTTCGATGGGTGTTTCAGCAAGATAACAACCCGAAACACACTTCGAAGCTGGCAAAAAAGTGGTTATCGGATAACAAAATTGACGTACTAAGCTGGCCTGCTCAATCACCGGACTTCAATCCGATTGAAAATTTATGGCAAGAAGTAAAAGTTGCCTTAAAGGGTAAAAAAGCTACAAACAAAGATGAACTCTGGTCACTAATACAGGAAGCGTGGAATGCTATTCCCCTTGCCACGTGCCAAAAACTAGTTGGCTCAATGCCTCGGCGGTGTATGGCTGTAATTAAAAGTAAAGGATTTGCAACGAAGTATTGAAGGAAAAATGTTTAAAAATAAAAAGTATTTGATTAAAAATTGGATTTAATATTTTGTTTTTAAAGAACTCTACATATGTCCCTATTATTTTTCACAACATAATCTAGGTTAAGTTATTGAAATAAAATATTTTTTCTCTCTTTGTATTGATTTCGAGTTTTTTGCTTTTATTTTCTTATGATAGGAATATAAGCTTATGAAAAAGTAAATAAACTGTACCAAACTTAGTGCAAATATTCGATTTATTTGTATTTTTCAAAAATTTCACAATGTGTCCCTATTATTTTTCACATGACTGTATATGTGTGTATGTATTAAATTTTATAAATAAAGAAATCAATTTTTTGCGTATTTAGACATTGCATTACTGTCACACGATGCGAAGATGGCTGCAATAAAGATGTAAAACAATTATTACAACACTAGTGTAATGAATTTCTTCATAATTTCAATGCATTTGATATTAGTTAATAAATACTATATATGTATGTATGTAACAATGGCAAACAGCTGTTGATTGTCTATTTAATTTAAATAATTAAATAAGAAAGCATAGTGATCAACGGACCAACCAACCTAACAATAATCAACAACAAGCACACAAGCACACAATCTGTGACAATTAAAACCGCGCACAAATAGAAAAGCAACAACAAATAAAACTTTATTTTATATACGCTGCCAATTGCAATTTGTTGTTGCATATGTTTTCACCAACAACATTTCAAATGACGAATAGGCCCTCAACATTAACAACATTCACGAATTATAGTATAAATGAGATATTATTTTGCTACAAGTATAAAAACACAACCAAAAATAATAATAAGAGCTGTAACAAAAACAAAAACAACAATCTCAATAACATTAAAACTAATGACAACAATTGTATCATTAAATTGTCAAAAATAATAAAATTATTGTGGTGGCTATTCTTGCAACATCATCGTACTTTTCTTAATTCCCTACAGAAGCAAAAACAACAACGACCAACTCATACGTACCTTTATACGATTATTACCGCTCAACTAAATTTTTGTTTAAACGTTACACTGTTTCTTAAATTCGACTATTTACGAGTAATAAGCATTTTTAGCTGATTATGAACAAACGCACTGTTATCATTATTGCTCTAGTGAGCGTTCTCTGCTTGGGCATTGGTGGTAATTTTTATTTTATGTATTATTTAAGCAATACGGAAGCACCATTATCCAGCACACGTGCCTTAGAAAATGTTATACGTTCAAAAATACGTCATTTAAAGCCAGCCTATTTAAATCGTAATCCTCGTTTTTTTATGTATCGCAACAAGTTACTGAAAAACTACAAACCAGCACCTTATGAAAATGCTTCTGTTTTATGGGACATTGCTAATTGGGTAAGTGAAATATTTAATTACATATTATTACTAATTCAGAATCTCTTATTTCCTATTATTATATAATTAAATATGTAAAGTCGCAAGCATTAAAAATGTAACTCTACGTTTAACAATCTGTTAATGCCTTCCATCACAAATAACGGCATTGTGTATTGAATGTAACAGATATACCTAAATTAGAGCGTAAAGCGTGACGTAATTTTACGCTTACGACTTACGCTGTAATCAGTAATTTAATTAAAAGCGCCAATGTTTTGCCAAGAACAGTAATGTTTACTTATAGTACGTTTCCACTTAAACCTAAACTACTTGTTTTATCCAAAACGTTTCAATTATGCTGTTTTCGATCTTTCGAAATTAATTTGATTTTTATGTTGTAAGCTACCAATCCGGACGTGACTATTTCTAATCGTAAATTTGGGAAACTAAGAATAATATGAGTATTAAATTATTCCCTTTACCTCTTAAACAAAATAATCTAATTACTGGTGATTTTAATTACTAATTATTATATAACGGATATATCTAATGGCGTTTTCTTTTCTACTAAAAAACTGTTGCCTTTTGAATTTTTTCTCTTTAGTCTTGTCAAAATATTGCCTTTTCTCAGAATTATCCTTTATAGTATCACTTAGCCTCTTAAGACCTGGGGTACACATATGTGTACCTTAAATTTAGTGCAGGTATAGAACATTTTGCCTTTTGGTAATTTTTTTCATTTTTATTGCAATTTATAATTTAATTTTTGTTTCGTCAGAAACGCTTTATTTAGATCACAGTTAACGGCAATTAATATTTTTGGTAACACTTAAATTTATTATGAGTCAAGAGATGGCACTGTTTTCAAATTTGTAATGTTATGTTTGCATTTGAATCTAGCACTAATATTTAATCTAGTGGAGTATGACTGAAAAAGTTTTTTTTTTTTTTTTTTTGTTCTTTTCCAATTTACCTTATTACTTGGGTTAAACTCTTTTGTAGTTTTGGGAAGCGTACTGGTAGGTAAAACGTTTGAGAAAGTGAGTTTTTATTTTATATTTTGACGCAGAAAATCTTCGATATATTGTTGGTACACATATGTGTACCTCAGGACTTAAAACATGTTTTCAAAAAAGTTAGGTTGAGAATGGATGACCAACAAATTGCTGATTTTTTAAAAGAAAGTGACAGAGATTTCTTTGGAAATGGTGACGATGGAGACTACTTGCCTGCAGAAGTGCTTAGAGCTGTTCAAATGCCTGAAGAAAGAATTGTTGATTAAAAAGATATACGAGATAAAGTTGATACCAATGAGGGAGGCAGGAACCCATTCCGTCTATCTTGGCACAGTACATAAATGCTAAACTGTGGTCCAGACATTAGTGATGATTTGCTTATTTCGCAAGAAAGTTCGACAATAAATATATTATACTCTTTTATTGAATACTTAGACCCTAAAATTTGGGAGCTGGTTGCAGAACACAGCGATATATATTCAGCGTAAAAGTGTTATTTGGAATCTATAAACACAAACACTGTTGCAATGAACCCTTAAATAAATACTCTCAAACAAACCTTTATTGGAATAAAGAACTTTACGTACAGATTATAAGAAAAACAATAATCCGCAGTAGGTTTTTTCAAATCAAGAATTATTTGCATTTCAAAGATATCAATCAACCAAACGTTAGTGATAAGCTTTGGAAAATAAGACCAGTACTGGGCCCTATTTTAAAGAAGTATGACAATTTACCACCTTTAAAACATATGTCTATTGGGGAACAAATTATACCATTTTCGGGACGTTGTGAATATTGACAATACGTACCGGCCAAACCAAACCTATTAAGTAGGCAGTAGTCCTGCAGATACCTGAAATTGTTAGTGTTAAAAAGAAAATAAAAAATTGAAATGCCTCTGCTACATTCATTCCTAATTCTGAAAGCAATACAAATCAGTACACATATGAGCAATTTGTAAAGAAATACTGTGCTGTGATACCACATCCCCTACCAAAAATAAGACTTGACAATGTAAGCAACCTTCCACTATTTGTAGATAGCAAGTCGGCGTCTAAATGTTGCTATCCAAATTTCTTCTCACGCTGTAGTACAATATGTTCCAAATACAACATCTAATTATGTATTTTGAAAAATAACTGCCTTGAAAATTATCAAAGTGTTAAGAGTTTTTCTTCCAATTTATAAGTCGTTAAGACCTCAGGTACACATATGTGCACCCTCTATTCCTAGTAGTTAAAACAAAAAATAGACAAATCATAAAACGGGTGTTTAATTTGTTGTCCATTATGTGGAAAAATCATATAAAAAATAAAGAATAGAAAAGGATTCATGGTCAGGTCTTAAGAGGTTAGAAAGGCAGATTACAATAAAACAAGATCAAAAAATATTATATTACACACTTTTTTTTACTTAGTATAATAATAAAATGCAACATATTCTTGTAGAAAAGAAATCGCCATAAATCTATCGGAATCCCACATTCACACAATATTTATTTTGCTGTTACTGATGCCTGAAAACACAATCTACATCTGTGATCACCATTCTCTCTTAAGCGCAATACAATTGGAACCGCGCAATTCCCTCTTTATCTATTTTTTTCCTAAACTATAGTTAAAACTATGAAAAGTAAGAGTAAAACAAAATCAAGTATTTTCCAGAGATATGTAAATAAAACTTACCTGCGCCAATTACTTAAAAGTTTTGATAATCAAAGGAGCTACACATATTAAAGATCATTAAGCGAATAAATAAAAATAAATATTAAAACCTCCCGTTTTAAAATTACTTTGATAGCTATTTGAAATTTCTTTTGATTTCAAATTCTTTCGTTTTCGGTTTACAGAATATACTCATATACTTTATTTACATATATAAAAAAACACAAATATTTAAATATGTACTATAGTTCGCACTCGTTTGACCGTGTTTTTATTTTTTTATTTTGAGACCAATACTCAGGGGAAAACCCCTACTAAATGCTGTGCATTGTATTGGAATTTTAGAAAGGACAGTACATATATTACAATTAATTATATTATTATTAAGCGCCTTAGGAATGAGACAAATTGCTGTGAATTGATCATTCAAAGGCCAGTGCTATACCTTCACCCTTGTATGATCGATAGCAATTGTCTCATCGTTGCATGTTAATTGTGTGGTGAGTGTGCCTTCGCTAGGTAGGTTAAGCTGTTATCTGCTACTTCCCAATAGGTGGCGCTTTTATTTCCCTGATCATTCGTTTTTTGTTGACATTGGTTAAGGTGGAATAGAGTGGAATGTCGGGGAGCGGTTTCTTTGTAGATGGTCTTCCTGTTGCGATCATAGGTCTGTTTCTTTACTCTATATTGGGCGCCCGCGGGATTCCAATTTTACCAAAAAGCGTTCCCGTACACAAAATTTGGGTAAATGAGAGAATTTTTGAGGGAGTAACATTCTTCTTCTTTATGCACGAAATAGCCCGTACTTTTTCTTCGGGCTAGTTTGTGCAAGTAAATAAATAATCAGCTGTTTAAAAAATAATAGAAAAATGAAAGGTTCAGAAACTAAAAAAAATTCAAAAGTTGAATTAAAAAATATTTATAAACCTGCAGTGAAAGGCTTATAGTATAATTTAATTCAATATTTATATAAAAAAGTTTATCTTTGCCTTAGTTAACATGTATAAGTCTAATTATTATCGTTTGTTTTTGCGAAAGTACATGTTCAATATGCGTGTGTGTGTGACAAAAAGTTGTGTGTTTTCATATTTTTATGTGAATGGGTAAAATATTTGCTTTTTTGCGTTCCCGTACTTTTGGGCAAATTTGTCTCTTATAGAGAGAAATTATTGTTTACTCTCTATTTCCCGAACTTTACCCAAAAAGTAAAGAAACACACTTCATATTTCGAACAGTAAAGATTAAAATCAACTACCTACCTACTAGCTAACCCGGCAAACGTTGTTTTGCCTAGAAAATTATTGTTTTTGTGTATATTTAAAATACAGGTACAGGTAATATTCTAGTGAGATCGGTGCAGATAATTTATCTTTATTTACAAAAAAATAAAATTATGAAAATGTGAAAATAAATGAACTATTGAATAAATTAAGAGAATATCATTAAAGCACTCTGTGATAAACAATATTTTTCGTTTTGTTGTCATACTACATAATTTCAGTATTCTTACCAAGCTTTTTTTTACCTGTTGGGGGAATAACTTCCCCTGCCCCTAAAAAATATAATTCTAAGTATTCCTACTAAAGGCATCCTTACACGATATGTTTTTTACACGTGTTTTTTTAATTTAAAATACATAAGTTTTTTGTTGTGTATGTCAAAATTAGTCAATTTACATAAGGTTTATAATTTTTACTCACAAACGTATATGTACAATTACATAGGTAAATAAATAATAAATTTTTAGGCACACAATTTATAAAAAAAAACTATTTTACAAATAATTCATTGCCGACTAATGTTTGTGCAGGCATAGAAATTTAATATCATATGTGTGTACATACGAAATTAGAGCATGCTCTAATTGAAATTTTGTCATAAGACTTTCCTTGTGTTTTTTACACAAGCAATGTTTTAAAAGTCACACACGACATGTAACTGTTTACTCATGTAAAAGTTGACAGTAACAGTGTAAAAAACATGTCGTATAAGGGTGCCTTAAGCTTGGAAGCTTTATGTGTAACACTTCTTTAAAAGAGCGATAAAATGTGTTCTACCTTCTGCGGGAATACCCCTTTCTCTGCCCTTATCCCGCTGGGATTAAGCTGTATCATAAAAGCTAGTGCTGGAAGCATTCGTACAATATTTAAAGGCTTTATGGGGAAAGTAAACAGGGTTTTAATTTCACGGAAAAAGTGGGCGGTGAAGTGCGCGTGCAGGTTTAAAAATTAGATTACGGTCTATAGTAAGCCACCTTCTTTTATTTCATTTTAAATGAGGTCGTCGTGTGACGGTATTTCATTGAAACATTTTTTTAATGTGACGCAATTAGAGCACAAAAATTATGCCAAATTGATGTATTGCGGCAATCGTGTAATTCTACTTTTAAGTATTGCTTAAGTCCATGTGTTTATTCATATTTTAATACTAAACTATTTGTACATTACAGTGGCCACATGAAAATGAAATATATCCACAATATGATTCATCTATGGGTCAGCTATTACAAACCCTACGTCTGGAACCCATAACAAAGGTTACCAATTTAGCCAGAGGTACACAACTAAAACTACTTGTACGTTTATCAAATCAGCAAAAAGTGATATTTAAGCCACAATGGTATCCACGTGACATAGTGATTGAGGGGCCAGTATATGGTGGCAAAGATCGTCATGTGGCTGAAGTATATGCTTTTTATCTAGGAGCAGTTCTAGACTTTCGCTGGACACCGATAGTAGTTGGCCGGGTAGTTAATTTAAAAACAGAAATTTACGATAAAGGCGATACAGAATTGCAGAACACTATGACCATTACAGAAGGTGAAAATGGTACAGAACAATATTGTTTATTTGGAAAATGTCATTACTGCAATGAAGAAGAAACTGTATGTGCGGATGAAAATAATAATATTGAAGGGGTTTTAATATATATTATACCAGGTCAATTGGCCAAAAGACGGTCGCCCTGGCAAAGGACATATAAAGAAGATAAGAGAGCACCTTGGGAAGATGACATGAATTATTGCAAGTAAGTTCGATTTCTAAATGTCTGACTGGTTGTGCACTAAAACAAAATATACAATTAAAATAAGTCGATTAAATCGGTAAAATATTTCATTCTTATTTTAATATACACTGCCGATCACTTGAATAGGTTTATTAGTTTTTGCACTTATACTTTAATTTTTCTTCATATAAACTTTAGGAGAATATTTTTTTTTTTTTCACTTAAATTAAGAGATATTATGAATGATCATATTTTAGGAAGAAAAGAATAACGGTACCATAAATAAAAATATGTTATTTTTTGATTTTACTTCAAAATGCTGCAAAAACAGGTGTAGATTTTAGGTCACTTGAATAGGTTCACTAGGAATAAAATTCGTTTGCTTTTGACCATCGACAGTAAAATTAAAATTTTAAATATTTGTGAGTTACTGCAAAAATTTTTTAAATGTTTATGTAAAATTGGGCGCAGCAAGCGATTAACTGAAGAAGGAAGAGGTAAAATTAAAGCATTCAATGAAACTGGCTTAAGCCATAGGAATATCGACAAAAAAATTGGTCGCAGCCCGAATGTTGTAAGTAATTTTTTAAGAAATCAGTCCCATTATGGAAAAAACATGAAAGGTCGGCCGAATAAAGCCACAACAGAAGCAGACAGAAGAGCTATTATAAGAGCCGCCTCAAATTTGAGCGATTCTGCTGCAAAAATTAGACAACACAGCTATCATAAACACTGTAATACATGTTATTCGAAGTTCTAAACATTTAAAGAGATTGAAAATTAAAAACACCATTTCTTAATGCTGCTCGTAAAGCGACACGGTCTCATTTAGCACGAGAACACATAAACGATAAAAATGAATAGTATCGTGTTGCTTTCTCAGACGAAAAAAGTTTATTTTTATCAGAAAACGCTTTAATTAGATCAAAGTTAACTGCAATGTTATTTTTTGGTAAAGAAGAAATGATGTCCGTGAAAGAATAGTACACTAGCCAAACTGAACAATTGTTTTCGACTCCAGCTACGGTAGTCTCATCAGAGTTCTTTGTGTCCTGTGCATATTCAAGACCAAACATCAACTATTTAATTCACACTTTTCTGGAAATCGCATACTGAAATTATATTCTTTCATATGTATGTACATACATTTGTATGAGTTAGTCGAAGTAAAGTCACACAACAGTTTATATCATATTCTCCTTTTCTTACCATCATTGCTGTTCTTGTAATTGTCATCTTATTTGGATGAAACAGAATTACAAATAAGATGACAATTACAAGAACAGCAATGATAATAATAATTTCAGTATGCGATTTCCAGAAAAGTGTGAGTTAAATAGTTGATGTTTGGTCTTGAATATGCACAAGACACAAAGAACTCTGATGAGACTACCGTAGCTGGAGTCGAAAACAATTGTTCAGTTTGGCTAGTGTACTATTCTTTCACGGACATCATTTCTTCTTTACCAAAAAATAACATTGCAGTTAACTTTGATCTAATTAAAGCGTTTTCTGATAAAAACACAAATTAAATTGATCACACCTCTCCTGAGGCTCGAACCCGAGTCTTCGGCACTTAACAGAAAAAAGTTTAATTTGGATGGTCCGGATGGATACAACTACTGTTTCCACGAATTACATAAGGAGGAACGCTACCTTAGTCGTCCCGTCTCTGTGAGGGAAGTGTAATGGTGTGGGGGGCGATTTCATATTATGGTACATGTGAGCTTCAATTCCTCACATCAAAAATGAACGCGAATACCTACAAAGCAATACTTGAAAAGGTGTTTCCATATTTTTCTACTATTTTTAGACAAAATCTCTGAATATTTCAACAAAATAATGCCCCGATACCTAATGCCGGGGTTGTAAAAATGTGGATTCAAAGCCAATATGTTGCAGTGGCCATCATATTCCCCTGACTTAAATATTATAGAAAATGTATGGGGCTTGCTTCCTCGCAAAGTCTACGAGTCCGGCAGACAATACTAAACCAAATAGGCTTTCATTGGAGGAATTTAAAAAGCTTGGTCTAAAAATTTCATTATCATTAATTGAAAATCTTTATAACCCCCTCCCAAATGGTATTCTTGAAGTTATATCGAATAAAGGAGGATATAGTCATTAAAAAATCATCAAAACCTTGTAAGAAATCTTAAAAAATAAAAAAAGTTTTACAAATAAATCATTTTCTTCTTTAATTTTTTAAATGAATGATAGTGAACCTATTCAAATCACCCAAAAAATTCTGCTGAAAATCATATTCGTTTTGAGAAAAAAATTACTAAAATTCAGTTATTAATTATTGAAACAATTTTTTTTTTATTATAAACTCACACAATCCAATATTTTACCATTTTAGAAAATTATATAACTATAAACTGAATTACTTTTAGAAAAAAATTAATTTGAATGTAATGAAAATAGTGAACCTTTTCAAGTGATCGGCAGTGTATATTTGAACTTATAATAGGGCGCATTCGAAATAATTTAATAATGATTACTTTCTACACAATTTTAAAACCTTTGATAATTAATTTAATATTCTTCCCTGAAGAAGCTATACAATGGAGTAGAGAAATAATCAAGATTCACAAGACTTATAGAAATCTGTTTTTTATTTATTTATAGAGGATTAAAAGGCAAAATGGAGACCGAAAGACTATTAGATTTAATAGATGTTTCAATATTTGACTATTTAATACAAAATGGTGATCGCCATCATTACGAAACCCGTGAAGAGCGAGTGGTCTTAATTGACAACGGCAAAGCTTTTGGTAATCCCAGTAAAGACCATCTGGACATATTAGCACCTCTGTATCAGTGTTGTTTGTAAGAATTTGAAATATGAAATACATATACGTACAGATGTGAAAGTAAATATTATATTTTTGTTATTTGCTAGATTAAGAGCTTCTACTTGGGAACGTTTGCAAGTGTTCTCCGGGGGTGTTTTAACTGAGCTTATCGATCGATTAACAAAAGCAGATGCTTTATATCCTTTACTAACGGATAAACATAAACGAGGTGTGGAACGCCGATTATTAGTTATTTATGCCGTCGTAGAATATTGTATGGATCGTGAAGGTGAAAAAATGTTTAAGAATTTATAAAACTCTTCCGGTTTATTTTTCTACGCTCTGCCACCCAGCAAAATATTACATGACAAAAAAAATACTAAAATCCCGAATTAAATACAAGACGAAGTGGTGCAATTTAAGTGAAACATCCATTAGATTAACATTAGCGTGTCATTGAAGGAAGATCATGCGTTTCATCATCGATGCATAATAAGCGATTCAAAGACGTTTTTCATGTTTTAACAAAAACAATTTTAATTTATTTTTATTTAACAAAAAAATCATTTCTATTGCAAAACACGAAATTTAATTTTTATGACGAACGTATATAAAATGAATTGAATTCATGTAATGATTTACTTTGCTGGGTAATGATATTAAGCATTACATATCATTACTATATAAGAAAGTAAAAAAAGACAATTTTTAACATTTTTTTAAAAGTTAGTGTTGTATTTTGAATATATTTTAAGTATTAATTTATTTTATTTAAATAGTTTAAGTAGTCAATTATGTATGTACATAGACCAAATGCAAAACGGTGGCTAAAGCCAAATAATCTTTGCAATAAATTGAAAAAAAATAACGCCATATGAATTTCATTGCAGAAGTTTAAGTGCCGTTTACGACGTTGGTTTGTCTATTATTTTTAAAAATGTAATTTTGTAACTTGCATCTACGAAATCTATATAATATCTGAAAAATCTGATTTTTAAGTATAAATGCTGTTTTTTTTTTAAGTATACTTGACAAAATGACAACACAACAATTTACAAATTACACTAAAAAAATTACACTAGAAGTAATTATAAATTGTTGTGAAAAAAAACATTTTGCATAGCCTTAACTTTATTCAAAGAAAAGTCATTCTTAAAATAAGTAGCAATAATGTAGATGGTTTGATATAAAGTTATATAAAGATGAGTACCCCAGAAGGCTAATGGGCAGTAGAAAAGTCTATTAGCATCCACTGTAAAATCAAGCACAATAAAAAAAATCTGGCTAGAGCTTAAACCAAAGAATAAACGGAATTAAACAAGCGGGTTGAAGATTTTTCATTTAATGACTGTCGTAGGGCAGCAAATATCATCAGAGTAGGACCGTATGGATTACCTACCCACCGAGGTCCTCTTAGCGAGTTTGTCGACCCTAACTACATCCACAGAGCTCCGCCGCTGCAGCATCTCTAAAGCCTGAAGGATCGTAATAATCTAAATTATATTGCAAAGTTGCCAGACTTAGAGAAAAAATACCAGCCCCGATACCATCTTGGAGCCATCCGTGAAGACTGTAATACCAGAACCTGTACTAACCTACCAATAATTATTTCTTTTTCTCAATACAGACAAACTCTTACTCCATCCAGAAAGATAGGTCTTCTTGCAAAAGATGTTAGGGCAAGATGTTAGAAAGTCCGACTGTTAAGACTTTTTCGGTTCCTTTCGGATTGAGGAAAGTTCTCTCTGACTCAATTTGGTAAAGAATCAATCTATGACTCGAATACGAGTTTCTACTATAAAGCCGCCAGTTCTCTATGCTAACGGCATGGTTCGAAAAAGTAATATTAAGAACCTCCTCCCAACCAGCCAGTTCTGAACGCTGAAGGCATAGTTCGAAAAAGTAATATTAAGGACCTCCTACCAACCATTTGACGATTCCGATCCCTGAAAAATAGAAGTAAAGGTGTTACCCTTGTTGCAAATAGCACTATTATTACTAGCAATAAAATCAAAAACAGAATCACCTCGTACATTAATCTCGCAACTATCCAAAATGGTGCGCCTGGCATTTACATCTCAGGCAAAAAGTACGCCTCACTTTTTTATTATGCCTTGTATAAGATTCAGCTGAGCCATCTTTATCATTTCGGTGATAACAAGCAGACAATCCTACCTAGGATTGGCCAGCCTTCTCAGGGTCGCCCAGTAATACCGTTGACATCCTCTAGGTTATCGCCAAATACTAAAGAAGCAGCAAAGACTAACTTTTGCCAACCTAAGGCCAAAGTGTAATTTGTACTGTTGCCGCTCGGGTTGCAATGCAGACTATTTAGTTATCAATAATAAGGCTAATGAACCGTAGCCTTGAGTCTTCTCAATCTATGGTAACTTCCCAGTTTTATGGCCAAAGACTACAAAGAGGACCAACAACCACTTGCCACAATTCGATATGATATCCCCAAGGACAGCTTGTAAATAATCCCCGCCTCCCACTATATGTTACCACCACCACTGCGCTGAAACGTGAACCATCGACGCTCTGGTTGGAAAAATTCTTGTTTCTTTTGGCAGCACCTTAGCTTAAAGTGTCCGTACTTATCTTTTTTGTCATCGCAAAATAAACTTGTTCGACAAGGGAAGCACTACAGCTACTAAAAAAAAAACTTAAATAATATTTAACTCCTTACGAATTACAACAGTAGTATAGAACAAAGTTGCTGAATAGATGTCAACAAAACGTATTAAATTTTTCTAAACTTTTCATTATTACTGAAAATTTTGAAAATGTTCTAAAAAGTTTTAAATTGGTTTGTGTTCTCTCCTCAACTTTAAATTTCATTTTGTGGCATCGTCTCATTTATTATAAATTTTCTTACAAAGCTAAACAAAGACGTAACAAAATATTGAATACATTAAAGGTTTTTAAGCTTTGATAATTATATATGTATATAATATTATAAAATATTAAAACAAATTTATTTCATTATTTATTTTACAATGTAGCATTAAAAACTTAAATTATGTCCAGTTAATATGATTAGTATGTACTTTTCCTTTAAAAGAAATTTTATTTTTTATTTGCCTTTACATTTGAAAATGTAAATAATTTATTGAATTTCTTATTTTGAGCCTTGCTTGTATTACCCTAAAACAAAGAAAAAAAAAACAAAAATTTAATTGAAATCGATTTAATTTATAAAATTTATTTACCTTGCCATGAAACTGTGGTTTTAATTCAGTACCCTTAGTTTTTTTAGCCCCACCTTGAAATTTATTAAAATCAACTTTTTTGTAATCGAAATTAGTTTGCACAGGTTTGTCAGACGATTGATGTACTTTGCCAACACTACTGAATTTTGCTTTTTTGTTCTTGAATTTCTTTTTCTGAGACTGTTGTTGATCACATTGTCCTTTTTCAATCGGTTGGGACGTGGTAGGCTGCTCTTCGGGTGGATCATCATCACTATTACTGCCGTTAACATTAACGCCCGTCGTTGCGTTTGTGGAATTATCCCTTTGTGCCGGTCTCTTATTTTTATTTTGTTGTTTAAGTTCTGCTTTTGTTAGTGGTAGATTTACGAATTTCAATTTATCGTCTGCGGTATTTGTTGTTGTGTTTACATTGCTAATATCTTCTGTCTTAATGCGTTTAGCCATTGTAGCTTTTCCTGCATTCCTAGCAACAGATTCTTCATGTTTTCGTTTAAGCATTTCCTTAATTGGCATACTGTACATATCACCTTCAGTTTTAATGTTCTCTACATCCATATTATCTTTGTCTACAGGCATTAATGTTGGGGCTTCCGGACATAGTTGGCGTTTCTTATTATCGGCTTCTATACGAGCTGCCTCTTCTTGTTTCTCTTTCTCAACCATAGGCAGAACGGCCATATAACGTTGATATGGAAGTAGAATTTTTTGTTTATCGGCAAGTTGATGACATAGAGTTTGTTTATCCTACAAGTAGAGTATGCAGAAATTTGAATATTTAATTTAAAAATTTGTGGCAGTAATATATAAAATCAAAGAACTCATTAGTAAAATAAAGGGCATTAAAGCATTTTCTTAAATTGATTATATGATTAAAAATAATTTGAAACTCTTAAAAATTTGATAGTAAAGATTTGATGATGGAAGATTGTCAGTTTTCTTCTGGGAAAATGTAAACTCATACATACTCTGATAAAATCCTACCTGTAGCTAATGACAAGTTATAATAATGGTTATAAATGTTATAAAACAGCCTGTTTATGCAGATTTATATTCCGAATAATATTGGCTAAATAAGATTAGATAAGCACAAGAGACATTGTTATTCTGAATCATTAGACTAGGTCTTTCTTAAATAAAGATGTGGAGATCTAAACTTGTTTAGACCCGGAAGTAAGCAAAAATTATGTCGATATAGTGTTTGATAGCTTGCTTTTTCCACAAACAGAGATATTGGTGGAGTTTAGCAACTATGAAGTTCACTTTTACAGGTGTTGAAACTGTTGAATAGTTTTATGCAAGACACAATAACGATATTGTAACTAGAAATGTTGGTGACACTTTAAATGATAAATTTTAACAATTATTGACTAAAGCTGAAGTTTTAAGAGACATTATGGATATCATTAAATGATAAATATAAATACATATATTAATAAATATGATTTTAATAGGTGTACAAAGAAAAAGTTTTCAAACTATTTTCCAAGAAGAGACTTTGAACAGAAATTTACAAATGAACTAACTAACCAATAAATTATCTACATAACTTACCTCGTCAGAATTTTCAGGCGTATTAAATACACTTAAAACTGGTTTCATTAATTTTACATTTCCTATTGGTTTCACGTTATTGAACTTGGGTTCCTTTTCCTTATCAAAAGTAATCAGGGTTGGCAAATCATCTCTAAACTCTTCGTGGTGTGACAAATCATGAGGACAATGTAATTTACTGTTATAGTCTTTGACATTTGCATAAGCTACACGATGTATAGCTTCGGCTTCTAGGATTGGTTTAACCAATGGCTGTTCACGAGCCTTTAAAATGATTTGATGCAAGGTATGTAAATGTTGTCTCACCAATGGTGGTATAGGATTACAGCAAGCTAAAATACCTTGCATTTCACGTGGTAAACTTTCGGAAATTTGTAGCATCATATGATTCGGTAATACATAGCCATAGCTTTCATCTTCTAAACGAGCTGTAGTATCTCTCCATTTGAATATTTCGCGAAAAGCAAAAAGTTGTCGGTTATCAAAAATTCTTTTTGATTTACGGTATAGATCCATATGAGAATCTCCGGTTATACTAGGTTTATTATAACGTTTCTTACAAATCTCATTGGAACGCTGATATATAGAACGTAGTAATTGGGGCTGATGATTGGAAGCTTCCAGCAAATCGTTGGTCAGCCGTTCATAGATGTAGATAAGAAAATGAGTATCCTGTCGCGCATAAGCAATTAATTCTTCAGGTAGGGGGCGTATACGCCAGTCAGCCAATTGAAAAGTTTTATCAATTTCAATGTCGCAGTAATGTTTCATTAAATAAGACAGCGATAAACGAGCAAAGTTTAAAGCCTTAGCTGCTTGATGGGTATCAAACATATTTACAATGTAAAGGGAAAGATCACGTTGTAACCACTCAACATCCATATCAGCACCATGAAAAACTTTTACAATTTTAGGATTGGTAAAAACTTCATTTAGCATTTGCATTTCTTCCCTCAATGCTAAAGCATCGAATATATAGTCTTTTGAACGGGTAGAAATTTGTACAAGACACGTAAAACCTAAAAATGTGCGATATGAGTGATGTTCGACATCAATTGCCAATTCGGTGGCTGTTTTTAATTCTTCTAAAGATAGCTTAAGTTTGGCAGTTGTATCCACATACATTAACTCGGTTTGAGAGCAATCTTTTGGCTTTTCTGGATGTCTGGGCTTTAACAGACTATTGGGCACTTCAAACTTTAATAACTCATATTCATAAGGATGCAAGTAACTAATAATATTTCCTGTTTCATCGTATTCTGGCAAAACAGCCAAAGGCTTTAAAGAATTTGGTTTATCTTTAATTTTTGGCACAAAAGGTGTGTCTGCACTGTTATCTATAGGAATTTGGAATTTAACCTGAGGTCTTGCTATATTCTTTGCTGTTATTAATCGTGCTGCTATAGTGGGGCTACTTTCATTTTTCTTTAAATTCCAGCTACCGGCTCCTTTGCCAGGTGTAGCCAAAGGGGATATAGAATTAAGACGCGATTCAACTACTATAGTTTGAGGATTCTTTTTAATGCCTGCCAATTCATCTAAATTTGATTGTAATCTTTCGAACATAACATCATTGCATTCCAATAACATTTCAAATTGTTCATCCGGCTGCCGGCGTTGTATGTTACCTTTAACATTCTGCCACTTTAGCACGTGCGATATCAAACCCAATATTTTATTGGATTGTTCATCAATTACACGGCCAAATGTTGAATAGGCACAGTAAAGATCTCGTGAAGCACCTTGTGGGAAAGCATTAGCACATTTTGTTGCTTCAATTATCTCAGATAGACCTTTCTGCAGAAGAAAAAAATCACATCAAAAATATTTTTACAATTTTTCGCACACACACATACATACCTTAGTAAATTCTTCAATGCTTTGGTGTTCCCCTATGGCAGTTACTTTCTTTTTGATTTTATCATTTTGCGCAACAGTGCTACAGGAAACACTTTTATTTTTATCCATTTTAACTCTGATTTCTAATTCATAAACTTAAAAGTATAAATTTATGTACAAAAATTCTATGGCGTGGTGAAACCTGCAAAAAAATAGTTGAATTGACAAATGAAATTCTTCTTTTTTACTCGAATGAGGGAGCAAAACAAATACAATAATACCACATGAAAGAAGTACGATAATGCAGTTTCTAAGTCAGCATTTACAATTTAGAATTTGAAAGGCAGAAAGTTTTCTATTCTCTTTTGCTCTTGCCTAAAAATTTAACAATGTAGAACTTAAAAAACAAACAGAATAAACAAATTGTAATTTTGTAATTCCCGACCACACAATTATTTTTTTGTTATATTAAACAAACGGCTTTTAAAAATCTAGCACGGCGTAATGATTATAAGGTGCATTTGACTTAACAACTGAACCATTTTCATTTAGCGAACTTCTGATGAGGATAGTCAATTCTTTATATGTTTTATTTAATTTGTTTTCGTTTTCACATTTCTTATTTTTGTTTTTTATACATTTCTTTACCCTAGCCAACAACAAAAAACAATAAAAAATACACACAATAAAACAATTTACCTTGTTAAAAATCCCTAAAAAAATAGTAAATACACCACACACAATATTCACAATAAAATAAATTTTATATTTTTAATCTCCGATGCGATATGTTCGCTACTATAATATCGATGCAACTAATGTCAGCAAATGAAAAATCGGAACTTTGTGATTTTTATGAATTAAAGCCGACAATGTATATGTGTAAACGAAAAAGAACGAAAACACGCACACATATAAGGCGTTAATGAGTTTATTTGATCGGCTCCAGAGGCCGTCGGTGTGAGACAGGGATGCCAGGTACATTTTTATAAATATCCCTAAATCAAAGAAATTACCCCCTAAATTTGCACTATGCCAAAATATGAAATCCCTAAAAATTTTTTTTATATCTTTAATATATAATAAATTCATACCATATAAACATTTACACATATAGACGTATTTTATAGTAAAAAAAAAAAATAGAAAAGAAATAGTAATTAGGCAGTATTAAAAATATCGAATGCATTTTCATCCCTTTCGTCCGCCGCATACATATTTTCATTATTAAATAATTTTATCATTTCTGAGGACGATGTAAAGTTTTAGCACCCATTATTTAAAGAATATCTAACTCTCATAATAGATTCAATAGTTGAAGTAGCCATTCGATTTCGTATTTTATGTTTTACAATACCAAACATTGAAAACCCATTCCTTTTTATGCTTTTGAATAATTTTTTTTTTTCTTTTGACATTTTTGCTAGCTTTACATTAAAAATAATTTTCATCTGTTAGTAAAAAATTTGGATTAAGGTGAAAAATATATGGACACACTTCCAATTTATCGGCTATAAGAAATAATACTCCTAGTAAAATCACCACTGAAATACCCTAAAAAGACTCCAAATATAATTTTTTGCACCCAAAATTTTACCCTAAGTACTTTTTACACCCTAAATTTCCCCCTAAACGCAAAAAAAAACCCCAAATCTAGGGTGAAAAACCCCAACCTGGCATCCCTGGTGTGAGAATGCTTGACAGTGGTGCCAACTTATGAAATTTTTTTTAAATCAATTTTGAAGAAATTGTTATATATATGATACAAATTCATGTCTAGGTTTACACTTGGAAAATTTAATGAATTTCTTTTTCTCTATTGATTTGTGTTTATTTATTTCGTTATTATTATCAAAAAAAACATTTTTTATTATTGTATTCGGTGACTTGCTTACACCTTATAGATAAATCGATTTATTTGTAAACAGGCATGGTAGTGCAGTAACAATAAAACATATGTTTAAGCATATGTTATAATTGCAAGCACTGAACATATTCTATATTATATTTTTTTTCCTCCTATAACATCATAATTGTATTCTGATAACTCCATAGCCTTTACTGCAAAAGTGCCAAGGCCAGAAAGTGTTCAACTTTACAATTGCAAAAGTGCAAATATTAATGAAATTTTCGTTGAAAATCTGCTTTACAAATATCAAGTAATTATACTAAATTTAAATATTGAAAAAGTCTAAGTATTGGTTAAGCATGAATATATACAAAGAAATATTGGTAAGATTTCCACGCGGCGGGCTCTCTTACGTATTCGCTTATGGTTCTGGAGTTAAACAGCAACTGGGTTATGCCGAGGTTGGCAAACAGAAAAACTGTGTCATTGATTTAATATTTTGTGTACGTGACCCATTAGGTTGGCATGCCGAAAATATATGTCGTCATGAAAGTCATTATTCAGCAATGCGGCACTTGGGACCCAAAGTAATCATGAAATATCAAGAAGGTTTAGCGGCAGGCATATATTTTAACACACTGATACCATTGCCTGACTTAGGTATCCAAATAAAATATGGTGTCATATCAAAAGAACATATGCTTCAGGATTTATTGGAGTGGCGGCATCTGTATGTGGCCGGTCGCTTGCATAAACCTGTCCAAGACGTTGTGCCAGCAGATGATGACAAAGAACTGAAAGCTGCTTTATCTATGAATTTAAGAAACGCCTTCCAAGTTGCTTTACTTTTACTTCCCGAGAGATTTACATCATTCCAATTATTTCATACAATATCAAATCTAAGCTATAAAGGAGACTTTCGCATGATCTTTGGTGAGAACAAGAACAAAGTTTCTAATATTGTTAAAGCACAAGAAAAAGAGTTTTTTCAATTGTACTCACCAGTTATGAAAGACTTGTCGCAATACGTCGCTGTTGACTTTGCAGCTAAGGAAAAGGGTTCCGATCGTATTGTGACACAATTTGAGCAGGATAAATCGGAAAAGGCTTTAGAGTACCATTTACGTCAGGCACCTGCAGAGTTACGGCGGCGCTTAATACATAATGCTGCATTTACTGGTACCTATATTGATATAATACAACATTTAGCCGCTTTAAAAAATATACATAAAATCGTTCAAGTCTCTGTAAATGATATAGTTTGGCGTAGTAGCATAAAACAGTCAGTGAAGAATATACTCAGTGCTGGCTTACTAAAATCGGTGGTTTATAGTTTTAACAAGGCGTTAAAGACGTTTTCGAAATGAATAAAAAAATAGCTTGGTTATCATTAGCTGTTAGACACAAGAAATGTTAAAAGTGTTTAATATTTTGTTATATTATATTTTAAGTAAATTTGTTTGCTTGATTAAATGCATTGTTTTAAAGTATTGAGGTAGTCAGTGTTCGAATTATATGTTTTTTTAAGCTTTACAGACTGCAATAAGACTTAGTTCTAGAAGGAAGAAAACTCCAAGTAAGGGTTTTGTTTAAAATCAAGTACAACAAAAAAATTTGAAAATATATATAATTGCAGTCGTAATTTTAAATGTTATGTAAATATGTACTCTGATGATAAACTAAGGCTTCAGTTAGCACTTTGTATATTAAATTAATTACACACAAAAATTTTGAACAGCTTATAAAGCTTTTATTTATGCTTCTCCGTTCCTTAAACATGTTCTACATATTCCTTTATTTCCATCATTTAATGTAACATATTTTGTTTCAACATTTACGATTTTAATATCAATTTTAATTTTTCAGCTTTTGTTTTTTTAAGGTGATGCAAAACTCTTTTGAATACCTAAAGAAACTGTGATGCATTTTGTTAGCTTATAATTCTACTTTCAAAGTACCAAACGACTATTTTATTTTAAAAGGCTTTTTAATGTAATAAGTCCTAAAGCAAAATATTTTTTCTATTTATAGAAAATAATAAAACTTTTGTATATTTTGTAAATTTGTGATTTAATTTTTAATAAAATTAAGTAAAACCCTCTTATTTATCAAGTGTTTTTCTTTTTAGTAAAAAATTCTTTCCTTGTGTTCACTTCATTACACCTTTTTTAAACAAAACCGTAAACTATGGTGAGTGAAACAGATTGCAGTAATTCATCGACATCGTCGGAGTTGAAAAGAAAACGTAAGTTAAAGAAAGCAGAGAAAAAGTCCAAGAAACATAAAAAAGCCAAAAAGAAGGAAGGCAATAAGAAGAAGAGACATTCTCATAAAGAGGAAAGTTCAAGTGAAGAGATCTTTAAAAATCATAAATCTCCTGCTCAGTATAGAACAGAATTAATTACACAGGTTGATAATAATGAGGAGCAATTTGGACCTGTCTTGCCACCTCATTTGCAAAATAAAAACAAACAAGTTGACAACTCAGAAGAACTATTAGTAATAGGACCCGTAATACCGAAAGAGTTTATTGTAAGCAAAAAAGTAAATTTAGAGAGCGATGATGATATGAAAGATGCCTTTGGTCCTTTGCCAGTCACTAATGAAAGTGAAATGTCAGCAGCTCAGATTAAACTCGAACAGAGAGCTTTAGAATTAAAAATGGCTGCCATAGAAGGCAACACTATTACAGTAAGCGAGCAAAATGTTCGTGAAGAATGGATGTTAGAATTGCCTAATGTGGGTTTGAAAAGTGGCATAGCAGCACTAAATAATTTGAAAAGAGGTTTCCACCAGGGCAAGGAGAAACCGGATTTTAGTGATAGGTAAATTTTCTTGTTTTTGTATAGTCTTAATAATTTTAATTTATTACGGCAACTATTATTAAATATTACAGATCTTCTTGGACGAAAACTCCCCAGACAGAAAATGAGAAACAAAATCCTACTTCTTCAAAAGTTTCTAAAGAAGAACTCGAGCAGCAGGCCCAAGCACTTTATGAACAACAACGTGATGCCGAACAGGAAGCTATTGCTAAAAAACATAAAAAGAAACACAAACGTGAAGAATCTCTAGTAGAAATGCATCAGAAGAAATTACGCAAGGAGGAAAAGAAAAAAGCAAAGGAATTAAAAGATAGTGGTGCCAAGCCTGAACGCCGACCTTTTACAAGAGATATCGATTTAAAGTTAAATAAAATCGATCGCAATCAAACCAAGCAAATTGTTGATAAAGCCAAAATATTAAACACAAAATTCTCAGCGGGTAAATCAAAGTACCTTTAAGTATTAATTAGATTGTATATTTTTTCGGGTTATTTGCGTGTATTTAGAACTTAAAATAAAATTTATAAACATAATTTGAATTCCAATAAGATTTAATGATAAATGCTGTAAACTTATTAGACATATCTAGCGTTGAGGTGCAGGTTTTGGTTTAGGAATTTTAGCCAACAACATTTGTATTTCATCTTTTTCCTTCCAGTCCTTCCATAACTCAAAAAGATTTACAATAGCACGTACTATTTCTTGTACCTTATCCAGATCGACATTTAGTTCAGCAAACCATTGTTTCATAGAATCCTTTTGCAAAATTACACAAGCAATTTGCAGACAAGCAATGGCAATCTAAAAAATAATTAATTTTAGTTGTAATTCAATAAAGTACTTCCTTTTAAAGTATCAACCTGGTACGGTGGATACAGTAGGCAGACATCTGTTCTCAGAGAATCGTTCACAATACGCCAGCTGAGTGTCAGTAATTGATCCTCCTGACCCATGTCCTGCACCAACTGCAGTAATGGCCTATAAGGTTGATACACTATCAGGCAGCAATCTAAATTTTCTAATAAATAAAATTCACATTCGAGTATATGATTAGTACGATAAGGAAAGTCTTGGGTATAGGCATAGCTAAATTTGCTTTTAATAACCGATTGACAGATGGATATCAAACGCGAATTTGAAATCACGCCAAACTCCTCAACTTTTGAGGCTAGTAGAATGCAGGTGGGCGCTAGCAATAGAGGATCAATATTTTTTAATGAGTTCCTAGCGTAGAAGCGTTTAAAGTACACTGTTGCTGTGGCAATGACCTGCTGGCGTAGTTTTAACTGTTCGCCCAAAACCTGAATAACATTAGCAAAGAATATGAATACTTTTTGGTATTCTTCTTCTGTCAGCACTTGTAGATCATATTGCCGTTCACGTATCAAGTCTTGACGGTCTAATATCCATTGTTGAGAATGAGAACTTTGCCAAAAATTTCCAGCCATTAACAGTATAAATTTTCACGAAAAAATAAACAGTATTCCTAAATTTATTATTTTCGTATACTACACTGTGGTTTATTATTCCACCAAGCAGGTGAGAAATACCGACCGCAGTAAAATGTAAACAATTATGATTTCGTTTTCACTGAACATACCGCCGTTTTAGTTTAAGAAACAGGGTTGTCTAATTCTTAAATATCAACCTACAAATTCAATTTTTCTTTTCCCAACTAAAATTTTTCTAAAAACTTGTTTAATAAGGGAACACACGATGAGTCTTTTTTCTGTAATTTTCTCTTCTAAAATTTCATTGGTTAACGCACGTCGAAATAATTTTTTAGCGAAATTGATGGTTTTTACAAAAACAAAACTACATCAAACTTTAGCTTGACAATTACGAATGACTTTAGAGAATTTTAGAGTACATGAATACTTGTACTCGATTATGTTCTCTTTTCTCCCCTTTACTAAGGATTTACACTATAGAAATTGAAAGGCAGTTTTTTTAAATTTTTACAATGTTGAAATTAGAAGACACACAGATATGTTTAATAAGGTGCGCGTCAAAATTATAAGGTCGCCTTAATATTTACTCAATTCATCCAAACTATAAAATGTTATGTATGGTCACCTTGTTCCAAAAAATTCTTCGTTCAAATAAGTGATAATAAGCAGGTTTTGATCTTAGAGATGTACCGTTATATTATGTTTATTTAAATTTATGCAAATAATTGCAAAATGCAATGCGTCAAAATGATAAGGTCAGTGGTTAATAAGCAATTAATCTAAGCAGAACGTATCACAACTGTTTTTTAATAATTTAAATAATATCTGTGCGGTGTGCTTTGCGGGAAACCTTTGTCACTTTATGAACAAGGACAAATTGTGGCGCTTCATGAGCAGAGATTAAGTATGCGGGGAATGGCGAAACAACTGGGACGATCTTTGTGTCTTGTTCAAAATTTCTCAAAAATAAAGAAAACTATGGAAAATTAAAAACTGCGGGTCGTCCAAAGGTCCTGTCTGCCCATAAAACTCGGCTAGTTGCACGAAAGGCGTCCAATTCCATGAAACGTGCTTTGAAAATAAAAGAGGAATTGAAGTTAAAACGCCCAGCCAAACCTAATTCGAGCAAAATTAAAAAAAAAAAATTCCCTGTCTGACTAAGGAGCATGAGATTAAGCGTGAAGAGTTTGCGAGAAACAATATGGCAACTAACTGGCATCAGGTAAACTTTTTTTAAAGGGTTATAAGATATTCCGTACATTTTTGGGTTTGTAGGTAATTTTTTCCGATTAGAAAATATTTAACCTGGATGGACCAGATGGTTTTAATTGCTATTGGCGAGATTTACGAAAGGAGCCCTTGTTTTTTTTCGAAAAGGAGTTTTGGTGGTGGCAGTTTGCTGGTTTGGGCTGGCTTTAGCTCACATGGTACCCGTGAACTTAAAAACCTGTTTACGTTTCCCATACAAATGCTTCCAGCACCAGCTTGTATGATACAGCTTAATCCGAGCGGGATAAGGGCGGAGGATGGGGTATTCCCGCAGAAGGTAGAACACATTTTATCGCTCTTTTAAAGAAGTGTAACACATAAAGCTTTCAAGCTTAATAGGAATACTTAGAATTATATTTTAGGGGCAGGGGAGGTTATTCCCCCAAACAGGTAAATTATGTTCTGTCGTTTATTTAAATAGTTGTTATACATAATACTTTTAAGCTTGGCAAGAACACCGAAATTATGCAGTATAACAACAAAACGAAAAATATTGTTTATCACAGAGTGCTTCAATGATATATTCTTAATTTATTCAATAGTTTACTTATTATTTACATTTTCATATTTTTTTGTAAATAAAGATAAATTATCTGCACCGATCTCCCTAAAATATTATCTGTACCTGATCCTGTACATATATTTTAAATATACACAAAAACAATACTTTTCTAGGCAAAACAACGTTTGCCGCCACAGCTAGTTGATATATAAAAATAAAATACAATATTTTAGAATCGTTTAACTTTGGCGTTTTTAGTTATAAAAACAGTTAAAAAATTCCAAAAGCACTACTTTAACATTCCTGATTATGAATGACACTTATTAACGAAGTGCAGCCAACTTCACATATAAGAATTTTTCTTTTTGAAATACCATCATTTCGATTATTGTACGGGAGTATTTTGTAATTATTTGTGTAAATTATTAAATAAAATATTACAATGGCTATGCGTGTGCTCGGCATTTCGCAAAATTTGCGTCAACTCTCCAAGGGAATAAATGTTTTAAAGGTATATGAAAGATTTCTTGGGATTTTCTGTTATAATGAATATAGTTTATGTTAATCTAAATATTTTTTTCTTGAAAAATTACGTAATGGAAAAATTAAAAGAGACATGGAAATGATTAAAAATTTCAATGTTACTGGTCTTTCAATTACAACATTATATTTTAGTACAACAAGTTAAATAAATGCACAATTTTCCACATATCCAAGAGTATATTTGGACCGATAAATCAAGGAAATGTTGAGGTTATGACTGAAGTAATATATATTTATCTATTTGTATTTACAGCGATACAAGGCTTCTGATGCCGCTAGCTTGAAAAAGACTCTCGTCAATATTCCTGCCACTCAGGTAACCACCTTGGACAACAGCTTGCGTGTTGCAAGTGAAGATTCTGGGGCTTCTACTGCCACCGTGGGTCTTTGGATCGATGCTGGTTCTCGTTCTGAAACTCCACAAAACAATGGCGTCGCCCACTTTTTGGAACATATGGCTTTTAAGGTAAGTCGCTAATAGAAATTGCAGATGTTTGTAATATATGCATATGTATTATGTTTACAGGGTACTGCCAAGCGCTCCCAAACTGATTTGGAATTAGAAGTTGAGAACATGGGCGCCCACTTGAATGCATATACATCCCGGGAACAAACTGTGTTCTACGCTAAGTGCTTGTCTAAAGATGTACCAAAGGCTGTTGAAATTTTGTCTGACATCATTCAGAATTCGAAATTGGGAGAATCGGAAATTGAACGTGAACGTTCAGTAATTTTGCGCGAAATGCAAGAGGTAGAAAGCAACTTGCAAGAAGTTGTGTTTGATCATTTGCATGCCACCGCCTACCAAGGTACTCCTTTGGGTCAAACAATTTTGGGACCCACCAAGAACATCAAGTATGTTATATAAATTTGTTTCTAAAATAATTCATATTGCTGAAAAAATCCTTTCTTAGGTCAATTGGCAAATCCGACTTGCAAGACTACATTAGCACTCATTACAAAGCTTCGCGTATTATTTTGGCAGGAGCTGGTGGTGTCAAACACAATGAATTGGTTAAATTGGCCGAACAACACTTGGGCAAATTGGAGAATACTTATGATGGGAAACCACCAGAGGTTACACCATGCCGTTTCACCGGTTCGGAAGTGCGCGTACGTGACGATTCCTTGCCACTAGCTCATATTGCTATTGCAGTAGAAGGTTGCGGTTGGACTGATCAAGACAATATTCCCTTGATGGTCGCTAATACCCTTATTGGAGCCTGGGATCGTTCCCAAGGTGGCGGCGTTAACAATGCCTCCAACTTAGCTCGTGCTAGTGCAGAAGACAGTAAGTAATTTCTTTTACATGGAAATACATATTTTTCATAATTTATTTCTTTATAGATTTATGCCACAGCTTCCAATCCTTTAACACTTGCTATAAGGATACAGGTTTGTGGGGCATTTACTTTGTTTGTGATCCTATGGAATGCGAAAACATGCTTTTCAACATTCAAACCGAATGGATGCGCTTGTGTACTATGGTTACCGAAGCCGAGGTTGAACGTGCCAAGAACTTATTGAAGACCAACATGTTATTGCAACTCGATGGTACCACTCCTATTTGCGAAGATATCGGTCGCCAAATGCTCTGCTATAACCGTCGCATTCCTTTGCATGAACTTGAACAACGTATTGATGCCGTTGATGTACAAAATGTGCGCGATGTTGCCATGAAATACATTTATGACAGATGTCCTGCCGTAGCTGCTGTTGGTCCTGTTGAAAATCTTCCTGACTACAACAGAATCCGTTCATCCATGTATTGGTTGAGAGTATAAATTCACACATAATTATTTGGTTAGAAAGAGAGACAACATGTTGAGAGCGAATTAATTTTCAAAACGAAATTTTGTGAAATTTATGTAGAACATAGTTATTATAAAAATAATTGAAAAACATATATAACAAAAATTGTTAATGTAACTTATTTAATTAAAAGGATTTGGATACAAGCCATGAGTATTAAAATCTATAAAAAATGAATGCTCCTATTTGAAAAATTAATATAATTCACAAATTTCGAATTAAAAAAAATATCAACACATTAAAATTGAGTATGTTTTAAATCGAAAATCAAGAAAGAAGGACAGGAATCATGAACATGTATTCAAATTTAAGTTCATTAAAAAACTTTCGGTTCAGTAATTATACTTGAATACCGGATTATAAAACAACTTTTATGAAGAAAATTAATGAATTCGGCTCAACATTTGGGGCATGTACGTAAATGGATCATATTTAGCGATGCAAATCAAGCTATTTTAGAATTTATTTATGTGGTACACTCATCGCAAAATTGTATGCTTAATTGTGCATTATTTTGTAAAAGTTTGCCGTCATGATGCATTTACGAACAGGCCCTTGTTTTTAAAATAGATGTATATTATATATAAAAAAGTCCATATCTGATAATAAATTTTGTTCTCAAATAAAAGTATATTCTCCTCATAATGACAGAAAAAGCTTATATAAAAATACATTTAAAATTAAGTCTTCTTAAACACAATTTGAACATATTTAATCATGCGAATATCTAATGGGTATACCACTTAAACCCTTTTGTAGTTTAGCTGGTTCTGTTTGCCCTAATGCTGGGTCTAGACCTTGCCAAGTACGATCTTCAAATTTTAAACCGGTATTAGTTGTCATTACTTCCATTCTGCGTTGGTTATTTAAAGCTTGTTGTTGTTCACTAAGGGCTGAGAAATTCGCAACTTCGACTTCGTTACTTTTTGTGCTGTTTGCGTTATTACGCAAGCGACCTGTTAGTAAACTCATATCATCGCCATTTATATCGTTAGCGTTAAACTCGAGAAAACTTTTTCCTTCTGGCAGTAGCTGCTTAAAATCAGTAACATATGATTCAGGATAACGCATATGCCACGCAGGATTTAAGGCCATTTCAGCTTCAAATACCGACACTATTGGCTTATAGAATTCTTTTGATTCGAACATGTTATTAAATGCACATCCAATTAACACAAAGCAATCAATTTCCAAAAAATTTGCCAATTTTGCTGGGTTTATACGTCCGACTGAAATAATCTGAGTTTTAATGCCATGGGATTTTGCCATCATTTGTAAACGTTTCACTACATCCAAATAACCATCGGCAGTGAGTGTAGCTACAATTAGACCCAACGTAAAAGCATCTTTACATTTTTCGATGTAGTAATAACGTCTTCGTATGTAATTGGCTGTTAATGGATTTTTCTCATTCCCACAAGCTGAAGAAACATCATAAATAAACCATTTTTCTGCTTTCTTAGTTAATGACAAGTTAAAAAATCGTGAATTATCACTTCCAACGAACAAACATACTCCCATAACATTTATTTCATTAACATATTTATCCGATTTATCAGTCATAATTAGTTCACCGGATTCAGAAATTTTGCCAATTTTTTCACCACAATAACATATTATTTGTAATTCTTTTGCATTAAAATTTTTTAAAATGTTTACAAAATCTTCATCAGAAGTTTCTAAAATATAATGGTAGCCAATATCTAAATAAATAGTTACAATTTCATCTTGCATGCTTTTTCCGAATAATTTTAAATATCCCTTAAATTTTTCCATATCAATTTTGAATTGTGGAAATAGATAATAAACAGGTAGTCGGGAAACTTTGCTGCGACATGCATTACCAAAATGAATGATACTATCAGCGTCAACATGGGCTGCAGCAATCTAGAAATAATAAAATAAGGTTTACAACTTGCTTGAAAATCTTTTACTAAAATAATATTAGTACAAAAACAAGAAATGAGAAATTAAAGTACGTTATTTTTAGAAGCAAGTTTGCTTTATTATGCACCAGTGTAAAGAATTTCTACTTATTTTATTTATCATTTCAACAGCAGTATATACATAGCCGTTTGGCCAATAACAATTATATTACAGATAATAAAACAAAATATTTCCAACGACGAGTTATGTTATCTTTGAAAGATGTAAAGCTCTAAATTATGTTACCTTTTTATTCGCACAAGTGGTAGTAGATAGTAATTGAAAGCAAATATTTAAGGAAAAGAAAAAAAATATTCGCGACCTACTTACCTCATCAACACAACAACTTCCATAGGAAGTGTCTGCTAGTATGAAGACTTTGAAATCCTTGTCTCCTTCCAAAGCAGCTAACATAGATTTTTTAATATGTGTGGCAATTGTATCGCTATGTTTAAGATAGCTGTCAGGAAATTGTAAACAAACCTAAAGATAAACTTGGTTAAATATGCTTATATTTGCAATCCATAGAAATTTGTGGCACTCACTCTTTTATAATCATTTTGGCAAATCCATTCGAGGCAGTCTTTGCTTTGTTCTATATTCCAAATTTCTTCTAAAGTTACCTCTATTTCATCATTAATTTCAGCTTCACGTTCCAAAGCTGCTGTTTCTGAACTGGAGAAAGCCGAAGCTGTAGTAGACATTGTATTTCCTTTAAATTCAATTATTTTATAAACACAATTGTTTACAAATGAAAACAGCAGATCACGTAGGCCAATGCAGTGGCAAATAAGCACTGTGCTTTTAACAATTGAATTGCCAACTGTATAAACATTTTGGTATAATAGTACTGTTAACGGCGCACTTATCATAAGATGCCTTTGAGATTACAGCCAGTAAAACAGTAACAAAAACAACGTGGCGTTTTTGTAATATGTTCACACTTGTGTTTTTATCAGAGTTCAGAATTTTCCATTTATGAATACTCAAAAACTAACATATATGAATATTATCAAGAATGTGATTTTTAAAAATTTTTATTTTTCTTCAAGCACATGAACGAGCAGTACAAATTTATTTTCTTGAAATCACAGGAGAACGTGTACATTCATTTTTTTTTCTAAGCGTACATACATAGAGATTGAGTAAAGAAATTTATTTATTTTTTTCATACACATAAACGAGCAGCAAAATTTTTTCTTCACACGCGAACGTCTGCATTTATATTTTTCTAAGCATACATAAGTGAAAAATTAAAGGAAAAAAAAAATTCGAAAACACTTTTTTGCACTGTTAATGGTAGGCAAAATTGTTTAATGACGTTCTTGTTGTAATGCATTCATAAGTTTTTGGAATTTTTGACGCCTCCTTGTAGCCAACACACAAAACAACAGTTACATGAAAAAAAAAAATCCCAAATAGAAGAGTATTTTTGTAAATATTTATCTGAATTTAATTAAACAAAAAAAAATTTTAATTGAAACATTTTTTTACAAACTGTATGTATATGACGAAGAGTCATAGATTCTCTTTTGAATGATATGACACTATTGGTAGAAATAGTTTTAGCCGTTCCAACCACTCAGGTTTCTGTGGAGCGCATTAGTGCATTATCTGCAATAATCTAAATCTAATTTACTCACATAGTAAAGCTGAATTATGAGCTATTAAATTAATCGAGCCTTAGTATTGAATATAATATAATAAATAATAATTAACAATAAATAAATTTTCTTCTTCCAAAAAACAGACATACATACATGAATGTGTTAAAAAAAAAAAAAAAAAAAAAAAAAAAAAAAAAAAAAAAAAAAAAAAAAACATTTACATTTACATTTACATTTACATTTCATGTATTGCATACAATGTTGGCTTGTGAACATCTATTGTATGTATATGAACGTACTTTGTGTATTAAACGTCAAAAACCAAATGAGAAAAAGAAAAACTGCATTAAAAAGTTGATTTTTACAAGCAAAATAAATTTTTCTTCCACATTTATATATTTATTTATTTTATTTAATTTGCTGCTGACAATAAAAAGAATTTTTTTGTGTTTATATTTTTGTCAATATTTTTTATTCACAATAACAAAGAAAAACCAATACAACTTTTTTAAAACATATGAAAAAAAGTGTACGAGTTGTATCGAATGTTTATATACAAATTACCAACAACAAGCGCACAACTATTGTAGTGCCATACAATCTAACAACAAATACAATGAATACAAGTGTTTTGTGAATTCGGCAATTATTCACACATGAAAAAGAACAAAGCAAGATATTTTCTGTTTTTTCAAACATGTGTGAGGAGCAAAAAAATAAAAACTAAATGCAGACGTCGTCCATTCATAAGTGTAAAGTGGGTGAACGGTTTGGTACTCTCCTTTTTTCTTTTCGAGTAAAATACAGCCGCATATGATACTTTTGCGGTAGGTTTTCTATAAAATAAAAAATAATTAACAATTTGATTTTTAGACTGTACAATAAAAATAACTTCCTTACACCATTGGTTTCTGTCTGATTCGAACCATCGACCATCCGTCTTGCAGCCTTGAACTCTACGCATTTGGCTACTGCATTTATATTAATATTCATTGCAATCAGAATTTATTAATCTACATAAGTATTTGTTTAAAATGTGATGAGCATAATTGAAAACCTTTTTTGAATCAAACAGTTATCAATAATCTAGACGAGGAATGAACACTCACATTTATTACATATAAATATTAAACATAAGCGCGAATTGTTTTCGATTTGATTTTTTTATTTTGGGATTTTCAATCACCAAAATTAGTCGAAAAAGACTCTGCAAGATGATTTTTGAGAAAACAACATTCCAAACCGATAATATGTATGTATACAAGTATTAAGGTACCTGTAAACTGTGCAATATTATTGAGTACTTTATTGTGTTTATTATTGTTGTTTTGCTCTACACTATTCAATAAGTTGCACAATATAAAAAATATGTATGTATGTATGTATGTATATATTGAGCAAATTTTCTCACAATGTAAACAATATACATACATACAAAAATATATAAAAGTAAACAAACACATCTATTGGTATTCAAGAAATTTTTAAATTAGGCCACAAAAAAAATTAAAGTTGAATATATAGATACTTAGATGTACAGATGTTAAGCGCCTTATGCCAATGGGACAAATTGCTGTCAATTTGATTACTCAAAGGCCAGTGTTATACCTTCACCTCTGAATGATCAACAGCAATTGCCTCATTTGGATGTTGAATGTGAGTGGTGAGCATCTTTTTATATGTAGGTTAGCTGTTATCTTCCCAGAAGGTGTCGCTGTACTCCTGATTATTCGTTTCTGGTGGAATAGACTGGATATGTCAGGGAGCGATTTTTTCTGCAGATGGACATCTTGGAGGGGGAGGGGGAACCTGTTATTTTTTTAATTATAATTTAGAAAAATCGCAAATTTAATTCTATAATTTTTGTCCTTCGCTGGGATTGAACCACGGTCGTTTCTGTGCAAACGCTCTAACCACTATGCCACGACCCTAATTGAAAAATAATGTTTAGTGACTTGAGTGAGGAAGAAGGGGCTTGTCTAGCAATTATTTTACAAACTTAAGTGAAAAAAGTCCAAAAATAAAAAATGAAGGAAAGGAGGACAGAAAAGTTCACTGATGAAAACCTTTTAAGGGAGTTGAGACTTTATCAGCATTTGTAAATCTATCCTTCTATTTTCAAGGCAGTATTTCATATTACTGTTCTGTTGTTTTGTTCTGATTGGAATAATCTTTACATTTCGTGTTCCACAGACTCGGCAATGTTTCATACAATTCGATACACTACTCGTATAATAAATTGTCTTTCTGATAAATTTTCTTTTGAATACATGTTACTACAAACTATTTTATTAAATACAATCAATATAAAATTTTATTAGTTGCAAATTTTTTTATTTTAAGGGGATGAAGATAATATATAATCTTTTTACGCGATTTGATTTGATGTAACGCGGCCTAAAAATTTATATATTTTAAACAGAAAAACATATTTTTATATTGAATTAATTAAATTTTAAATTTAATAATAATTTAATAATATAAATTTAATAAATTTATTGCAAATCGTGTGGTACGATAAAAATATGAATTCCCCTTGCCGACGGCCTCGTCTCTTATAGCACGGTTTAGTATTCCGACATCTTATCCAGAGCCATCATATGTATATGATTTTGCTCTTATGACACCCCAAGTAGGAAAAATACGTGATGTCTCCGTCCTAACTAGAACGTATCTATCACGTAAAAGCAGAATTAGGTGTATACAATATTTTTATAAAACAGACTCTTTTATAAATCAAACAATTGATATAAACTTTTTAATAACATATGAAAATTATTTATTGTTTAGTTGATGTATTTTTTCTAAACGTATTTGTCTCTATTTTTTTTAATCCAATGAATGAAAATTTATTACAGGAAACAATTTTAATTTTTAGTTTTTTTTTAATATTAATTGGGATGCTGAATCCAAATCTGCACTTTGTTATTTTCTATCAGCTCGACTTTAGGTTGAAATTGAAATAACTGTAAAAGCTTCTCTACATTTAGTTAAAATAAATCCAAAACTCGTCAACAGTATTATATTTAGCCCGGGCTTATTTTGGATTTAAATTGCAATGCAGTTTTTAGCAAAAATCAATTTCTTTTAAACTTATTGTTGACATTCTATAGAGAAGTATTTCACTAAGAGAAATTCATAATTGGTTTGATTAAAAATTAATATTTTGTCTTAGACTTATGCCCGTATTCATAAAAATAAAATTGGTTTATAGAGTGCTTATTTGACATATTTCTATGGACTAATTGTCAAATAAGCAATTAATAAAACTGTTTTATTTTTTATGAATACGGGCATTAGTCTATTGAAGTCATTTAAATATTGTGAAACGAAAACTGACAAAAGTTTTCACGCAGTTCAGTAGCTTGCATATGTCAGATATTTTAATTGATAACTTTTCACTGCCGTTTTTATTGAAATACAGAACTTCTTTTATAATTTGAAGAAAAAGTTATTTAGATTGCATACATATGTGTTGTATTTTATATGATGCCACGTACTCGCTACCAACTTGTTAAAAAAGTGCACTGCCTCTATAAGGCAGGACAATTGTATAGGTAATGAAATATTGTCTCATTTTCTCGGGTTGCTTACAACTGTGGCAGTACGAATTAAACGAAATGTTCATTCTGGCTGATTGCTCTCCATTTTCATTTCCTCTAGATCGTAGTTTGGCCAAAATGACCTACTGATTCTGCAAGTCGTTAGACAAATCCACCTTTGGACTTGCCATGTGATAGAATTCAATGTCAATCTTCCATTTTATATCTTCCATTGGTGGGAAGACCAGTTCCACGTCTAGCCAACTCAACTCTTATTTCGTTACCCTCAATATTTCTGTCCTCCGGCATTCATATTAAGGTAAGATTATGGTTCACCCCCAAAATATTAAGGCTGTCTGTCCAAGTAAATTGCAATTTTATGCTTGAGTTCTTCACCGGAAAACAACGACTCTATTCCTCTCAGGTACCTTCATTTAATTATCGAATAAAAGCCAAATGATTTCTTCGAATTTTATGATCTACATATGCCTCATTTTGTTCATAAACTACATATGTGACTTTAAATTTTTTTCGTTTTGGATTTTTCATGATATTTAAAAATACAAAATTTTATATATGTAGATTTGAATTATGCGCCTTTTTGTTGATGAGACAATCTGCTGTTAGTTTGACCACTCAAGCGCCAGTGTTATACCTTCACTCTTTGAAAAAAATTCTATCTATCTTCCAATTTCCATACAATGCACAGAATGAGTAGAGGTTTACCCTGAGTATTGGTCTTAAAAAAAAAATTATATATGTTATATTTTTAAATTTACAATCAAGAAATATGCGAAAAATATGTTATTACATAACACATTCAGTTTTCACCCGATTTTTAAGCACATAGTTGTTTTAGAAAGCTACTTTAATATGATTTTCCCTAAAAGTAAAATGAGCACAATTAGCTTCCAGCCGATAAACGTTAAAAGTGAAGAAACTAAAAATTTTTAATAGTTTTTAGTTTATTTTTATTTAAACACCCTCTACTCAGCCATTTTTGGTTGTTGTAAATTTCAAAAATTTTATTGGTTTTCAAAGGTATCTACGTATTTATTAGCAAAAATCTTCAATTTTTAAAATCGCTTAATGAAAAGTAACGTTATCATTTTTTGTACGAAAGTCAAAATTATGATTAGCACCTGTAATTTAAAAATGTGAGCTGATGAAAGAAAATTGAGATTAGATTTGAAATCAGCGACCAAAAACGAATAAAAAAACTGCAATAAAGATTCAGTCAACACAAAAAAGTTAAATTTCGTTTCCCTGCATATTCAAAGATGTAACATATTTTAATGATCATTAAGCCTATTAATAAAAAAATACATCAAAAATAAAAAACTTTAAATGTCTGGCAGAAAATCACCAACTTTGAATCTGGTTATATTAGCGATATGGTAATAGAACGATTTAATAATCAAAAAAGAAAACTAAATGGCATATTTTTAAGTGTGAGCTAAAATTTTGAGTCCAAATTTTACTAAAATTAAATTAAAAAAAAAACACTATTCAGTACCAGTGTTCGAAAATTTACCTTATAAAACATACTTTAGTGTTCTGTACTGTAGAATATTAAGTACAGAAACACTAAAAGTGTTTGTGGAGGAAATTCAAAACAAACAAAAAACATTATAATATTTTTGAATTTTCTATATAACGAATATACTGTTCTTAACCTATAGAAAAAAAAACAAAGGAAAAAAAAAATTTTTTGTTGTAATTTTTTTTCAATTTTTTTATTTTAAACTGATTGATAAAAAATGCAAAAAAAGAAAATATTTTGAAATTTGGGGAAAAATAACCCAAGATCACTAAACCAAAATATATACAAACACTAAAACTGTACTGTTTTAAAACAAAAAACAGAACGACTTATTCTGGTTGTGTAGAAATACACAAACACTAAAAAAATAAATACCGTTCTTGGATTTGTGAACCGTACATATAATAATGTACAGTTTATTTTCGAACACTGTTTAAAACCACTGAAACGTTAGGAGAAGGAAACATTACTACGAGTGCAATGCAGAAGAAAATTGGTGAACCTGCAAAAAAGTATATGCTATATAAATAAATAATAAAATAAAATCACTTGAAAAATAACAGAAAATTCATTGAAAGAGATTATTGAATATGTTTTTAGCTCCCTTATGGGGAGAAATGCTTTATATGGTAAAAAATTATAAGAGAGTCAAAATTTATTTGAATTATACTATATGTAGCTGTGTATTAGCTATATCGATGTATATCAATAATTTACCATCGGACACATTGTTTAAAAGAAGTTCTCCACAAATAATGAATATAGTAGAGGCGCATAATGAGTATTTTGCTTTAATTTGCCGATCTTCTAACTCCTGAACTAAGTTTCGAAGATTGCTAAAAATATGGTATATTAATATTATATTCTCAAAAAAGTTAACTTAGGCTAGCTGCATGTGGACATGTGTGCATACGACACTTAAATATTTCGATAAAATGCAATAAAAAAAACGTTACTTTTTCATCCATTTTGTTTAAAGTTTGGTTAATTTTTTAATTAATCTTATAATATTTGAAATAAGATATGTGCATAAAAGGGTTAAATATAAAATAAGTAAGTTGTGGCCATTTTCTGAAGTATTACAACAATGTACACACAAAAAAATTAAATTGATCATTAATATTATTTTCTCGTATCTTTAATATTATTGGTTACAAATTTTAAAGACAATACTAATAAAAATTAAATATTTCATATGCATAAATTAATAATAAAAAAAGCAATTTAACGGTCAGTACATTTTTTATATACAAATTCGTATGGCACACACAAAAAAAAGAAAGAAAAAATATTTTCTAATTACATCACTCAACAAGTGTCGTTCCGAATTATGAGCATAGCTTTCAATACTACGAGTTCATACTCATTATTATCAAGTATTTCATTGGTTTGAAAATGCCAAAGTTGTTATTAATCAAAGTTATTGGTTATTGTAAATGACTAAACTTTAAAAGAATGCATTATTCTCTACAGTTTTCATGTCTCAATTTAGAATTGTAAATGTTAATGATTTTTATACAAAAATGTATTTTCGCTTCCAAAACAAATATCTAAAGCTACATTCACAATAGGCAAATATTTGGCGAAATAAGCGTCTATGAAAACTTTTTATTTTATTTCGTTTTATGTTAGTTTTTATTTAAAAAAAAATATTTAAAGCAAATATTTATAAGAAATAAACTTTCCGCAAGAGTTTTTACTGTCAATTACTATGTCAATGAGTTTAAAATAATTGTTCACCAACACTACACGCTCTTTCCTCCTTCCATAACATATGTTCCAAGACCAGTACAATGTATTACATGATGATAATGACCTCTACATCCCTTAAGTGTTGGCCTCAATATAAAAGAAAGATATATAGACATGTTTTGCGTAATAGAGTTCGTTTAGGTACATGTTTACAATATATTTTTTATATTAGCAAAACACCTCAAATTGCCTGTTTTGATTTAAAAAGTCTGTTTCTTTACTCTACATTGGGCGCCCGCGGGATCCCAATTTTACCAAAAAGCGTTCCCGTACACAAAATTTGGGTAAATGAGAGACATTTTGAGAGAGTAACATTCTTCTTCTTCATGCACGAAATAGCCCGTACTTTTTCTTCGGGCTAGTTTGTGCAAGTAAACAAATAATCAGCTGTTTAAAAAATAATAGAAAAATGAAAAGTACAGAAAACTAAAAATAATTTCAAAAGTTGAATTAAAAAATATTTATAAACCTGCAGTGAAAGGCTTATAGTATAATATAATTCAATATTTATATAAAAAAGTTTATCTTTGCCTTAGTTAACATGTGTAAGTCGAATTATTGTCGTTTGTTTTTGCGAAAGTACATGTTCAATATGCGTGTGTGTGTGACATAAAGTTGTGTGTTTTCATATTTTAATGTGAATGGGTAAAATATTTGCTTTTTTGCGTTCCCGTACTTTTGGGCAAATTTGTCTCTTATTGAGAGAAATGATTGTTTACTCTCTATTTCCCGAACTTTACCCAAAAAGTAAAGAAACACACTTAAAATAATACTCGTAACATAAAAGTTCTCATTAATTTAAAAACAGATAACAGTATGTTTTGTAAACCCAAATCGTGTGAAACTGAAATCGAGCGGTTTTCAAGGACAAATTGCTCCATTTTTTTATATTTTGATAATCGGATAAGTTTTGTTAATAGCCATTACGCAAATGAATGAAAAAAATATTAAAAGCCTTGTCAGATTTAAAAATTATAGCAATTTAAAACTTCAAATGATATCAATTTCAATCGTTGCCGGTTTACAGAACATTACCGATTAACAAGAAATTATATTGAAGTTTTAAATTAATTAAATTTTAAATACAAAATGTTGACGAAATACATACATACAGTAATCCCTCGAACTGCGCGGTTTCGGAATTGCGCGTTTTAATTTTTACCACCAAAATTTCGCATTGCGCGGCAAAAGTTCGCAGTAGCGCGGTTTGTTTTTTGCGTACATATTACATATTTCGTGCAAAATTTGTACATACATATTTTTTATATATATCTTTATATATTTTTTACCAAACCATTGGAGGAAAATATAACAAATTCATTAGAAGATGAAAATTAACTTATTTAAAGTTTTTTTTTTTAATTACATATTTACATTTTAATAATGTACATACTATGAACAATGAATTGTTTTCAAGATTTTTTTTTTTTGTTTAATTTTTATGAATTAATTTATAATTTTTATTTCTTTTGTTTATGTTAATGTTTAACTTTATGTTAATATTGAATAAAGTCTACTAGTCTAGTTATCTACTTGGTTTAAATTTAAAATTTTCATGATAATTTTAGAATTTGGAACGTATCCCCCTAATTTCATACAAAATAGGGTTCACAGTGCGCGATTTCGGATTGCGCGCTATTTTTTCAGAACGTATCTACCGCGCAGTTCGAGGGATTACTGTATATACTACATATTTCAATAAAATAATCGTTACGCTTTACTTAATGGTGAAAAAGGGTACTGAGGGCTCAATACGAGTCATTCAAAGTTTTTGCTAGAATTAATTTAAGGGGGTAAGCCAGTTTTTGGTTTTTAATGTATAATGAACAAACAATAAAATATGATTTAATTGTTTAAAAATTCTGTTTTTGTTTTGTCTTAAGGTTTTAATTTTTTTTTTATTCAAAAGGAATTGCCATATTTTGTGGCACTAATATCCATAAAATAATTTCGAATAATTTTATACATATTCTTATTTTTCTCTCCGATTCTTTTGTTAAAAAACACTCGTTAAAATACAATTTTTTTATATCTCTCGTTTGGGTCAAGTATTGTTTAACGGAAACCAGTAAAGCAAGTGTGTGTGCAACGTGATTTTAAGACGGAAGAACGGAGGTTTCATATCATAAGGAATTTCACCAGTTCGATGAAAGACTGATAAAAAATTTCCTCTTTCTCTATAAAGGAAATTACGAAATTTTTTATATACATACATACATCCAAATACATACATACATAAATACGATTATGTATACGAGTACAATAAAAAAGAGTGAAAAAGAAATTTTTATTAAAATTTTATAAACCAAACATATACTTATTCTTAAACAATGAATTATTTTCAAAGAAGAATTTAATGCATAGACCGGAAACTACAGTCAATATACACGTACTTTTTTCTACTTTCAGCGGTTGTTGATTACTTTTTCCATTTATGAATACCAGCCTTAATTTTATAGTTGGAAACTCATAGTACTAGGTATATGATGGACCCAACTATTAACATTCAAAATTCTTTTTTTTTTATTTTTTGGTCACGCTCCTACATAATCTTAATCGAAACCAACAAAAGAAACCTAATTTTGTGAGAGGTAAACATACTAAAAGAGTAATAAAGAGAGAAAGAGAGAGAATATAAAGTGGATAAGCATTAAAATAAATATAAATAAATTCAAACAATCGGCAAGCATTAATTAAAAATGCAGATCAGGTACTATAAACCAATACAGATATAGCCGATATTACGAATCCACACCATTGAACTTATTCACTGTCACATTGTATCGCTGTATGTGGGAGACAGGGTTGATGTTTTGGTATATGTTTTAGAAATTTTTAATAGAGTTGTTGTTGTTGTTTGTTTATTTAATAATTGAACGCATTCAGAGCCATACAAGTAACAAGTCCGTACATTGTATGCTTAAAAAAAGAAGTAAATTTTTAAATCCGAGTGTGTAAGCTGGTATTAGTCAAAGTGTGCGTTTGCGCGTGTATTCTGTGTCTGCACCTTCTTAACCATTTATTAAAGGTTTAATATTTTTTTAAATACCAAGTATTTTCAATTGTTATTAAAAAAATCATTATGCTAATAAATATCCAGCCATACTCATATAACTAAAATGTAATTGTATACTAAGGGTATACATATATACATACATATGTGTACGTATATATACATACATATGTATTTCGTGTATGATTTTCTGTAAAAGTGCTTTCATTACTGAAAACTCAGAAAATGGTTTGAGGTGTGGTGCTAAGCTTGTCTGAAATCTTCAGCGTTAGTTGCAAACACGATTTTGTCACCAACGGATCTAGAAAAGCATTTCAAACAAATATTGTATATCTAATCCAAACTATTTAAAGATACAAAAATCATAAAGTGCTGGTTAAGTTTTAAAAAAGTGTAAAAAAATAAACATAAAAATATTAACAAACCTATTACTTATAAACACACATAATTTTAAATTTTTTATAAAAATTCTACTTGAAAACATCTATTGGTCAGTTGGCAAGATGTCGGCATAGCTGATATTTTGAACATTCGTAAAACCGCTATGCTGCATCTGGTCAATTATTTCAATGGATAAAACAACAAAGTTTTAAGTGAATTTGTAATATACGTAATTTTTAGTTAATGTAATTTAAAACTCCAGGAAATTACGCTTTTAACTCAAATTTAAATTATCTAGTAATAATAAATAAGAATTTAAAACTAAGTACATCTTGACGTGATATGTTAAATCATTTAGCCTGGTAATGCCAGTCTACGTAATAAATACCAAGATCTACACAGTAGTAGTAAATATATTGTTTCTACACAAATTTGATTTGCCATATCACATGAAAGCATTAAATTTGTTTGTTCTCAATTAGCCCCTTAAAGCTTTATTTGTTATATATCTAAAACAAAGCCTAAAAATCTCTCCACTATAAAAATGTTAATGTATTTGAAAAATTTTTTGGTATACTATATTTTTTTAACAATATGGCATCATTAATTTTTTCTATATTAAATAACATGAAATATAAATTTTTTGTATTAAATACTTGTATTCAAAAGCTAAATACAACAACTAACTGTGAAAGTTACTAATTTTTTTCGAGCGACACTTTACAATAATTACACCAACAGAATGAGATCTCATAATTTTCTAACAGTCATGCAATTCCAGTTAATGAATCTGATGACTGTACTCTAATAGCTAAAATGTTTGCAGATTATACGATACAATATGTATAATATTATTAATATAATTATGAATATAAAATACTAAGAATATTACATACGGCTTTGACCTCTGTCGTTAGTCGAAAAAAAAACTGGTCAAAAAATATCATAATAATATCTATTATATGCCTTTAATAATTAAATTCACTTTTTAACGTACTACGGTATTGCAAAGTGTTGATATTGTATTTGGCTAAATTTTCCCACTAATATTATTAAAAATAGGACATCTGTGTAAATGAAATGTAGATTTGTCTCTACTTCTTCTGTGTTGCATAGTAAACAAATTGCTTTCATTTAATTAAGTCACAGTGTGATCTGAAAAACCACGCAATCTGATATTGTTCCTTCATATCAAGGAAGTAATGCAGTCGTCTTCTCAAGTTGAGTTTCCTATTAAATTATTCTGTCTGAAAGGCACTTCGTATATCATTTTTCCACAACTTATTTGTATTCTAAATATAGATGTTACAACAGTCACTATCCTTACATAGATATGTTTAAACTCAATAAAATTGTCCAACATATAAAGACTTTTTAATTGGCACAAAATAGCGACCCTATCGAAAGATCATGATGAGTCGATAATTTTTGCAGAATAAAATCATAGTCCAGTCGTTGTAAGTTCTCATATCTTTGTCAAATAGAGTATTATACTACAAGAAGAAATGTTTTAAGTTTATACAAAGTACATACATAATTGGCCATTACAACCCTGTGTCAGGGTTGCGGCATAGCTTCTTGCAGCACCCCAGTTGTGTGTGTTAGTTTTTATCCATGAGTACCACGACCTACAGACTAAAGTCGACTCCGAACGACAAAATTGAGAAGCTTCCCAGCTGGAAATAGCAATCAATGAGAATCGAAAAGGTAATAAAGGGAATGTATAATCTGTTGATTCCGGAAGCCATTACCTTTAACACAGATTGTGTCCTACGAAAGTAATAAATTCTTTTAATGTCCCCCCATAATAAGTATTAGAATTCATTATTTGTAATGCATAAAGCTACTATTTATTAATAACTTGAAAAATAACGAGAAATAACGATTTTTTAATAAAATGTAGAACAATTAATCCTTCTCCTAAAGATGTGGGAATACATATGATAATCAATATTTACTTGTGTGCCACATGAAATTACCTTCTCGATTCCAAAAGTAATAAATTCTAAAGTAATATACTATTTAATTGTTTATAAAATAAAGTAATCAATCTTTTACCGTTGGGTTGTTCATGGCAATTTTTTTCTTATTTCTTTTTTTTTTTTAATGTCCAGAGCTGGGGTTTGAATCCGGGGATTTTGTCTTAGTAAGTCAGCACATTAACTTATATTAATTGATTGGTTATAAGTTAATACCTAACAGAATTTTTATTGTCATTTTTGTTGAAGAACTTAATCATCTATTTATACAATAGTTCATCTATTTATGGGTCAATTCTACCCTTTTTCAAGAAAATTATAAAACTCCTTTCAAAAAGTACATTTAAATATTAAAAATACGTAAAAATTCCGTAGGGGCCACCAAAAACAAAAAAGTTGTTAATTTTCTCGAAAAATACTCGTACATACATAGTATGTATTTGAATTTAATTATAGTATTTTTTTGGAAAATAGATAGAAAAAATATGGTACCCGAGTATTTTATCTAAAAAAGTTTTTAATAAAAATTTTTTTGTTATTTATTTTGTATAAAAGGTATAGTTTTTTTCCATTTTTTTCCATTTTATAATCTACAATATCACGCAAATATTAAGCTTGTTGCAATAAAGTTAAATAGGTTGACTACTAATTTTGATTGTAGATGCTTTGGATCTAAACACCCCCATATTAATGATATAGTACCAGCTTAGGTAGCTAGTTGGTAGATTTAAGTTGCTTTTACTAACATTACGAAAAAGAAAAACTATTCAAATAAGTTTTGTAAATGACTATTAATTATTACGAAGAAAAAGTTGCACAACTTGAACTATCTTTTTTTATGAAAAATAATGTGTGTATAAAAGTATGTATGTATATTATATGGAAATAAAGAATCGAATTGAATTTAATAAACTACAATAAGCTTTTCAGATGTTTTATCACATTCACTACTGTATAAATAAAAAATAGTAAAGGTTAATTAAGGATTTATTTGGTATGAATTGAAAAGAAATTTGCCAAATAAGAGTCTATAATATTTTTTGTCAATACGGCAATAAACTTATTTATTAAAAGTATTAACAATGTAACATTGCCAATTAAACAATATGTCATATAAAAAAATAAAATTTTAGACAATTCCAAGAAACATTTATACATATGATGTGTTTTAATACACAATTGTAAACATTTTGAATTTAATTTAAATTAATAAATTAAAATTAGTAGACGAAGATTTCGAAAGATAATCTGGTATGTGATGGAATTCGATTTCGATCGAAGTTGAAATAGAATAAAATTTCAAGTTGCTTTAATTTCCAAATCCTTTCAGATTTGAAATTCCTTTTTTACTCATTTACGTTATTGACTATTGCCACTACATCCTTGATTAATTTTTTTTTAAATAATTAAAACATATACATAAGTCTTATATGTCTTTGAAAATACAAACGATTTCAATTTCGATCGAAATCGTTTTTCATCACATACCGGAATATTTTTATATATAAGCCTTTCACTGCAGGTTTATAAATATGTATATATGTATGTATTTTTTAATTCAACTTTTTACATTTGTTTAAGTTTTCTGAGCCTTTGATTTTTTTATTATTTATTTATTTTTTAAACAGCTGATTATTTGTTTACTTGCACATTCTAACCCGAAGAAAAAGTACGGGCTGCTTCATTCATAAAGAAGAATAATGTTACATACATACATACATAACTGGCCTTTACAACCCTTCGTCAGGATTACGGCCTAGCTTCTCGCAGCACTCATGTTGTGTGTGTCAATTTTTATCCATGAGTACCGGGACCTACAGTTTAATGTCGACTCCGAACGACAGACTTGAGAAGCTTGTTCATGGCAATTAGTTACTCTCAGAGCTTTTGCCAGAAGACTGCTGAGAGGTAGTCGCCGAAAGAAATATTTTTTCATATTTCTTTTTTTGAAGATGTCAGAGCCTGGAGTCGAACCCAGGGCCCATGTCTTAGTAAGCCAACACACTAACCACTAGACCACGGCGACTAATAATGTTACTCTCTCAAAATTTCACTAATTTACCCGAATTTTGTGTACGGGAACGCTTTTTAGTAAAATTGAGATACCGAGGGCGCCCAATGTAGAGTAAAGGAACAGACCTATTGTCAAAAGTATCTAAAAGTATAAAGTGTGTACTCAACAGTGCTTTTTGTGTCGAATGGTATCAAAAAAAGAATGATCGTAATAACTTTTCCATCACTGAGCTGAAATAATATTATCTGATTAATTACGGAACCGAACGCAAAGAATAATTTTTTCTTAATACATATCTAATCAATGGACACGTTTTGGTTAACTTTAAATTAACTGAAACATAACTATTTCTCAAGTAGTGGTGGTTGACAATTGCATTACGTTTACATGGAATTAACTAACTTTTTTAACATTGCGATGTCCTAGGAAGTAGTCAATTGTCCAACTCTGCATTATTTTCAATTAACTTAAAAGTTAGTTAACTAGCCGTTAACTTAAGGTTAACTTTTTGTAGCTAGCTATAAACTTAGTACTTAAAGTTAGTTTTAAGTTGGTTAGTTAAATTTAATTTAAACAACATTTTCTCAACTTTTTAAAATTGACTTACGATGTTTTGTCAAAATACCACAGGTTTATTATTTTAAAAAATCTAAGGTACATAAAAAATAAAACAAATTTGGTGAGCAATATTAGCAATGGCCATAACTGATTAGCAATTTCTATTCCGTATATTGTAATAATGGCTGTAAATAAATTTTTTGTGGGACTTAGAGCCGTTTGTTTGCTAATCGATTTGGCTCTCCCTAATTAAAATATATTACACTTTGGTTAATGTAAATTTTACATTGCGTAGTAGTTGGCTTTAAGTTAGTCTATACAAGCCTACTTAAAGTTGGTTTTTTTGTAGTTAGCTACACATTTGACGGCAGGGATATCTTCATTTTACTTCGTTTTGGTATTTTACCAATCGTTTTGGTAATTTACTCTCATTTTTAAACTACGGATGGAATTTCATAATATTTTCTCTTTAATTTTACGTACGCATCGTCTAAAACCGCCTTTATTGTGCCAGCGAAATTTGCTTTGGAGTGCTATGTAATCGTCATAGATTAGCTCTTATAATGTTCCCTACCCTAAACTTTACAAGAACTTTACTTTCAACTTCTTTTGAGTAATATGCATATTATGTATATACGTATGTATCTAATAATTTGGCCCCACACGGTACTTTTTTCCTCTGACAAAAAATACTTTGAATAGTGCTCACTAGACAAAGTTATTAATAATTTCCCTCTATCTGCATAACTACATAATACGGATCTTCAAATTTATTTTAGTTTGCTTTTAAACTTAAACACTAGGTCAAAGTAACGTAATTGATTACTTATCGTAATCCTAATTTAAGAGGTATGCTTTATGTTATGTTATGTCGTCAAGGTCGGTAGCCTTGAATGTGCTTATAACATTATAAGCACTTTCAACTTCGCTCTCCCATCAACAAAAAAATAATCCATCGTCGTTACCACAGTGTACAATATACACCGTAACCGTTACAATCTCGTCTTAACCACTTTTTCTTTATGTGGAAACTTTTTATTTCTTTAATTTTGTCACCGCCATCTGTTGTGAAGTAGATACATACCAAAATCATTTTCAACAGCTGACAATCATTACTTCAGTTGACAGTTGGTTATTGTGTCATTCATTTTATTTTTTTCCTTGCAGAAGTTATTGTATTGTGCTGTTGGTGATTAATATTTACATAAAATATTACTTTGTTAATAATTTTTTTCTAAATCTTGTAAATATTACAAGAAAAAGACAATAAACCTCTTTAAAAACTTAAAAAACAAATACTAAATGTTCAAAAACGATACAATTGAACGGTAAGGCAAAATTTGTTTACATAGAAGAGTTTGTTCGAAATTGATTTGAGAAAATAGTTATGGACAGTCAGGTGAGTTTGAAGTAGTATTTGCTGTTGTTGATTGGATTTTAGTTGCTTTAGTTTATACCTGCATAGAAAAAATTTCATTGTGCTCTTTTAATACTTGAATGAAGGGACAATTGTCGTGTGCATTCGACCAAAAAATTATTTGTGACTCAATAGTATCTATGTATACATATACTTTAATTTAACTTACAATATTTCTTCTTCTATACTCCCTAAGCTTAAAAGAAATCGAATACATAGTAGTAATTAATAATGTATGAATTTTAATAGTCTTAAGATCTGGTATTCTTATGAGAATTAACATTAATTAAGGAATATGTGGAAAACTAGCAGAACTGAACAAGTTTTTGACCCAGCTACCCTTTTCACAAATTAGTGTCGATCTACAACAGAACGTATCGAATATCTTAGGGGCCGTCAGATTGTGAACATAAATCACGAAGGACTTACATTAGAAGGACTCAACTGCCTTCCATATAGCAAAGATATAGGACTGAGAATTCTCCGAGCAGGGATAAACTCCACTTTAAAAATTACTAAGTCTGTGGTTCGTCCCAAGAGACTTTTCCTTTCCTTTTAGCCTATCCAAATAATATATATTTGTTTCAAACGGTTATACCTATACTCGGACGAAAAGAAAATAGAGGTTTCTAGAGAAGCTTGCGAAAGGAGGATAACACAAGATGAGTATCGTTAACAGTACATAAAAAATAGAATTAGTTACACGTCGAACGACAAGCTTGGATTATACCAAAACCTTTGTGATTATTATTTCTTATATAAATAGAAACAAATGTTAACAAACCCTGAGCTGGGCAAGTACAAACTTCATCGGTAAGGAAAGCGAATTCTCACAGCATTCGGCAAATCTGCACAATATCGTGCATCCTCATCATTACTCATATTCCTAGCTAGGTTAGCTACATTATCAAACATTTCATTAACTATATTGTGTAAATTTTAAAGATCAACATAGAAATGTAAAAGATGTTACTTAAAATAAAAAAAATTAATTACTTCGTCCACTGACTTTATCTTATGAGTCTACACTTGGCTACCACATTATTTGAAATATACATATGTATAAAAGTATATACATATGTATATATTTACTCACATCGAGTGGTTCCATGCGATGTCCTTTTTTGTCAGAATAGTGCTTCTGTGTATTTTAGGTTGTCCGATAAACGATTCAAAATTATGGTGTAAAAAATACACTTGTGTACATATTTCTAATTAAGAAAATTGGTTAATGTTTTATACGTGAATTTATTTTATTAAAAAACAAAAATTTTAAAAATTTACTGATATTTCTTTTATATACATTCATATGTGGTAATATTTATTATTTTCATATTAACAATGTGAAAAATAACAAAACTATTAAAAGTTTAATTAAAAAGATCATGAAAAGAAAACATTTATTATATCATTTATTGATTATATATATACATATATATGTATAATGTGTACATACTCGTATATGACGTTGACGTCACTGTGACGATTCATAATGGTCAAAACAAAAAAAACAAAAAAAAAAAAGAAAGCCAATAACATATTGTACAGTGTAAGAACCATAAAATTATATATCCAGCTATATTAACAAGGGTATTGAAGTTTTATATTCTTTTTTTTTAATTTAACTTCAGGCACCCGCCGATGGATATTTGTTAGATATTGTAGACAATAGGTGGCGCGAAGAAGAATTGCCATTTGACCAAATACTAGTACCAGCTGAGAAATTACCCGATCCTGAAGCAGATGGTGGAGATTCACATCTAACATTAAGCGAACAGGTTAATAAAATAAAATACGTTTAAAAAATGCTTACATATTGTCTAATTTTAGGAACAGAAATGGACTGATTTAGCACTGGGTTCTTTAGCTCCAGAGTCATCACTTAATGATCAATTGAACTTAACCACATTTTAATAGCAAATAAGTAAAGTTTATCGTCAAAACAAAACATAACATTTATATATTTAAGAAAGACATTTAACAAAAAACTGACATAATGAGTTCAAATCAGAACCTCCACTCTATGACAAAACTTACTGAGTTTGCTCGTGATTTTGAAGAGGAACCCGATACATTATTTGGTCGGTTTGTTAATAAAATACAGAACGCGTATAATCAATCCTATAATACTGTTAATGATTTATCTAGTAGTAATCCACAATCTCCAACTTCTTCAAAAACGACAAATACAATAAAGTCAGTATTTTATGCTGATATCCAATCACAATCAGATAATGCTACATCTATAAAACGCGATAGTTCATCTTCTAGCATTAGCTCTAGTGCTATGTATGTAACTAATACAAATAGCGGTGTTGAAACGTCATCAAATGCACCGGAAGATAAAGACACCATGGAAAAGGTTGACACATTGCGTATGGAAGTGAACGAAGGTCGCACAATGGTAAATGTGCTTAAACGCATGCGAACTATGATGGCTTCCAAAAATAAAGTAAGAAATTTGTTATTTACCATTCGTTTTTAGCTTTTTATATATTTTTTATTTTAGGATTTACGAAACTATAAAGATACAGATTTGCATCGGTTTTGGATGCCAGATTCTAAAGCGAAAGAGTGTTATGATTGCTCTCAAAAATTTTCAACTTTTCGACGAAAACACCACTGTCGTCTATGCGGTCAAATATTTTGCTCTAAATGTTGCAATCAAGTAGTTCCGGGGAAAATAATAATGTGCTCAGGTATATGTTATTGTTATTAGTTTATAAATGATTTTTTTAAACAATATTTTTTTAGGAGAATTAAAAGTATGTAACTATTGTTCTAAGATTGTTCTTAGTTATCTACGTTCACCAAATATAACCAAAGACCTGAATTCAGATTTGCAAGCTCTACAACAGGATTTAAGCAGCAAATTGGAAACGTATAACGACAATGAAACACCAAACTTAATTATAGAACCTTCACGTTCGCCATTAGAACGTAAAGTGTCTGTGGGATATCAAGAAGAACGTTTTGCTTCTCATCAACCTACTATTAGCCTAACTATAGATGATCGAAAAAATATTTTACAACAATCAAATTCTCTTATTACGTTACATGAAGAAATGCGTAAACTGTTACCAGCACAAAATTGCGGCGTAGAACTTATCGACTTTTTAAATCTAAACCATAAATCTTCAAATAAAGTTCAAGCCATCGCTATTTTGAATGCTATGCTCGATGCAGGGTTTATACATCCAATTGTTAACGATTCTGAGGAAACAGAATTTAATGAAAATTTACACTATCGCTTTGTTAATGTGCTGCCAAGGTAGAGTTTTTAAATTTGTTTTAATTTATTAGCATAACATAATTTTACTTTTGAAGGCAAGCTTTGGAGGCTATAAATTATATGGAAATAAATAATAAAGAAGAAAATCTGAGCCCTCAATATGAACAATTTGGTATTGAACCACATCCACCTAAATCACTTGATTCTTCATATAATTTAAAATTGGCACGAGACATAGAACTGGACAATGCCATGAACTCAACAACATCAAAGCTCCTAGAATCTTACTGTGATCATGAAGAACAATTGCTAACACAATTGCTTCGAACTTATCAGTTAGATTTACAATGGGCAAAAGTTCTGAGTCCCTTATGTTGTAGAGCAGCTAATCATTTTAAGCCCGAATATTGTACAAATGATTTAATGGATATAAGAAATTATGTGAATTTTAAAAAAGTTCCAGGTGGGAAGCTCTTGGAGAGCACAATAGTCGGTGGAGTCGTGTTTTCAAAAAATGTGGCACATAAGGACATGGCGACAAGAGTTGAGCAACCGCAAATATTATTGCTAAGATGTCCTATAGTATACGAACGTATTGAAGGGAAATTTGTAAGTTTATCTACAGTTTTATTACAAGAGAAAGAATATTTAAGAAATGTTTGTGCTCGAATAATGAGTTTTAAGCCGAATATTATATTGGTTCATAAAAATGTTGCCGGCATAGCACTAGATATATTAAGATCGAATGGCATTACTTTGGTATTGGATGTAAAACTTTCTGTGATGGATCGTTTGGCCCGTACGTTGCAGTGTGATGTTTTAACCAACATTGAGGGCAATATTTCGCAGCCGAAGCTTGGTAAGTGCGATGCATTTTATATACGCAATTATAATGATGGAATGGGTGGAACGAAAACATTAATGTTCTTTGAGAAATTACAAAGTCCTAGAGGATTTACTTGCCTTATAAGAGGTGGCTCCAATAAGGAATTATCCAAAGTTAAAAAAGTTGCTTCCTTTTTAGTATATGCACGTTATAATTGGCGTTTGGAAATGTCATTTTTGTTAGATGAATTTGCCGAACCCCTCAGTCCAAAACCACCAATATTTGATTCCAAAGAAACTAGCCCAGCGAATGAAAATGCCAAAATAAGTAAAGTAAATCTGAATGATGTTCAGAATCCAGAAGAAGAAGAGCAACTACAATTACGGTCGACTATGTCAGCTTGTTCAGTAAAATCAAGACCATTTATATTTGAACGCAAATCGGAAGAGAAAATATTAACAACAGCAACTGATGTGTCTGCAGATTTTACAGATCCCTTACGCTCTGAAAAAAGTAATATGTTACCAGAAGAAAACTCTCAAAATCTTCAATTAGCTGTTGAGCATCGTTATGATAATAGATTTCGTAGTGCTCTCAGTTCCACTATATTATCAGTAAGCCCATTCCTTACATTTCCCTTACCCTATTTGGAGACTGAACAAGGTAGAAAATGTTCTTTGCGCGTTCTATTTCCCACTGAACTCTATTATTCTAAATTATGGTCAAATTTTAATACATCTTATTCAACAAACTGTTATACGAATAGTAATGAACGTTTCGATAGTTCAGAAATTATTCCATCTGAATGTGATCAGTTAGAATTAAACCCACCACACGAATTTTTAAAATTGAAATTAACTGCTCCAATTGATAATCGAGATATACAAACTCTGCTGGCAGAGTTTAGAGCATATGGTGGAAGATATCCCAAAAGATCAAGACGTAAGTATCAATAATAAAACTAATACCTTTTGATTTGTAAAGTCGCAAGTTTTTAGCAAGATTATGACAATGCTTTTATATAAAATTACAGTCTTTAAATTTCTCAAGGGTCAAAAAGAAATAAAAAATCAAATGTCAAAAAAAATTCAAGAAGAAAATGTTTACAAAGACGCCCTAGATATAGAAAACCATCAAAGGTTACCAGTACTATTTTGTAGTTTCTTTTTCAATCCAAAGGGTGCTTCATCTTTCTGTGCCCCGCCTACTTTATTGGATATGAAATTCTATGGCCAGCAGGACATAATGCTAGGGCAATTTTTGCAACGATATTGCTGTCGTTTATCTTCTATATGTACACGATGCAGTTTACCCATGCTTGGCCACACCAGGCGTTATGTGCACTCAATGGGCTGTGTTAAAGTATTTCTTAGTGAAGACAATGCCAAGTCGGATTTGAATAGTATTTATTTTACAGCCTGGTGTAGTATATGTAATGAGGTTACTCCTAGCGTACCTCTTTCAGAAAATACGAAATGTCTTTCATTAGCGAAATACTTAGAATTGAGATTTCACGGTCATGCTTACAAAAAAAGATCAATGTCGGATGAAGACGTCACGGGCGCTAAATCTAACTGTCAACACTCACTGCATCGTGATTATGTTCACCAATTTACTTATCGTGGTGTTGCCGCCAAATTTCAATACACTCCTTTGGAGACTTGGGAAATATCCTTGCCGCTTTTGAATCTAAGCCTACATCCCCCTAAAGCATTTAGTCGTTTCGAAGTTTTGGAAGATGTTAAAAATTTTTCAATGAAGGGACATGAAGTTTATACGCGAATTCATGAACGTATCGCCGATTTAGCAATAGAAGATGAAAATTCTCCTTTAGTGTCCAGTTTAAAAGCTATATTGAGTAAAGACCAATTTATTTTCAAACAACATGTGGAAATAATACAGACCCTTCTGACGGAAAATAAAGCTAGCCCATACGATATTAACGATGCTTTACTTATGTCTAAAAGGGTTTTATCGGAAAGCATAGAACAATGGGGTCCTCGTTTAAATGAAATGGCCGTTGCACAGAAACTTGCTGCTAAGCAGACTCACGATACGGGAGGACATCATGCTATAGATGCTGGAACAATTTGTACAGAAGATTTACGTTCAGAAGCTTCTGAAATATCGCCTACAACAACACAAGCACACGATACACAGCGTCTGGTATCAAACGAAGAATCTACAGAATCTACAAATGAAACATCAACAAGTGTAACTGATCCTCATTTTGCTATGCCAGCAATACCTTCTTCTGATAAAAAAACAATTAAAAAAATGTTAACTCAGCTATTACCATCTACTGGTCCTGCAAATCTTTTACAATCACCATTTAGTAATTTGGAACATTATACATTACCATTAGGAGCATTTCCTATGGTTGTGCATGACCACGATTTCAGTTCGATTATTGCTTATTGTTTGACTTCTAGAGAATATAAGCGCATATTGAACATTTTAGTTACACAGCAGCAGGTTACTGCTGATTCCACATCAATTTCAAGCAATTCTGGAAGTAATGTCAATCCAAGTCCTCATGTAAAGAGAAAGTCGCAAGAAAGGTAAAAATACTTCAAATATATACATGCACAAGTACAAAAATAAAAACATACATATTTTTATTTTAACTAAAGTGAAATTGATGACAGTAATAAAGAAAATAACATACCAGTTTCTGGAAACTCTATAACAAATGAAGAAGAACGCTCTAAAATAAAATTAAACAATTCTCATATTGAAATATCTTTCCAAGATAATAATACACAATTTACATGTAAAATATATTTTGTCAAAGAGTTCGATCAAATGCGAGCTAAAACTATAAAACCTCCAAAATTAGATAAGTCATTGTATAGAGAAATTGAACAAAGTAAAAAGCGAGAAGAACTCAAAGTGTCACAAAGTCGAAACGGTCCTGAAATAGAGTTGATACGTAAATCCAGTGATGCTGGACAAAACAATACAGCCGCTAATGACATTAGTTGGGAGCAACACAATAACAGCAATAAAGATGACTCTGTACATCCTCAAATAGATAATATCGAGGAATGTCGTTATTACTTTGCAAGATCACTTTGCAGCAGTGTACAGTGGGAGGCTAAGGGAGGCAAATCAGGATCCCGTTTTTGTAAAACCTCCGGTATGTTCTGTATATTTAATAATAAAAACATAATTTCATTTAATCCCTATTCGCAATTTTTAGATGACCGGTTTGTTTTAAAAGAAATGACTAAAAGTGATATAAACAGTTTTGAAAATTTCGCACCAAATTATTTTGATTACATAGGGAAATGTCAACAGCAAAACCAACCAACATTGTTGGCAAAAATTTTTGGTGTATTTAAAGTTACTATTAAAAAGAAAGAGTAAGATGCATAAGATACTATATACACATATTTTAAGTTTTTGTATCTACGGTTTATATTTTTAAATCGAATTTCTCGTTTTTTTTACAGTTCGTTCGTAGAAAAGTCTTTGCTAGTTATGGAAAATCTATTTTACGAATGTGATATTAAGAACAAATTTGATTTGAAAGGTTCAGAACGCAATCGCTTAGTAGAACCTATGAATCAACAGCAAGGAGATATTGTTTTATTAGATGAAAATTTTGTACAAAGTACGAGTATATTTGTTTACAAAATGTTTTAATTTGCAAACATTTGTAATAACCTTCTTTATTTATTGATTCTCTTAGTGTCCTGGCTTAAGCCTTTGTATATTTTAACACACAGCAAAGTGGTATTAAAAGACGCAATAAATCGCGATGCCTGCTTTTTGGAAAAGAATCAAGTAATGGACTATTCGTTGTTAGTGGGATTAGATGAAAAAAATGGAGTTTTAGTATTAGGCATAATTGGTAAATTAAAATTTTTAATATTGAATTTATAGTAATAAGTGTTTGACATGCATAACTAATTATAATTTACAGATTATATACGCACATTTACTTTCGACAAAAAGGTTGAATCATTTGTTAAGCAGACAGGAATTTTAGGTGGTATGGGAAAATTGCCCACAATTATACCACCAGAAAGATATAGATTACGTTTCGCTGATGCAATGGATCGATATTTTTATACCGTACCCGATCGTTGGGAAGGTTTATCAAAAATTTGACGCTTAAATCTTTATTAGACCTTTTGTTTCAACAACTTATTAAATAATGTATAGAGGATTTACTATAGTGTGAATGCATGTGTATTATAAATTATAAACATTACAAATAAAAAGGAAATTTTATAAAATCAGGTAATAATTTTGTGATACCTGTAAGAGCGAAACTTGCATAAGTCATCGAAATATGTAAATAATTCCGGTGTTGTAATGAATTTTGCAAATAAGTGTTGTCAATGATAAAAATAAATCTAATTTTAACTAAATTTGTTGACTAAAAAATCTATTAAAATTAATTTTGTTCTGGTAAAATCGAGAAATTGCAGATATATGCTCGAAATAAGTACTGACTGAAAATTTATATAATAGTCTACAAATAATAGTATGTATGTATATAGGTTAGGTTATAATAAGCAACCGATCCGAGGATCAGTATGTTGTAGTCACAAACTCCTCATACAGGCCATAGCTACACAAAGTTGAGCTATCTTGTTCCACACAGACCGCATATCATGCCACCGTCGTCAGAAAAAATGCTCAGCACAGCTGAAATCCTCCGCTTAGTCAAGTTCAATAGTTAACCACACCTTTACAGTTAGCCGCAACTCCCTCGCCTGTATGCAAAAGAAACTTTTTTTCATCTTCTGGTGTATAAATCTCAGGCCCAGTTCCTAAGAACTAGAAGGGTAATTCGAGATCGGCATGATATCACTTTCTTTTGCCACAAAGATCGTGTGCAGTCGTATTCAGGTATATCTAAATGTCACGCCCGATGGCGAGATACTTTACCATTTTTCTAATTGTAGTCACATTCAGGGCAAGCCGCTTCACGAACTCCCGAATGGCCATCACCTCTGATTGAAAACACTGCAGTGATCCGGAAGACTGCGATAATTTTATACCAAGATCCGGAGTGAATACACGGTAGCCCATCTTGTGGCCCATTTTCGAGCCATGGGTGAAGAAACGTAGGCTCGTTCCCTATCCCTCCACCGAATTCAACCAGTATTTCCTCTTAGAAATATGCGTCTCACATCTTGTCACTGACAGCAGAGATGATGAACAGTAAGCCATTCTAACCGGGATTACATCACAAAGTCTCAAAATACCGGCATGTTCGGTAAATGAGAAATTCAACAACCCGGTATATCAGGCCGAAAAGAGTTGAAGAAAACATGTAGGTCCTCCGTAGGTGTCGTCCGAAACTCTTCAGAAATTCCAACGAATGCTAGCCGTTGAACATTATTCAACTTCTCCAGCATATAACACTTTTCCAAAGACCACCATACAATAACACTAGAGTACAGTATAGGTCTGACTATAGCAGTATAGATCCACATCAAAGAGAAAGGAGAGTGCCCCAACGCTTACCAATTGCCCCCCTACTACAATGAAATGCAATCGCCGCCTTCCTAACTCTCTCCTCAATATTGGGCCTCCAAGAAAGATCCCTTTCCAGGATAACTCCCAGATACTTAATCCGTTCGCTATAGTCCATTACCACACACACCATTGAGTGTAAGCAGCCCAATTTCCGGTACCTTATACTTCCTAGTAAACAAAATCATTTCCGTTTTTCTGGAGTTAATATAGGCACATTCAGTTTAAGCCATCTAGACACTACGCTCAGATAACAAGCGGTAAGCTCGCTAACATACATGCCTACATAATTGGCCATTACAGCCCTGTGTCAGGGTTACGGCCTATCTTCTGAAAGCACCCATATTGTTTGTGTTAATTTTTATCCACGAGTACTGGTACCTACAGTTTAAAGTCGACTCCGAACGACAGACTTGAGAAGCTTGTTCATGGCAATCAGTTACTCTCAGAGATTTTGCCAGAAGACTGCTAAGAGATAGTCGCCGAAAGAAATCTATTTTTCATATTTTTTTTTCAAGATATCAGAGTTGGGGCTTGAACCCTATGCTCATGGCTTAGTAAGAGTATCTTCATAAGCAATAACCTGGCATTCTTCACGCTCCAGTTCAACAAGCAGGGAGTTCACAGTGATAAGCCACTCTGAAGTGTATTCCTACAAACAGGTCTATCCCTGAAAAAAGCCCATTCAGCACTCTTCCACACCGAGATACCGTAATGCATTTATTACAGCATGAGGAAGAATATTATTGAAGAAAGGTGCTCAGCGCAAATTCCTTGTTATTCAAAGAGGCCTCAATTCTCTCTATCAGTTTATGCAGGGCGTTCTCTATAGATCCACTCAATGCGCGTGCTACAAGTTCGAAAGTAATACTCTCGGAATAGCGTCCCTCAGCGTCCAGTAGCCTTTCAAATGTCTTTAATAAGAAAGATTAGGTGGCCTCACATCTCTGCTCAGCGTGAAAGGACCTTCCCGTCTTGGGAATAAATATTACCCTAATGATTCTCCACTGAACAGGAATATGACAGAAGGCAAAGCAATTCCTGAAAATTACTTCCAGCAAGCCACTTGAAATAAAAATACTCTCTTATGGTCCAATCCCCGTTATATTCCAAGTCAACCTTTCGCTATCTGCTATGGGCCTAACAACTCTAGTATCTACTCTACAATTTGCACCGCACTCGAAAGAGGATAGCTCCGGTTGACTTTCTGAAATCGGAAAATGAGCATCTAGCAGGACGTCAAGAGACTCCTATCTGGTAGTTGTCCACGAGCCATTATCCTTCAATATGATTTCCGAACAGTTCCTATTCTTAGATAATAGACACCTAAAACGAGCATTCAGGTTCACACCCTCTATGCACTCACAGAGGCTTCCCCATGATGTTCATTTAACCTTTCTAATTTCACTCTGACATAGACTTAGGCTGCCTGTACTTCTGCACTTTCCCCCTGAAGGTTCTTTAAGCTTCTTGCGACACTTCCCGCTAGGGGCCTATGCTCTTGGGGTATATGGAGTTCACCTAGCTCTGGGTGGTCTGGGAGTCCATATAGGAAGAGAATTGGAAAATTTACTAGCGCTTTCAGGGACTGAGCAGAGACACCTAATCTAATCTGGTACTACGGTCATCAGGAGCCCCAGGATTGAGTCATTCGGGTTGTGAGGTAGTCCTGCCTGATGGTTTGGGTGCAGGCCTTCGGGAAGTACACGTAGTGGTTGTGGTAAGTGCTGGATAGTCTCACCTCCAAGAGGAGTGCTACTACCCAGGCAATGGTAGTATCATGATTGCTAATCCTTTGTCATAGGGTTCTCGATTGTTGATTATCAGATATCAGAAGCGGAATTGTCAAGTTGGCACCGGCCGACATATTAAAGTTTGTAAAAGCACGAAACTAGGGGAGATACTATAGAAACCATAGTTAGATCTACAGGTTCTTTTAGAACTTGTGCTACCATCAGCTGAAATTTTAATTTAACACCAATTTTTACATTCACAACCGCAGAAATAAACGAAATGCAGTTGATGAAATATTTAAAATTATTATGAATTTATTTTTGTATTGCTGGATAAAGAATTTTTTAAAGAAAAATGTATATACAATATCAGGTATAATTATTTTATATTATTTTTAATATTATTGTAAATAAAATATAATTTTTTCTAGTTAATCCTGAAGATGAACCGAAAAGGTTCGAAATATATAGATTACGTATAATTGAAAGTATTTTTATTTACAAATTGGAAATTCAGAGGCAAGACAAAATAAGCAAATATTTAAAATTATGATTGGGTATCTCATACGTATTCGCCATATACACAAAATACAACAAAAATCGATGGCTCGCATGGTGGAATTACTTACAAGGTGATGTTACCAACCCAGCTGGGTTTTTTTTTTGGTCATACCGCTCCTGTCAAAATTTTTGTTTGTATATATGTTTTGTTTACATTTTGCTTTGTGTGTATTCGTGTTTTTGTTTTGGTGTAGAGACATGTATGTTGTTAACAATACACACACACACTTCTCACATGTGCTTTTTTAATTCACCATACCTGCTTTTGACATTAAAGAGCTGAAAAAACAAAAACAAATTCCCTGTTGTTTTTGTACTATATTCACCTGCCACCACCTTGTAAGTAATTTCACCATGGATGGCTCGTATAGACGGGGTGTAAGAATTAATTTTTTGACACTTGCCTTTCTTTAATATTTGTCGTACTAGTTATTTGTCTGGCATCATTGTAAATATGGCGTCGTAAATAAGTTGCAAGTTTTATTTATTTAATTATTGCACTTTATTCTGAAATTGTTGCTTAAAGATTGTTTTTTTCTTTTATAAAAATGTAAAAAATATATTGTGAATATACCGAAATATTTGTATTTAACTTAAATGAGAAACACGTTTAAAATAAAGTAATAGAGAAGACTAGAAGAAAAACATTTCGTAAATTGCAATACATAGATTAATAAACAGCTCAAGGACCTATTTGTCAAAAGCATATATTGCTGCGGCAACGAACGAATATTAACAACAGTTGCACTACCAAAGCGGCTACGAAAGATGATAAAAAAAATATAAAAGACCTAAAGGCAAAATGGTTAATGCAGATTCTGGCGCTTACAATTTAATCCAAATAAGAAAAAAATAGTAACATTTATAGGCAGCAATTCAAGTAAAAAAGGGAATATTTTGGTGTTATTTTTTTGCAAACCAGTCAAACTTAAAATTTATATGATCTAGTAAAATTAAAATATTTGTAATATTTAGGTAGAAATAAAAATTCAAAAGGAATTAATAATATTACTATTAAATATGAGCTCTTCCATAGCCGCAGCTAGTACATCAGTGTCGGCCATGAATACGGCTGCGTCTAATGTACTATCTTCTTTACCAGGAAGCCGTCCACTAAGTTCGCAACAACAGCCAGCAGCTGCAGCCATACCAACAATAACGGCCCAATTTCGTGAAATACACAAAAATACTTGGTTAAAACGACTAACGGCAGAGGGTAAAAAAATATGTGTGGGACCAAAAGTAAGTTTCTTTAGGAAAATTGTAGCCGCATCGACTGTATAGTGTATATGTAAATACGTGCCTTTTTTCTTTTAGAAATCTGAACGAAGCTGGGTTGTGTTTTGTGTGCACGATGACACTGAAGCTTTATTAGAAGGATATGCCGAACCTCGACAGGCACCATCTCACAATCCGGAATGGGTTGTGTCTATGAAAGATACGCTGCATATTTCTCATGCACTAATTCCAAATTCACATGAATTTGAATTTGTTGTTACACTTAGTACTGAAGTGGTGCGATTTCACGCTATGTCATGGTATGTTAAAATATCTATTTTTAAGTGTTTATGACTGACATTTTACAGTCCCATTATTTATATTAATTAGTTGCTATAATGTTGTAAACCTATTTATTGGAAGTCGAAAGGTCAATAATATATGTATTTGTAGTACTTCTTAAGCTAAAAGTGGAACAAAATTATATTATTACTGCTTACGGTATATTTTTCTGCCTTATAAACTTATTTTTTTATATATTTTTTCATTTTAATTGCGAAATATAATTTTAAGATTTAACTTTTAACTATACATACAAAATGTTTATATTTTTTATAAATTAAACTAGGGACATTATGCAGGAATGGGTCGAAACATTACGCTCAAAATTGAGGGAAATGAAAATACTTTCCCCAAGAGAAAATCTTTATACAAAGTTGCCTGAAGTTAGAGCGCCGTTACTTCCGACAAGGGATCCTACATCGCCATTGCCAGCGCCACCACCAGTGCCAGCTGCCATAGTACCAGGTGTGGAACGAGTAATTCCTCACGGTGTTCATCAACCTACAACAGAGTCATTTTTGCAAAATACTGACGCAAGAAATTCTGTTAACAATTTGATGTCTTCTTTGATATCGAATGAAATAAGTATTAATGCATCAGCTTTACCGGAAACAGCTTCCTCTAATAATTTTACTGAAACTTTTACAGCTACGCAAGCAACGTCAACATCTACTGTTGTAACACCACAGCTGACAGCCATGTCAAATACTTTAACACAAAATCTTTTAAATATGCTATCAGATCCTATAAGTGCTTATAGTGAACAAATAAATGATGCTAACTCATCGTCAACTGTTGAACCAGAGGATATTACTGGATCATCTCTATCCTTAGCTATGGATAGGGGTTTAAATTTAAGTAAATCTTCATCGGAAGAAGAATTTATGGCTCCATTACTACGAAAACCCAGTGCAAATAACAGTGACAGTAATTGTTCCTCTAATAATAGCGTACGTCTCGATGTTTTGGCTTCGCACCGCGCTTCTGCAGGTACATATTATTAAGTATGTGTACTGTTAAACAGAATTTATGAGTCGATTATGGATAGCGAAAATTGTAAAATAATTGCTCTTTGGCAATCAATTAGTAACACAACTGAAATTCTTATAACTTTCATAATCAACCCCTTAATAAACTGTTTATGGTTAATAATTTTCTTTTATATATTCTATATGATAATTAATATATATGTATATTTTTTTTTTAGATCAAATTCGAAGTTTAGAAAATTTTCTGCAATGTGATCGTTATATACAAAGGTATGTAGTATAATATCAAATAACTCAATAGGTTAATGAAGGTAATTTTTATGATTTGTTCGATTGCAATTTCTCCACACACTGTTAAAAAGAGATTGCTATTTTAATAATTTATACTTGTGTACAAATCAAAAGTAATTAAAGGAAGAATAAAATGGGCAAAGGGCGTGTATTTAAGAAAGAAAAAGGCCTTCACATATAATTTAGTCAAAAAAAAAAATTAATATGAACATTTTTTTTAATATTCATCAGAGTTGTAAATGAATCATTCTTTTTTGATTTCAATTCATTATGAATTAGCTAAATTTTGAATTAATTCTTTTCAACAAAAAAAGAATTGAATTAAATTTGAATCAATTCATTTGAATTTAACGAACATGAATTGCAATTCATTTCCAATTCAAATGAATTGGGCAAAATGAGTTGCAATTCATTTGAATTAGGCAAAATGAATTGCAATTCATTTTTTAATTCAAAAGAATTGGTAAAAAGAATCGCAATTCATTTCTAATTCATTTGAATTGAAACGATTTGGAATTAATTCAAATTAATTAGAAAAATAACTTGTAATTCAAATTTATCAAATAAAAATGAATTTCATTCAATTGAAGTAAACTTGGTGTTTGGAGTTTGGTTCTTTAAGTACTACTTATGAAATAAATGTAAAAAAGAGAATTATTATAAATAAGTAATAAATACTTGGATTAATAGTAATAGACATAGATAAAGTACAGAATAGAAGTACTTGGAAAAAGGGTGTGCTTTTGCATTATTGCAATTGGAAATGTATAACAAATTCATTTTTCGAGTTAATTCAAATGAATTGGTAAAATGAATTGCAATTCATATTTTAACTCATTTGAATTAATTCAAAATCAATTCAAATGAATTGGGAATGAATTGCAATTCATTTTTTCTAACTCATTTATATTAATTCAAAATCAATTCAATTCAAATGAATTGGAAATAAATTGCAATTCTTTTTACCAATTCATTTGAATTGAAAATGAATTGCAATTCATGTTCGCTTAATTCAAATGAATTGATTCAAATTTAATTCAATTCGTTTTTTGGGGAAAAGAATTAATTAAAAATTTTACCAATTCATTGCATGAATGATTCACGAATTAATTCAAAAATGAATGATTCGTTTACAACTCTGATATTCATGCACAAGGCCATAGTCTTAGTTTGCGGGCATTTTTATGGATGACAACCGAACTAAACTTGTCAAATGAGCAATTACAGTGGGCAACTGATAACCAATATTTAAAATTATTTTCTCCCAGCTGTGTGCTACTGAAGTTCGGCTGTTATTCATAATCGACTTGAAAAAACTATTATCTACTAAAATTTAGTAATTAGGATCTAGAATATCTTTCTAATATATAAAATTCTAATGTCGCGGTGTTTGTTGCCAAACTCCTCCGAAATTACTCGACCGATTTTCATGAAATTTTGTGTGCATATCGGGTAGGTCTAAGAGTCGGCCAACATCTATTTTTCATACCAATAATTATTAAGCTGACCCGCCCCAAGGGAAAATTTATGTCTCACCTAAATAACGTACTGACTTCGATGAAATTTTAAACTAGATAGATTAGAGCATATATGGTTTAGGTTTTTTAAGTACTCACAGGGGGCGGTGCAATGGCTACTTTTTCCTATCCCCAACTAACAAACTAATTTTGATTAAATTTTATTTATATCTTAACACAAAGTTAGATTAACAAATGTAAATTATCACGTCTATTTTTTATATCCCTAAATGTAAAGGTACCCGCTCCAAGGGGAAATTTATGCCTCACCTAAATAACGTGTCGACGTCGATGAAATTTTAAGCTATATAATATATGTCTGCGTACCGTAGGACACATATGGTTTAGGTTTTTTTTATTAAGTGGTACTCAGAGGGGACAATACAGGGGATATTTCTCCCTATACCCAACTATTAAACTGAAGTACAGAAAATGGCGGATAATAATTTATTAAAATTATTAGTAGCGCAGACATTGATTGCTCATATAAAGGTTGACTTTTGCAGTTCGGTGAAGATTATCAAATATATTTGAAATAAAAAAATGTTTCCTAGAGCAATTTTATATGGCAAAACAACGTTTGCCGGTCAACTAGTAATAATATAAGCATATATTGCATTTATTTAAAGACTTAAAAAATATAGCATTTATTTAAAGATTTAAAAAAGTCGAATAATTATATTTTTACAAAATTGAGTCAATATTTGATAAGTTTTCAAAATGTTCGCTAAACACTTTCAAAATTTCCCCTATGTTAATATTAGAGGATTCATTTGTATAATTAATATACAGTTGCCGAATTATTGACAAACATTTAAGTCTTGTCAATTCTAACTGAAGCTTATAAGTTTGATTTTGAACTGCTAACTGTCGCTCATATTTCTCACGTAGTTTCGATTTAATTTTTACAAATTTGCGACATAAATGACGGGCGATTACATTTTTTTGCTTATCTAATTCCTGGTGAAAGTTTGAATGTAAAATATATTGAAAGTCTATATCATATTTGCTTATATTATCTATGAATTTCTTATCGATGAAAAAGTTCGAAAAAATATGTTGGAAAAATTGAAATTGTTTTCTCATAAGCCCATAGTGTTGTATTTCTTGTAGCTTAAGTCCTAATCTCTCTAATATAGTTTTGTTCATATTGTTTAAAATACTTTGCAATTCTTCTTTTTCCATACGATATTTTTCCGCAATTTCTTTTAATTTAAGATTTTCGATTTGTTTCTCGAATAGTTGGTATTGTAATATTTTTAATTCTTGAGATAACTCAGTTTTAACTTTTAACTCTATATTTTTAGTTTCTTCTATAATTGTACACCATTGCTCTGTTTTGGTAGGATAATTATGCGATTGAAATGTAACTTTACTTATAGAACTATTTAAAGATCCAGTATGCTCATTATCTAGTTCATGTAAAATGTAATCTAAGTTACGATCACAATTTTGTAAATCAGTAAATGGTTTTTGAAGGCAACCAAAGTCCTTAATTTGTTGTTGCATTAGGGTGCATAAACAATTTCGAGCAACTTTTTCTTCATTAGAAGTGCAATTAAATACTTTCAACCACTTTAAGCATATTTCAATATTATAAGTATCGCCCGTTTTAAATATTAAATCTCTTAATTCAGTTAATTGTTCCTTGTACAGCATATCCAATGTATTCGATTTCAGTTCGTATTCAGTCAATTCATCATCATTACGCTTGTGTTCTTCATATTGACTTTCTTTAACAAAATACATTATTTTTTTATTAGATAAAATTTAAGACTGACTTAAAAAACAAATAAAAAAATATACAATTGTACAAATTTATTTAAGGTAAGATTCTATTTGAGTCTATTTTTCTACAATAAAAAAAATATTTTAGGAGCACTGTTACAACTTCAACATACTATAACTACCGAATTCATAAGTTTTGTATTGTTGTATGTTGTATTGACAACACGCTTTGTTTACTTGCTTGTCAACACCTAGTGTATCATTGTATTTATGTACCTTGTATTGAAAACGTCAAAAAATCAAATAAGAAGAAGCAAAGTACCATTCTAAATAAATAAAAGCAATTTCAATTTTTGTATTTATACACGGAGTTATATTTTCTTTTTAACTGAATTTGTTACTGTCAAAAAATGAATAGTTTTATATTTTTAAGGTCTGGTTAGCCATGTAATGTAACGTCTGTGGAATTATAGAACATTTAAAAACGTGTCATATGTTTTTGACATACATATGTATGTACTTAAATTTTATTTTTTAGTACTAAAAAATATAGAAATAGTACCAAGGTGTGTAAATTGGTATGAAAAATTTATTTTGAGTATTATTTATACAGAAATAATTTAAAATTTAATATATATACTAAAATATATGCACATATCGACAATAGACTATCCTGCACGACGCATAGACGACAGCCAGAACAATTCGTCAGCGACATTTTCAAACAAATGTCGCAAAAATCGTGCACGGCTGACCGAGCGACAATGTCACTTAACTTGTCGTCGACCGCACATTGTATAAATCGTTAATATTCTGTTTATCATCGACAACTTCAAGAAAATAGACTACAAAACATCGTGCACGAACGCCTCCGCGATGCTGTCGACAATCGTTAGTGACATATCTTAAAGACATACTTGACTACAATGTCGTACATGACGATTGTGCCAACTGGAAAATTATTTATTTAATATTAAAGAGATATCTGTGTAGGCCTATACATGCGTACACAGATATGAATTACAATACTTTAATTCTATTTAACCGGGCGCAGTTGCAAAGAAATGTGACAAATGAGATATATTGTCACCAATTCAAATATTCGTATACATTACAAACAAATCAAATTATTGGTAAGTATACAGGAATATACACTTAACCATTTACTTTTTTGACCCCATTTGTTAATAATTTCCTAATAATTTTTATCTTAATATGTTTACTTTATATGTAAACTTCTTAAAAATACAATCATAAGAACTTGAAATAATTAACATAGGAAAAACTAGAATTGTTTACATTATGTATACTCAATAATGAAACGTTTAGACCCGAATAACTATCAATAATTTGATTTTTATTAATTACAACTTTAGTTTCTCCATATTAAAAAATGTACTAAATTTTTGAAAGATGAACAGCAAATCGTTCAACCCCTTTTAAAAATTTTATGAAATTTAAAAAAGTACAAAAAAGAGCTAAAATACCTCTAAACCAGGGATGAGCAACACGCGGCCCGCTGGCCGCTTGCGGTTCTTTCAACCTATTTATGCGGCCCGTCAAACAAATGTTGCTGCTTCTGAAAAATACACATAATATATAGACACATTAATCAACGAATTTCAATTACGAAGAAACTGAGAAGAGACCAGTTTCCATGAAAATGTTCTCCTAACCATTAATTATCGATGTGAATACAGTTCCCCAAGACTTTCAAAGGGAAGTGATGAACATGCAGAATAATACTGATGTAAAAAATGTATTTCTCTCAGTAAACATCGAGAATGTTTATAAATCCGACCACCGACCAATTACCACCGATCAAGACTGAGTAATGCACGATTAGAAACTTGTGTATGTGTACCTACCTCATCAATTCCGGCTGATATTGATCAGGTTGTATCGAAAAAACAGTGCCAAATTTCTCGTTAAAAATTTCAAGCAAATACTTTTTTTTTTTTTTTTTGGCATTAAATTTTATATTTTTTATTCTAATTTTTATTATAAATAGAGTTTTGTAAATTATTAGTATTTATGTGCGGCCCGCCAAAAAATTTTAAAATTTATAAGTGGCCCGTTGATTAAAAAGGTTGCTCACCCCTGCTCTAAACCATTGAACAACAAACAGTCCCACAGTCTACTTAAGGCGGGTTTAGACGGTAATACAAGTCGTACGTAAAATCAAAGAGAAAATATTATAAAATTCCATCCGTATTTAAAAATGCGAGTAAAAATCTTATGACAGATATTTTTTGCGTTTACACGGTTGGTAAAATACCAAAACAAAGTAAAATGAACCAGAGTAGGCAAACAAAAAAATATTTCGCAAACGTTACCACAAAGTCATAAACTTTTCACATTTTTTTTTTAATCCTATTTTATTAATCCCTGGCATTTCCAGCTTATTCCACCATCTTCCCATCTTCTGGGAAGAGAACAGCTAACCTATATAAAAAAATGCTTATCACTCACATTCAACATCCAGATGGGGCAATTGCTGTTGATCATTCAAAGGTGAAGGTATAACACTGGCCTTTGAGTGATCAAATTGACAGCAATTTGTCATTTGACATTATTTCTCTCTTCACATCTACGTATCTACATATCTATGTATATCTATATATTCTACATTCCAATACAATACACTGCATTTAGTAGGGGTTTACTCCTGAGTATTGGTCTTAAATAAGAAAAAGAAAAAAAAAAAACATGAGCAAAACCAAAACAAATACTTTATAAATGAGAAAGAGCGCAAACGAAACAATTCGCTTTTCGCTCTTGTGCTTGCTTATTTTTATTCCGTTACATTCGTATAATTTGCTATTTTTCTCTTTTTCTTTGTTTTTTTTCTTCTCATTCGTTTTTTGTTCTACCCACACACCTTTCAGTTAGTGTATTTGTAGTGCTCAAAACGAAAACAATATACAAAACTAAATGGAACCATCGTTCTCACTGTTTTTGTTTTGTTTTTGTTTTACTCATTCTAAAGAACAAAACAAAATGTTATCAAATGTTTCGTTTTGTTTATTTTCCTACTCTGAAATGAACACATTAAATGCACATACACATGCACACAAAATTTACATGCATTGTGAATACATTTAACATAAACAAACAAAGCCATTAAAATGCATCCCTGATCCAATGTATGTTTTTTAAAAAATTTCAAAAAACAAAGAGAGCCGTACGACTGTCAAATTTTCGTCTATATGTTCTCAATGTCGTACGCTCTCATTACATATCAAGTTTACACGATACTATTCATTCTCTTCTACACAAAAATTTGACATGTACGACTTGTATTACGTCTAAACCCCCCCTTTAATAATTTTAATTCTACTTCTATTCTCTTTTTCTATAATAGCCATTCACTTTACATTAATTGCATGGAAATCAATACAACTTTTTTTTATTGAGACCAATACTCAGGGGTAAACCCCTACTGATGCTGTGCATTGTATTGGAATTTTTAGAAAGGACAGTATGTTTTTCGTCTTATATTACTATTAAACGCCTTAAGAATGAAACAAATTGCTGTGTATTAATCATTCAAAGGCCAGTGTTATAGCTTCACCCTTGAATGATCAACAGAAATTGTCTCATGGTTGCATGTTGATTGTGTGTGGAGAGTGTCTTCGCTATGTAGGTTTAGCTGTTATCTCTGCTACTTCCCGATAGGTGGCGCATTTCTCCTGATCATTCGTTTTTTGTTGTCAGTGGTTAAGATGGAATAGAGTGGAATGTCAGAGAGCGGTTTGTTTGTTGATGCACTTTTTTGAGGGGGGACCTCTTATTTTAAAATTATAATTTTTGAAAAAACGGCAAACTAACTTTTTCATTTTTTTCACCTTTGCTGGGATTTACACCTAGGTCGTTTGAGTTTTTGTGCAAGCGCTCTAACCACTATACCACACACGCTCCAAAAAAACAATTGTATGAGTGCATCGAATGTACAAGGAACTTGTAAATTCGGCAAATATGATATTAGGATCGCAATTCACTTTCCGGATTTTAGAATATAGGATTATTAAGCGATATGTACTTATATTGTGAACAACCAATATTGCATAATACGCTTTTAAAAGTTATCGCGAATCTGGGATGCGTTCAATATGTACACTGAACGTGTAACACTGCCTTTTGCGATATAGGTTAATATCCATATTCCTTCTCGTTGAGTTTAACTGATACTATAAGAGAGAATGTTAATAGCATAATTTGGTGTCATTAATTTCGCTGAACCTTATGTAGGCTTTTAATACGGTTTTACAGCATTAGTATGATGGTTAAAAATTGCGTGAGTCATTTTTAAGGCTGTTTGCTATACAAATTACAATTTTTAAAATGAATATTAATTTATAATAATAAATCTTTTAGACCGCAGTCATCACGTTCTTTATCGGCTGGGGCTGTAGATAAATCAAAACGACAAAATGCTAATCAAAATGCCAACTCTAATATTAAATTACAATCTTTAATGGTTTCCACCAATAATGGTAATAATATAACAGAACTAGAAGTTAATTCGGAGGCAGCAATTGAAAGCCCTAATACTAATATCACCATTATACAAGTATCAACACAGAATACAAGTGCAAGTGAGAAAAATGTTAGTTCTAATAATAGTGAATATGAGCCTCCAAGTCTACCACATAAAACGACAGCAATTACAGGAGATGTTTTTAAATATCCCGACAGTCATGTATCAGTCACAAAAAATAATAAACACCTTGAATATAAGAGTAATGTACAAATTATTCCGTCCAGTAGTAATAATAGTAGAATAAACAATATAAACGATCTTAGTAGCAGTACTATAAAAGTTATAAGTGATTCTACAGGAATAGTAGCAAGTAGTAATCAGTATACGACACCCGTTAAGAAACAACAAAATGTTGTATCAGGAGTTGCATCGACTACAACAAAAGATGAACATAGTAAAATAACTACTGTTCATGTAGCAGGTTCTGACAACACTTATGGAACGTGCTTTACGGCACCCTTACCATCTGCTTCAACATCACATACGTCCACACCAAAAATGCCCAAAAAAATCATATTATCAGCAAACACGTCCGGAATTACAAATATTACCATAAATAATACAACTACTGAAAAAAAGACAGAACCAACTGCTGGAGTATTAACAAAGAATATATGCAGCGATAATTTAGAAAATGATTTCAGTACTGTTGTTAATACAGACACTACATCATTTGCTACTGCAACGAATTTAAATAGCAAAAATAATTCAATTCACTACGAAAAAGTATTTCTAACAACAAGCACGTCAGCCAGTAACACCGAAAGTAATGATTGCGTACAGCCAACTACGTCCTCATCTCAAAATGCTTCAGCAATGTCACCAAATTGGAATTCACCACGTCATCGCCAATCAAAACATGTTTTAAAAGATAAACTTCCAGCCGAATTATCATTGATATCAAATAGTTTAGAGAAAAGAGTTAAAACTCAGAAAACAAAAGTAAATAACGGTGAGCACTGTCATAAATCCGAAACACGAGAATCAATGCAACAAGAGAAGACCATTGAACATCTAACGTCATCAATTAATATGGGTAGTCCAGTAACTATTAGGAAAACTTTTGCTTCTCCCACAACTTCTCGGCCAACACAGCCGACATTAAGACCTCCATTTCATTTAAGAAGGGGTCTCACAGAAGCCGTAATTACAAGTCGCCCTAGTCGAAAAGACTCTCATTTTCATAACAAGATTTCAGTTGCAAAAACTAAGCCTTCCCAATCATCTTCAAATTCAAATGCTAGCAAAACGAACATGACCAATAACAATGAGAGCTCACAATTACCAACTGATGCACAATTAGCTCTTAATCGTGTACCATCTGAACGCAAACGTAGTTCTTCCACTTCGGACGCTCAAGCTCAGCGACATATACGTAGTACTAATAACAACGATCCGTCTACTCGTATGAACAATGGAAGCGGAGGCGGTGGACCTTTACGTCAGCCATCTCAACCCTTTCGCTTAACTGAAAATATATTGGGTGTAAGTTCTACTTCTGGTAATATAGGACCTCATAGTACAACATCACCTGCTAAGCGTATGACTCTAAGAGAGCAACAAGTAATGCAATTGCGTCGTGAAATAATGCACCCTGGCGGTGTTCGGTTGCAACTGAGACGTAAAGATTGTGTTGGGTCCATAGCATGGGTTGATGCTTTTGGTGCTATATGGTAAGTAAACTTTCAGCAATTAAAAAAAGGAAATATGTTTACGATTTTCTTTATAGGGTTGCTGGTTGGAAACAAAAAGAATATCCTGTTTTATATAACGCTGTACACATTGGCGATCAATTACTTTCAATAGCTGGTAACACTGTTAGTTCAGCAGTTGAAGCAAACAAAATTATACGGAATACAAATACAATTTTTGTAAGTATTAAATTTAATATTTCATTTATAAAGTATAACTTTTCCAAATCTACTTTTGTTTCTTCATAGGTTGAAGTTTTAGTTCGACGCATACCATTTGGCAGGGGTTACGCGATACGCAGGGAACGAGAAGGACAATGCTTAGGTCTTATTCGTGATGGTAATACAGCAACAATAGTGGATATAGTACCAAATAGTTTGGCAGCGAGACATGGTCTACCGCCTAAGGTATAGTTAATTCATTCTATATTTTGCTTGTAGTAGAATAAAGTTTAAACTCTGTTTTAGGCCCAGTCATGTGATGGAACCACTTTAACATTTTGGGTACTCACCGAAATCAATGGCCGTCCATTAAACTTATTTTTTAAAGAAAATGAAATTCGCGATCGGTTAAATTCCGTTGGTCGTGACATTTCTATATTGGTGCAGCCGTCAGATTTAATAACAAAGCTTAAAAAACAGTTAAAATCTTTACGCGGCTATAAAGATTATTTGGTGCAATAACCTTAAATTTAGACAAGCTTAAAGCATTTCAGAAAACAATCATCTCATTGGTAAGAACTGTAATTTTTCTTAAATAAATTCTTAAAAGACTTATAAGTAATCATCAAACATTCCAATATCCATTATAAACAGTAATATTTGTCTCAAAAATGTTTTGTGTAATGAAACTTATTTAGTCAGTATAAAACAGTATGTAATATTATACATACATATATATTAAAATTAGATTTCATATGAAAAATATAACTATTCACTCATATATTTTTGCAATTACTTATTTTATACATATAACATTAAGAATATACATACATAATCCTAATTATAATATGAAACTTTTTTAATTTTAAGCGATTTTTAATGAATTAATTAAAAAACTCAAAAATACTCATTCTAAAGCATATACAATTTTGCATTTTTGACCAATTATAGAAAATTAAACAAAATTTGTTATTAAAATAATTGTTAAAAAACAAATAATACTTTTAAATTTGTGGAATACAGAAAAATGTTAATAACATAGATATTATTAATTAATCAGTTATTAAAGACTACAGTGAGCCTTATGTTTTGATTTCATATTAATATATATGCGTGATTTTTGTATTAAATCTTAATTGTGAAATTTTTTAAAGCATTGCACATTGTCAAGCTACAAAATAGCTATATAAATGGTGTTCATTCTTAGTAGTAAATCGACAACCCTGGATTATTTATTTGTTGTGTTAGAGAGATAGAGAGAGAGAGAGCAGTAATTTGTTTATTTTGTCGTTTTACAATAGTTTGGGAAAAATGAGTTTAATACATTTTATTTTTATGGGGTTGTAAATAGTTCTTATACTATATGTCCAATATTTACAATGTGTGCAAGAGTAGTTTACTACCAAGAATGAAAACCACTGTTATACTGAAAAAGTTAGAATTTTTACGAAATCTAGTTATAATTTTAATTTCCAAAATAAATTGAAAATTACTTACGATATTTTTTAAATTTAATATTTTTGAAAATGGTATATTTTTGCTCTCTCGCTTATAAACTCATAATTTCATATGAAATTTTAAGTGTAAAACGGGTTAATATCATAACTTAGTACTTTGCAACAGTAAAAGTAAAAGCAAAAACATAAATGTGTGTGTAACTAAAAATGTAACAACTATTTTTAAATCACATTCATTTTTAATTGTGTAAGCGAAGTGCATCCTAAATATCTCTTAGATAAAACATAGTCCATATTCAGCCGAAAGATTCCATTTTAAATTGGGGTTTGTTTTAAAAGTACAAACCGAATTTGAGAACCACGCGATTTGCATTTTATTCGGTAATGTGTTTGAAATTAACAACACACAAATGGAAGGATTCGGAAATAATTTTGCAACTGAAAAATTATTGAGGATTCTCTTTTGAGTTTTATAGTTCAATATAGAATTTTGCACTCCTAGATTTTTTAATGAATTATGTATTCATTCCAGGCATTATAGAAAAATAATTTGAAAAATTTAATACAAATAGCAACCAAAATTTTTCGAAGATCATATAGAGATCAGCTATTTGCATCAAACTGCTGTCACACTTAGTTGTTAAATTAACTATTGGCTGCATTTTTTTTTTTCTTAAACTAATACTCAGGGGTAAACCCCTACTCATGCAGTGCATTGTATTGAAACTTGAAGATACATAGATAGATTTATTTTATTTTTTTATTATGCGCCTTTTGGTTGATGAGACAAGTTGCTGTCAATTTGATCACTCAAAGACCAGTGTTATTCCTTCGTCCTTAAATGATCAACAGCAATTGCCCCAATTGTTTGTGGATGTTGAATGTGATTGGTGAGCGTCTTCAGTAGGTTATAGCTGTTATCTTCCCAGAAGGTGGCACTGTACTCCTGATCATTCGTTTTTGGTGGAATAGACTGAAAATGTCAGGGAGCGGTTTCTTGAAGATGAACTTTTTGTAATCACCTTTCTTGAAACAGATTTTGAATAAATTTTGTCTTAATAACTTACAGTTTAATTGCAATATTCTTGTCTTTTACTTTTGTTAGTAAAAAATTTACACTTAAAAAAATTATTATTGCTAAACATAAAAAAGTATAGTTAATACAGTACGCCATACATCCACACATCACAGCAACAAAATATACTCGTAAACAAACAAAAAACCCTAGCAAAAATGTTTCTTTTTTTATATTATGTTTGAACTAAACAGCCTTTTTAATAGTTAATAAAGAAGTCCAAGCAATAAAATTTCAACCGGATGTTTTCTTACTTCGACTTCCAAAAATTATATGTTTTGCTATTCTCTAATGGCTACTGATAAGGTCAACTCAATTAGCAGGCTGATTTGAATGTAAACAATTGTAAACAAAAATATTTTTTTTTGCTTTTTTATAATTTTATTTTATATTTGTTGTTTTTTATTTTAAAACTAGTAACTCTGGCTATTTTTGGTAATATCGCCATTGTCACACAATTGCAAAATGCCTGTTGTTTTTTGTGTGGTTGCACTTTAATAAAATTGAGTTGACCCTGTAAATAGGCGGCCATACTGTTGTCAAAATGAAACTTAATGTTAAACCTTCTTTTTAATATATTTTAACGTATTAATCTTTTAATTGCTGGTAATTCCTTTTATTTTTGTTTTTCTTATTTTCGTAAAGTGGCAAAAAAAAAAAAACAGATGCAATATTATAGTGCCTATTTTTTTTTTATATAAAATGTACTTTTTTTATACCAATAAAAATAAGTTTAAGGTAATTATTATAATTAATTTGTATTACCCGTGATGTGATTTTATTTGAGTAGTATATAAGTAAAATAATAAAAATCTTTTATATTTTATTGACTTAATTTTTTTATACAAATAAAAAATGTATTAATCATGCTGATTGATGATTTACTTCCACATTAAGCGCATACAGTATTTTGAACTGCATTTGCAGTATTTTGTTTCCAAACTCGGAAGTTATAGTTATCTGCATTGAGTGTTGAATAAATAAAAATAGGCATTGAATTAGTCATAATCCACATAGTCCCCTCCTCATCAATCTGAAAATATAGAAAAATAAAATAACTAAATAATTAAAGCAACAGTAAATTTCTTAGTACCGTTAGATCACTTGGGTATATCATGGTTTGCTGATTTCTTGCCACTGTCCCTTGATTATCAGCCGTGAAGGGTTTACGAGTATTCCAACAACCAACGCCATTTCTTTGAATTTCTGCGTAAAATACTGCCTCTGTACGTGGATCATACTCATGCATTGTAGATTGTCGTTGTTCCCCGCGATTTCCTAATAAGCGAAAATCGCTACCGTGATATCCACGCTGACTATTTAATTTATTTTGCAAGATTTCATTGTTAACAACAAATTCATTATTACTGGCCATAGCATGAAATAGAATATTACGTGACCCATCTCGTTCTTTTGGCCCTAAACTGACGGAAAAAATTCCATCATTCCAACGAAAGGATTGACCACCAATATTAAAATCTCCCGCAATTGGGTCAAAATGAAAGTAATTATGTTCAAAGGACCACATTTGATTCTGTTCGAAACTTTTACATGGAATAGTACAGGTTATTTATAATGTGGCTTGTTTATTTTAAAAATTTCAGAATTAAAATTACCTATATACGTAAAGTCTATTATTAACCAAATCAGGTATATATGCAAAGGCTTTGTCACATCCTTTATCTGTATCTAGTGTTATACTTGCCAAACCCCGGCCTTCAGAAACTATAGAATTCGGTATCTCAAAACGTCTTATAACTTTATCAGTTTGTAAATCTATTATCCAAATTGAAGGCTTTTGTAGTTGCATAAAATTATCTGAATTCAATAGATAAATATATTTTTATTTGTTTAGTTATAGGCACTCCTATTTATAGTCTTAATATCTGATTGTACTTACTAGGATATTCTAGCATGCCAGTATCAATAAACCATAAACGACCACAATTATCTACACTGGTGCGGTATACCGAAACTAAATGTTCAGAGTTCTGCTGTAATATAAACGTATTCAATGTTTTAATCTTAATTGTTATTGTATACAATCATTTAATTTTATACAGTTAACTGATTTGTTTCAAAATCTGGATATGCTGTTAGTTTTGGACTCTCTTGTGTACTATCTTTATTTAAGTCGATGTAATTTAATGTTGATGGTATCCCCACTCTTCTTCTTGGCATTGTAACAAATAATCGGCCTTTGTAATGTGTGGCTCCCATTGGTACATTGTTATATGGTATATATGAAGAATTTTTTGATTGACGTTTGCTTCTTGCACCATGATATTGGCCAGGAAAATAAATAATTCCTAAAATGTTAATTGTAAATATTGTAATAATACGTTGTATAGATTTAGTTAATAAGACAATAATATTCCTAAAGAGTGTAATGAAACTTTATCCAGAAATTAAAGTCCGCATCATTAAAGACGTTGTAGAATACCTGTTTAAGACGTCAGGAAAGGAAGAACATTAGTTCAATTTTATAGAATGCTCAGATGTAGTAAACAGTTTACTTTGGATTTCTTAAGGGGCTACACTAAAAAAATTTACTGAAGCTGGGACATCGTAAAGTTGCTCTTAATCACGGCCAAGGACATTATAAGAAAGCCAGGCTTTCGCTTCTGGTTACCATAGGTATACAGTGGTGGAAAAAATAATAAGAACGAATTTATATCCTCTGTTAACATGCTTCAAGCTATTTCTCGCTAGACTTTTATTGTTCATAATTTGTTTACTTTTCCTCTCTGTTCCTCTTTAATTATTTTTTATTCAAAGAAAAGTAAAATACTCCTTGGAAAAAATAATAAGAACGTATATAAAATTGAATGAAATGCTTTAAAATCACCGAATTTTTTACGGTAAAATTAAAATTTAATAAATCTAGGCTAATAAAGAACTTTTGCCTTATTCAAAATTTATATAAAATTTTCAAAAAATGGGGCGTGGTGTTCATACTACAGATTCCGAACGAAAATTGATCTTAAAATTAAAAAATGACAGATTTTCAATAGTAAAAATTGCTCAGGTTCTAAATTGTTCTAAGTATAAGGTTTATAACTCTCTTTATTACAATAAAACCCCAGAAAACTGTGGAGGAAAATGTAAAACTTCGTCACGGTTCGACCAACTTTTAGTGCGGTACTCTAAAAAACACCCATTTTAATCGTCAAGTTCAATTAAAAGTTAGTTGTGTGCACCTGTGACGTGTCGCACAATACGAAACAGATTGCAGGAAGCTGGACTTATGGGTTGGGTCGTACGCCAAGAAATGTACCTCTTTTAAGCAAAAATAAATATACAAAAAAGAGTACAATTTGCCAAACAACATATGAACCGCCAAACATGGAAAAATGTATTGTGGTCAGATGAAACAAAAATAAATTTGTTTGGATCGGACGGAAAAACATACGTTAGACATCCTGCAAACAAGGAATACAACCTAAAATACACAAAAAAGACCGCCAAACACGGTGGTGGTTTCTTAGTGATTTAGGGCTATTTTTCTACGTCTGTCGTTAGTCTAATTTCAATAACACAGGGAAAAATGACCTCCAGTGGTTATTTAGAGATCCTCCAAAATAAAATGCTTCCATTTGCGGAGGAGGAAATGCCCTTAAAATTGGAATTTATGCAGAACATTGATCCCAAACACCCTGCTAGAAGTGTTAAATCGTGTTTTGTCGAAAATGATGTGCCGGTATTAGAGTGGCCATTGCAGTCACCAGACCTAAACCCTATTGAAAACCTCTTGGGAGTCCGAAAAAAAACAAATTGGGGGCTTTAAAAGTAAAAATAGGGACGAAATGTGGACAAAAACTCAGGAAGCGTGGTATTCCATTTCGCCGAGTGTTCGCGCAAACATTGAAGGCTCCATGCCGAGTAGATGCCAAGAGTTGATAAAAATGAAAGAATCTTCAACCAAATATTGAAATAATATTAGGATTTGATGGTACTTTAAAACAAAAAATTATTTATATTTTGCAAAATATAAAAAGTTATTATTTTTTCCAGACATTTTTTCAAAAAACTCAACTAAAAGAATTATGCAGAGCAGCTACTTGTTTTTTTATTTTTAGATAGTCGAATTGAATATGTTTAATTTAGCGTAATTACTTTGTTTTATTTATGTAAGAGTAAATAAAAATTTAAGAAAATATGCAATTTTTAGCCCGTTCTTATTATTTTGTCCACCAAAAAGAACGGAGAAGAAGCTGTATGCTATCGAAGAAGATGAAAAGTTCCTCGATATATTAATGGTTAACGTGGAGGAACTCAAGAAAAAACAGAGGGGAGTCAATTTTTGATTATTATTTTAAGAGATGCTATATGTATCTTTTCTAGTACCGATGATTTTAAGTGATGGGAGGAAGCTTTAAATATCTAACACTCTTTAGAAAAACGAATAATTTAAATGTGGTCGAGTAGCCTTAAGCGATATTGAGGATTTGCCCAAGTACACCCTTGGATGTGTTACTTCACCTCCTAACTATACGCCGCACTGTTGAGGCTTGGTTTTAAATTAATTTATTAATAATTGGGAGATATGAATTTAAGAATCCGCATTTACACGGATGGGTTCTGCGATATAATGACCATGTTTCTCTACCACAGGTCTCCGGGTTTGAAGAACACTTTATAACAGGCAGAAAAGATATCAAACTACTAGTAAAATAGTATGTTACTTGTTGATAAGTAGACGGAGATGTATGCTATAGTACAGTGTTTTTCAACAGGGACGCTACAAAAGTAGAGCGAGAAGCACAGCAACCGACGCCATATTTCTTACCGTTCTTTTGACATTTCTCTTTAGTAAGGTTTGCCATTTCATGATGGAAAGATATACGAGCCAACAACGAGTCGAAATTATTAAAATTTACTACCGAAATTCGGAGTCAGTGGCCTCAACGTTAAGAGCGCTACGTCCAATTTTTGGTCGTCATAATCGTCCTAGCAGATCAAAAATAGAGGGTCTAGTGAAAAATTTTAATCCACAGGCACAGTACAAAATGTTCCCGTGCTAGTGAGACAAAAAAGTGCCCGTAGTGTCGAGAATATTGCTACCGCTGAGACTTCAGTTGAAGAAAGCTCAAATGTGTCCCTCACACGTCGTTCTCAAGCGTTGAGCATCTCTGTGACGTCGTTGTGGCAAATTTTGCGAAAAGATCTTGGTCAAGATCAAATTAACGCAAGAACTGAAGCCGCATGACCACCAGAAGCGTCGTATGTTGGTGAATTGGGCTGAGCAACAACTTGAAAATGATTCGGATTTTCATCGAAAAACCATCTTCAGCGATGAGGCTCATTTCTGGCTGAATGGCTTCGTCAATAAACAAAATATACGTTACGTCCACACGTACTCCGTGAGTCATCATTACATCCTGAAGATATTACGGCTTGGTGCGGTTTATGGGCCGGCGGCGTCATTGGGCCGTACTTCTTCCGTGATGATCAAGACCGGCACGTTACTGTAAATGGGAATCGCTACCGTTTAATGATAACTGAATTATTTTGGCCCCAATTGGATGATATGGACTTGGAGGACATGTGGTTCCAATAGGACGGCTCCACAAGCCAAACAGCGAATGTCACAATCAATTTATTGGAAACCAAGTTTGGAGTGTGCGATTTGACGCCGTTAGGCTATTTCCTGTAGGGCTATGTCAAGTCTATGGTCTATGCCAACAAGCCAGCGACGATTGAGGAACTTCGTACGAATATCGAACGTGAAATTGCGGCAATTTCGGCCGATTTATGCTTGAAAACTGTCGAAAATCGGGTTCAGCGTCTGGACTTCTGGAAGCGTGCCCGTGGTGGCCATGCAAAAGAAATCGAGTTCCATACATAATGGCATCGAACGTACTTTTAAAGGAATAAAGAATTTCATTGATATCCAAAACCGTTTTTGTTTTATTTAAAAAAAAAAAACTTTTGTAGCGCTTTTATTGAAAAACCCGATAGTAGCAATTAGGTAATTTTTCTCTTAAACATTTGGGTAATGCTTTTTAAATACTAATGACAATTTTCAAGTTTTTAATTGTAATTGTTTAGCAATTAGATAATTTTAATTAATGTTTTATGAAGCATATGTTTAGAGTCTCAATAAATAATTTTTACATTTAAAACTTACGTAAATTATTTCTTCTAAGATAAAAGACGTCTCATTACTTTGATTGTTAATTAATGTTACTCGTAAAATACTTCCCAAAGCTAAGCATTATAAAGCACTAAAGCCATTAATTTAATTTTTCTAATTTTAATTAATATTTTACAAAGTTTTCATACCTAAGAAATAGCATTGAAAAAAAATTATTTCGGATCAACAAACATCAAAATCTTAAATTATATACTAAAAGCGTTTTTGCCCGTTTTCTCACCCTAATAAACAAAAATAATTTCTTGGAAATGTTATTTATTTGTTAATTATTCTTTAATTTATAGAGATACGTACATACATATGTATGTATTTATTAAATAATTGTTTAATAGTGAATTATTATACACAGATAGCATATCTTACCAGATGGTTGATTAGTTGGGCCTGTTAAACTTGGATTATTTCCTCGATTATAATAATCCATTTGTTTCCATTTGAAAACTTCAATTAAACCATCTGCCTTAGTATGCGAAACAAGACTTGGCACAATCGCCAAGATAATAATTAAATTCATAAGCATTTTTACGATGATTTCGATATTTACAACGATTATCACTAGTGATCCGTTCTCATCAGATGGAGAATGTCTACTAAGTTATACAAAAAGTTTAAATTATATAAAAAGCTAAACTATTGTTTAAAATAACAAACACAAGATCACAATGTTATAGATTTTAAGTTAAAGGTGAGTTGTTTATTAATACATATTTAAGCTTCTGATAAGGGCACAGTATACATACATAAACACTGGTGGATAAACTTATAGAAACATTTTTTTCGGTAGACAATTTGTTTGTGTTGTTTAGTTCATTAATATTCTTACAAAAATATAAAAACTATTACCGAATTCATAAGGTTTTGTTCGTCGTTTTATGTATTAAAAACAATTTTTGCTTGTGAACACCTGTTGTATGTATATTAATGTATTTTCTGTATTAAACGTTAAAAAACAAAATTTTCTTTAATTTAATTTGCTGCTGACAATAAAAATTATAATTTTTTTTTGTGTTTACAACTTTTTAAAAACACATGAAAAAAGTGTATGAGTTGTATCAAATTTGTATATGAAAATTACCAACAACAAGCATACAACTATTGTATTGCCGTACAATCAAATAATGAATACGAGGGTTTTGGGAATTGGGCATATGTGTTTCCTTGAAAGATTTAAATTTTGGGTTTCTTCTCTTCGTTGTGTATTTTATATTTGGTTTTTTTGTTCATTATTTCGTACGTACCGTACAAAAGCTGAAAGTCGTGAGTTCGAAGTGAATGTAGATAGTGAATGGAGTAACTCATATTTTGAGTGTTGATGGGAACTAGAATAATGTACTCGTCCTTTTATTCTAACATTCTCATGTATGGCATAATTAATTATGCCCATTAATTGAACTTAATAATAATTTTATTTCGGTAATGTTTTGAAGAATATTAAGATCTTCTATGGCATTGATTTTATTTGAGAATTGAAAAATTTGTCTTTTTCAATCTTAACTCGAAATTTAATTGTTTTTAGATGAGGCCAGCATTTTGGAGACGACCCTTACTTATGCGGTACATTGTCCTAATGGTCTAGGAAAATAGGTTATGAGAAGAGGAAAGAAGTGTTTGCGGGCATTCAATTTAAACTTATTAATTCTACAAATTCATATTTAGAGCGAAAATACTGGAGCAATGCCCTCAAAATATACCTAGTAGTTTCATAATAACTGACACAGTGCAAATCGCTCCTACTATAAGAAATTCACTGATCATACTCTTTTTAAGTTGACAGGTTTTTGACAACTAAAGGTTGTACCGGAATAAAAGCGTACGGTATATATTTTTTGTCAAAATTTTTTCATGCCTATACATTTTGTATGAGAGCTACCGAAACACATTGCATACGTATATTATAGGTTTCAAAAATCCAAATTTGACAGAGCGTACAAAAGAAGAATTAAAACAAACATAGAAATATAATATACATATAATAATATTTAATTGAAGTTTTTTTTTAATACAAACAAAAGTAAAAAGTTGACAAAACAATATTTTTGTTTTTATTACTCTTTTTTTCATTCATTGCGTATTTCGGCAATACGGACGTATACACTTTTAAATTTTTTATACTTCGTACCTTGTACGCTTTTATTCAAGTACGACCCTTAAGCACTTACATATGTATATCGTTTTTTTTTCGAAACAGATTATCTAAGCGTTTATAGATATTGAAAAAAGCACCACTTCTATTAAATTATTTTTTAGTTAAAAAAAACTTTTTCAATATCCAACTGCAGCAAAATTTCATTATTTGCATCATAATGAATGGCAAATTATTAATGAATAAAGTAGAAGGTATCGGACCCAAATTTCTACCCTGAGGAACACCGGATGGGATCATAATATCCTCTGTCGTAACATGTCCAAACTTCACTGACTGCATTCTATTGGCAAATAAGAAGTTAGCCGTTGTGACATGTAGTGATTTACCTTGACTAAAACTTAACGAAAATCCCTGTTTGACATTTATTTAAAAACCTATTATAAACCACAGAGCTTAGAGAATATTGGTAGAGTGGACCGGGATTTACAGACGCCACGTTGGTAAACAGCGAAGATATTTGATGTGAAAGGCTATCAGTTATATTTTTTCCCAGAAGTAGCACAATAAATACTTTCTATCATACTGGTGGAAAGTTACCATAGTCCATAAATTTGTAGTAAGTGGATAGGCTAATAACTCAGCACAATTTTTTAAATGCAACTTTGTAAAAGAAGCCTTTAACTCTTTTGAAGATGGATAGAACAGTTATAGAATTAATATTGGATGTATGTACCAGAGTTGTAAATGAATCATTCTTTTTTGATTTCAATTCATTATGAATTAGCTAAATTTTGAATTAATTCTTTTCAACAAAAAAAGAATTGAATTAAATTTGAATCAATTCATTTGAATTTAACGAACATGAATTGCAATTAATTTCCAATTCAAATGAATTGGGCAAAATGAGTTGCAATTCATTTGAATTAGGCAAAATGAATTGCAATTTATTTTTTAATTCAAAAGAATTGGTAAAAAGAATCGCAATTCATTTCTAATTCATTTGAATTTAAATGATTTGGAATTAATTCAAATGAGTTACAAAAGTAACTTGTAATTCAAATTTATCAAATCAAAACTGAATTGAATTCAATTGAAGTAAACTTGGTGTTTGGAGTTTGGTTCTTCAAGTACTACTTATTTCGCTTTTGATATACGATGAATAACAAGACATTCAGTATTTAAAACCTATTAAAAATTTATGAAATTTTGTGACCCACGAACATTAAAGGACAAACACTTTAGTAATACTTATGTATGTAATATTTGTTTAATATTTAAGGAATATTTATTTAACAAAATGTAATTATATTTTACAAATAAAGATGAAATTAGGAAGAATTATTGGCATCAACTAATTTTTCTATTTTTTTAATTATAAAATAAATGCTAATTAGATTAAATCAGAATGCATCGTTCACTTTCAGCAATAATAATTTTTCAAAATTATCATCTAATAAATTTCCACGTTTAGGGATATTTAAAATAGACGCGTAGGAAAACAATCGTTCAACAGCAGCTGACGATGGTAACGGCACATTATACTTCAAGAAAGCCTTCTTAACAGTCGGATAATTATGCAGCATACTTAAAGATTTTGAAGAATCTGCTAAGTATGTGGATATATTTTTATTATAAAGTACAGAATAGAAGTACTTGGAAAAAGGGTGATGCTTTTGCATTACAGTCTTTTTTTCAGAATCAATTCAAATGAATTGGGAATGAATTGCAATTCATTTTTTCTAACTCATTTATATTAATTCAAAATCAATTCAATTCAAATGAATTGGAAATGAATTGCAATTCTTTTTACCAATTCATTTGAATTAAAAATGAATTGCAATTCATGTTCGCTAAATTCAAATGAATTGATTCAAATTTAATTCAATTCGTTTTTTGGAGAAAAGAATTAATTCAAAATTTTACCAATTCATTGCATGAATGATTCACGAATTAACTCAAAAATGAATGATTCGTTTACAACTCTGGTATGTACCTATGGAATATGTATAAGTACATATAAAAAAAGACTTAAAAAGAGGAAGATATCGTCGATGGAATTAAAGAACGCTGTAACTGACAAAACCTTAAATGTTCACCAGAGCCAAAAAACCTTTAGAAAGTAGAACAAAGACAATGGTATTTTTCAAACCGTAGACGGCGTAAGTGAATTTATTTTCATCGTAGACATTTGGGACCGCAACCAATCGACGCGTATTTTTTTTTCTGATAAAAATTATGCAAAAAACGTATTTTCGACTTTTTGTTAGTTACAGCGTTCTTTAATTCTTGCGACGATATATTGTGAGAAGAAATCACTGATTAATAAATCTGATTCTCACATTAATATTATCTTCTTAAATATTCAAATAAAGAATTATAAAAATAACAGTTTAGTGTAGTTTATTTTTAAGATATAGTAAGTAAAAAAATTAGACAGAAAAATGTCAGTGTCCCTGGCGCATTGATTAGAAGGTGGCTCCCAGCTGAGTTAATTTTTTAGACATTAATTCGGATTATCCTCGACTTAAGTTATCTAATTTGCGATTTTAAATCGAATTCAAATTAATATTATAATATGTAAATTCTAAACAAAAAGTTGTTTTGGTTTGTTACGCTTATGGCAACATGGAATTCATGACTTATTGGACTTTTAAATTTTAATGTAATTTAAATAGGAGGTTAACTTATCAGAAATTTAAATTTAACTTATTTTGAAGGTTGGCTACTCTAATCTATTAGTAGGAAATAATTCACAATAACTGCTTTCTAAGATGGAGTTCACACAGAGAAACTATTTATTAAAGTTTGATTCTGTAAGTCGGGATTTACAATGTAGAAATTGAAAGACAGACAGACGAAATTGTAAAAATAGTGACAAAAATGTGGAGAATGCAGTAGAAGAGGACATTTTTCCTTTTTCTCTTCCATTTTTTGTAGTTTTTGCTTCTTGTGTTTGTCTTCTAAGTTCTATATGGTACAAGTTTTAGGCAAGAGCATAAGAAAATTAAAAAATGTCTGCCTTTCAATTTCCAAATTGTAAATCTCGTCTAAGAGAAGAGGGTAGAAATGCCTGTGATGTCCAATTCGTCATTTCAATAAGAAATTGTTTGGGTAAAAAAGGGGACTTCGTTATTACTTTGATTGGTGCGTAGATACGAATAAAATTTAATGTGATTCGTTTCCTACTTTTTTTATTTTTATGCATTTGATTTTTATTTAAAATTTATTTTGTTTTAAGATGTTATTGTTTTTTTGCTGTTCTGTTCGATTTATTTTTTAGTGTTTACAATAATACATTTAACGCGGTATATAAAAATTCACTATTAAAACCACTCGGTTACAATGTGAAATAATTTTGTAATGAATTTGCTCATATAAGTATTCCAATCTGGCAAGTTTAATTAACAACGAATAATGAATCGAGGCGACAGGCGAAGAAAAGAATACATTCATACACACGAGAAAAGTTCAACAAATGAAGTGCACACAAGATTTTCTAAATTAAATAAAATTCAGTGAAGATAAACTCAATTAAATAATAAAAATCGTTTTAATTAATATAGTTAAACGATTAGGAGATGAAATAAATTAACAAAACAACAATTTAATACATTAAAGAACAAGTGAAAGTTGTTGAAAAAAGGTTGTAGCTGCAACTTTGTGTGTTATAAAAGCAAACATCCAGAAATCACTTTAAAGAAAATATGAAAAAGAATAAGTAGTAATTTTTTGTGTAATTTGCAGCGAACTTTTCAACAAAACAAAACACAAGAAAATGCGAAAATAGATATACAAACCATAAGGAAAAAACTTAAACTATAATAAAGTGCAGTGGATATATAGGTAGTTCTCGATATTTTAAAAGTAAAATTTTTCGGGATAAAGTTTTATTCTTTAAATTAACGTTTTTACTTATAGCTTAAAGTGAAATATTAAACTGCTTTGCTTTTAACAAACTGCAGAAATATGTATCCATACACATATAACCAGCTATATGCATACATACATGCATACATATGTGCATTTCTATGTATATAGTTGGGATGTGATTTGTTTAGAGTAACTTCTTTTTTGATTTTCGTTTAAAGGTACATATAATGGAAGCAAAGAAAAGTAAAATGTGTAAAGTACGTCTGAGACGTCTCAGGCCAGATATGACGGACAAGATAAAGGTCAAAAGGGGGATATCAAAAGCCGACACACAATTCACTTCATCATCGTCAGAGACAGAAGATGATGAAATGGAGAAGGAAGATGAATGTGAAAAAATAAGTATCAAGCTAAGAAGCCCTCTCGCTTTGGGAAGCAATAAAGACTTTGATCCCTATATATTATTAACTGAAGCTCAAGCTGCCTTAAAATTGTGTACTGATGAGGAAAAATATTCCAGTTTAGGGGAAGAAAAACAAGAGAGTGTACAAATGGGAGAAAGTGGCAGTAAGACAGTAGCAACAGCTGCAGGCACAAATAAGAAACCAAAACATTGTAAAAAAGAAAAATCTAAGTATTATCCCATGGAAGAGTGCAGCGGTGGTAACAGCAGATCAAAGTTAAGATCATTTGTTGAAAATGATATATACGATTTGATATATTATCACAGTGATGACGAAGGTCCTTGTAGCTATAATTGCAACCACGGTAAGCTATCTTCAACGGCTCCTGCTCTTGCACCCACCGATTGTCGCAACAGTAGTACGGGCGGTAGTTTTTCACCACTATCTGAGAAATGTTCAATGCGTTTTTCAAAATTATTTGAGGATAAATGTATTTCAGTAATGGATGATGAGAATCCATCAACAGCTCTATCGAAAATTCTTTCAATTAAGGAATTCGATCCTTTAGCTCCCCAACAGATACTTACAATAGTAATAATAAAATCCACTGTTTCACTTGCGGAATTAAGCCAACGTGATGACAACGTAGTTTGCATAGATATTGATAAACGTAGAATTTTGGAGTTTTCTGCTATGAGCCCAGAAGAAAAAAGGAAATGCCCTCTAAATCCTTATATGGTGAGTTAAAAGTATTTGGCTCTGTTTATGTTGTAAAATTTTAAAACGGGTTTTGAATTTTATAGATTTATTCAAAGAGAATTAGACATGCATTTACATATATTTACATAATATATTTATATTAATGGTTTTAATATGTTTGAATATATGAATAGTATTAATATCTGGTTGTAAATGAATAAACTGAAATTATTGCTTTCTTATAAATAAATAAATAAAAAATGTAAAATGTAAATCTGTGTAAGACGAAAATAATAGAAATTAATATAAATAATAGAAAAAGTCGACAAGAGTAAATATCTAGGTTTCATTATTGATTACAAGTTAAATTTAAGGTACGTGTACAATACATATACCTCTCAGCAGTCTTCTGGCAAATGCTCTGAGACTAACTAATTGCCATGAACAAACTTCTCAAGTCTGTCGTTCGGAGTCGACATTAAACTGTAGGTCCCGGTACTCATGTATAAAAATTGACACACACAACGTGAGTGCCGCGAGAAGCTAGGCCGTAATCCTGACACAGGGTTGTAAAGGCCAGTTATGTATGTATGTATGTATACAATACATTTGCAAAAATATTCGTAAAAAAATAGGATTCTTGAAAAGAATCCTAAATAAAATTTCAACAATAATTGCAATTAATATTTATAATACTACTATAAAACCGCATTTTGAATTTGGGTCTACAATTATTTATAAATGCTGTAATTTCAACGCAACTGGAACGATTACAAAGTTTCAAAACAAGGCAATATTAATATTAAAATGTAATAAGTACTAGTGAGATATAAAACAAAAATTGGCATTAATCACCGAAATGTTTTTCGTAAAATGAAAAGGCATTTAACTACCTACGCGAACAGATAAGATATGCAGGAGATGTTCAACCATATATATTGAGAAAAACTGATGACTTTAGAATTAAAGGAGTCACTAGAACATCACTGCAGAGTTATCTTTTATAAGGGCATACAATTTTATAACTCATTGGTAAATATTGCTAAAGATGAACCGAATGATCGTGTTTTTGTTAAAGAGAATGTGCAAAATTTGTTAAAAACAATGTAATTTTATGAATTTTATATACATATATTCTTATATATTCAAAATATGATGTTTAGAGTATAAAGGAAATACTAATAAAGATGATAACAATAATATACATATATGTACATACATATACACAAACTTACTTTAACATCGAATCCTTATATAATTATAATAATTTATATTCTAGGATGTTTCCAATATAATAGTTACTCATTCCGAAGATGAATTTATTACATTTTGTTTATGCGAGAACTGCGAGAAATATCGTGAATTCGTCATGTATATAATGGTGGAACAGTTTAAGTCTACTAATATGGTGGTGATGCTTTTAGATGTTTTAATAAAATCATATGGTCCTATGCTTAAGTAATTATTTTATTATATTTTATTAAGATTTTAGAGAATATTTAATATTCAACCATATTTTTCAGAAATATAACTGCATATAATAAGTTTGAAAAACTTCTTGACAGTAATAAAGAAATATATTGGATTACTTGCGGTGTTATTTACCATAAAAAGGCTGAACATTTAGATTTCATTTATGACGAATATATATCAGATAATATGATATTTGTGCTCTTTAGTTCCATGTAAATTATTGTGTTTTTTTTTTTCTTAGTAAAAAGTTTTTAATAAATTATAATGCAATCAATAATTCTTACAGATTAATGCTTAACAATCCTTTGCTGTTATTACAAATATTAGCATTTCATATTGAATGTATAGTGAAGGCTTACGCTGAAGGCTTTTTAGAAATTGTTGAGCGCGATAAAAATAAAATACCAGCTGATGAAATGATAAATTGTGAGTAAAATTGTTGTAAATTAAGTTATATACTTAAATTTATGTTTCTCTAGATATTCTTAATGGTTATGATGATTTAGTGCGAATTTCTGAACAAGTAGCTTCATATTTGTTTGCTTTTGAAAATAACTTTTTGCGTAAATTCTCTTTGACTTGGAAACTTTTGTGTCAACGTTTATATCAACAGCACGTTCATCTCCATTTAGAGGACACAATGTTGGCCTGTATTATAACTGTAATAAATGTCATAATATTAAGTTTTGAAAAATATAAAAATAATTTCTTTTCTAATATGTTATTAGTTGAAAGAGGAAGAGTTAACTTCGCATCACACTGATCTTATCAAGCGTTATATACAATTTGACGATATTATGAATTATGTTGAGAAACGTTGGACCGACGTGTGGATAGAATTGAATAAATTCAATTTATCGGAGGTAGAACGCAAACGACGCAAATCTCTTCTAGATGTGTATCGTATTTTTGATACTCTGATACAAGATGCCATTGGTTTTTCCCTTCAAGACAGTGTTGACGACAATGATTTCTATGATTTTCGTTTTTTAAAAAATCGTCGCTTAGCTTGGAAGAATATTATGTTGTACACAAAAAGGAAATGGCCTGATGGATTTTTTGAACCTCCGAATACTTTAGTAGTAGATGATAAATGTAGTACTTGTAATGTTTCATTGGAATACCATGTGGAGTAAGTTATTCATTATTTTTAATTGATTGTTATATTTAATTACTATCTTTCAGCTGCTGTAAATGTATCACATGTTCGATAGCTGGAAGTCCTTTACCTCCCAGAAGAAACTCTGACGGTAAATGTTCTAAATGTTTGGCACACGAAATAGTAGAAAAAGAGGTTAACTTTTATGACTCGAAAATATTGAATGTTTGTGCTAGTGATGATTTTCAAAATTTGGTTGCAAAATCTATTAAAAATGATGCCAAATGTAAAAATACTGCCCTTCTAAATGCTGAGCAAGATTTATGTTCAACTTTAGCTTCTATTGAGGATACAATAAACGCTAGTGATTATGATATAAAACCTCAAAGGCCGACATCTAGTAATAGTAGTTATCATATTTCATGGGCTGTTTTTAGTCATTTGAACAGTAAGTAATTTATGTATTTAATATTTAAACAATTGCAGACGTATTATAAAAATATATGTATATTATTATGTAATACAATTGATCAATTACTTTTTAGATCGCAAACGTTTTCCTCATCCAACAATTGAAGAAAAATTCTTTTGTAGTGATTGCAAACTGCCTTCTTGTCTTCTGGCATGTAAAATTTTAAATAATAAAATATCACCGTCTCTCTCGCACGATCTGGTACATTATTACCAGCCTTTGCCGATGAATCGGGAAGAATTGCGTTCAATTTTACCTAATATTACGATATATAACCGAAAATTAGTTGCTTCTAATAATGGACTAGATTTAATAGATGTACACGACTTAGTAGTAAAAATTTATTGGATTTTTATAATTTCCATTTACGCCTTATATTTAACCGACTTCGAAGACAAAGACAGTTTGAAAACTGAAGCTGATAAAAATAATTGTGCTACAGATCCAAATCAAGAGAAGTATTTACCTTTGAATTTAGACGCCTTGGAACTAGCAAATAACGATATCCAAGTAAATGTGGAAAAGATTACGGGCAATAAGGATGATACAAAGTTTTTAGAATTTTTAGATAAATTAAAGAGGTTTGTAATCAGTATTTTTCTATAACATTGTTGATAATTGTAAATATTTTTGTTTTTAGCTTATCACCATACACTAACGACGAAGAATCGAAGTATGTATATATATTAAAATTATGATTAAAATCCTTTCTTAAACCGTGTTTTTAATTTTTATTTTAATACTGCCAAATTACAAAAGAAATTAAATAAGATTTTAAATATACAAAATAAAAATGGGTACGTTTAAAACATAAGTAACAAAAATTTTTATATATAGAGATCCCGTTTGTTTGCAATAAAATATTTCCCTAATTTATACATTCAAATTGTCTATCTGCTCAAAAAAGGCTATTTGTTCTGAAGGAATTTAACTTCCAATTACTCACAAATTAAAAAAAAAATATTATAATTTATTTATTTAACCAATATAAAACGAATAATATTCTTATTCTCTTTTTCAGAATGTATATTTTTTTAATTTACGACGAGTCATATTAATTTTAAAAATATAACGTGAAGATAAAGGCCCCGATTATGGTTCACAACAGTTGTAAATTTGATGTTGTATTTCTAATATTGAGATTATGATTTACAACACCTATGTGTTGTACCATATACTTTGAATATTGTTTACAACATTTGTTTGTATACGTTGTAGCCAATACAACACAACATTCAGATTTTGTGAACGATAATCGGGGCCAAAATAATTTTTAACTTTGGAGCATTTATACGAGTTACGCTTATTTATGCGGATAGAAATTTTATACTTGTAAAAATAAAACTCACTTATGTAAAGACCTACTTGCTTTATTGCAGAGAAAGTTTTCGATAAAAGTTAGAAAATCGAAATGAACTCCAAAATTCTAGAAGCAGAGAAAAACCTCTTTCAGAAAACTTTATATTAAAAATGATATATTAATTTGTTGCTTTTAATTTGTGCACCTTAGTAATGGCGTTTTCATGGTACTATGATTATTAGGTACTCTTTCATCGTCAGCTGATTGTTTTATTTTGGCTATGGGTTCTGTCAAATGTTGTTTGTGTTTTACTAATAATTTTTATGTTTGTTTTGTTTTGTTGTTCATAATAAATATTTTTTTATATTTTTTTTTTCTAAAATAAATTTTTTTGTGTTTTTCACAATAGGTCTGTTTGCGTACACAAACATTTTTTTTTAAATTTATAAAAGTTTTTATTGGACCGTGTTTGTTAATATAAATAGTCATTAAGTAGAAAAAGAAACTGACGTTTTTGGCTTTTACTTGAAAAATTTTGGAATTTAGAATTTGCAAGTTAAATAAAAAATAATTGATAGAGATACATATGTATATACTAGGAGGAAGTGGCAGCCTCGTAATGACAAGGCACACTTGAGCACGCATGGCGGCCCGTTGTAAATATGTATATACTACATGAAAAACAAAACATATAAGTACATTGAAATTTGGTTATTATGTTGATCGATTTTATATTGGGCTGTTGTGGATCGCTAATTTGAAAAAAAAATATTTAATCGTAAATTTCTTCCCCTGTTACGTTCTTATTTGTAAATTTATTTATCAATTTAATAATATGATCAAAACAATGTTCCAAAAATGATTGATGGAACTGAAATCGCACATTTATATATTAACCTCTATTATTTTATTGGGACTAAATTTTATCTAATTTTCTGTAAATTTCTTACTAAGAAATTTTTAGTGGATTTCACTAGAAAAGTAGCCAAACAAACCTTATGTATGTATAATGTTTTTTTTGTTTTCTTTTCTACAGCCAACTGTTGTTTGTAAGAAACGATAGTGAACAACAATAAAAATGCCCTGTTGTTTTTTGTGCTGTAGATGTGCGACTACCTTTTAATAATTGTACCATTCTTATTCTCTCTTTCACTATGTATATTTTTTTAATTTACGACGAGTCATATTAATTTTAAAAATATAACGTGAAGATAAAATAATTTTTCAACTTTGGAACATTTATACAAGTTACGCTTATTTATGCGGATACAAATTTTATACTTGTAAAAATAAAACTCACTCATGTAAAGACTAAATTAGCCTACTTGCTTTATTGCAGAGAAAGTTTTCGATAAAAGTTAGAAAATCGAAATGAACTCCGAAATTCTAGAAGCAGAGAAAAACCTCTTTCAAAAAACTTTATATTAAAAATGATATATTAATTTGTTGCTTTTAATTTGCGCACCTTAGTAATGGAGTTTTCTTCTCTGAAAAAAAAATGTCTAAATGACAATTTAAAAGCATTGCCCTCACCCCATTAAATTGCACCCAGTTTTATGCCAAAAAAGAACAGTCCCACTGTTGTTATATGGGCATTTCCTGGGGTAACGAACGTACGTTCGTACGCTTTTAATGTACAAAGAAGGTAGAAAAAAAACTTTTTCTAGTATTTTTTTTTTGCGATTTGATAGCATTTTAGTAGCTCTATATGTAGTGCAAAAGATGGATTTCATCGAGTTGAAGTTTTCATAATAATAGTTATAAAGACGTGGTCACGAACGTACGCAAAATAGAAGTCAACTTTAGCTGACAGTAGTGAAATGTAAAATTCTGCGAAATGCAACGGAATATTCAAAAGCGATAAAATAATTTTTAAAGTATACTAATGTAGGTCTCTATCCAGTATTTACACAATAAAATATCTCTATTAGTTTTCGTTTAATTAGCTTAAGTATCGGTCGCGAACGTACGATATTTCCATAGGTTTTTTTTTGTATTATCACAATGCTTAATCCCATAAATATCGTCAAATTTCCTTTACGAAAAACGTAATTCTCTATTTATAGTGTGTGGTAACTAGTACTCGCAAATTATTGAGTAATGAGTACCACGTATCGAGTATTTTTACTAATTTTTGGGTACTTGTACTTTTACATTAAAGTTGTGTGGAAAATTAAAATTTTAACCAGCAAAACAAAACTCCGTCTAAAAATACATTATAACGTTATTACAGTTAATGATCAACAAGCTCAATTAAAAATTTGTGCAAAAATTCACTTACAAAGAATATCTTTTCCTTTTATTAAGAGGTGACACATACATATAATATTTTTGTAATATAATTAAGTTAGAGCATGCCACTATTCGTTTACAGATACTGACAAAAGAATAAGAAAACTTCGCGAGAACCTAATCCTTCTGATAAATAGATTTCAGTAAAGCACTTACAGTGTTTTTTAATATTTGTTTTATTAATAACAATATTCAATATAAAATAATGAAATTTTAACAATATTTATGATATTATTGTTTTTACTCAACAGGCCGTTAAAATTGTGCTTATTTTAGGTCCTCATCACAGAAAATCCAGTGCATCATTCTAATACTGGAATATTTCACTTTTATCATTTCACTTTTAAAGTAAAATTAGAGACATCTTATCAATTATAAATTCATTGCTTATAGAAAAATTTACTTACGGTCGCGAACGTACGAAACTTTGCAAACAAAAAAAGTCTATTTAATGGTAACCCAGAAGTTTCTTTTATTTATATACAAATAGGTGACACCGAAATTAATTAAAATGTATTGTGTCTTTGCACCTATTGACGTTTTATGCAAAGCAATAACAATAAAATTATGTTTTCGGTCGCGAACGTACGATTAAAACCTAGGCAAGAAACAAAGCAAAAATTTACCGTTAATCGATCTTTTTTTTTCTCCCGACACATTTCCCTTCTTAATTGTTTGTAAAAGAAAGATTTTGAAGAAAGAGTGCAAACATAATACAGTTTTTGCATGTAAAATAAATAAATATAAAAATGTCTTTAGAAGTAGTTTAAAAATTAAATTTTAAATATTTCAGTTTCTAGCCCAATTTTCTCAAGTAAAACACCTGAGATATGATAAGAATCCAATATATTATAAAAATATAGACTCTTTTTTATTATTATAAGCAATAAAATGCTATGATTATCAACATATTTTTTTTCGATCCTGGTTTACCATTTTGAGGAAATGCCCATATATAAAAAAAAATTAAACAAAAGAAAAAAAAAGAAAAGAAATTGAAGCTTATAAAAAATGAAAAATAATAAAAATTCAAGCTTTATCTCATTGCATCTTCACCCTGTGATTTTTTTTTTTTGAGGGCGAGAAAAGTTGCATTTTTACAATTAATGATGGCAATTTTTTAAAAAAAAGAACATACATACATACATAACTGGCCTTTACAACCCTGTGTCAGGATTACGACCTAGCTTCTCGCAGCACTCATGTTGTGTGTGTCAATTTTTACCCATGAGTACCGGGACCTACAGTTTAATGTCGATTTCGAACGACAGATTTGAGAAGCTTGTTCATGGCTCAGAGCTGCTGAGAGGTAGTCGCCAAAAGAAATATTTTTTTCATATTTCTTTTTTTGAAGATGTCAGAGCCTGGAGTCGAACCCAGGGCCCATGTCTTAGTAAGCCAACACACTAACCACTAGACCACGGCGACTACGAAAAAAAGAACACGCAAATTTTTTATGTTACATTGTTTTTAGAAACGAACTCAAAATTTCAAAAGGCAAACAAAAATTTTTTTTCCAGAAAAGAAAACGCCATAAGTTTTGAAAAAAAAGTTTTTTTTTATGAATTAAATTAGATAAAAAGCTAAAAATTACAAACCCAACATTTATTTTTAAATATGTATTTTAAATGTTTTGTTTGTTTCTATATTTTTAGTATTCCTTTGTCATGTGATCATGTATCACCGCTAATAAGTACTCCTATGGAAGATGACGAACAGTTTCAAAGCTCTGAATTACCTTTGCCTAATACGTTTGACGCTCGACCAAAAAAGACTTGCAAGGAAAAAACTAAAAAATGTAAGTAAATATTTTAACTTTATTTGTAGATTTGAGTTCAAATAATTAAGTTGTCCATTAGACGGATCAAAAGCTTGCTTAAATATAAATTATTTTCAGGAAAATTAAACATTGGTTTAAAAATTAAATATGCTTTTGGTTAATAATAAAATAATATTTTTGAATTATCAGGCCTGTCACAAATTCCGATCGGAATGGTTTTCATTTCGTATTTTAAATTCCGATCGGTTTTGTTTTAGCTTCTTCAGATTCCAATCGATTTAGCAAATTCCGATTTTTCTATTTTTCTCTTAAAATATGGCAACATAATGTATACCAAAACAAAAATAATGTATTTTAAGCGAATAAGAGCAAAACAAATTGAAAGAATTGTAACAAAGTAAATAAAAAAGTTATGCAAATTGAAATAATTAATAATAAAAGAAAAATACCTTGAATAGAAATATATTCTTTTTATCTCGGTTTTGATGTTCGTTTTGCCAGGATATAAACTTTTTAAAAATTTTTAATTTTAGTTTGAAAAAAATTTGTGGTTTAAAAATTGCCTTTTTCCGTGAAATATAACAAAAATGTGTTTATTTTTAACAAAATTAGTGTTAAAAAATATTTTTTAACAAAATAAATCGAAAACAATATTTATTTCCCTATAAAAGTGGTTTTAATAAATTTTTTAAAATTTAAGTCACTAAAATATCAATTCCACTTTGGAAACTGAAAGAGGTTTAATTCCGCAAAAAATTTTCGTTTTACGTTTTCTGAAGAAGCAAAATACGGAATTCATTCCACTTTCGATCGGAATGGATTTCTGTGGCAGGCCTGTATATTTTTATTTCTAAAAGCGTTTCTGTTTTCTTTTTTCTAAAAACTATGCTCCTTCATTAGTTTAGGAAGGAATGTATAAAAGACTCTGTGAACCTGCGATCACAATTGATCAATCTTAAGCTACCAAATTACACGAACTATCATTGCGTGCCACTTTAATCAACACATTCTACTGTGTTGAAGTTTCAGACAATCACTAAATATAATATAGGTTCCACTTACTTTATTTTACAAAAATTCGACGAGCCTTCTCCTCTTTTAGACACTGACCATTTCCGATCCATTCCTACATACCTAGTTTGTCAATAGAAATGGAAAACAGTGCTGGGCTTTTTCAAAATAATTGCGTTTTGAATAATTATGGATTTGTAAATTTAATATTTGTAAATACAAAGATGTCTGAAGTAATGACCGATTTAACTCTGTTACGACCAGCGTTACCGCTGGGATTTTTCAAATAGTGGCACAAAAAAGGGATTTAAAAAAAAGTGGCATAAAAAGAGGATTTTTTTTTAAAAAGTTGCACAATTTTTTTTAACGTTTTTATTTAAACAAAAATTCATAGCACAAAAGCAAAAATAATTCAATAATTTTAAGAAATAAATAACAATTCATTTACAATGTCAAAGTCACATTTTTTTTAATATATCTGTGGCAATATGGAAGAGTAGCTTAAGTCGAAAATTGAAGTTTTGGGATATTATCAATTTTGTGTAATTTTTATTCTGTATGTTTTTTGCAAATAATTTATGAGTTAATATATTGGTAACATGTTCATTAGAGAAGAAGGATGAATATTTAAAAAAAATATGGTTTATTTTAGAAGATTTTACGCCTTTTATACATAAGCGCTTTTTCGAAACTGAAATCTGTGTTGGACAGGTCCTTAAGTAACTTAAGCGCTTCTGTTGAAATAAAAAGTATGTATTGTGTAGTTTTAAGTAAAGATAAGAGGATTTATTCAAGAACTTATATTCACTTAAGATAACTGTATACAAGAATCACATTTTATTAAAAAAAACTAATGTAAATATAAGTTATATAATAAATCGAAAATCTGAATATGTAAACAAATCTATGTGTACATAAGTTGTTTTGTTCAATGCATTATTGATTTAAAAAACTTAGGCTAAAAAGTAAACGGACATAACATTGATAAAAAATAGAATTTTTCAAAACGGACTAAACACATTTAAGCGCCTTTGCTTCTGTAATGCCCCAAACGCCTTAACTCAATTCTCTCTTATGTCGAGTTAAGCTTCTCTTCCATATTGACACAGATATACTCTTATAATATAATTATAACATATACAATGTATTAAAGTAAAAACAGATGCATTTTATTAAAATTCTACTTTTTGGAAGCTTCTCTTCTGTAATTTTCCACAAGGTCATTACTAGGACTCCAATTTTCGATTTCTATATCAAGTAAATTTAGTGCCGATGACATGGAGTTACAAGTTTCTACCTTCAATTTATTTGTGTAATTATTTTTTATTAAACTTAATTTGGAAAAAGCCCGTTCAGCCCAAGCACCTCTGTGAGGTAAAGTTAATACATGCGCAGCCAGTTCGTATAAATTCAGGTACAATGGTTCATTTAATGAATTTTTTATACTACCTACTGTGTACCAAAAACTTTCACAAAAAATGTGTTCATATGATTTGTCATTTGTTTTACCTTCTAGTAATTTATAATCACTAATAAAATAGTAATTTATAATCAGCTTCATGGCCTATATATACATCATAGCTAGGGAATTTCGATTAGAATTAGAAATCATTACGATTAGAAAAATAAAATAATCTAATCATTAGAATTGAGATTTGATAAAAATTTCAGATTACTAATTGATTAGATTAGAAATAATCAAAAATCTAATCACAATTAGTGACGATTAGCATTTCTAATCAAATGTAATCAAAACTAATCTAAAAAATAATTGATTAGATTTCTTGATTATTTTTGATTAGATTTGATTAGAAATGCTAATCGTCACTAATTGTGATCACATAAATCCTCGTCTGCGGAGAAGTCTTGGTCTTCAAAAACAATTGGATCCATTACGATAACTTGTATTTCCACAAAAAAAAAACGTTGAAAATTAATTTAATAATAACACAACAAGGTGAACCAGCTGTGTCAAGTGTTTAGTTTAAGAACAGGTTGCACCGTATGAAATTTTATGCAATATTCAAAAACTGTTACATTATGTAAATATAGCAACAAATGTGATAAATAAATATTTTCTTTTCACAAAAATAGTTAAAAATAGTTGATCTAATCAAATCTAATCAAGAATAATCAAGAAATCTAATCAATTATTTTTTCGATTAGATTTGATTAGAAATGCTAATCGTCACTAATTGTGATTAGATTTTTAATTATTTCTAATCTAATCAATTAGTAATCGTCTAAAAAGGCTAACTAATCATAATTAATCAATTTTCCAGCACATTTAAAATTTTAATCCAATTGCTAATCATTAGGATTTCTAATCATTATTCCCAAGGTATGATATACATATATCTTTAATATTTTTTATGTACAAAGTAAAAGGAAATGTCGAATTAAAAAAAGGAGAAAAAGTCGCAAAAACTTAGGAAAAGCGGCAAAATTTAGTGGTTTTTCAAAAGTCGCACAAAAAGTCGCTGGCCGCAGAAAAAGTTGCAAATTGCGACTTTAGTCGACCAACGGTAACACTGGTTACGACTCCAAAAGATCGATATCATCCTGCTATTTAATTAATTTTAAAACTACAGCAACTGCCTATGTATTTCCATCATCAGTAGTTACTGAGAAATTTTTTTCGAACTCATTAAAAATACAGACTGGATTACTAATTTTTCATCATTGTCAAATTCTGCCTCTACAATATGTAAAATATACGAACTATATTACTAAAAATGTATTCTTTTATGGCGCAAAGACGAGCACAAAAATTATCTACTGGTGGCCCTTGAAATAATAAATTACTAAGTAGCGCTAAAAGTAGAACAAAGTAAAGAAAGAACAAATTCTATAGGAAACACGTGTAAACTTTATGTTTTTTCTCGGGATTACATCAGATATTCGATGTGTTGGACAGAATATACAAAACTAAATAAATTTTATTAAATCTTTATATAAATAATAATTTTAACCATAATCCGAGAACTAACATCCGTTAAACAATATAAATAACACTAGTAGAACTGAACTAATTTATTTAATTTAATTCACAATCTATTGTGAAAGTGTGCTTAAGATACTAACTGGAGGAGGGTTAGTTAAGCAAAAGAATTTCGTATTAAGTACTATCATTGAAGGTGTAAACTATTTGAACAAATCCAAAAACCGGGTTTCGAATAGTTTGAAAAACCTCACATTTTTAAAAACTGGTTTTCGGTTAGAATAACCGGAATTCACTGCAAGATTAGGGGTTTACTCCTGAGTATTGGTCTTAAAAAAAGTATTGCATACGTAATTCAATTTTTTTTGAGAAAAAAAAAATCAGTAAAATATAATACACCTACAAATAAAAAATATTCGAGAATGTCGAATAGTTCGACACTAAAAAACCGGCCTTTTGAATAACTCAAAAACGCAAAATATTGTTGTGTCTAGCAGCCTCTTTACACAGAACACTCAAGTTTGAACTTTTCACATATATGTACATATGTATATATCGTATATATATCTTGTCAAAATTCGTTTGAATTGAAGGAAACACTAATATAGTGTTTTAATTTAAAATACTACATCAATATATTGTAATCAACTGTTAAATGAATGGAAATATAAAATGTCCAAATTGTTAATCCCAATTTCAATTTGTCTATCATCTAGCATATGAAACTAATTTTTTTTTATTTTAGGTTGCTTCGATCATAGTGACATGGACGAAAATTATAAAGAAAATCATTCATCTAAAAAACGTTTGAAAAAGGTATATATTTTTCAAATTTCAGAGTTAAAAAAGTGCAATTTGGATGTTTACATATTTTTCATATTCCGTTTTAGGATTGTAATCATGCTCGCATGAATGAAACTAGAGATAGATTACGAAAGAAGTTATCTCAAATTGTTAATGCCAGAAAGAATACGACCCCTATACAAATACCACAAGCACCACAAACATCAACATCAACAAGTTTAACATCTAATAATTCAGAATCGCAAAATCCAATGGAGCTAATTCTAAACACTGACGGTTTTGAGCGCTTTCAAAGACTAAAACAACCAGAGCCCCACTCATGGGATGATGTCCAAGAAATGGTTCACAGTTTTGAACAAATTCATACTGAAGTAACACGAAATAAAAAGCTTAAAAATGTTTCTGACTGTTTACAGTATTTGCAAACGAACTCTAAAAGTGAAACAAAGTCATCTAACAACAGTGATAATAAAAAGGTCCAACAGATTCACCAGAAAAAACTCGAAAAGCAGCATATGAATGAACCACCAAATAAAAAAATAAATTTTAGTGATAATTCCGTTGTCCAATCATCAATTTCTAATCACGCAGTGAAAAATAATACAGATGGTGGATCAACAACAATATCTAATTCATCAAAAAAGAGTGAAAGTGATTTAAATTTTGTCAGTGAAATTTGTGAAATAATCGATAGTTATTCAAAAGAGCAAGCAAAAAGATCAAGCAATGAAAACTTGAACAATCTTTGCGAATGCTTACAACAATTAAAAACAAATTCTAAAAGTGACGCAAAAACGGATAACAATAAAAATAGCAAACATATTCAACAAAACCATTATCAGCAGCAACAAAAATTACAAGTTCAACAACAATATCAGAATGATATTCAAATACAACCGACGTGTCAACTGAAATCATCAGTAGAACCTCAAAACAAAAAATCAAGTTTTAGCAACAACTCTACCCGCGACGCCTCAACTTCTAGCCAAAGCACAAAATGCAAGGATAAGGATAACAATACGACAAATATTAACGCAAGCCTGTCAGCATCGAAAGCTACAAATAATTTGGACTTTGTCAGTGAAATCTGTGAAATTATAGATAATTATTCCAAAGAACAAGCAAAACGAAGATGGATTAAGGAAACCCTAAGTTTTATTGAAGGTCCCAGTACAAGTGCTGGAAAGAAAAAGACGCAGCCTCAAACATTAAATCCTAAAAAAGCTGCCAAAAAAGCTAAGCAAAAACAACGAAAGGAAGAAGAAAAACGTATAGCTGAACTACAAGATCAAAGAGCACAATTTCATAGTATTTATTTCAAAGAATTTAGCGAAAAGTTTAATTTAAAGTCGATGAAGGCCAATAAAAAAAGGGATAAGAAAAAAATTTCAGAATTGGAAAATAATATAAAAAACTTACAACGTGCCAAAGCTAAAGTTGAAACTGCCATTTTGGAACTAATAGCTACGGTTAAACAAACTAACAGTGAATTTAGATTTTCCTATTTACCCACTAAGGAACAACAAATGGAAAAATTGCGAGAGCTTGAAGGCTATGATTCGAATGTGGTAATTGATAAAACAATTAAAGTTCGCAATTTACTGCATCAGCCAACTAAGGATTCGAGTGTTGTGACACCACCGTTGTCTTCACCTTTTTCTATGTCAACTAAAAATAATCTTAATATGGTGCCTGAATCTTATAGTATGCCGTATGCTCATGCAAATCAATTCCCATACAATCTAAGCTTTCAGCCACCAGCAGCCCCATCAGCATTTGGTTTAATGCGTCCCACACCAATGTGTTACTCTCCACCACATTTAACGACAATAAGTTCAAAAGAAGAACAGCGGTCATTAACACCCGATGGTGTAGCGACTATCTCTTCAAATGCAAACAGCAATAGCAGTACTGATCCTTCCAAACGCATCGTAACGATTCGACGTGTTAATTTACCTAATGTACCGGAGCCTCGGGTGACTGTTACAGCTAAAGGATCATCACCAGACAAAGACAAGCTATTATACACATTTATTAATGGTCAATTAGTCGAAACTGGTGCTGCATCACCGATTAATATACCACAAATGCCTGCTATAGCACCCTTAAATAATCAGCAAATTCAATCGAAAACATCGGAAACGAATTCACACACACTTGCCACAAAATTATCAGTTGAAAATTTGTTGGCCATACCACCACCTCCTCTTATAAAACTTTCCAAGACTCAAATAAAAAAAGAAAGGAAGCGTTTGGCGAAACTTCAAGCTGAAGAAAAAATGGCTTCAGAATTTGAAAGAAACCAAATTCAACCGGATCAAAAAGAGCAAAATCAATCCAATCAAAATAAAAAACAACAAAAAAAGACAAAGAAAAGCTCCAAAACTTCGAAACAAGAAGTGCAATTATCTTGCTACGCAAACAATAAAGAATTAATAAGTAAGAAACATAAACTCAGCATCTCCAATTCCACAACTTCAATTTCAACAAATGAAACTAATGAATCTCCAAAATTACCACAAATGTTAGCTTTAAAAAATTCAGAAAAACAAAAACGATCTATTTCAACTACAACATCTTGTTCGGCTGCGACTTTGTCCTCATCCAATAATTCAACAAGTTCACAAATGGCTACCAGGGACAATTCAGTAAGTAGTTTAAAGCCAGTTGATTCAAAAGCACTTATAAGTAAAAGAAATGATGGCATAAAAGAACAAAAGTGTAATGCTAACTTAAAAAGTACCACTAATAATAAAAATAAAACAAAATCGAACCAACAAAAGTTTAATAAAAAACAAAATAGAACTCCATTAACACCTTCCACAACATCATCAGATGGTGAAGATGCAGAAGAAAAAGATGAGCGCGAAAATAAAGAAAATAAAACATTATCTGTTCCTCCGTCAAAAACAAACACATTACAAAAACTTACAAAGCCATCCAAAGCAAATAAACAGAAAACTCTCGCTTCAAAAGTAAAGCCAATTCAAAAATCTATAACACCATCATCTTCAGATACTGATTCTGATGAGGAGGTTGAACAAATAAATAATATTCCAATAAAGGAAAGCAAGAAAAGGCGTCCCAAATTTGTGGACAATGGGCAATTTGATAATAATCCATTCAAATCGTTACATATGCAAGATTCCGAAACAGATTGGTCTTCAGACGAAGATCTTAAAATCGAAGAAGAATCGGGTAATGAAGTAGGTTCCAAAAAAATAGACACATTAAATAATGAGAATATCATTCAAAAGGACGCACGTAAGGTTAAGTATAAAGAGGAAAACAAATCAAATAAACCGACACAAATCAAAAAGCATAAATATGATTTTAAAGAAAACAATACTCAAACTTCTTCCAAACCATTGACAGGAGGAAATTACAAAAACATCGTACACAAAACATCAAAAAATAATAATAGTGCAAAATTTCAAGAGCAAAATGATGGCAGCGAACAGCAAACACCAATAAATGTGAATAAAACAAAATCTCAAAATAAACCACATGATAGTGAAAAAAAAGGTAACAACCAAGCGCATCTTCCAAATCAAAATACACAACAAAGTTTTGGGCGAAAGACAAAAAGTGATAATCGACAGACAAATTCTATTAATTTGGGCTCTCATTCTAAGTCTAATAACAAACAACAAAATAACTTTTCAAACCAACGTTCCCAAAATCGATCAATCTCCGGCCAAACTCTCGTTAAATTTTCAAATATAAATAACAACATATCTCAAAGTGGAAACAATAATCGACATTCTCAGAATAATAAAAATACAAATGGTAGTATTAACGTAATTACTGAACAGAAGCAACATAGCCCGCAAAATGACCAGCAGCTATCTTCACATAGCAATACCGAAAAAAGAAATCAAACAACCAAGAGGTCTCAACGCAAAAAATTTCAACAAAAAACTCAAAAACACTCGTCAAATATGCATCAACAGAATTGTTGTACATCATCGGGCATACCGAACCACATGGGCTATTTTAATATTAATGATGTCAATATTGCTCCATCTCAGACACATCAAGTACTAACAAATAATAATAATAATAATAATAATAGTGCAATTGAAAGCAGTTCGTATCAGTCGTTGGAAGAACAAATGCAAACATTGCGCTTAAGTAGTCATCAGATTCAAGCAAATACTGCTACATCAACAGCTCAACTACGGCAACAACATATCAATTCAGCAAATGTTAGTATTATGGATCAATTAAATCGAGGCGTTCAAGTTGAAAATTTATCGTTGCCTCCTGGTATTACACTAACAAAAGTTGACCCTATAAAAAGTGAACAACTTCGACAAAAATCTGAATCAATAAAAAAGTTAGCAAAACCTCTAACACCGCAATCCAATCATAGCCTACAGCAGGCCCACTTAACACAAAGTTCACAAGCATTCCGTCATTCTTCGGTGGCGAATCCCACAATTATAGCGCCCCCTGTGGTAAGTGCAATGTCTAATTATTATGGATCACCTTACGTTACTGCGTCTGGCGCTATTGATCCACAAGGTGGTATAATAATGGTAGAAGCAAATCCAACTAAAACTTCAGTCATTAACAGCAATAAAATTCAGCAGCCTACTGGGACTTGTAATAACAAACAATCAAAAAATAAAAAAAGGCGCAATAAATCCAAGGCAAACAATTTAAGCTCGTGTGTTAAACCGAATTCCGATAACAGTGAAGCTTTTAATTCAGACAGTATTACTTGCAACAGTAAACCAAATATGATAACTTTAAGAAATCCTATGTTTCATGGAGGCCCAGCAGCAGCCGCAGCAGCGATGTTACAAACACCAGTTCTTTTACCAGGTACATATTATAATGTTATACATACAAGTAGAAAAATTTGCATTTTTTGGATAATTTAAGTTCTCATTCTCCATTTTTTCGATATTATAGGCATCTTTATCAGCCCAAATATGAAACTACTTTCCTGAGAAATTTCCCTATTTTTTCTTTTTTTGTTAATTATATTTTAAATTACAATTTTCTCTTAAATTGTTTATTATTTTCTATCGGTAATAAAAATCTATAAATGATAAGACTACTGATTCTGACTTTCGCAAATCAATTCTCAGTCTGATTTAGGAGTTCTTTTTTATTTCTTAGGAAATAATTCCTAGAGAATATTCAAAATTGGGCTATACAAGTATATAAAACCTAATTCGGTGTTTTTAAAAAATTAAAATAGATATGATGTTCGTTATATACACGTTATTCTAAATACTTGTTTTAACCACATGATTTATGTATATTTATATGTATGTTTATTTTTTTCAAGGACGAACAGTAGAGGGATTTCCTATGCCAACGCCTTTATCAGTTGATCAACCAGCAGCTATTATTAAAAATGAAAATGGTATGTACACTATTCGAAACCCTGCTCTACATCAAGCTGTTACTAGTGGTTTAGCAATGGGAGGCTATCGACAATTTGGTGGCAACGTTAATTATTACACTCCTCAAGAAGCGGCGGCAGAAGCAGCAAGAGCTACACGTCAACAACAGCAACGGTCTGAAAATAGTAAATCGTCCATCATATGTGGTAACAGTACATCATCATTTTCTTACTTTTCAAATGACGCGATTCAAACAAACACCCCACATAATAATATAAGTATAAGCTGTACGAGCATTAGCGGCACCGAGATAAATGCACACAGTCGCACGAGTGGATCCAATGTTGGGGGTTTGACCGGTGAGGCCGCTGTAATACAACGCCCTACACCTCAGCAACGTCCAATATCAGCTATTGGCAGTGAAATAAAAAACGCTCAACAACAAAAACAAAAATCTAAAATCGAGCAACAGCAATGGACAAATTTTGGCTCAGAAACCATGCCCTTAAACAAAAATGATAATTGTATGTTTTATAAATTTTACAGTCGCAAATTTTGTGATAATTTAATTTTTGAATTCTGTCTTCTTTTTATACAAATTTGCAGTAAACACATCTTTTTTAAATACGGTTACTGAGTGTGCTAGTTCGGCATCTGGTGGTGGTGGTGATTTAAATTTACAGGAAAAATATCAACAATCTAAGTATTACAATGGGTTTGACGTTTTCACAAGTAGTAGTGGCGGTAGTAACAGTTCAGCTGCTACATGTGGTCATCTACATCATAGTTGTGGTGATGATTCACCGCCGCCATCAATAACGGGCTATAACTCATACCTAGAAGGCATTCCCAATACAGGTGTTATACATTATGATGATGCTGCCTTTCTTAAGAATTTAATTCCGGGCCAAAATCTCAATAACGAGGTAAGTTTACTAATATTTATTAAATTATAGTTTTTCTTAATAAAGGACAAAAATGCGCGAAAGTTTAGAAATATTTTATAAGAAAAGAAAAAGTTAATGTTTTGGCATCTCGATTGAAGAAATGCGGTCTGTTTGGCGTATATCCAACAAACAATTATCCAAAAAAAAAGAAAAATAAAACATATTTATTAAATATTAATTTGAGAAATATTCGAATTTACATAAATACTAATATTTACATTATTACTGTTACTCGTTATCTTATATTTCCATTAAGGACGAAAATATAAGGTAGTATAAATGCGTTTGAAAACAAAAGATTATTTAAATTAAAAAAGCTCAAATCATACTTATACACGGTCCATGAATGAATAAAAAATCACAGGGTATATGACCCGTATTGAACACAACTTATACAGCCTACATGCATCAAAAGCAGGGTTGGGTTTATTGCATTGAATTTATAATGCATTAACCTTTCCACTACCACTAAAATAATTATTATTTATGCAGCAATATTGCAGCCACTACTAGTGGTAGTTGGAAATAATATATAGTGGTAGTTGCGTTTTCAGGTCAATTAATCCATATTACAAGACAAATAAACCCAAATTATGTAATAACACCTTTCTTATACATCTTTCAAGCACACTCAAAATCGTGTTCATATTAGTGCTGGCAACTTCTACTACTTGAAACTTATTACTTTTGAATATAATTTTAATTAAACAAAACTTGACTTTAGATTCAATAATAATTATTATAACATGATGAACATAAAATAATTAAGCATTATATTGGGCCGTGTGAATAAAAGTGTAGCTAAAGCTTATGCTGGTAGTTTTGTAGTTTAGACTAGTTTCGAGGCGAATAAAAAATTCAGCTAAAACTAGTACTTTATACTAACGAGTGAAAGCAAGTTTTTCCAGCGTTGGCTTAAAATAGGTGTGAATAAAAACTAGTGATTGCTTAATATTACCAGTTTATGCTTAGATTTTTGTAAACATCTGATTGAGGTGCTGTAGTATATTAAAGAAAGTTTTTTCGTATTTTTATTTATATAAATATACCTGCTTTATTGCCCATATGTATTTATTGAAATTATAAATAGTTATATAAGTGCTGAACGCTCGTCGTATGTGCATGTCATGCTCTACAAAAGCAAACGTAAATTAACACAGAGTTGTAAATGAATAAGTTTTTTTTTAATTAATTCTTTTCCCAAAAAAAAAAAATACGAATTGAATGAAATTTGAATTAATTCATTTGAATTTAGCAAAAATCAGTTACCAGTCATTTCCAATTTATTGATATTGAATTAGTTCAAATGAGTTAAAAAAATGAATAGCAATTCATTTCCAATTTTCTAATGGCTTCGAGCGGTTACAAGTAAATACGGACCGTCGCCAACTAGACTCTATCTTAAGGTACCTTTGAGACCTTAAAAATTTGTCATAGAGACATTAGTAGTCCTTCGTTTTGCGCACTTATCAGAGCTAATATATGCTCAAGCATTTGGTCTAAGTTTTATATTATTCAATACATACATTTTTTTTAAATATATTATAGTATTAGAAATGGTATAGTCGCCGTGGTCTAGTGGTTAGTGTGTTGGCTTACTAAGACATGAGCCCTGGGTTCGACTCCAGGCTCTGACATCTTCAAAAAAGAAATATGAAAAAAGTATTTCTTTCGGCGACTACCTCTCAGCAGTCTTCTGGCAAAAGCTCTGAGAGTAACTAATTGCCATGAACAAGCTTCTCAAGTCTGTCGTTCGGAGTCGACATTAAACTGTAGGTCCCGATACTCATGGATAAAAAATTGACACACACAACACACACAGGGTTGTAAAGGCCAGTTATGTATGTATGTATGTATATAGCCAACGAGGCCCTGTAAATCATCTAAATCTATCAAGAACCCTACAATCACATAATAAATGCTCCGTTGTTTCTAATGCCTCTGAGCAGAATGTACATATGTAATTACCATTCTTCTTAAGTTCGCTGTCAAAACACAATGATGCATAAGAACATTGGTTAGAAGTCTGACCTGTTATAATTTAGAACTGATCGCCATCTTAGCGTGTCTATGTGTCTCTTTGTCAAATTCTAATTCTTTAATTAGATTGAGTAAGGTAGAAAGCGGTGCTGCACAGCAGGGCTCTGGGCCAATATAAGTTGTAAAAGAACTTCCCCTATCAGACGCAGGTTTCCAATACAACTGCAATATATTTCGTAGTGCCAGCATTTACAACTTATTATAGTAACATTTGACAAATTTATTTTACTTAGCAGTTTTCTAGCAAAAGCTCTGAGAGTAACTGATTGCCATGAACACGCTCTTCAAGTCTGTCTTTCGGATTTGACGACAAAATTGACGCACATTATATGTGTGCTGTGAGAAGCTAGGCCGTAACTCTGAAAAAGGGTTGTAATGGCCAATTATATAGTATATATGTAATATATTAACTATTTTAGTAATCCAATAAAACTTAACTGAAACCCCAACAAATTTCACTTAACTTCAAATGCCTATTTATGATCCAATATTTATATCACATTCTCATATCATTTTAGGTATCTATACATAATGTTAATGAGTCTAATTTTACCCGTAACGCTAAATCACCAACGGCGCACCATGTAGAAATTACTCCAGTTTATGGCAACAGACCACCGTCGACAAGTTTATATGAATCGTCGGCTGTACAAGCAAATCAAACAAATTATAGGGGCAATTATTCTGAACCGTTAAATGATTATAACAACGGTAAGTAGAAGTGTGTTTAAGTTTTCTTTTTTTATAAAAATATTTACCTGTTCCAAACATTTAAGTATTTTATTATTATTATTTATTTCTTTAGTAGTATTAATAATACTTTTTACAATTCCATACATTCCATTACACAAATTTTATTTTATTCTACGTAACGCTCTTCCAAATTTTATTTTATTCTACGCATCTGCATATAGCACAATTTCACTATTTTCCAAAACATTTTGCATAATATTAATGCATATCAAGAAAAGGAGGGCTCCTAAAATGGAACCCTGTGGGACACCGTACTAATTATTTATTTTACTTGATCTAATATTATTAACTTTTGTTATTTGACGACGATTCGATAAATATGTCCTAAACCAATCAAGTTTTTTATTTTGTACTCCATATTTAAAAAGTTTTCCTCAAAGCAAATTTCTATCCACTGTCTTCAAAGCTCTTTTAAAATCAAGAAAAATAGCCAATGTTTTACTTCCGTTTCTAGTATATTTCCATTTATTTATTACGTAGTTTATTTTGTATGAGTGTTTCTTTCTAAAACCGGATTGATATTTCGTTAACAATTTCTTTTCTAAATATTCTTCTTATTGTATTTTAAATATTTTTTTCAAAATTTTTTTCACATATTTGCAAGCTGTTGATTGGGCGATATTCTTCACATTTACGTGTGTTCTTAATTTTTTCTAAGAGTGTAATCATCAATCAAGCACTCCCTATATGCCTGAAAGTCCCTATTCGAATAGCAAGCATTGAAGACTGCTCTGATCCTCTTTCTCAATACGGAAAGGTCCTTACTCCACCAAGGAGGATAGGTCTTTTTACAAAAAGTAATAGGACAAGACTCCTTAAGACCGACTAATAGGACGTTTCAAGAACCTCGACGTGTCTGTCCAAATCACATGCGGAAGAAATATGAGATACTAGCCCGTCCACTTTCCCATTGAAAACCCTATTAAACAGATCCCAGTCCGTTCTTCTCGGGTCCCTTCGGGGTGAGGGGGAATCCTGTCCGGACTCAATTTGGTAACAGATCATCCTGTGATCCGAAAAAGAGTCACTACAAGAGTCCCTCCAGTTTTCAACGTTAAGGGAACGGGTCGAGAGAGTAATATCAAGGATCTCCTCCCAACCATTTGAGGCTTCCGATCCAGGAAAGACAAAGGTGAGGGTGTTGCCCCTGTTGCAAATAGATAAATCATGGCTAATAATAAAATCGAAAATCTCGCTGCTTCCCCAAACAGTATGTCTGGCATTTGCATCGCAGCCGATAAGTATGTTCTCTTTTTTGGGTAAAAGAAACTCCATCAGTCGCTGCACTTCCTCAGGAGGCGCTGCATGGTCGTGAGCCATATAAGTGGAGACCAAGAAAAAGCAACGGCTTTCTGATGGTTTCAGTCTAACAAGCGCTACATCAGAAAAGCTGAAATTAATAATTCTTTTAACAAGAACACAGGCCCCAGGTCAACCTGCATGTTGAACGAAAAATAGGTTAAAGGATCAATCCTGCAGACGCAAAATTTTAGACTGCCAGATCCATGGCACCTGAATTAAGCAGATATCGTTGTCTTCCTCACGGAGGACGACACGGAGGTTATCAGTGGCTAATTTGGTGTGCCTTAAATTAATTTGAGCCACCTTCATTATCGTAGAAGTAAACTAACTGCAAACCTACCTTGGACACTCTGAGTTTTCGTAATCTCTTCATATATGTAGGTCCCACGAGTATGCAGGGAAGGGGTGGTCCACCCCGGCACAGCCGGCATACCGGGGTAAGGTACTTAATACAACCGTCCTTGCCCGGGCGTCGGAGGGGACTGGTTGTTTATAGACACTACCAGCCATTCAGCTCTCGGCACGGGTGCCTCAATACCTTAGGTTAAAATGTCTGTACCTGTCTTAGTCTGACATCACAGAGTCAACCTGTTCGACATGGGAGACAGTCAGTCACTCTGTCGACATAGCCTGATTCATCACTGATGCTCTCAATCCCTTCCAGCACATCAAGGTTGCTTTTGACAAAAACTGATTTAACTTTTATTTGGGGCTCAGAATATGCATGTATTTTAGTTTTTCAGCTCTTCTTATAACACTTGTACTCTTTATACAATGCTTAACAGTCTAGCTGCTGTGCGGTGCGTTCAAATTATTGCATTTGCATTTTATATACAAAAATTTCAAAAGACCGCCTCTAGTAATTCGAATATTAAGTATAACTCAAAATAATCAAAAACCAACGCTATATAAATAGTAAAAACTCTATTCGAAAATCCTGCTCATTATAATAAAAAAACTTATTGTAAGCTGGTGTAAAATTATTTTACTTCGTCCGAAAGAAATGTTGCCTATGTTGCTCCGTTCGAACGGAAAAACAAATGTGGCTAAACTTTTTTCGCAAAATTAAACATAATACCCGGCTATAGTGTAAAAAAATATACTTATTTTTTTACTAATTATAAAATACAGAATAAATAAACTAAATTACAAATTTATAATCCAAATTTTAACAATTTTGTTTTTGTTTATTTTTTGTAAAGTAGAATCTACAATTTTTCCAACTAACAATGTGCATTTGAATATAAACGAATTGGAAACTTCAATGAAATATGATTTCGACCCAACTGCATCAACATCTAGCGCAACTGTAGCAGGCGACGCAAGCCACAATACAATTTTGGATCTTAATGATTTATTAATACAAAATGGACCAACTGACCAAGCCAGTCACCGTACTTCACCCTATCTGAATGAAGAAGGATTAGAGGGTTTTGTGAAAAATATTAATTCTCTACAAATTTCAACCACATCAACAGAAGAGCAAAGCTCTCATTTAAATGGAAGTACTCCCTGTGCTGGACAGGGATCTACTACTAACAATAGTGCTAATTCTTCGAACGGTTGGTGGTAATTTATTTTAATTTAAGTATGACTAAGAAATATAAAATGACACGCACTCTGACATTCTTTTTGAATGTTAACTTTTCTATTTTTAATGTTTAAGGCTTATTTGAAGAGTAGATTTTCTCTCCATCTAAAAGTTACTCAATAATTATGTAAACCATTAAAATGAACAATTGTTATTTGCAATAAATTGAAACAAGAAAACACAGTTTCTAATAAAAACATAAACGGCAACTCATATGTAAATGTATTTTAATGGATAATAATCGCTCTATCTAATACACATACGTATGTATGTATATAATATATTGCACAGGCCTGCGATATTTTTCCCCTTTAAAAACTATTTAGGAATTTGGATACGTATTAGAGACCTGCAATGAATGTGAAAAAATCTAAAATTGTGGACATGCTTTTAAATGACTCAATGTTGTGCTCTCACTCATCATTCACAATCTGTAAAAATGTGGATATCTCTTTAACAGACTAAATAGTTTACCAAATTCATATTTTACTGCATCCATTTAATGTGAGTGAGTGAGTCATAATCACAGTAACTCAAAACAACAATGAATACCACATTCTTAACAGTATGCATTCACTGTGCTGTGGTTGTGTTTTTGTTGTTTTTTCATACATAGTTTAACATTCCTAAAAAAGAGCAAAGCAGAGGCAACATACATAGTATGTATGTATGTATGTATTTACATTTTAAACATATTCTCTCTCTCACTGACGACAGAATTTTTCAAAGCTATCTTTGTACAAAAGGCGTCTGGCAAGAAAACAAAAACCAATTTCTTAATGAGTGCTAGTTTTTTAAGTGGGTGTATATTTTTTTCAGTGAATTCATACTTTTGATTTGGTGGTCTCTTTTGTTTTTTATTGATATGCTGTATGGTGTGTACTACACAAGCTGTTATGAGTGACACATTGTTGAATGACATTTTCTTCCTCTGTTACTCACATTCTTTATTTAGTGTGTGGATACATAAAGTATTGTAACAGTGTTAAGCTGCATTCACTGTATGTTAAAGAGATGAATTGAGTCATGCAGGTCTCTAATACGTATTAGGTACTAAGCTACGAAAAAAATACCAACAAAAATCCGTTACGTAATTTTTCTGAGAAAATTATTTTTTTTAAATTTTCCTAGTATTACCCCGTATTACTAGTGTTAATTTCAAATTTCTTTAATAACGGTGCATGTTAATAGTACCAATGACGTTTACATATTCATCTATCATAAAAAATCTTTCTTTGTCGGGATTAAAATCATATTACGATTTACATTTATAGGCTGTGTCGATATTTTTGTGACTTTTGTGTGAAAATAAATAAGACAAATGGCATCTCGCAAAAGTAGTAATTCTCCAGATAACTTCTGTTACATAAGTGGAAGTTATGTAATACGAAAGCAATTACAAAATGTTTCTAAGTCTATCTAAGAATTGTATGCAAGTTATTTTAAAATCAAGATAAAAAAACCAAGACATAAAATAGGTGCCGCATAAAATGTGTTCAACTTGTGTTCGTAAACTTGACCGGTTAAAAATTCTACTACCTTCACTTCACATACATACATACATAACTGGCCTTTACAACCCTGTGTCAGGATTACGGCCTAGCTTCTCGCAGCACTCATGTTGTGTGTGTAAATTTTTATCCATGAGTACAGGGACCGGTTTCGGAGTTCACCCCCGTGAACGAAAGAATAGCTACGATCCGGATGAAGGCGAAATTTTATAATATCAGCCTTATTTGCGCACACGCCCCGACGGAAGAGAAGGATGATGCGGTCAAAAATGCTTTCTACGCAAAGGTCGAAGATGTATACGATAAGTGTCCGGCACATGACTCAAAAATTGTCCTCGGCGATTTCAATGCGAAAGTTGGACGTGAAGGTATCTTTGGCCCCACTCCATTCTTCTACCTCGCCGAACGGCATGAGACTGATCGATTTCGCCGCGGCGCGAAACATGGTAGTTTGTAGCACCAGGTTCCAGCATCTCGATATCCATAAAGCCACCTGGCTCTCTCCCGATCGATCAACTAACAACCAGATCGATCACATTGTGATTGATGGAAGGCATGTATCCAGTATACTAGACGTGCGCGCATTTAGAGGTCCAAATGTCGACTCGGACCATTATCTTGTCGCAGCCAAGATGCGACTGCGCATATGCGCAGCGAATACAACACGTTCTAGTGTTCAAGGGAAGCTGGACATCAAAAAGCTGCGATCACAAGAGACAGCCAGGTCGTTTTCCGATCGTTTTTCTAACGAGCTCCATTGTATCCCATCCTCTCTCGAAAGTATTGGTGGACAGTGGCCTCACATCTCTCACACTCTGCGCAGCGCTGCCGAAACAGTACTTGGTTTTGAGCGTCCTCCCCGCAGAAACCAATGGTACGATGATGAGTGTCGTGAGGCCACTGCAGCAAAGAACGCTGCCTATAGACGAACATTGCAGTCCACCACTACAAGAGCAACGGTGGTGGTGTACAGAGAGAACAGGAGGGAAGAGAGACGCCTATTCAGAAAGAAGAAAAGAGAGCAAGAAAGGCGTGATCGTGAGGAAATCGAGATGTGCAGGAGTAGAAACGATGCTCGAAATTTTTACAAAAAGATAAGGCGTCTTACTACTGGTTTTAAACTCGGAGCAACCGCCTGCAGAGACGAACATGGTAATCTGGTTACAGTTGTACATGGTGCACTGAGATTATGGAGACAGCATTTCTGTAATCTACTGCAAAGCGATGATGATACAAATGCCGCTGCTGGAGATGCTGTGCCGGACCCAATCAATGATGACGTTGTGATCCCGTCCCCCAGCCATGAAGAGGTCAAGGTTGCCATAAGGCGACTGAAGAGCAACAAAGCAGCTGGACCTGACGGTCTGCCCGCTGAACTCTTCAAGTATGGAGGCGATGAGCTGGTTAGGTGCATGCACCAGCTCATTTGCAGAATATGTCTGGAAGGAAGTATGTCCGATGAATAGAAACTCAGTGCCCTCTGTCCGATCCTGAAAAAGGGAGACGCCACAATATGCACCAACTACAGGGGTATAAGCCTTCTCCCTATCGCATATAAGGTTCTTACGAGCGTATTGTGTGAACGACTGAAGCCATTCGCCATCTCACTGATTGGACCTTATCAGTGCGGCTTCAGACCTGGTAAGTCCACCATTGACCAGATATTCACACTGCGCCAAATCTTGGAGAAGACCCATGAAAGCCAAGTCTACACACACCACTTCTTTGTCGACTATAAGGCAGCGTTCGATAGCCCGATAAGAGATCGCGTATATGCCGCAATGTCTGAGCTCGGTATTCCTGCAAAATTGATAAGACTATGCAGAATGACGTTGAGAAATTCCCGCAGCTCCGTCAAGGTAGGAAGAGACCTCTCCGAGCCTTTTAATACCGTGCGAGGTTTCAGACAGGACGATCCCTTATCCTGTGACCTCTTCAATTTCGTCAAGGAGAGTGTTTTGCGAAAGGCGGGTGTCCATCGTAATGGCACTATTTTTAACAAAAGTATCCAGCTCCTTGCGTATGCAGACGATATAGACATCATTGGGCATACCAAGCGAGATGTCACCGCAGACTTTAATGCTATTGAACGGGAGTCTGCTAAAATGGGTCTGGCGGTAAATGAGAGCAAGACGAAGTACATGTTGTCGACGAGTAGGGACGTTGATCGTATCGGCTCCCAGATTACAGCCGGCAACTATACATTCGATGTGGTCAAGGAGTTCATCTACCTTGGCACCGCTATTACCAGCAAGAATGATGTCAGTCTAGAGATCAAGCGAAGAATCACACTGGCCAACAGGTGCTACTACGGTCTCGGTAGGCAGCTTAGTAATAGAGTCCTCTCTCGTGCGACGAAATTAACACTCTACAAGTCGCTTATTCTACCGGTGCTTCTCTATGGTGCGGAAGCATGGACGCTGTCTTATGCCGATGCAGCGGTCCTGGGGGTGTTCGAGAGAAAAGTTCTTCATAAGATCTTTGGTCCTCTAAGGCATGGCGATGAGTTACGCATTAGGACCAACTATGAGGTGTATGAGCTCCTCGGCGATGTGGGCGTTGTTCAGCGCATTAACATCCAGCGGCTACGCTAGCTCGGCCACATTGTTCGGATGGAAGAATCTGCTCCAGCGAAGAAAGTTTTCGATGCGAAGGTCACTGGAGGTCGGCGTAGAGGCCACATTGTTCGGATGGAAGAATCTGCTCCAGCGAAGAAAGTTTTCGATGCGAAGGTCACTGGAGGTCGGCGTAGAGGACGACCCTGTTTACGTTGGAAAGACCAGGTTGATGAAGCCCTGTCATTGATTGGTGTGACCAACGGGAGAAGGCGCGCGCAAAGCAGAAGCGCCTGGAGACTAGTGCTGAAGCAGGCCGAAGCCCGTTAACGGGTTGTTATGGCCAGCTAAGTAAGTAAGTAAGAGTACCGGGACCTACAGTTTAATGTCGACTCCGAACGACAGACTTGAGAAGCTGTTCATGGCAACTAATTACTCTCAGAGCTTTTGCCAGAAGACTGCTGAGAGGTAGTTGCCGAAAGAAATATTTTTTTCATATTTTTTTTTTTTGAAGATGTCGGAACTGGGTGTCGAACCCAGGGCTCATGTCTTAGTAAGCCAATACACTAACCACTAGACCACGGCGACTACTTCACTTCACATTAAATTAGGCATTACGAAGCAATTTGTGAAGACACTTCCTAAAGACGGTCCCTGTTTCATGTACATCTGTGATAAATTTAAGTATTTATCGGATGCAAGAATTAAAGGGGGCATTTTTTCCTGAGATAAGAAAGTTAATGCAAGACGATTAATTTGAAAAAATCATAGATTAAACCGAAGAGAACGCTTTTAAGTCATTTAAAGTGGTAGTGAAACATTTTTTAGGAAATAGAAAAAGCCCAGATTATGAAAATATAGTGAATGATATGCTCAACTACTTCCATAAACTGCTTTGCTATGTGAGTATAAAGTTGCATTATCTGTGTTCTTATATTGACTTCTTTCCTGAAAATCTTGGTGAAGTAAATGGAGAAATGATACCAAGGAAGGTGAAACGCAAACATGATGGCAGGCTACTGCTGGATGTTGAAGAGAAATGAACCGAATAGAAATCATAATAGAAAGATATTGAAGAGGGGTTTTATGGGATGCAGAATAATATACCATAAATAATTTTGATTTACTTAGCATGTTTTGCATTATTTTTAACTAATATTGTTAATTTTTTAAGTAAAACTTTAATTTTAAATTCTTCAACTGTTTTGATTTCATGAATATCCTTAAAAAAATTATAAATCACCCATGTCATCAATAAAAAGAAATTTGATGTACTAGAAAAAAAAACAAAGTTGCATTTTAATTTAACATACCTAGATAGTTAAGAAAATAACATAATTATTGGAAGGCGAAAATAGAAGTAAAATTTCGCAGGCCTGTGTTATTGACAAAATAAGCTGGTAGAATTATCCCAGGGCCTAGATCAAGCTGTTATGTGTTCCGTGCTGAGAAACGGAAAGGCTAGGGGCCCCTAAATAACCCATCCATAAGAGAGCCTCTTGAAGACCAGGCAGAATTCAAGAGTATTTAAGCCCTGCCAAGGTCGACCATCAAGTCCCGAGTACAGGGAAGACTGTATGAAGTTGCACAATAAATATAAAGGAATCAAAAACTTGTGGGAATTGTCCACAACAGAACTCGCGGACCTAATGGAGCTCTGTCACAATCTGCGGGACAAAGCTTTCGGAAACAGAAGGATAAGATTTTGTTCAGCGGAAACAGTGTGGACAATAGCCCATACCAAAAATAGGGTCTAATGACTACAAGCGGATCGAATATCAAATTTGCTCAGGTTAACGTGCACTATGTAAAAGGTGCTTCGGCACTGATTGCAGGGACAATGATTAAAACTATTCCAATTTTTTATTCTCTTTATATAGTTCATAATAGTTCAAGCTTATTAGGCCTATATTTCTTCAATTTAATTTTATTTTAAATTTCATTACGTCCTCTAATGAAGTCGACAAAAAATCGACGAAACGTTGGGAAAAAAATAAAAGTTGTTTTAATCGTTTTTATAAGGAAATATTGGCCTAATAAGCTTGAACTATTATTGACTATATAAAGAGGTTAAAAAAATTGGCCAAATATACACTGCTGCATATTCCTATAACCGCAGTCATTTTTTAAATTTCTTTATCTTATATATTCGCAATTATAACCCAAGAACAAAACTGAGTAATTGAAATGAGTAGCCACCTAACGGTTATTCCTAAAGTAAAAAAAAAACATTTTTGTTGCTTTTATTGTTTTTGGTTATTTTGCGATCATATGGTAAATTTTTTCAGCTTGGAGGAAGATTCCTATAACTGCAGACAGGAAAAACTAGTTCTAAACGTAAAAAATCATAATTTTTATCATTTAAGCATTGTCTTTTAAAATAAGGTAAGTTTTTGAAAATATAATTGGGTTATAAGTTTTTTGGTTTTGTTTTTATTAAAAAATTTCACGATTTTATAGAATGCCAAAAGCAAAATTTCTTACCGATCAAGAAAGAATTCAAATCAAGTTTTTTCATGGGCAAGGCTGTTCTAAATTAGAAATTGCGAGAAAAATTAACCGCTCCAATCGCGTTGTTCGTAATTTTCTAAGGAAGGGACAAAAATATGGAGTAAGAAAACCAACAAAGGGAAATGAAAAGCTAACGAAACGGCAAATAAACATAATTGAAAAAGAAGCTAATTGCAATCAGAGTAGGAAAATAAACAAAACGAAAAGTTTCATCTCATTTTGTTTTGTTCTTTACAATGAGTAAAACAAAGCAAAAACAGTGAGAACGATTGTCCCATTTAGTTTTGTATATTCTTTTTGTTTTGAGCACTACAAATTGTAATGCAAAAGCATCACCAATTATTTCATCTTCATATATCTTATACTTACCATTATCATAATTATCTTAAATCATAATATCGTCGCATTACCCATTATTTTATATTATATTAGTTACCAATACCATTTATTTACTATTCTCTTCTATATGTATATTTATTAATCTTAAGAACCGTTAGTTTTTAAGAACAAAAAGGTTGTCAATAAAGTACGCGAGGAGAGGCTGCTCATTATCTTTCAAGTGAAAAGATGTGCTTTATTACAAAATACTCTTAACTCAAATGTGCGTAGGTAAAACAAAAAATGAATGGGAAGAAAAAGAAAAGAAGAAGAGAAAAAGAGGAAATTATACGAATGTAACAGAATAAAAGAGCAAGCACAAGAGCGAAAAGCGATTTGTTTCGTTTGAGCTCTTTCTCATTTAGAAAGAATTTGTTTTGGTTTTGCTCGTGTACAATACGATTAAAAATTTAAAAAGTTTATGACTTTGTGGTAACGTTTGCGAAATGTTTTGTTTGTTTGGAGTCTACAAGCTTCTGGTATCTTTCATTTGTTAGTTGCTTCCAGGATTCTTCCACAATTCTCCAAAGCTCATTATTATTTTTAGGTTTTGCCTCCGACACTGCTTTTTTAACGTCACACCATGAATTCTCAATCGGGTTGAGATCAGGCAACTGCGCAGGGCACTCAATAACTGTAACTCCACTTTCTTCAAAAAAGTTTTTGGCAAGACGGCTGGTGTGTTTTGGATCATTGTCCTGCTGGAAGATTCATCTGAGAGGCATTTCGTTTTGGGCGTATGGAAGCATTATATTTTTTAGAATATCTACATACTGGGGGGCATTCATGATATTTTTTATTCAATATACGGGCCAACACCATAATATGAAAAACATGCCCACACCATTATGCTTAAGTCTCCATGTTTAATAGTTTTAATCGTAAATCGCGGGTCATATTCCATGTTTGGTGGTCTTCTCACATATTTCCGAGATCCTATTCCACTATATAAAACAATTTTTGATTCGTCTGACCATAATATGTTGCACCACTTTTCATTGGGCCATGTCACATGCAATTTTGCAAATTCTAATCTTTTTTTGACGTGTTTTTTTTTAAGTGGTACAGCTCTTGAACTTCTTGCGTACAAATTTTGTTTACGTAGTATCTTACGCACTGTTTCGACACTTAGGCTTGGGCACGCGTTGACATTATTCTCTATAGCTGCGCTAAAGGATCTATAACGCTTTACACTTCTTTCATTAGCAGGAGTTACTAACGGCTTTCTTCCACGTGTTTCGTTCTTTTCTTTAAACAATATGGCATTCCGAATCATTTTGGCTGAACAACCTAGAATATTCTGAATTTCTCTGCATTTTTTTCCTTCAGAGATCATTTTTTTTATAATGGTACGTTTTTCCTCCGTACAATGCTTTGCCCGTCCCACTGTAAAAAATGTCACACTAAAGGGGGGTTTAGACGGTAATACAAGTCGTACGACGTCAAATTTTTGTGTAGAAGAGAATGAATAGTATCGTGTAAACTTGATATGTAATGAGACCGTACGATATTGAGAGAAAATACGGATGAAAATTTGACAGTCGTACGGCTCTTTGTTTTTTGAAATTTTATAAAAAACCATCACATTCCATTAGATCAGGGATGCATTTTTATGTTTTTGTTAAATGTATTCCCAATGCATGTAAATTTTGTGTGCATGTGTATATGAATTTTATGTTTTCATTTTACTTTGTTTTGGTATTTTACCAACCGTGTAAACGCAAAAAATATCTGTCGTAAGATTTTTACTCTCATTTTTAAAATACGGATGGAATTTCATAATATTTTCTCTTTGATTTTACGTACGACTTGTATTACCGTCTAAACTCCCCTTAAATGTACTTTTTTATCAATAAATATCAGGGACCGTAAATAATGATTATTGTTCGTTTTTTTAAATAAAAAAATCAATCACTTAGAAGAGACATAAATAAAAATTTTTGCACCATTATTATTATTTTTTAACAATCTTTGCATATCCGTCATGATTTTTAAAGTTTTCTTCAATGGTAATGATTATTTTTGAGTAATATTAATAAAAATCAGCCATAATCAGTATTTTTGAGCAAAAGAAATAAAACTCAAAAATAATCATTATTTATGATTTTTATTTTTTTCGCTCAAAATAAAACTCACTTTTAATTTACTTTATATATGATGTATGAAAAAAAATAATTTTTGTGCAAAAAAATGATATTTTATATAACAAAATGAACAAGCATGTCTTAATATTTTTTCTTTTATAAGTTCTGACCAAATTTTTATATGTAAAAAACCTCAAAAAAAGTCATAAATTGAAAGTGAGTTTTATTTTGAGCGAAAAAAATAAAAATCATAAATAATGATTATTTTTGAGTTTTATTTCTTTTTCTCAAAAATAATGATTTTGGCTGGTTTTTATTAATATTACTCAAAAATAATCATTACCATTGAAGAAAATCTTTAAAACTCACAATATAATCATTATTGTGTAATTTTTATTATAAAACTCATAATGATTACGGTCCCTGATAAATATTAAATTTTCTTACTTTTAGGAAAAAAAGATTCCACAAACTTTATTAAAATATGTTTATGTTTAACAATAACGGTGATACCAAGATGTCGCTTTTATTTCGTTTTAAAATAAAAACGCTAACGGGAATAGGGTCGATTATTCTGCTTATTGTAAAATTACACCTTATAATTAATTCGGCTTAAATTTTTCTTCTTTGTATGGGGTAAACTACAGGAATAACTCGCATAGTACGGTTAATCGGTTCCACCTCTTACCGTACTGATTGAAAATAACAAAACCTCGATGGAGGAACTAGCACAACCCCGTATATGTATAAAGTTTTGTAGTGAGCCTTAGTAATTACTTAGACACCGATTAGTAAGATTGTTTACTATCAATTAAATAATGTTTTATAAAAAATGTTTCGCTTAACATAAACTAATAAAATATACGGGTGTTTTTTCAAAGACAATTAATACTTAATTGCTCAAAGTATTTAAAAGTTTTCATGAACATAGTAGTTATGTTAATGGTTATTTAGAGAATGAATAAAAAATAATATAAAAAAACTTGTGGTATTTTACAATTATAGCGATTTGAATTTTTCTTAGCTTTCTATATTATTCGTTTTCAGTTTACAGCACATATCCGTTAGAAAAAAAAATGCACCACTTAAAAATTTCAGGCCACAAAGGGCACAATCAGTTTATTTTATGAACACAATATTCTTCATAATGGGTTAAATATGTTTTATAATATTTTTTTTCGTCAGTAATTTTTATTGTTATAAAAACGAAAATACTTTAAATTAATATTTTATTGATGTAATCGACATAATAGAAAGAGAAGTAATTTAGCATTCAAAAATTAAGGATCCAGATGCATAGCTAACGCTTGAATCATCCATACTTTTACATTGACTACTTTGAGCATATTTTAAAAATTTAAAGCTCATATTATAGCCTTGCTCCTGAAGAACTTTAATTGCACTAAGCATGACACCAATGGGATGACGACCACATATTGTGTTATTAAATTCTCGTAAATAGGCAGTAAATGTTTCAGGTTTTAAAGTTTCTATAATATTCATGCCCTTTAAACCGTAAAAGAAAAAATATTAAATAATAATAAAATACAATTGTGATTTAGAAAATATACTTGTTTATCCAATTTTTCAATTGATTTGAAAATCTGACCACACGATTTATCGTAATAAGTATAATTGAAACGATGACCCCAATGACAAAAATCTGATGATATTACAAATAGGTTCTGTGGATCCGTAAAGTAATTGGCCAATAAACGACCATATAGCGCCTCTTGATCAGGATTTAAAGACCCTACTAGAATCGGTACAATTGTAAAATGATCTTTGAAACTGTAAAATATTTATCACAATTTAAATTAACGTTTTTTTAATATAACTAAAACTACATACTCTTCCATAACTTTGGCTATATAAGGTAAATGCATTTCAATGCTATGCTCATTTTCATCCGTTTTCATATCCATCCACGAAAAGTGCCCAGTCTTTTCCAATTCGGCATTAACTAAAAATATTTATGTTCTTATATGTATATATTAAGGCTTAAAAACAATACTAACCATCTGAGTCAATTTTGAGATCATAAAGTGGAGTTTTATACTTTTTAGCTATAGATAAAGCGCAACCACGCAGACGTACGTGATGTGAAGGACCCAAAATAAAAATACGTTTCCTGTTAATATTTTATGTCAGTGAATATTATCAAAACAAAACCATTTATTCAAATTGCACTTACACAACAGCAGGGCTTACTTGTCTATAAGCAAAACCACCGCAGGCTCCACAATACGTATAGCCCGCATGTCTATAAACGAAAATTTATTAAAAACATGTATGCACATAATTATATAGTAAAATAAATATTTAACTTACGGCGCAATAATTGCTCTAGCAGGACCATGTGATAAGGTTGCAGCACCCAACCAATTGTCTAGTTGGCGAGAAAGTTCCGAAGCTAAAATAATAATTTAATATGCTATTTTTCAAATTAATTGTGTACATATCTGTCTATGCATATTTTGTGTTACAAATTTATTTTTAAATTTTCTTAAGAATAAATAAAACTCTATTAAAAATTATTAATTCTATAAGACATGACAATAACCAAGTAAATAAAGTTAAATAAATAAATTATATATATTTTTTTCCATTAACAACAAACTTTTATTTCAGTTCTTTTTCATAAAACCAAACACTAGTTAATTATTGTGCTTCTACAAATAGATATTTATTACCTAGTTAAAGAAAGATACAGTATAAAAGATAATATTCACATACTAGCTAAACACGGCGTGTTTTCTGCACCTACCACACCCATTTGTCCACACTTTACGACTGATGATTTTTATTGGCTACGAATTACATAATTCATACTAAATTCAGAAATATTAGATTTAACAGTTCTCAAGGTATATTGTATTTGAGATACCATGCACACTTTTTCATTTCCGTCTACTTTCTGACTGATAAAATTTGCCTTGATCATGAAGTCATAAGATCAACTTCAGAAACTTGACTTTAATCGTTTTTAGAATATATAAAAATCACCATTTAGTTTGTATGAGGTACCACGCCCAGATCCATTTATAAAGAAAACATACGGTAGTTGAACCTATCCATGGTTCTGATTTAAAGTTGGTTCAGGCGTGATTGGCCGACAAACAAATAGGTTTACAAAGAGATTTAAAACATAAGGTTATATATGGATTGACGGGATATTTCGGACAAGGAAAGTCTCTGATTTTAGTCAACTGGGCAGCCTCCAGAATAATCCTTGTTGTATTCAAGTCGACACACAACCTCCCCATAGCCCTCCTTGAGAGCAAGTTAGCACCCGCTATCGGAGCTAGTTCAATCCCCTGGACTTTAAATTTGGGCTGTGCGTAGGTTTTGAAACCCACCTTTTATGTGGACGACCTTGGCAAATGTTTTGAGGACTATGACTTAAGCATTTGCACCTAGATTGAGACGCTTTATAGGGATGGTATCAGTTGGCGCGAGCTCTCACGAAATGTCACCATTGAGGAAATGCAATGGATAGGGCAAAGTTGTAGATTACAAGTCAAGAAACATGTGATATCTACTACAGTTGCTATGAGAATATATGCGAATTTTTTCGTAGTTAGCAGGAGACTTCGTCACCTTATCTTGGAATTCACCCATGTAAACTAAAAAATAGCTACGATCCACGTAAAGGCCAGAATTTTATAATATCAGCCTAATATGCGCGCACGCCCCAACTGAAGAGAAGGACAATATGCTATCAAAGATGCTTTTTGCGCACAGCTCGAAGACGTATATAATAGGCGTCCGGCACATAGCATCAAGATTGTCGTCAGCGATGTCAATGCGAAAGTTGGGCGCGAAGGTACATTTGGTCCACTGTCGGACAGATCACTCTCCATAAATCCACCTGGTCGAACGGTTTGAGACTGATTGAGTTTGCCGCCAAATATTGTAGTTTGTAGCACTAAGTTCCACCATCTCGATATCAGTAAGACCACCTGGCTCTCTCCTGATCGATCTACCAACAACCAGATCGATCACATTGTGATCGATGGTAGGCATGTTTTCAGTAGACTAGACCGACTCGGACCATCATCTCGTCGAATCCAAGATGCGATTACGCATATACATATGCATCGAGTACTACACGTTCTAATGTTCAGAAATCTGCGATCGCAAGAGATAGCTAACTCATCTTCCGATCGACTTTCTAATGAGCTCCAGTGCTTCTATTTCGAAACAAAGAAAGAAACAAAAATTAAAAAAATTAAAGGAATCACGGCATGAAATCAATTATATCACATTTTCTACGCATTTTGTTCTATAGCCTCTTACACCCGGCGGTCTTATACCACAACATTTTTCTTAACGTCGTCCCATATTCTATGCATACCACTATATACAAATAACCTCAAACCACATTTTAGCCTATTTACTTGTGTGTTTTGGTCGTTGTTAACTTTAATGACATACATATTACACTCTGCGTATACATACTTATCAATGATACCTTGTATTTGGTGTACTGGACCAATTCCGTTATAGAAAAAAACATTCCCATATTATTACCATTGATTCATCAAGGCTGATAGTTTATATCGTATATTGTGGACGACGCACGTAATGTCTGGATCCAGTTAAACCAAACAACAAAAAATATAGTTTTTTTCTTAAGCCATTTAATATGTTCGTTTATAAATTTTAGCAGTAAGGCTATCAGCATCTTCGCCAAAAATCTTCGCGAACATTTTGTCAATATTTGTTTCTTTTGGAAATATATCGTCGCAAGAATTAAAGAACGCTGTAACTGACATAAAATCGAAAATACGTTTATTGCATCATTTTTATCAGAAAAAAAAAATAACTGTTCCTTATAGGAAAGATTTCGTCTTCGAAGGACTGCTTTGACAATTTGCTAAATAAAGGTCATGTGCCATTGTACGAAAAGTATCTCAATACCATTATGTTTCCGCCACCATTTTGTAATGAATTTTTTATATTTCGGAAGGAATTCAGTATTTAAGGGTATTTTTACAACAATGTAATCCAAATCTTCATTTTCTGTACACAATTGTGCTACAGACGCATTTCAGTTATTGAGAGTTTTGGTTAACTATGTTTTACAGTGTAATTACTTCTTTCGGATTTAAACAAAATAATTGTAGTTTCGTCCTAACACGAAATACTTCTCCACATATGCTTAATGGTATGGGGATGTTTTTCATACTTTTTAAAATTGTATGAAAATTCGTTCGATAGGAAATACCTTAATTTGTCTTTAGTCCTAATTTCACCATCCGCTATTCGATTTCTAACAATAGTGAGCAGTTCCTGGGTAAGGCTATTTAAGGTATCATATTTGTTACTATGAATACTGTGATTTGCACAATAAAGCACTCCTAGCGGGACATTTAACGCTAAAACTAAATAAGAGATTTATACGTAGTGATCGAAAAGAGCCTCGAAATGTATGAATAGCTGGGCAAAAAGTACAATAAACAACAATGTTTCACTTTTCGTTTTACTATAGCAACAATATTGTATTTATTTATCAATCAAACACTAATTTTGACATCTTTTTATTTTTAACAAACAATATTTGTGTGTTTCACTTTGGCTACATAAATGGAACGCGAGGAAGATAAAGCAAATCTGCTTTTGGAAGAGATACAAAAAGAATTGGTTTCAATTATAGAGGACGGGTAAATAAATAGTATAAATAATATATTGAAAATATGCATGAAATACATCATACATATGTACGTGCATTCATACATATGTATATATTTTAATTTAATAATTTATAGCTCAAAAAATAAGCAGACAAAATGCGAAGCCAATTTCGAAGAAAAAATTCCAACTAGTCTTTCAATAAAAAGTGAAATTGCGGCTGGAAGCATTTCTGATTCCATTGATGGCAATATACACAAAATGCAAAATAATCTCGATGAATGTTACAAATTATTGCAAACGGTTAGTGAACGCTTCGAAAATATAAATTTCAATTGCTTAAAAACTCGCATTAGAGATCTGCGTTTAAATGAGCGAAGCAATGATTCTATAAAAGCTGTAGTTGAAGATTTAAGAGCTTCTTTTGATATGAAATATATAGAAAACAGAATGAACGACTTAACCAAAGAGGTTACAACAAAGTTTCGTGAACATCCTGGCGAATTTGGAGATATTCCTGAACTCAATAAATTCTTTACAACGTGCACACAATTACAACGCGGCTTAGAGAAATTGCAGAAATATACGCACAGTTGCAGAGACTTAGAAAACGAAATGTTTCATGTAGCTGAGGCCTCGTATGACCGGGTCAATGACATCCAGTGTCAAATGAATATGGATAGAAACCGTAGTGAGAAACAAATAGAAGAATAATGTTTCCTATTCTATAAACCAGTGTATATTTTGAAACATTGAATATTAAAAAAACATTTTATTTCATTATTAAACTTCTTATTACTATTTCTACTTACCTGAATCTGTATACCAACTTCCTGCATGTGATGCTTTCCTACTTGTCATTTTATTATTTCTTTTAAAGTATATTGGTGATTGAACTTTACAGCGTTTTCTCTTATTTCGTACAAAATGACTAATTTTTTAATTTTTTGCAGCCTGATTAAAAGAAATAAAAATTGTAACAGAAAACCAACGAAAAGTAAGATGAAAACAAAGAGAACGATTAAAATAAAAGTGAGTACTGATGCCAGATGACTTAAAAATTATTCCTGCATAAAGAAGTGTTGCCACTATTAAAAAATGTCGTATGACGAGGTCTATTTTACGAAATTATTTCATATGGATTTTTTCTTACTTTTTTACACTGCCGATTTTGACATTGACGAACAAAGCAACAAGAATACATTAGAATATATAGTATTCTTTGGTAGTAGTAGCTTTAAATTATACAAATACTAAACTTTTCTTTGGTGGGTATTAATTCAGTTTTACAAATTTTAGTAGAGGCCAAATGGAGCAAAAGTGAGTCAATGTAATAACCTAATGTTAATAGCACTAAAGTAAAATAGATCGTTATTTAAAAAAGAAAACTATTTTATTAAATTAAAGTACACTTTATTAGTACTTAATGTAATTTAAAATGTTATTCCTAACTGTAATTGCAGTTACTGAATCAATTGTTCCCCCGGTAAATAACTTTTTAATTTTAATAGTTTGTACAATAATCTTTAATCTTTTTTTAACTGGTTCATGCGATTTGTCAATGAATTATATTATTTAGTATTCCAATGAAATTGAATACCATAACTCCTGCATACACTGCCGGAATTGATTTATTTCATGGGCGGATTATGCAAAGTTGGTAAGCTGTTGTTTAACGTAAATCCAAAGATGAAAAATGTTTTTTTCTCATTTCTTTTTTAAAAAGAACTTCAAAAATCTTAAAGCATTTAGATTATGTTTTTGCAAACATATCTTTTTTTATTTTTGTTTGACAAAAATAACACCACATACAAATTTTAAATTACTTTAGAATGAATTTTTAATTCTGGTTTTTCGACTTTATTATTTAATGTAAAGAAATTCTCAAGCTCAAGATCTATTTTTAAATAAAAACTTTTATTTAATTATCAAAATTTCGCTACTCCTGCGTGTACCGTCTTCAGGATATATTTATTTGTAAATTATTTTCAAATTTTAAATACAGAATGAATGTTATTCCTACAACGACAAACGAAAACGAATAAAAAAAAACAGAAAATGTGTCTTTTTTTTAACCTCTCTGCCTTTTCTATTCCCTTCGCCAATAAACAAAAAAGACATATTTAACAAACGTGTTGCTAAAATCATAGTCTAAGTGCCGTGTAAATTATCACCAAAACAAATTATTTTTTATTTACTTCAATTAAACCTAATATTTTTTACATTATCGTTATTTAATCAAGAACATATTTTAAAAATTTTTGCTTTCTTTTAAATTTTGGTTCTTTTTTCACAAAAGCTGTTAAGATAAGTTGTTTCATTTTATGAGTTACACGCATTTTAAATAGACTCAAAAACTGCTTTTTACTTTTAATTTTCTTTAAAAAAACCTACATAATTTGGAAAAGAATATAAAATTTTGTATCGCGAATTGTATTGTATGAACGCCAAAGGTAGTTCAAAGAATAAACCAAAATCTTAAAAAAGAATCCCTACGTGTGAACACAGTCTTACCAGCAGTTAGTACTGATTTCTTCGCATTGCAACACCAGTGGCAGAATGATAATGCAGTTTCTCTGTATAGTTCAAGAATACAACTCTTCTGTACTAAAGACGGTATTCGTTTTCTTTTGAGCTAAAATTTATTCGTCATTAGTCACATTTTCTTTCATTAGTCGTTGTTCGTAAGTTGCTTATTGTACATTGTAGTAATCAGACATTTTTGTTCATATATTGACGCCGCACTTTTTAATTAATTATTTAAGTCCCAGTGAGATCTAATATAGAAATTTCATATATATTTGGTAAATTTCTATTCTAATTTTATTATTTGGTAAAGACTAACAAGTTTAAAATGATAAAGTTTCAATGAAATGTTGAAAAGTTGTGGGTGAAAAAAAGTATCTTTTCGTTTGTTACCTACCTATAGATAGAAAAGAAAACGATAAAAAAAATTGATAGAAAGAGAAATAAAAACACTAGCACGACGAATAACAAATTTTAAAAGCGACGAATTTTGTTGGTTGCAATCGGCGTCATTAATGTACTAAAACACATAAAAGTTTCCGTGTTCGTTGATTTCTTTAAACATTTTCCGCCATTTTGAAAAGTACGAGTGTAAAGTTGGAATTTTTATGGACGCGTTGTTTTATTAAAAAGGCTTGTAAGAATTTTCAATTTAAATTAATTGTGATAAAAATATATAGTTGGTAAAATTGTGTGCGGTTAATAAAAATTAATTAAGCGCAAGTGGATCTATTCAAAAAGTGTTTAAGATAAACATCAGTGCTTAAATTTTCCATCCCATTTTTCGGCGTATTTTTTTAATGTGTTTATTGGTCAGAGAATAGCCGCCGCGCTTCAAGGAAAAACTAGAAAAAAAATATTAAAATTACACTGTTTTTTTATCAAGTAAAAAATAAAGAAAAGTATACATATATATTTGTGTTATTTAATACTTTAAACAATTTTTCATTTTTTTCAACAATATTGTGAAAGTTTTTTTTTTTAAGAAACAAAGAGTGTTTTTTATATGTGTGGTGAGTGTTATGATGATGACGAGCGAGAAAATATACTTTAAGAAAAAGTACAGCTTTTAACTATGGAACTGAATTGGAAATAATAATATAATGATAATAGCGCAAAAAGAATACTAATTTAATTGACTCTGAACTTTAGGAAAGGAAGCGTGGTATACTGTGCTTTGTATATATATTTCTTTTAATGCATTTACATTTTTCATAATACTTCTTTTTCAAGTTTATTAGTCAATTCGCCGCATTGTTATTATAGCAGTAATATCCAAATATTCGTAGAAAAAATTTGCGCACACAAGAACTACCGCAACGATTATATATTTTAGTAATAAGTCTAGCGAGTAGAATGAAATAATAGTGCTCTTTAAAGCGAAATTTATTTTTACAATTCGCCTACTTTTTTTTTTTGACATTCTCCTACCTCTACTGTTTCTTTCTTCAGATTGCCAAAAATTTGTGTACAATGATGATAAATAAGACTATCTAATTGTTTGAGAAACTGGTGCATGTTTTTTTTATCAATCAGTACATTGTTGTACTAGAATAGAGCGCGCTTTTCCTTTTGTGTTCATAATCAATAATTTTGTGTGTAAAAAGTTTTGACGCAAATGTCAAATAATTACAAATATATTAAAGATGAATGATTTTGATTTGATAGTATCTGGCAGGTTTATTGGTTTTACGTGTAACATCAAATAGATAAGATTTATTTGCCTTTGTGTACTATATTGTGTAGATTGGACCATTGCAATCTACCTATATTTCGTAAAGTATTAACATTTATAGAACACGAATCAGAGAGTATGTCTGGCTATTTTTCCATTTCTCTTTTTGAGTCATATAAATTTTTGCTTATTAATTTATTCTTGTAATAGGTATTAAAATTCAAATACCTGTTTGTAATGTGCGAATGCTTTCATTATTTAGATCCAGCAGAAACACGCAGATACTTTCACGTACATACATATCGTCAATGGAATTAAAGAACGCTGTAACTGACAAAAAATCGAAAATACGTTTTTTGCCTCATTTTTATCAGAAAAAAAATACGCGTCGATTGGTCCAGATCCCAGATTTCTACAATGAACATAAATTAACTTACGCCGTCTGTGAAATGAAAAATACCAGTGTATTTGTTATACTTTTATGAAAATTTTTTGGCTCTGATGAACATTTAAGGTTTTGTCAGTTACACCGTTCTTTAATTCCATCGACGATATGCACATATACACCTATAATGTACCTTTTGAACGTTCTTGTTTAGCTCGTGTGTCTGAAGTGTGGAACTAGCTGCATTTTGGGTTTCGCTTTGTTGCTCTTTCCATTTTGCAAAAACTTGATTTCTTCAATGGTATTATTTTGTATTAGCTAAATACAAAAAACCAACTTTAAGTTAGCTTGTATAGACTAACTTAAAGCCATCTACTACGCAATGCAAAATGTACATTAGCCAAAGTGTATACAAACATCCGACATATACCTACCCTCCCTATATTATTACATACATAATTGGCCCCATTACAATCACTTTTCGGGATTACGGCGTAGCTTATTACAGCACCCATGTTGTGTGTGTCAATTTTTATCCATGAGTACCTACCAAAACCTACAGTTTAACGTCGACTCCGAACTACAGACTTAAGAATCTTATACCAGGCAATCAGTTACTCTCAGCTTTTGCTAGAAGATAGCTAAGATGTTGTCGCTGAAAGAAAAAATTTTTTCATATATCTTAATTCCAGAGCTGTGTTTTGAATCCGGAGCGCTCGCAATAGTAAGTCAACATACTAGACTGTGGCGACCACCTTAAATACCTCTATTATTTAGATGGGGTCTTTGTTGAGTCGTTGAGACATTAGATTGCTGAATAACTTGTAGAACAATTGGCCATTCATTATCATTACTGGCCGTTTCTATATCATCGTTATCTTATAAAATTCGATAATTAATATTAATTCTTATATCTAGAATGTTATTGTTCAAGACAAAAAAGCCATACGTCCGAAAAAATTCTTTCAATTAACTTTTTGGAAAGGGCACACTGAGGCTAAAATACTGTTAACTTAGACGAGTGCTTAACTTTCACGCGAGTTAGCTTTTACAGGATTCTACTGTATAAAACTAAATACAAAAAATTAAAATACAAAAAGAAAGCAATATGTTCTAGTGACCTGCACGAAAACCAATATGTGAATTCCAAAAATGTGCATTGACTTTTAAATGAATTATTGCTGTCATAGCATTCATCTCTGCATATGTATTAAAATGTGAGTATGTTTCTTTGACATAGATGTATGCATTCAGTGAGTGAATCATTAGCAGACCAAATCAAAACATCAATGAATATTTACACTTCACAGTATGTATTCAATGAGTGAATCATTAGCACACCAAATCAAAACATCAGTGAATATTCACACTTCACAGTATGTATTCACTGTGTTGTAAGTCTATTAATTTTTTGTATATATAGGTACATATTTGAAAATAAATAAAACAGGATAAAAAAATCTAAAAAAATAAAATTCAAGACCTTAAAAAAATGTGTGTTATGTAATAATGTACATATAAACTTTTTTATTTTCTTTTCAAATACATATATCCGTGTACTTCTAAATTTTGCACGATACCGAAAAATAAAAAAAATATAAAAACAAACGAATTGTTTAAATGAAGCAATCGAAAAAGTACCTTTTTCTAACTGTACTTGTATTTATAAAATTAAAAAACTTAAAGTAGGTAAAGTACACTGGAACCTGTTGTGTACATGTGCGTGGATTCATTCATCCATATATTAAAACAAAAAAAAAAAAAAAAACACTAATTTTTGTGAATGCAAATAAAAATATGGATGCGTTGCTTTTGAACAGTACACTGTGTGTATCATGTTTTTTTTTTCTGAACCCTGTAAAAAATGAATTCACAGTTTTTATTTATTTATTTATTTTATTATTATTATTTATTTTTTTATATTGCTATGCTGTACTCTTGCCAGAACAGAATTTATGTAAAGGACAATGGAACATTGCTAAATGAAGTTTGTCTCTTTCGCTTTTTATTTTGGTGTGTGTTGAACAGAAATTAACATCACAGTTATTATTCGTAATACATACTTAAAGTTACTTAGGTTTTGAACAACAGCATTTAAACTTGATTTTACTTCGTTTATGGATGGAATTCGTCAACTGTGTTTTCTATTTCTAGTGCAGTAATTTTCAGTCTTTAAAAAATTTGCCAACTCTATTGTGTTTAGCCCAAAAAATATATTTAGTAATATGTAAATATTTCTGCGTTTAATATTCGAATAGTAATACATACTTAATACAGTATAATACAACCTCCCTAATCCGGACAATCGCTAATTCATAATACCCAATAATCCAGACATTAAAATAATTTGGATAGTTCAGAAACTTATCCTCTCTATAGTTCAGACAAGTGTTTCGTTTTTTCTTAGTATTTGCTAGCACTCTGTGAAAATTAATTTACTTATGATTTCTGCAATGAAGATATAGACCAGTCAGTAACTGGAAACTAAAATATTGGAAAACTTGATAGTTCTTTGGAGGAATTTGATAATGTTCAAAACAAAATTTTAAATAAAGAGGTGAACGGTAAACATGCTATCTGTAAATATTTTGATTATAAATTCAATAATGATCAAATAATTTACAATTTATAGTACTTAGTTTTGGTATGGTAAACTAACGGCCGTATGTATAATGAAAAGTTAGAAACCCATTAACATAATGGACAAAAAATTAGCAAGTTTATCACCAGCTATAGACTAATATTATTGAAACTTTCCATACCTTCTATTTGATAACTAGTCAGAGAATCTGAAAAATTGCAAGAATTTCCACGTATAGGAATGACAAACTTAGCCCACTGTGTACAACGACCTGCTAATTTTTGGTTAAATAAGACTGTTAATTTTTAAAATACATTAAGAAAAATGTGTGCTGCTAAGTCGTCTCTAATTATATGGCCACCACTGTACATATATATAAATATACAGTTACTAGCAGATAAATAGGTTCACATCAAAATGATAAATCAATTTTGTTTGACTATAGTTTACATTACAGCAATAAAAAGGGAAAAGTCGCTAATTACTAAGCAAATACTCACTTTTAATACTGCATCACAATAATTAAATTATTATGTAAAAAATTGCCCAAAATTAAAAAAAAAAAATTACCGTATAAAATCAAAGAGCAAATAAATAGGTTCACTTTGAAAAATTTGTTAGTTTAAAATGTTAAACGCCAAAATTATAAAAATTATTGTAGAAAACTTTAGATTCAGCCTTTTAATAGAGCTTATTAAAGCAAACACCTCTAAAAATTTAAAAAATGGGACGTTCTAAACATTGTAGTGAAGAGGAAAAAAAGATTATAAAGGAAAATTGCTGAAATTCTTGGGAGATCGCAGAATATAATAAGAAATGCATTGCAGCCTCCAAAACAAAAACTTAAAAGAAAAACCTCGAGATGTTGTCAACTCGTAATCCTTTTATGTCCGCAGTTCAGCTGAAAAATGAGTTAAAGCTTCCCGTATCAGAGTGGACCATTAGACGTCGTTTAAGAGAAAAAAATTTATTCGGAAGATCGGCCCAGAAGGTTCCAATGCTTAATAACAGACAAAAAAAAAAGCGCATTGAGTTTGCAAAAGTACATGCTGAATGGGCCGGCCCGGAAGGTATAAAAAAATGGAGAAACATACTATGGTCTGATGAATCCAAGATAAACTTAGTCGGACCTAATGGAAGAACATGGGTAAGGCGTCCAAAAAATAAAGCATATGATCCAAAGTACACCACGAAGACAATAAAGCATGGCGGCGGCAACATAATGATATGGGGTTGTTTTTCCTGGTACGGTGTTGGGCCAATATTCTGGATCAAGAAAAATATGGACAAACATCTTTATCTGCATATTCTTAAAGAAGTAATGCTTCCGTATGCCGAGTAGGAAATGCCTTTAAAGTATGAATTCCAGCAAGACAATGACCCCAAGCATACTTCTAAGATCGTAAAAGAATGGTTCCAAAAGAAAAATATAAAGTTAATGGAGTGGCCTTCACAATCGCCGGATTTAAATCCCATTGAGAATCTTTGGAGAATCGTTAAGGACAAAATTGCACCACTCAAGGCTAAAAATAAAGAAGATTTGTGGACAAAAGTGAAGGAAGCTTGGTACTCAATTCCATTAGAGACTTGTCAGTCACTTGTCGAATCAATGCCCCAGAGATGTTCGGCGGTGATTCAAAATAAGGGATTTTCAACAAAATATTAGAAATTTTCTTGCAATTGCACTTTTTTTGTATAAAAATGTCATTCTCTTTTCAATGAACCTACACTCAGAAAAAAAAGTGGTAGAAAACTACCGAAATTGACACCATTTGGTACTAAAATTGAGTTAAGTCCGTTTGTGCTTACTTCATTAACGGTTGGTATCGATTTTTTTTTATTGACTTATGATATTTTTATACAATTGTTTACGATTTTACTACCGGTTGTTCTTGATTTGTTAACTTATGGTATTTTGTGCCATTTGTTCTTATTTTAATAACGCATTAAGTTTGATTTGGTACCGAAAGTTAACAAAATATTGTTCATAATTTGTTCTTAATTTGATACCCTTGGTTAATAATTTTAGAACGCCTTTTTTCCCTCTGTGTATTTATTTGCTCGACAGGCATCAATTAATATATTAAATATATCAATTTTTCTCATTTTTTAATTATAATTAAATACATTTTATGTGATTATTTATGTTTAATGTAATAAATATCGCTTTATTGTATATTACCGCTGTTTAAGTTATTTGAAGGCGAATTTATCAAAAAATGTGATGTGAACCTATTTATCTGCTCGTAACTGTATATAAGGTTTAAAAAATTTTTTTAACTGTAGTCCGGACGATCCACTAATCCGGACAGTAGGTGAAACTACACCAATACCCCGATTTGCGTCGCTTCAGTTTGCGTCGCTTCGAAGTTGCGTCTTTTTTTAAGTTTCTGGAATTTCAATGTTGCGTCGTTTTTGTTTCAGTTTGCGTCGCACGGCTTCGAGTTGCGTCGTAAATGCTTCGATTTGCGTGGTTGATATGAAAATTTTTTTACAAAGTTAAAGCAAAAAAGGGGATTTCCCGTTTAGTAAAAAGCAAATTTGCAGGTGTGCGTTGTTTACATGTTAAGCGTAGTTATTAGTTTCGAATTATATCAGTGATCTTCACAATTGTTATATTTGTATTTTAATAAAATCTGTTATTCAAAAACTAATAAGAAAATATATTGATCTAAAAACAATTTTTCTAAGCTAAAATGTTTAAAACCTGTATTGACTAAACGAAAATCAAATACGTAAACAATTGAAAATTCTGCTTCAGTTTGCGTCGTTTCGGCTTGCGTCTCATTTTTTCAGTCCCAATTAGCGACGCAAACCGGGGTATTGGTGTATATCTGTCCGGATTAGAGCTGTTTTACTGTAATATAATAGTGTAGAAGAACTAATTTAACAAATTATCATTGAGTTATATGGACTTCTGAGTTGTTATTAATATTTTTTATAAATAAATTGTTTTTTTGCTTTATTTTCTTTGAATATAATCTCTTAAATTTTAAAGAGGCTTTTGTTGAGGTTTTAGGTTGTTGGATAGAGATATTTTATTCGTTATAGTTATTTTATTAATGTTTCATGTATATATTTTTATTATTCATAATTTTCTTAAGCTCATTTGAACTTTTTACTTGTAATATTCTTATAATGACCAATAGATCACATGTATTACATTTGAATTGAAATAAATAAATAAATAAACTTTCAGAAATTTTATTAAAAAGATGTCGATTTTCATGCACTTTTGTTACGTTATGGCCTATTTGTATTGATTCTTCAATTACAGTTTGGCCTCGATTATCAATGATCCGGTAAACCTGATTAACCATGAATTACAAAGATTAGTCTTTTGTTTGCTATGTTTTCAAAATGTCGCTTCGAGTAACCGTGATTATCCTATTATCCTTGGTGAAAACGGGGTAATTCCCTTGGTTGTAGAGTAAGGTAGGTCAAATGGCCAGTTAATCAGAAACGTGATCAACTACATAGTGCATAGATAAGTCAGAAGCATTTACAAGTGATTAAAATACATATATGTATTTAGTATGACAAGTGGTAAAAAAGCAAAGAAATGTTTTAAATATTGAATATAAAGTTAAATTAAAAAAAAAATAATGTTAGTGTTAAATGATAGCTGAAAAATACGAAATTGGGATACAGATCATTTATGACATTGCTATCCTAAATTTGTTTTTTTTTTAAGTTGTATGTACATATGTATACTAATGTTCATTTATTAAATAATAAAATATTAAAAAAACTCTATAATTAAAATTGTTATTCGATTAACCATGAAAATCGATTATCCTTAATGCTTCTGGACCCGACCATTAAGTACAGTCGAGGCTTGACTGTACACATACAATTTTTTCCTATTGCGTATATTTTAATTTTTTTGTTCTATTGTTAAATAAATTTTTTATCTATTTTTAGATTTATTTTTTTTTACGTTTGCTATGTAATGTTTTTGTTTTGCATACATTTTTTTATTTTTATTTTGTTTTTAATTGAGCGTAAACAAATTTTTTTTTGTTTCTCTAATACTCAATTTCATAGTATTTAGTTAGCTAACTAGAACAGATTATCAATATAATATAAATCACAGCTTATGTTTAGCCTAATTTACCCTTTCTTTTTTTTTCATTTCATTTCATATATTTATTTAGCAGAGTTTGCTATTTAATAAAAAAAAAAACAAGTATACATATATAATTATCTACATTTTAAAATAATAATTCAAAATAATAATTCAAAAATTATTCCTAACATATGTTATAGTTTTACGTTTATATACATACAAATTTTTCTCAATTTTAAGTTCTAATAGAATTGAGTTAAATAGTTTAAAACAATATACATATTCAGATAATAATTTGTTGAACTAAAGTTTAGTCTGAAATCATTGTTATTTCGAAGATAATATGGCTGCACGTCCGCAACATACACCAACTGATTCTTTAAATTGCTTGGCAACATTTCATTTATATTTTTATAAACAAATATGAGAACGTTCAGTACTATCCTTTGGTAGTTGATTGATAGCTATTACAATCTATTTAACATGTATGATACGTGTGTTAGCCTATGACATCTAAGTATACATCTCATGCCTTATTTTGTAAATTTTGAAATCTGTTTTTCATTCGCTGACTTCCAAGAAACAGTACTGTCGAGCAGTATTCGAAGTGTGGTTTTACTATTGCATTATATTTTTGTATAGTTGTAATCGTAGACAAGTTATTACGAATTCGTCTTATAAAATCTATTTTTTCGAAATTTTTCTACAAATGTAATTGAAATGTAAATCAAACTTCAACTTTCTGTCAAGAATAACACCCAAATATTTAAATTCTTCAACTTTATCTATTGAATCTCCATCAATTAGAATATTCTCATCCGTTTTTCCATTTATAACCATAGCTTTAGTTTTTTTCTTTATTATTATTTAGTTATTAATACAAGATTTTAAACTAATTTCAAATAAGCGCTGTAAATGATTAAACTACTATAATTGCCACTTTTGGAGTTCCCCATTAAAAAACTATTGTATAAATAGCCTGTTCGTTGAAGATGTCAGGCTGAATACACAAACGAATCGTGTATGGACAAATACGTAACAATTTAGGTATTTATGACACATTAGTACATTTTTGTCCGTCTTACGTTACGTGGCGCACATGTCTATGTAATATCAACACAGTATTGCCATTCAACAATAAGAGTTGATTTTTTTATTTTTGTTAATAGATCGATAAAAATGTGAAATATTCACTAATATTTGTTGTATTCTATTGAGGCTATAGAAAAATGCAGTCAATTAACCATAGAATTAGGTTACATTATTAAAAATTCAGTTTATTATTTTATTGTTTAAATTCTGCAATTCTGGCAACGTTTTTTACAAATTCACAGAGTTTTTTTTTTTTTTTTTTTTTTTAAGACCAATACTCAGGGGTAAACCCCTACTCATGCAGTGTGCATTGTATTGGAATGTGAAGATTGATAGTAGTTTTTTTTTTTTTTTTTTTTTTTTTTTTTTCATAGATTTTTGTATTTTTTTTTCGCGCCTTTTTATTTGTTGATGAAACAAGTTGCTGGTAATTTGTCCACTCAAGAGCCAGTGTTATACCTTCACCCTCAAATGATCAAACAGCAATGGCCTCATCTGTCGGTGGATGGTGAGCGTCTTCAGTAGATTAGCTGTTATCTTCCCAGAAGGTGGCGCTGTACTCCTGATCATTGGTTTCAGGTGGAATAGATTAGAAATGTCAGGGGGCGGTTTCTTGCAGATGGTCTTGCTGGAGGGGGGGGGGGAGAACCTCTTATTTTATTTAAATTTAATTTTTAATTTAAATTGTAATTTTAGAAAACCGCAAATATTTATTTTTATAATTTTGTCCTTCGCTGGAATTGAACCTTGGTCGTGTGAGTTTCTGTGCAAGCGCTCTACCAGTATGCCACGACCCCCCCACACAGAGTTACTAAAGTATACGTACGACAGACTAATTACATGTATGTATTTCAGAGAATAAAATACATATGCATATTAGACTGGCCCATGCTTGTATTGAAAAGTAAAAGTATAGTCCAATATTTTATTCTCAAGCTTGATTTTGTTTCTTTTAGTAAAATAAAAGTATATATTAGAAATTGGAAATTAGAGGTTGCGATGAATGGCGACTTTTATGTTCACTACTTTCAAATATATTGATCCCTTTATATAATTTAAATTATTTTGAATGCAGAATTACATGAAAGGAGTTGTTTATATTAGCATATTTCAAAATTTCTTATTTTTCTTTCATGAATTTATTTTTCTTGTATCAAAACAAAATATGTACTGTTATCCCCTGATTTTCGATTCAGAAGTAAAGAAAAGAGCGAAGTTCAATGATAATAAATAAATTAATAAAGTCAAATTACAAAGATCTAATATGAATTGCTTGTCGCCGTCATATATTTGAGGTCATGCTTTCGAATGTTTTAAAGAGTATTTTTATCCAAGCGGAGGACGCTAAGTGCAAGATTTAATAATCAATGGCCAAATATTAATTAAGAAAACTTAATGGGAAAATAATCTATTCCATGCCATACGTGGATAATCACCTTGTCGTGATGTAGGGTCTTACAATGTAAGGGCTAAGCTGGCGGAGAGCCATAGCTCTTTGGCTTTATATGAACGAAAATACTAGATTTTAAAAGTGGTAAATGACTGTGCAGAACGAGGTGTTGCTTTGGTGACCCGGTTTAAAAGTTCAATAAATAATTCATTAAACTATCGCAACCTCTAAATATTGACCCATTGTGTTCAAATTTAGACTGAACATTTTTAAGCACTATTCGAATAGAACCAGCGTTGTGGAGCGCGAATCTTCGATACTTTTGTTTTTTGGGCCACCCTAATGTATATTTTATATCTTTTTCTAATATATATTGGCTTAATTATTAATTTCAACTTTCTTATTATATATATTTAAAATATTTTTTTCAAAAACTACAAATTGTACATAAGCGGTTTTGAATGGTCTACCTTTACAAACGCTGTTAGAAATTTATTGTATAATTATTACATCGGTCTCAATGTCTTGAAACAGGTCTTCTTATTTTGAAAATTAACATTCTTTAAGGAATATGTATAACAATAGCGGGGAACGAACTAATTTCCCAAACCCCACTACGAAGGTCTAATCAGAGTTCTTTGTGTTTTACATTGTACATTTTCTATACTATTATCTAGTTCTCTAATTCACAATCTATTGAAATTAGATTAAATTGATTATATTTTTTCCCTCTTTCGAATCAATTTTCTTACAAGTTCTTTGAGTAGAATTATTTATGTTTTCAACTATTTGTTCAATATTTTTAAATAAATATTTAATAATATAATAACAACTGTGTCTGCTTGATTTTCAAGATGCATTAGCAAAACAGAAGCAAAAGCAATTGAATATTTTAGAAGTTTTTAATCGGTGATTAAAATGACTTTCTAATTTTGTTTTGGTATGATAACTAGTTATGTCAAAAATCCGATAAAAATTAGAGATTACGTTTAAATATGAATTACGAATGGGGAAATGAATATCGATTAAACAATTTCGTAATTATAAAAAGATTGCAATTACTAAACAAGAACAATTCACTGCAATATATATAAACTAAGCTTTTCTCAAAGTATGTCGTTGATTTTTAAAATTTTAAAATTTTTTAGTTTGGAATGATAACTTAAAATAATTGATAAGTTAAACATATCTTTACACCTATTTTTCCTTCACACAATCATACATACATATGTACTCGTACAATTAAGTCATATTTGTGTTATTTAGAAACTTTAAAAAATGATAAGGAACAAAAGAAAAGATATTAAAGAATTCAAACTTTTACTACATTTTACCTCTTATCTAGTAGTCTCTATTTCTTACAAATGACTTCTCTACTCTTAGTTTAGGAAGTAAAATGAAGAGACACATATAAAAGGGTATTTTTTTTATTTTTTGTTTGTTTTTTTTTTTATTTTTTGTTTGTTTGCACTTGTGTACTTAGTACATACATAATATTTATGTACATACATATTTGCAAATGTTTTACCATTTAACGAACTTATGTATGTTGGCGCATATAGGTACATACCAATATGTAATATAAAAAATTTAAAGTAACAGAATAATATAAAACATTTTTTACTTTCTTCTTTGTTTGTTAGCCCGTGTTTAAAAGTAAAAACATTTGAACTTCTTGTTTGGAAACAACAAATTAAAAAAAATGTAAAAGTTTATGTACAGTTGTGGGCATATAATTAATAAAGCATTCGTGATGATAAAGAATTGTTCGTTTTATTTTCAAAAACTAAAAAAAGAAAAGTATTTTTTTTTTGCTACTTAAAGCTAAAAATTGAGACTAATACCGAAAGCGTGGTGTGTTTGGAAAATATACTTTTTTTCTTTCCACACCTATAAAGTGCTTAAAAACTGCAGCTTAACTCAACTATATATAGTTTATGTATAAGTATAAAGTTACTTGCTTTTCACACAGTTACAGATTAAAGATTAAATACGCCCAAGCACACTGCACTTTCCGTGAAAGAGTGGTTGCTTTATTATGCTCCTCCCAAACAGCTCCATACCCCTCCCCAACCTCCAGACTTAAACCCAATTGAGCATGTTTGGGATTTAATGAAGCGCAAATTAACATCAACCTTAATAACGAGCAAAGAGTCGCTTAAAGAAGCTCTTAAAAAATCTGGTCGGAAATATCGCCTTCTGAAACAGAAAGCTTGGTGCTTTCTATGCCACGCCGCTTGCAGGCAGTTATAGATAGCCATGGCTGTCCAACAAAGTATTGAAATGTTGTTCTTTTTTAATTGTTTTAAAAAATGTATTAACGTTCCAAGGTGTATTTAAACTTTTGTCCAGTGAATTTTATAGTATTTATAAGAATTACCGTTATGTTTGTAATGAAGTCTATATTTTTTGTTATTGTTTTTTGTTATTTATGAAACTAAATAAAACTACATACTTTAAAGCTACGGTCACATTAGGCAAATATTTGACGAAAAAAACGTAACCAATTTTTTTTTGGAAATATATTATGCAAATATTTTTTTTATATAAACATTTCTTCAAACATTGTTTAAAAACGATATTAAAAAGAAAATTTATTTTTATATATAATTAACAAAACGTTAAGAAATTAAAAATTAAAAAATAAATATTTTCATAAAATAATAGGGGTTACGTTTTTTTGTCAAATATTTGCCTAATGTGACCGTAGCTTTAGTTTTTCTGAATCGTTTATTTTTCATACCATTTTTGGGGTGTATTTAAACTTTAATCTCTAACTGTATGTATTGACTGCAGTGTATGCAGGCAATTAAGCGTATTCGTTTAATTACCTCAAAGAGGCAATTAACCCAATTCGTTTAAATTACTTCCACGCATAATTACGCAAAAATGTTGACATTTTTGTCGAGGTAATTATCTGTGGAATGCTGTAATAGAAAATGTGCGGAACTCTTTTATTCAATTGACTTTATTTTTAAACTATTTTTTTAAGCATATGATGATGGCAATGAAATATTTAAGCGTAATTTAATTTAAAATAATTTTGTACAAACATTCAAGAATTTTTAAAACCGTAAACTATTTTGAGTGCCCAAAAAAAAAAAAGAAAAAAAACTGTCGATTTTAAAGAATTTTTGTGTCAACCAAACTGTAAAATCAATTTTTATCACAGAACTAAGCACACAAAGACAAAATCACATTTAAATTGAAAGATAAAACACCATGACTAACGTTGATTTTAAAGAATTACTTATATTGATAAGATTTATTTTTGCTTTTGTTTTGTGAAATTTTTTTAATATAAAATAAATTTAAACGACGTTTAAACTTATTTTCTCTATGATAAAATCAGAATTAAGTGTAACAATCATAACATACCAAAATTTTTAAGGCCCATTATTACAACTTGCCGTTAGTTAAAGGCAGGATTTTATCAGAGAGATAAATCGCTTTTTGTTATAACAAATGAATTTTAACCTAAAGTGACCGATAAATTTATTGGGGAAGATTGCCTTGCCTTTACGTTAAAGTTAACTTGAAATAAGAAAAGGAACTTATCGGTCTGATAAAATCCTGCTTTTAACTAACGGCAAGTTGTAATAATGGGCATAAGTATAACAAAAAATTTTTTTTCTAAATTTTAAAGTTATGAATAAAAAACCGGGCTTATTTTTCTGTGTATTTAATATATAATAAACCTCTTGGAATTGAAAAATAACAACGCTGAATTTATTACACAGATCCTTTTACACTTAAGGAATACATTAATTTTAACTTTTGTTTAAAAGATAAATAATAAACCTAACTTCTATCTACATATGCTTATGTTGGTTCGGTTTAGTGACTGTGTATACTTATATTAAGTATTCTGTTATTATGTTTCACTTTTTTTATAAATTATTTTTACTAGTTTTTTTTTCACCTTTCGCTTATTACTCTTATTCTCCACGTTTTCTTTAGAATGTTTTCATTTTTATATTATTTTTATTTACTTTATATTTCTGATGTATTTTATTCGTCGTCGGTTGTGAATATTCGTAGGTTATTTGTTTATTGTGGTACATATACTAATTTTATATAGTGCTGTATCTACGAGAATGTAAATTTTTGTTATATTTTGTTATACATGCATATTTATTTTTCAATCTTACTTTGCACATTATTTCAGCGCCAGTTGGCTGACTGGCCAGACAACTCTCTTTCCTATATTAATAATTGTGATTTGTATTTGCGATTTAAGTACTTTTATATTGTTACTATTATTGCAACGTATTTGATTTTATTGCCGATTTAAGTTTTTGCTGATTAAACAGTTTAATCATCTCTCTCATACACATCTATATGTATAGATATTGATATGAACAATAAACGGCAGGCAGTAAGCAGCAGCAATATATATAGAAAAATATATACATATATGCACATATGTATGTATATTAAGGTGATAACTTTTTTGGACAATTATTCTCCTCAGGGGTTTTCTAATGGCAAATATTGTATTAATGATAAAAAAAACTATTTCAGTTCAATTTGATAAAAAAAAAACCTTATGCACCGACAGCGATTTCTAAAATGCCTCTATAATTTTTTTTTAATGTATGTAGGTAAAACAAATAATAACAATAAATGATTGAAGGTAGGTATTGTAAGGTTAGGTTCAAAGTATGAAAACGGATTTTACTATTGAAATCAGCATGCCTTAATTATATAAATGCGATGGCCAGACGTTAAGGCATCAAAAAAAGTTTTTTTTAACTTTGCTTGATTCAAAACTTTAACGCGTTTGGTGCGTAACCTCTTTTAACGATAGCAAAAAACTAAAAACGCAGTTCTTAATATTTGTCCATGCCGTACACGATTTTGTCTGGGGAGATTTGATATTTGCAAAAAATGCAAAAAGTTATTACCCTAATGTACATACATATAGTATAAATAAATATAATAAAACCACCGAATTGCCACGTTCTTATCTAATTCTTATGTTATTATTAATCGTATTTTTGTTAATAATTTCATACAATGACAAAATGTGATTCGATATGTTATTTTATTAAGTAAACTAAAAACAGTGGTTTAAGGGCTTTTTATGTAATAAATATTTTTAATAATAAGTATTGATGTTGCGCTTATTATATGATACAAATAATTAACGTTTAATAAACTATTATTTAGTTTCGTTCACCTTTTATTTTACATATGTATTTATGTAAATATGAACTCATTGTGCTTAAGTTCTCTCGTACAACGTTTCACTAAATTTTTTATCATGTCTGCTTTCCGAAAGGCAGTGTCAATGTAAAGCAACCATATAATCATTGATAATGTATGGCATTCCTAAAGTCACTTGTTTCTCAGCTGATATGCAAACAAAAGCAATTTAGTCATAATTTAAATAAAATACGAATATGTAAAAATCCTCCACAATATTCTTCGGTAAAAAACTTACTATATTTTGTCTTAAAATATAATAAGTATGTTAAAACTTCTTGAAAAAGGGTTAGAAATTTGTTTAATGGCATGATACGAGGGCGGTTCGGAACCTTCTTAGCCTATCAATGAAAGAGAATAGTTAGTTTTTCAAAAATATTTTTATTTTTAAATATTATCTCCTGAAACTTCAATACAGTTAGTCCAACGCTTTTCTAGCAATTCTATCCCTTGATTAAAATAGTTTTCCTCAAGGTCTGTTGTATTTGAAGGAGCACTTTCACCTAACACATTTACCATATCATCATGAATTTCTTGTCCCGATAAACTTATTTTATGTAAATATTTAATGACAGCACTCGTTTCTAATTTTTCCATTGTAAAAAAAATCGCGGGAGCGTCTTTTTTGAACACCGAACACCTGTTTCTATATGAAGCAGTTGCCAGATCGATACAAATTTTAACATGTATTCATAACAGAGATGGAAGTTTCCAAAACACTTAACTTTTTTCTGTTTATACCGCGCTTTTTGTGCTAGGCTAAGACGTTTCCGAACCGCCTATGTACATGATCATAAACAGTCGTACCTTTCATTCACAAGAAAATCTTATAAAATGCAACCCTGACCTCATGGAGAAAAAATGTTTATGCATTTTTTTAAAAGATTGTAAAATCGGACAGACTAGTCAAAAAATCTGTCATACAGATGCATTTTTATGCCACACTGTTGTATTTCTTTAACACACACGCATTTTTTTGACAAATCGTACGACCCGATAGGATAGTCTATCACGGCCTTTAGCAACTCCAACATATTCTTAATGTTATAGTTTTTCTTAGTTATTCCCTCCGATTTTACTTTTAAATGCATTTGGTGATATAGAAAAACGTAACACGAAATATTTACCACATGCATTTTTTTAACTATTTGAGTATAAAAAGATAACGGTTTCCTAGATTGTTAACCTAATGCACTCATTTAAGAGAAAACACAAGAAAAAAAAAAATAATAAGTGCTCTGTGAGCAAAATCGAATAAGTGGTTTTGTAGTTATAACCTTTTGAACATGTAACATTCAAACACGTGGTCAATTGTTTGAGTGTCTTTATATTGTAAATTCATTGGCGAAATAAATAAACATTAAAAGATGCATAATTCTTGTTTTTTTTTTTTTTTTTGTAATATGTTGCTTAAGCACTTGAACTTTTTTTCCTTTTGCAATATTAATATTTTATAATTTTCTTGGATAAAAACACAATAAAGTTATCTTTAAATTATGAGAAATGTGTATTTTGTTAAGAACCATTAAGCTTTGAACATATAATCAAATTTATAACTGAGTAAAAATTTTTAATGGCAATGGTAGAATATTAGAATTGTCTATTTGTATATATGCCAAATGGTTAAAAAAATTCAATTCTTGTACCAAGTATTTAATTTAACTTTGAATTTGAAATTCATTATTTTCCTACATTTATACAAATTTGAATTATAAAATAAATAAAATTTGATTTACATATAAATAATTTAAGAATAGGTACCATTTAACGAATGTAACTTTTGCAACCCAACTTTCTAAACACATTTAAATTATTTGATTTATTATTTTTTTAATTATTCCTTAATAATAATTGCTTAGAAATAAATTATCTTATATTTTTTTTCAGTTTAAAGACGATAATTACTTTGATTGTTTTGTAATGATGAGTTGCTGCTGATATGTTGTATTTTAATGACGAGGCAGCAACATACAACGAGGGGAAGAAGCACCAAAATCAATATGAACAAAATTATTGAAAACAACAAACACAAATAGGTCGAAAGTCTGGTTGGATGAGACGACCTGTGATTGCAGTAAAATATTACGAGGCGTTAGCAACAATTGTAACACAAAAAATAAGAACAAAGTCATCATTGGCTAAACAGACAACTATAGCAAACAGAAGAATATAAAATATATACATACATGTATATAAATATATAGAGTAGTATCAATAAATAGTACGACGAAGAAAATTATAATTGTGAAATAACATAATTTCATTTGAATTGAACTTGAATTTCAATTACTATAAAACGAAGAATATTATTAAACAACGTTAACTCGACAAAAATTGCTAAATCATCACATTTGTTTGTTTTAAGAGATTGCCGTAAAATATTTTAATTTCTTTTATTCTAAATAATTTTTTTTTGTTCGTCAAATTTAATTAAGTTGTTTAAAGTGTATAAAATCATATTAAAACAAAAAAGAAAATACATTTTTAATATTAATTTGATAAGAGCGCGAAAATTAATTTAATCATATGTATTAAATATAAATACATTTAATAAATAAAATTTAGAGTTGAAAATTAAAAAAAAAAATAATAAGAAATAAACAATTACCAGTAAAACCGGATTAAGTTACAACAACTTTCAAAGACTAAATCATAATAAACAAATTATCATGGACAAAAATATGATGTTACCGAAACGGTCACGCTTGGATGTAAAAGGTCCGTTCGCTAATGGTCCGATGCAGGCACGTCCATTAGTAGCTTTATTAGATGGTCGCGATTGTTCCATAGAAATGCCAATATTAAAAGATGTTGCCACTGTAGCATTTTGTGATGCACAAAGTACATCCGAAATTCATGAAAAGGTATACATAAATCAAATATATACAAATTAACACATAAATACATATGTACATGGATTTTAAAATATGCTTGATTTTTTGTTTAAGGTTTTAAATGAAGCAGTTGGTGCATTAATGTGGCATACAATTATATTAACAAAAGAAGATTTGGAAAAATTTAAAGCATTACGTATTATTGTCCGAATCGGCAGCGGTACGGATAATATAGACGTTAAGGCAGCTGGTGAGCTTGGCATTGCTGTATGCAATGTGCCCGGTTATGGTGTTGAGGAAGTAGCCGATACAACAATGTGTTTGATATTAAACTTATACCGAAGAACTTATTGGCTAGCGAATATGGTGCGCGAAGGCAAAAAATTCACTGGACCAGAGCAAGTTCGAGAAGCAGCACATGTAAGTTCACTCATTTGAAATTATTCAGTTAGAAAAAATATTTTAGATACTTTACCAAAATTTCAATATTTTATAAATAATTTACTGCATTGTAAATTTAAAAAGCATTGATTTCTGAAAAAAGAATATTTAGTACCTGTATTGCATTTTTAATTTTAAACACGATGAATTGCAACTTTTGAAAATGTTTATTTAATATTATGTTCAGACATGCACTTGTATTGAGTCAAAATTCGGTTAATTGACAGCATTATTTTCAGTGTTTAGGCAATTTAGCTTACAGGCTGATTTTAGAACAAGAATGGTTTTTGACATTCGTCTTTTTATATGTGAAACAACAACAAAAACACTCAAATTTGTTAGTGTTTCTCATATAAAAAGACGAATGTCAAAAACCATTCGTGTTCCAAAAACAGGTTGTAAGCTAAATTGCCTAAACACTGAAAATAATGCTGTCAATTAACCGAAAAAATTTGAGTGTTTTTGTTGTTGTTTCACATATAAAAAGACGAAAGTCAAAAACCATTCGTGTTCTAAAAACAGGCTGTTAGTCAATATTCATTTGACAGAAAGAAACCAGAAAACATTGGCCACATCAAGAAAGGCTGCCTCACTGGCAACACTTCAGCCTATTCAACTTTTATTGTTTTTTTTAATATTTATTTTTATTAAAAAGTGAATTGTCAAATATCAACAAAATTGAAAAAATTTCACTAAATTCATTTAAGTTGTGAAAAACAACACAAATGAAGAAACCAACCAAACTCACCTCTCAGTGTATTTTTGTGTGACTCTCTTTGTGAAGAACACTGCTCTAAACACACTCTGCCAGGGTTGCATTTTCATTTTACTTAATACTTATAACGATTTCGCACTTATTGAACAATAATTAATTAAAATTTTGTATGAAATATTGAGTTAAATAAGGCAATAATAATAATAACGCATGTCTGAACACAGTATGAAATATAAAATGCAACATAATTTTTTTCAAATTATATTGTTGACAATGATATGATAGTTCAAAGCGAATTGATTTTAAGGTACATGCAATTTTACAATAAACGCAATAATGAAACAATGAATAGACAGCTAATTGACTAACCTAACCGCTCCTTATAATATATTCTTCTTCACAATAAATAGTTGAATTGTTTTTTTTAACAACTAAATGCCACTTTCCAATTTTTTATTCATATTTAATTTTCAAACATAAAAAATGTATGGCAAAACCAGTAAGTAACCAAAACTTGTTTTGCTCCAAAACTAATTTAGACCGCAAAATAAGTAATTGGTAATATCACTCATAATTTTAAGAAATAAAGTATTTGTTTTGTTAATTTGTCTTCGCCACCATATAATATTTAAAATTAAACATGAAATGCATTGCTTATGGGGATAAACATGTCTCGATGGCCTTATCGTCTCTGCCTAAGAGAGTCCTCAGGAGACATGCTTATACCCGTAAGCAATACATTTCGTATTCAATATTGAATGTCTATATAGCTTAAATATATTTTTGGTGTTTTATTAATATAATATTTATATGTGCGCATGTAAGAACAAATATTTAAATAATGTTATAATTATTTTTATTTTTTAGGGTTGTGCTAGAATTCGTGGAGATACATTAGGTTTAGTTGGTTTGGGACGTATTGGAAGTGCAGTTGCATTAAGGGCAAAGGCATTTGGCTTTAATGTTATATTTTACGATCCCTATTTGCCAGATGGTATCGATAAGTCTCTAGGTCTAACTCGTGTTTACACTCTGCAAGATTTACTATTCCAATCTGATTGTGTTTCACTGCATTGTACCCTTAATGAACACAACCATCATTTAATTAATGAATTCACAATTAAACAGGTAAGATTTATTAAAAGTAAAATTTATTTATGTCCTATGTGTATACTAAACGATTTATTGGTTTTTCTTTTAGATGAGACCGGGAGCATTTTTAGTAAATACGGCACGGGGAGGTTTGGTAGATGATGAGACTTTGGCGCTTGCTTTAAAGCAGGGAAGAATAAGAGCTGCAGCACTGGATGTACACGAAAACGAGCCATTTAATGTATTCCAAGTAAGATTATGAAATACAAATCATTGTTTTTATTAACGTTTGCCTTTTTTCCTGTTGTTTTTATATTGCAGGGCGCCCTAAAAGACGCCCCCAATCTTATATGTACACCACATGCCGCCTTCTTCAGTGATGCATCTGCTACGGAACTGCGTGAAATGGCTGCTACAGAAATACGACGAGCAATTGTTGGCAATATACCCGATGTTTTAAGGAATTGTGTTAATAAGGAATATTTTATGCGAACACCAGCCTCAGCTGTAGCGGCCGCGGCTGCTGCGTCAGTTTATTCAGAAGGTAAAATACCACCCATATTATCAAATCAAGAAAAGTGAAATAGAAAAATAAAATGTAAAATGCAATTATTACGTTTACAATTTTGATTACATCTTCTTCGATAACAACATAAACTTAAAAATATAACAGTTTTTGAAAAATACAAATGAGTACATAATATAAAAATATTACAATACGAAATGAAATACACCACAACCTCCACTTCACAGATGTATAAAAAGCTAATATTAGCAACATATATTTGCAATCTACTATTTTCTTTTCTAATCGATCATTGTCCTTTAAATTAAGCAAAGAAAGAAAAACTAAGAAAAAGTCATTACTTGTGGTGGCTTTACGGTATCTATTATTTGTCGACATAATTTCAATTAAAGTAATTCATCATATTGGACTGTGTTTGTAATAAAACCACATTTATGTAAATATTACAATAATTTCCAATATAAGGTAAAAATAATTGAAGTCGAACCAAGATATTTCTGCATACATATACATTTTTCAAAATTTATTTAATATTTCTTTAAGCTTTCAAGTAAAAATCTGTTGAAAGTTTCTACAGTGTCTTTCTGATATACTACGGAAATCAGTTTTTAAATATTAGCGGTAATAACTCTGCATCGCAAACGCCATTTCAAGTCTTGCAAACGTAGCAATCGTAGCCTATATGCCTACATTTTGTTATTGTTTGACAAAAGACTAGCAAGGGCGCTTGCTATGAAAAGTGAGAACCGTTTTTATTTTCTTTTTCGGTTAATATAGAAAACATAAGCGTGGAAAGTTTTCATCCTATATTTACATGTATATTATATACATACGTGAAGTTATATATTTACCAATTCACGGCAAAAATATAACATAAAAAAAATTCGTCTGTTGATAGACTATATCCTCAGTACTAAAAAAGTCATGCTTGATTTAATATAAAATTCTTTTTAATTATTTAGTATTGACCTTATGAAAGTAAATTTTTTTTGTACATATTTCATTTCTCTATTCACATATTTTTGTATAAGATAAATACAAATTTCTCTCTATCCTGTATAAAACGATGACATGCAAATTATAATAATATTTTCAACTTTACTTCGAACTTACATACATATATATGTACGTAACTTTATATGTATATATTTTTTAATTACATATATATGACTGTGATGTGAATTGGAAAATAATGTACGTTTATTATTTGAGATGAAAAAGGTTAAAAAATTAATTGGTCATAAATTGAAATAGCTACAAACACACGACTATGTTCGTAATAAATATTTTTGATTTATAGCAGGTTTATAAATCAAAATTAATGATCAAGAGGGAAAATGTCTATTGTTTGATGATGCGCGCCAGTTTTGTTAATTATTAAAGTAAAATATAGTTCTTCTTTGATACTAAATTATTAAACCCTAATATTCAGATATGTTCTGTAAAATAAATTCGAGTAAAATTGCTATAATTTCAAAATCTTCTTTTCTTCCTTCGTTCATGACCATTAGTGTAACTTTTTTAATATCAAAACTACATACATAATAAGTTGCGTAATTAAGTCTTGTCTTTGAGAAAACACAATCGATTTCAATTTCACTCGAATTCGTTTTTCAGTACATAACCGAATATGTATACGAAATAATTGTGTATACACTGTTTATCGACTTGCATTGAAATCGATGCTCTGTGTAGAAACGCACCTTAAAAGTTATAAAATTTAGATAAAATTTGAAGAAATCAAAATTTTAATAAAATTGTGCAATATAAAATTTTACGAAATTTCAACATTTGATTGAGACAGATATTTAAATTAAAAATAATGTTTATATCGTTTCTCAAGTTTGTTTATCAATTGATTTTCGTAGTATTTTTAGAATTTTTCTAAAAAATATAAATACCCAGATTACACAAGTGAATTTTAGCACAAACTCTTAAAATTTAGACAAACTGTTCATAATCTTCTTTCTAAAATAACGGCAACGCACTTGAAAATAATTTTATATACAGTTTGTATATACTCTTAAAATCACACACTAATCCATATATAATGCCAACCACCGCAAAGTCAATGCAGAATGTTTCTTGTGAAATCGAGGTACATGAAAAATTATTTAAGTTGTTTAATATGAATGAAGAGTAAAAAGTTGTGTGGGTAATTTGTTTAATTCCTTTTTTAATAAACAAAATCTCCACCCGCTTAATAATCATACAATATTATGCCTAAACTATGAACTTCATTTATGCAAAAAAAATATAGAGAACTTTTTAGGGTTTATTTTTATGCAACATATTTGTATTTTTTATAAAGTATATTTTAAGTTCATATTATAATAAATATATAGTTATGCTATGTAAAACAAATCATTTTCGGTTTACAGAACGTATATTCATTCGTGGCTCTTTGAAACTCTTAAAATATTAAATTAATATTTTTTTAAAATTTAATTGGAAAACATTTCATAAAGGTCCTTAAATTTTCTTTAGCATCAGGAGCATATTTTATTTAATTTCAATGTTAATTAAATAACTGTGTCTTGTTTTATAAAAATTAAAACTTGTTTATCTATTTTCTAATTATAAAGATATACAATTATTTACAAAGACAAAGAAACAAAACACAGTTGTCATTTTTTAATGCTTTACATGTACAATTATTTATGTTTTTAATTTAATTTTTATGTAATCATGGTTTAATGTAAGATTTTTCTATCATGAATTTCTTACTTCATTGAATTCGCAACAAACAACAACAATAAATTTTATTTACTTTCTTTTATAATTACAACAATCTTAAGTATTTATAATATCTAGAAAAAGTAAATAAAAACCAATCTTAAGGTGAAAGTAACCACTTTTGATGGTTTACACAAAACACTATTTACAAAATTTGAATCTTCTTTTTTGATTTGTTGTATTGTAATTCTACTTTATTTGTTTTTTTCCCTTTGCAAGCAAAAGTTGTTCATTTATTAAGTTCATTAGAAAATGTTTATAACAATACCATTACTCATTATCAGTATTTTTTGCGTGATCTGTTTTTTTATATTTCTTTTCTGCGAAGATGTTGAACAATTATAATTTTATCGATTAGAGTTTTAAAGTAATGAAAATATAATTTTAACTTAGGAATTATTAAATTTTGTTATGGTAAAATATAAGTATTGAGCTTAATTTACAATAACGATCCAACAGTAGTTAAAAATAATCGTTATGCACGGTAAGGAAAAAAAATTCCATTGTTTGTGCTGCTGATTTTGCTTGTATAATTTTACTGACAAACATCAAATTTTTAATGCCTACATAAAAGAGGTGTATAGGTCATTCAAGTCATATATCACAATTTCCTTTGCAGGGTATTTATTGCCAAGGTTCAGCAGACAAATGATAGTATTACGTAAAATAAATTGGCATATAAATTTTGTTTGATTTATATAGGATGCTAAATTGAATGTAAAGGCTGAAACTAAAAAGATGAATAAAATTAATCAGTTCTAACTAAAAAAAAAGAAAAACATAAATATTACAGAAGTGGTAGTTTTAAACATATAAAAGCAATTTTTAGCGTTTTTAAATTGGACATAAACATCAATAGTATTAAAATATTCATTCGGTAGTAAAATAAAAATAAAATATGTACTTTCAATTTAGAGAATTATATCAAATAAAAATATGTATTTGCGTTTACTTCTAATAAACTTCCTCTTCCTCACTGATGTTAAAAAATTATGGTTCTACAGAAAATAATCTCAGTTGTGCGAGGGATCATTATTATTTTATTACTTTTTTTTTCTTTTATAAAAAATAAAACAAATCAAAAAGGAACTTCAAAATTTACAAATAAAATTGCAAATAAGTAAAAAAAAAATATATATATGTAACTGTATGAAATAAGAAAACAATTTAATTAATATAAATTAATTACATCTTTAATATTAATACAAATAATTACTGACTTTCAATAAAAATGAAAAAGAAAAAGGAAATTAAAAATAAAACACGTTTTATTTAAACACATTGTCAAACAAAAACGGAATTTGCTCTAAAGTTTTAAATGGTCTCATCATCCGTGATTATTTTCGCCTTTCAACAATTTTTTTTTTAACATAATGTTCAATATACATGCTTATAAATAATTGAAACAGAAAATAGAGATAATGAAAAAGTTTTAGTTTTAGGAATATGTTTAGTACATAAAATGTATATTAAAAAATAAAATAATAAAAAACTCTAAAAGAAAAACTATTAAAAATAATATACATATAAATGCATATACATATATTTATATGTACATATACATATATATATATATATATATATATATATATATACATATAGGTACACGTCTAAAAAATACTAAGAACGTGCAAGAGATTAAAATAATATTAACAAACATTTTTATTTTAAACACAAAAATAACAAAGAAAATAAATACACAATGCATTTTCTAAGTTCTTTTAAATTCTATATTTGCTGGATTTTTTATATCTATATTTTGTTATACTGCAATAATAATAATTTAGGAATTGCACACAATTTTGTAGACATACACACAATGAAATCATTTCACCCTCTTAAAAATTATAATTATTTTTAAAAAAGAGCATACCAAGGCATATGAAACAATGTAATGTCATTACATATTTCTTTTCTGCAAAAAAAAAAAAAAATAGGGCAAAAGTGTCAATAAAAAGAGGTATATACGGATGGAACCGTTGAACATTTTTAAATTTAAACTTGTTTTTAATTTTCTGGATATTATTCATCAATATGAAAACATAAACAATAAAAAATTAGCATAGTGTGCAAATTATATTTTTGAAGCATAAAAAAGGATTATTCTATTATTATTTTCGGCATACCTTCGGCATTATTTATTTCACCTTAATTTCAATAAAAGAAACTATCGAACCCTAATCACCACATTCGTATTCTTTAAACATTGTAGTTCTTGTAAAAAGAAAAGGTGGTGTTATAATGGATGATTAAATAAGAGACCTTTTGCACTTATTCCAGCTGGTAACGTCGTTGTCGTCTGACTACATTTTCGTAATAGATTAAAAAATATTTCTTGCTTTTAGTTTTTAACAAACATCTTGTTAGAATACTACGACCACGCCAACCTATTACTACTTTTTCTTTCCTTTATAATTATTGAAAAATTTGAAACTGCCAACTTGGTTTTTTTAAACCTTTTTTAAATATAACATATTTTTTAGAGAACTGATAATGATATATTTTCTTTACAATGTGACACCGATAAGACAGCTAATTATTTGTAGTTAATTCTCCTTAATAGTGCATTGTTTATTTTTTTTTTTTTTCTTGCGTATTTTCTTTTTATAAACAATTTAGTTTAATTTATTTTTCTTTCTCTCAATAATATATGTCTATACTACTTTTTGACAATATTCTGAAATTTTAACGAAAACTAAAGTCACATTGTTAATTTGTTGGTGTAGCAACGAAGCCACCTTGTAGAAATAAATATGCCTGGGAATTGCTTTTGTCGATTTGCATACACTTTTAGGTATTACGTCGCGATTATTATTATACATACTTAAATTAAAACAAAGCAAGGCACTTGAAAAAATCACATTCAATATTTTCAAATATAATTTAAAATCCAATCGAATGATTGAATAAAAAAACATAAAATAAAGCTACAAAAAATGTTATTTTATATGTATAAAAATAAATATTTTTAACAACTATAAAGCTAATTAAATTAAAAAAAAGAAAAATTAAAAAATATTTAATAAAAAAAAAAATAAAACATAAAATGATTAAAAACAAACAAAAAAAGCGTAACTTTTTTTAAGAAAACAAAAATTGCAAATTCACTTAGTTTATGGTGGTAAGCTTTAAAATACAAATATGTATTGGGATGATGGAATTATTTTAAAACTGAGCAAATAACAAAGGTTAAAAATTAAAGGTAGCGCAGTATATATTTGCTTATGAAAGTCAGTAATTATTTAAATAATTTTATTTTTCTTTTTTTTTCGATTTATATTTGTGAGTGACATTTTCATTGAATATAATGCTTTGTTATTTAAATCGACTAATGACAAAAACCTAAAAATGAAGAAATGTTTTATAAGGCTTGGTTTATACTCGTATTATGAAATAATTTCATATGAACATTTTTTTGTTTCTAATTTTGTCTTTTAACATTTCATTCATGTGTAATTATTCTAGAGTTTTTTTTTCTCATTACCAAGTAATATTTATCTCCTCTTACCAACAAACGCGTACTTTCATATGAAATAATTTCATAATGTGTACCGACTAAGATTTTTAGTTTATTATTACATTGTAAATCGTTTCCATCATTCCATATCTTAAATATAAATTAATTTTTCTAATGTTTAAATTTACAGTTTTCTTTACATTAAAATTGATTTTTTTTAATTTTTTTTTTTTGCCAAATAGAAGAATAAGTGCTAATATTTTCGCTGAAATGAAAATTTTTCTTTTACTTAACACGTTAACACAAATAATTACTTATTTATCAGTATTTATTTTGACTTCTTTTAATTTAATAATCATTCTATAGATATCAGAGCTGTAAATGAATCATTCTTTTTTGATTTCAATTCATTAGGAATTAGCTAAAATTTGAATTAATTCTTTTCACCAAAAAACAAATTGAATGAAATTTGAATCAATTCATTTGAATTTAGCGAACCTGAATTGCAATTCATTTCAAATTCAAATGAAATGGGCAAAATAGATTGCAATTTATTTTTAATTCATGAATTAATTTGAATTAATTCAAATGAGTTAGTGTTTTAATATTTTATTGTCCTTTACAAAAAGTTCTTTATTATATAAGTAAAATACGTTTTAATGTTTCAAAGTTTTAAAAGGGAATGAATAAAATTTAAAATCAAAGTTGAAGTAAAACAAAAAGCTTACTACAACGGCATTCACATTGTACAGAGCTACCATATATCACCAACACTCCTTCTCAATGTGAATGTCGTTTTACAAAGAAATTATATAAATTTCATTAAATTCATAAAGTAAATGTGCTTCGTCCTTGGCAGATTCTTCGTGAGAATATCTGCAATCATATGCTCGCTTGGACAGTACCTCAAAGTCACCTCCTGGTTTTTTACGACCTCACGTACATGATGGAATCTGATATCTATATGCTTCGTTCTCTTGTGAAATACAGGATTTGTGGCAAGTTTTTCTGCACCTTGATTGTCAATATTTAGTAAAAAGGATTCTCCAGATGAGAAACCAATTTCCATCAAAAGACGTCTTAAAAAGATTGCCTCCTTAGCAGCATCGGACATGGCCATATACTCGGCCTCTGTGCTACTTAAGGCCACACATGTTTGCTTTCTCGACTCCCATGACACAGGACACTTTCCGATGAAAAATATAAAGCCGGTGTACGACTTGCGGTCGAGAGCATTACCGCCCCAATCAGCGTCGACGAAACCTTCCATTGATTGTTCACTCGCCTGGTAAATAATTTTCTTATCAATTGACCCTCGTAGATATCGTAGTATACGTTTAGCTGCTTTCATATGCTCTACATGAGGATTTGAATTGCACTGCGATAGTTTCGACACAGAATGTAGAATATCTGGCCTAGTTGTAATGGCTAGATACATTAGCGCTCCAATTAATGACTGGTATTCATGTTGGTTTACTTCTTCGCATTTGTCTTTAGTACATTTCACTTGATGATTTGCGTCGAGGGGAGTTGCTATGGGTTTACAGTTCTCCATACCTTGTTCTTTTAGTAATTCTCTTATGTATTGAGACTGACAAATTGTAATCGCACCAGTACCACCTTGTCGTTCAATTTCTATTCCAAGATAATGATGTAAACGTCCCTTATCAGTGACAGGAAAATGTTCAGCTAGCAGTTCTTTCACTTTTATTACGGATTGTTCATCTTTACACCCAATTAAAAGATCATCGACATACACTGCAACCAATACCAATTGCTGATCTAACGTTGCCATATATAAGCATGGTTCACATTTGCTACGTTCGAAACCAATATTTCTTAATACCGAGTCCAGCTTATCATACCATTCTTTGCCAGACTGTTTAAGGCCGTATATTGCCTTGTGGAGCTTAAGAACTTTATGAGGATATCTGTCATCCACAAATTTTTCAGGCTGCCGCATATAAATTTCATGATGAATTTCACTATTCAGATAGGCTGACACTATATCGATTTGGTGCAAATACATTTTCCAATTCACAGCTAATGCCAGCATTAATCGTATGGTTGAATATCTGACTACGGGTGAAAAAATCTCGTTGTAGTCTATACCAAATCTTTGACTACAACCTTTAGCCACAAGTCGAGCTTTAAAGCGCTCAATCCGACCATATTTGTCTCTCTTTAAATTGAACACCCACTTGGTATTTATAGCTTTAGCTCCTTCAGGCAAGTCTACCAAAGACCAGGTACCATTTTTGTTGAGTGATGACATCTCCGATTGCATTGCGCTGTACCATTCATTACCATTCGGACTGTTTATTGCCTCATCAACTGTTGTTGGTATATTTACCTCAACCATATTATTTAATATTTATTGTTTCCGTGGTCTACCTCGTTTGCCTGTTTTTATTATCTTGGGCCTGCCACGACTCGTAATAGCAATCTCCTTCTGGTTATCGACTTCCTTTTCTGGGTCATCATCCTCGGCTGTCTCAAAACCAGCAAATTCACTAACGCTGTCAGAATCTGTATCTACATCGCAATTTATATTGTTGTTTTTAGAGTCATTAGGAACTGTTTGGTTTCTCTCAATATTTATTATCAAGTAGTCATCAGGATTTTGTTTCTGTTGATCAGAAGACTCCTTCTCAACACTGACATCTTCTTCAAAAACAACATAGGGTATTTTATCACATAATATATTTTATCATATAATACCTCATAGGGTATTTTATCACATAATATCTTAGTCGGACATCTATTACGCAAGTAGACTGCAGTATTTACCGCCTCTGCCCACAAATTTTGTGGAACACCACTATGCACCATCATTGAACGAGCCATTTCCACTAACGTTCTGTTGGCTCGCTCTGCTACGCCATTCTGCTGCGGAGTATATGGTACAGTCAGCTGCCTACCAATGCCTTCAGACCTCAAAAATGCGTCAAAATTGCTGTTGACAAATTCTCGTCCATTATCAGTTCGAAGCATCTTAATATTTTTACCAGTTTGCTTCTCCACGTGCTGCTTAAAAATTTTAAACATTTTCAAAACATCGCTTTTTGCTGCAATAAAGTACACAAATATTCGCCTTGAGTAGTCATCTATGAATGTGACAAAATATTTGGAACCACCTAGCGAATTTACTTTGAATGGACCACAGACATCACTGTGGATGAGTTCCAACAAATCTTTTGTTCTTGTCTGAGATTCTTGTGGAAAAGGTTTCACGTGTATTTTGCTTAACATACACGTTCTACATTGGGATGTGCTGGAAAAATTGTTTAATACCATCCCAGTTACCATCGATTTGTTTGCCATGTCACATAGGGATTTAAAATTAACGTGGCCAAATCTATTGTGCCAAATTTGACTGGAACTAACAGCAGTATACAAGCTGTGACTTTCGCTTTTTGCTAAAAATAAATTATTTTTCTTAGCAGCCTTCAATACCACCATACCATTAGTATGCTGTACAGTAGCAGACGTTAGATCAAATTTGACGATGAAACCTTTTTCCACCACACGGCTCACTGATATGAAATTCATATTCAATTCTGGCGAAAAGAGAACATTTTGGAATTTAATTTGCAAACCGTTATTTTCTATTATTACATCTCCTTTTCCCTTTGCGACTATTTGTTTGTCGCCAGCCAATGAAATCTCCTCATCGCTTTCAACGAAGTTCGTGAACATCTCTCTGCTGCAACACATGTGCGCAGTCGCACCACTGTCAACGCACCACTCAGTTTGCTTGATTGTGTTTGTTGATGATCTTACATGTAGCAACAGGGGTTGTTTTTTCTTCTTATTACACTTGCTCGCAAAGTGTCCCGCTTCACCACAGTTAAAACACTTGCCTTTGAATTTGTTTTTGCTTTTCTCAGATTTTACCTCTTTTTGTGTTTTGTATCTCTCTCTCATTGAAGACTTCATAGCAAAAGCTTGTTGTGTGTGTGTACTCACCGATGCTTCTTCACGTTCATTTTTGTCTTTGTGTCTGCTGCCTTCTTCCAGAATTTTTTGCCTAACGGTAGATAACGATGGCAAGTTATCACGCGTCTCCATGGCAACAACGAAATGTTCAAATTCACTTGGAAGGCTAGATAATAACATAATTACTAGCAGTTCATCTTGTACCACAATACCCGTTTCGGCAAGCTTTTCAGCCAACTCAGAGAACTCATTAACATGCTTACTTATGTTACCACCATTTGGCATAGAAAGGTTTAAAAGCCTCTTATACAGCGACACCTTATGTATAGGACCTCTGGGCTTATGTATTTCTTCAAGACGCAGCCATGCCTCATTAGAAGTTACACAGTTCTTAATTATGTTTAACTGGTTAGGTTTCACACACAAGGTTATTGTTGCTAGTGCCCGTTCATCATTTTCTTCCCAAATTGTTTTTTCATTTGCATCATCAACCGATTCCTTCTTAAGAGCGCCACTTACTATTTTCCAAAAACCATTGTGTATAAGAACAATACGCATTTGCAAACACCAACTGTCGTAATTTTCGCCGTCCAATTTTTCGATTTGGTACATCGACGCCATTTTCAAAAATAAAAAATTATTCTTACTATAAAAATCTATTCACATCCCGGACTTTGTCCTGGGCCCATAACCTGTTTTAATATTTTATTGTCCTTTACAAAAAGTTCTTTATTATATAAGTAAAATACGTTTTAATGTTTCAAAGTTTTAAAAGGGAATGAATAAAATTTAAAATCAAAGTTGAAGTAAAACAAAAAGCTTACTACAACGGCATTCACATTGTACAGAGCTACCATATATCACCAACAGTTAGAAAAACGAATTGTAATTATTTCCAATTCAAAACCAAATACAAAAGCAAATACATTACACAAAATAATATTGAAATTGAGGAGAATAGACCTAAAAAAACCCGTAAATCATTTTGGCAATATAAATAGATGTATTGAAAAAATGCCAAAATGTTTATTTCAAATGAATTGGAAATGAATTGCAATTCGTTTTTCTAACTCATTTGAATTAATTCAAAATCCATTCAATTTAATCAAATTGCAATTAATTTTTAATTCAAATGAAGTGCAATTCATATCCAATTCAAATTTCATTCAATTCGTTTTATGGCGAAAAGAACTAATTCCAAACTTTATCAATTCAGTGCATGAATGTTTCGCCAATAAATTCAAAAATTAATGATTCGTTCACAGCTCTGATAGGCATAAATAAATTAGCAAATGCTTCCAATTTCTAAGCGTTGTAAATATGTGTCCTTTCATAAGGCTTAAGCTTTAAGGTTCATATTCTTTTTGCTTCTATTTTTTAATTCAGAGTAGAGCTAATTTTTTAATATATAGTACATATGCATGTATTTATTATATATTTTTTATTAATTCTTATTTCATCATTTGTGGAAAAACCGCGCAGCAATATAAAATATGGGGAAGAATTAGAGTTAAAAAAAGCATTTTTAAGATTTCATAACTAATAATGCAGAGATATATACTAAATACATACTTTCATAAGTTGTAGAATACGGTTTTTATGTTTTAATTTGTTATTATTCAGGATTTATTTTTTAAATTATTGTCGTTTATTTTCAACACACATACGTATGTTGTATATAGAAAAATATTAATACAAAAATTAAAGGAAGGGTTTACCGTTTGCGTTACACCATGACAGGAGTCTAGCAGGCCATTAGTTTATGCGAGTGCTCAATGTACATATGATAAAAGAGAAATCCACAACTGACAATTATATTGACGACATGGCCCTGTTAAACAGCTTAATTGAATAAAAATAGGATTAAAATAAAAAGGATATGGAATTTCAAACTGTACCCAGAATCGATTTAGCCTATTGTAAACTTTAAAAAATAAGGATGCATAGTATAAACTGAGTATGTGTTCTTAGTATTTAAAGGACTAGCAAGATTTTTTTTTGTTGAGGTTTTAATCAAATTTGTTTATACAATTTGAATGGGCAATTTCCCAGTTGTCACAATAGTCGTACATGACGTCGTCAAGAATATATTTTAAGACATGTCACTAACGGTTGTCGACAACATCACGGGAGTACTCGTGCCAGATATTTTGTGGGTGGTCTATTTCCTTGAAGTAGTTATAGTCGCCGTGGTCTAGTGGTTAGTGTGTTGGCTTACTAAGACATGAGCCCTGGGTTCGACAGAGTGCCTAAGACTCGGGTTCAATTTAATTTTGTTTTTATCAGAAAACGCTTTAATTAGATCAAAGTTAACTGCAATGTTATTTTTTTGGTAATTAAAGAAGAAATGATGTCCGTGAAGGAATAGTACACTAGCCAAACTGAACAATTGTTTTCGACTCCAGCTACGGTAGTCTCATCAGAGTTCTTTGTGCTAATTTGTAATTATTACAGAATAAAGAAAAATCGCGCGGTTGTCAGAACCCATATAAATGCGTTTTGGATTTTCTCAAACGTCCGTTTTCAAATCGCATTTTATTTTGAAAACGCATATGAATATGTTCTGACTAAACCATCTATTTAAATACAAATGTAATTATTGGTAAGCAAACTTCAGAGGAGGGGCTCAAATTATTGTTAGAACAACGACGAATATTTTCTGCTTCCGGAACAGTTTGTGTAAATTCCGTTCCCGACATACATCTATTAAGCCTTTTTTTATTATTTATTATATTAAATTATTGGCGCCCAGAATTGGGGTGTTTACCGCAAAACCGGTATATAAGTATTCAAAAGAATTAACATTGTGAATTCGAGCGGTAGCAACATTCAAAAAATCTCAAATCGCTACGAGCTTGTTAAAAAATAAATATTAGATAGTTTTCATAATTTGGTCGTAGATATACAATATAAATTAGTTAAAAACTCAGAGTAAAATATGTATTTCGATTTTAAAAACAATAAGTGGTTGGTTAAAAATGCTCCATTTACATAGTTGTTTGCTACGGGTTGTTCATAATTGTTTACCAATTTTGAATTTTGCTATATAACGTAAAATGAAATTATTAAGAAAAATAAAATTTTTTATGAATATAATGAAATTAATGTCTAGTTTTTTTAAAAATCATATTATGAATATAATGAAATTAATGTCTAGTTTTTTTAAAAATCATATGTTCTAAAGTTGACATTTTTACGTCCCTTTTATTTTTGCAACCCATTTTACTACCAATCAAAACTGTTTTATTAAAAAAAGGCTTTTTTCTAATATGAAATTATTTTTTTCGGTTAATCACTTTATAAATACTAATTCTGCGAAATATGTGGCAATGAAGAAAGATTACTTTAATATTATAATAAACAGACATTTTACGAAAAAGTAACTTGAAAATTTAAATTTAAAGCAGCATTCATGCTATTGAACATAATTCTTAATCGAGCAATAGGCTCATTCATTGAATAGTTAGTACGAGTATTACAAGTAGATACATGAAACAAATTATAAGATCGTAGTTTACTATGAAGTATGCAAAAATAAACCAAATTAAGCAGATAATCACCATCAGTAATACGATTAATTAGATTAAAAATTATTGCGGAATGATTAACTCTTCTCATATAAAGTGGTTTTAAACTCAAGAGCAACCAACGTACACAATATAAATATGAATGTACTAACAGTTAGCGATCACCACGGAGGGCATACTTTATAAAAAATTTTCCAAACTCTAAATCCGATTAGAATGAACAGAATAAGAAGAGTTCCCAACAAATGAACAATATTCCTACTGTGAACGAAGAAATAAAAGTAAATAATAATCGCAGTGCAAAATTGAAAAACCCCTTGCAATTTATTTCTATAAGGAAGAAGAAGCAGAATAAACTTTAACAATTATATAGTCCAAATGAGCATTAACATTTAACTCACAATCAAGAAGAATATCAAGGTCCAGTAAACCAGTTTAAAATGTTCATTATATAATAATATTGTATATGAATATTTAGACGATTGCAAATAGGATGTTTCTAAGTCATCTGAAAACACTTGTTGATATTTAAAGATAAATCAATCAAAACATACTAAGTAGAGAAACAATAGATACGATTTTGTAAAATAAAGACATCAGATTTTGTAGGTAACTCCTTGATGATTTTCAAATAAACAGCATACATATATTTATAAAAATAATAAACATATAATATAATATATAATATATATACTACTCTGGGGTACTCCGGAGGTGAAGAGACAAAATTCTCAATAACAACAGTATACATAAGTAGTTATTGAAGTGGTTTTTAATATAAAGAGTTCGAATTTTAAGTCTTTTTTAATGGGAAGATTTGGTTCAATAGCAAGGCAACCAGAAAGCTAATAAATGTTGAGTTTTATGTTAACATTTTTTTATTTGAACAATTTTGTTAATTTTTTTTTTTTTAACTTTTGATCGTTTTTTAATTTAAAAATAAAGTCAATAATTATTCAACAACTATGTATCACATACATACATACATAATTGGCCATTACAACCCTGTATCAGGGTTACGGCCTAGCTTCTCGCAGCACTCATGTGGTGTGTCTTGATTTTTATCCATGAGTACCGGGACCTACAGTATAAAGTCGAATCCGAACGATAAACTTGAGAAGCTTGTTCATGGCAATCTCAGAGGTTTTGCCAGAAGGCAGCTGAGAAGAAGTCGCCGAAAGAATAATTTTTCAAATTAATCATGGAATTAAAATATTGGTCGTACTTGATTTTGTTTTTGGTTACTTGGCATGCCCAAAATTATTATACATTTGCCTTTAGTCAACTACTTTAAAATATTCGAATTATATCAAAATTTATTAAAATAATGGTAAAACAAAATTACATAAAAAGGTATAGGTTCAAGAAATTATTAGAATTACTTGTTTAATTTTTTGATAATGATACAGAAATTGGCGACACTAATTGATAGTTCAGCCAATCGCACAATACATTATAGCGACAATTCATTATTTAGCAGCACTGTTCGAGTGATCATTTTATATTAGACCCAGCCAAAGATGCACATATTCTCTGTTTAAAACATTTCTACACGGTAAATTTAAGTTTTTAATCTTTAAATTTCTTCTTATGCAAAACGATCATAAATAACAAGAAAATCTTGCCTACAGTTTAATGTCGACAGATTTGAGAAGCTTTTTCATGGCTATCAATTACTGCCAGTGCTTTTGCCAGAAGACTGCTGAGATGTAGTCGGCGAAAGAAATAACTACTATGTATCACCAAAAATAAAATAAGCATTTGTAAAAAAAGTGTTTATTTTTGCTCACAATAGTTGGTGTATGTTTTATATTAAAAACCCTTTGCTCTAAATAGCTGCTATTTAAAATCCTTAAGATTATTTTAAAAACAACAGCCTTTTCTGTGGTTTTAGAAAAAATATTATTCTTAAGTACTGACATGTTTTTCCATAAGAACTACAACAATCATTAACAAAAACGAAAAAAGCATTTGGATAGAAATCTTTTTTTTTTTTTTTTGAAAATAAAATCGATTTTTCCTGTAAATGTTGCTTATTTATCGCCGATTTCGCTAAAAACAACAGCTGTCCAGTGACATAAAAAATTAAATATTATTATTAAGTACGGACATGTTGCATAAAAATTTATCCTATATACATAAGTATAGTATACTTATCCATATGTATGTATGTATGCATATTAGGCTTTTTTTTAAGCGATTTAATTAACAACAAATTACATTTAAAAAAAAAACATGTCTACCTCAAAATTCCTTTAAAACATTCTTCAAATGAATTTGTTTTACATAAAAAAACTCAATATGTACAAAACAGGATTAAATGGAGGATATTATGCAGGCGCTTTGCAACAGGCTCACAGTACAACACCACATGATGCACCACATAGCGTAGGAGGAGTCCCGTTGTCAGTGGTGGGCGGGACAGCAACAAATGTCAATCCATCGCCAGTACCAACGGTACCTCCAGTGCATGTATTACCACAGGTGGGATTGCAGCTAGGACTTGTGAGTAGTAAATCGGTAGGTACCACCAACAAAAATCAAAATCTTTATTTAAAACACATTTTTTTATAATAAATTCCCATCATCTACTTACAATAAATAATTATTTGTTGCTTTCTGCGCTCTACAGTTGGAAAATTTGGCACAATTAAAAATCGTTCTTATTTTTATTACCTTTTTCAATAATATATTTTAATTATTATTATTATTGTTGTTGTTGTTGTCGTTTTATAGAATATTGAGATATATTTTTCTTCTTAATTTAATACTAAACATTTATATTATGTAAGGAGTATTTATGTAATTGAAGTAAGAATAGAAAAAAGAATTGGTAATAATAAAAGAGTAACAGCATTAAGCAGTTGTTGTTTACTTTATATGTATTGCATTAGATTCTTACCGTTTTAATTTTAATTAAATATTTTTATGTATCTTTGTGACTTTGTTGTTTGTTCATTATGGCTATAATTGTGTAATGAATGTTGTTGTTGGTTGTTTGTTGTAATTCTTATGAAATAAACATTTTTGGAAATTTTATAAATTTAACTGCTAATGAAAATTAAGTATTTTCTTAAAATATTTTCGATATGTTTGTAGTACTTTTAAAATTTTTTTTACAATATTGTATTAATCCAAAGGAATAAAAATTTTCCAAATTTGTTTTTAACTTGCATTTATAAATTTTGTTAACAGACTGTTTAGGTATATATGTATGTATGTATTTGTAACTTATAAATATTTTGTTTACTTTTTAGTTTAAAAAATTTCACTTTTCATATTTTAATTTGCATTAATAATATTAAAAACCTAAACAGTTCATTATGTACTATTATGATATTCAATTTTTTTAAATTAATATCTATACAATTTTTATACATACGAGTATATAAATAAAATTCTTTTTTTGTTTTTTTTTTCAGCCCCAGACGGCACCAGACCCTAATAATCATCATCCATCTACATCTAAGCCAGAGTCATCAGAGGTCCAATAGTTCAAAAGCACCGCCACCAGCACCACAAATTTTTCATAAATATTCTATTTATTTTTTTTATTAGAAAAAAAAAAGAAAATGCATTCGGAAACAAAGAGACATTTTCAAGTTATTTGTTTCTTCGTTATATTACTTCATAAGCTGCAAGGAACAAAATCGGCAGTAAATAATATTTGAGTATCCATAAAAAAAGGCTCATCACGTTTTTATGCTAAGACAACAGTAATAAAATGATAAAGTTTTTAATAAGTAATGTATTAAATGTATTGAACGTCTGACTAATTCAACGGCTAAAATTAAAATGATTATAGATTAATCAAATTTCAAAGAAAATATACTGTACGATTATTATTTTTTCTTTTCTTTTTTTTTTCTTTAATGTTCAAATGTGACTATAAGTGATTTTCGGAGCATGTTGCATTTTTATTAGCTAGTTGAAAATGTTATTAAAACCCAAACCTATATCAGCTGTGTTTTGTTATTTGAGTTGGTTTGTTAAATAAAAACAAACTTGGTGTGTTCGGCGATTTTCTATTTAATAATCTTTCTTGTATGATTGATGATAAATGCATATAACTAAATTGCATTGTTAGGGTTTAGTTGACCTTCTTGTTTTTATTAAATTAAAACTTTAATTCGCTACTCCTTTGCGTAGTTTTGTCAAGAATTCCATATTTTCTTTTAAAAAATTTTTATTAATTACTACTACTTTTTTAGTTCGAAATAAAAGATTAAATGAAGTTTAATCTTTGTATTCACTTTTAAGTTGATTTAATCATATGATTAACTGCTTGCTTAAGCATCCGATGTCGGTGGCAATTAATTTAAACCCATTAACGCCCAAATGAAAACCAAGAACAATTTTTAAAATTCAATATTTATTACTAGATTTAAACAACATTTTTTACAGTACAGTAAAAGAAAAAAAAACCGAAAAAAATATTCTGAGTTGTGTTTTTTCAGGTGTACTAAGCTCAGTATAGCAGCACTTAATATGTTATAGCTCAAAAAATTCTATACGAACTAAACTGTTTTATATTGCTTTTATTATAATGTGATGTTATCAAGTAAATAAACTGCTATTTAACGTTCTTCAAAGGTAAATGATGTAAAATAAACTACATAACCATTCACAATCTCACAAAAAATAAATCACTAGCCAAAATGGAGATTCCCATAATTGATATTTTTCAACTATGATATGATAAGTTGATGTACAACAGCTACGTGGATGTTGCATATACTCTTATTGACTGATACAAAGCGTTTCCCAAGTAAAAAAACTTCATTTTATAATTTTTACTCGAACTTTAAGGTGTGTACTATATATAGTACAGCGGGCGGAAATGGGTTAAGGTACTAGAACTGTCTACCAAAGTGTAAAAAGTGACGAAACTCCAACAAAAATAACAAGAACAATTGTACTACCATTTATAATAAAAGAGAGAGAGAGATAGAAAGTATTTGCAAAAATACATGTTATTGGTATTTTTTAAAAGGTAGTAAACTTAATAACCGCTGATTTTTACTTTTGGAGCTGTCTTTTGTTTCATCACTACACTGTGCTGTGTATTTATGTATAAAATTAAAAGGCAGACTGTACAGTGAGTGTTTAATATGTGTTTAGCGATTATGAAATGTATTAAAATCTTCTCAAACGGTTTTTATTAAAAAGATATTAGACACATAAGCTCACTTTGGCAGGGTTTAAGCTTTCAACCAAAAATTTCAATTTCAGTTAATATCGGATTAACTTAATTTTAGGCCCCGATTATCGTTCACAAAATCTGAATGTTGTGTTGTATTGGCTACAACATATACAAACAAATGTTGTAAACAATATTCAAAGTATATGGTACAACACATAGGTGTTGTAAATCATAATCTCAATTTTAGAAATACAACATCAAATTTACAACTGTTGTAAACCATAATCGGGGCCTAAAAGTTAGTTAACTAGATACAACTTAAATTTCACTTGAATCTTGAATTGAAAAAGTAGCCCAAAATGATTCAATTTAGTTTGCTTGACAGTCAAAAAAATATGTTTCTAAAAATTGAAATATTTCTTTAATATAGATAATTAAAAATTGGGGATTTTTCTTATGATGATATGTACATCAATAAATAGAAAGAATGAAAAAAATGGTATTTAGAATTAACGTTTAGAGAGCTACTTACATACATATGTATACTCAGCATTAATGCAAATTGACGTAACTACATAAATGTTCAAAATCGAGGTTTTACATGATTGTGTTTTTATTTTAAGACCAATACTCAGGGGTAAACCCCTACTCAATGCTGTGCATTGACACAACTACATTCAAAAACAGCGATTAGATAGATTATGGCCCCAAATATCGTTCACAAATTTTGTTGAGACATGTAGTTTATGGCTTCCGTAATAATCAATCAAAACCTCGATTTTGAATTTTTTGTTAGTTGCACCTTCTTGCATTTTAGTTGGCGATACGAAGTATTCTTTATAAAAACTTTTTTACACTAGAGTAGGTAGATACCGTCTGTTTGTATTTAAGATGACAATATATTAAATTCCTTGTACATTTTAAATTATATTTTTTTCTAATTCTTACCTGAATGCATCACATAATGTTCAGTTAGCAGCTTTTAGGTTTTAATAACATTAAAAAAAGTTATACTTAAGAATAAACAAGAGAAAAATTAAGAATTAAAAGAACACATTTGGCCGGAAAAATTCATTAATTGCAAATACAACAAAGTAATAAATATTTATATATGCCTAAAAGTATGTATATGAATGTATATGTAGTTAATCTATCATACCATCGACGTTTCCCTCTCCCATCAGCCCACAATATATTTATGCCCGTATTCATAAAAATTATTTTAGAGAAATTAAGGGTTTATTTGACAAATTTCTATGCAATACTTGTCAAATAAGCCCTCAATAAACCTAAAATATTTTTTATGAATACGGGCATTAATATTTAATTAAATTTTTTAACCCCTCATAGAGAGAATATTTAAAAGAAAACGCCACGAACAACATTTAAAAAGTAGACAAAATATTTATTTTCAATGAATAAATAATTAACAATAACCTTTAGTAAAACAAACGTTAGAAACAGAAGAAACACGCTTATTAATTTATAAATTAAATAATAATGATGCAAATCAAGAATGCCCGTAAATTAGTAACGAGAAAATCGTTAAAGTTATTCTTATTTATGTACATATGTGTATTCATATACATAAGTATGTATTTCAATATTTTCAACAATAATGTTTTTCCATTTGAATGTGGCTTTAATTAATTTGCTTCTACTATTCCTTTGATGCAACAAAGCACTCTGAAATAATTTATGTATTTTAAACTCTGCATATAAATAGCACACATCCATACATGCATATATACAAAAAGGAACTCATGTCCTTCTTCCATCGATTTTCCTTACTGTTTCTTCCTACATTTGTTTAAATTTTTAATTTTAAAATTTTTTGTAAAGAATAAAAATTATATCCTTATTACATGTTTAAGTAATGAAGAAAAATAAAAAATAAATACATCTATATATATGCATATATATGTATATATACATATATAAATATATAATTATACATACTATATATGTACGTTAATTTTAAGTATAATAAACTTATGTTTTCTTATTTTTTTTTTTTCTTTTAATTTTTATTTTAATTTTTTACATTAAAATCATAAGCTTTTTTTGGTATATTTCTATGTTAAAAAAATGAAATAAAAACAAATAATAAGAAACTTCTAATAAAAATAAACAAGTTTTAAATTCAAATTATGATTCTGGTAGTTTTAAGATTACAAAAAATAATTACAAATAAAGAATATATAAAACGAATAAAATGTAGCTTTCATTTGTCGAAAATTATAAAAAAAGAACACCTAATGTCTTATGACTATTTTATTTAATGATTACTTTTTAATATGCTGCGACATTTTTTACTTTTTGAATATGAATGAAGTTGTAATACGAAATGAAATTTCAGTGTTTTAAAAGTCCTGTAATTTATTTTAATTTCAATATTTTAAAGACGTAAATTAGATTTAAATGTATCAATTAATAGGTCGTACTCTATTTGCCGACGTCATCGTCGTGTAACGACAGTTTTGTAATAGATTTGTAGACCTTTTTACTAATTGACATAAAATCCCGAATCCCATGATTTTTTAAAATCAATATCGTTTGTCATCCCTTGTCCACATTAAACATTTAGCTACAAAAGAAGAAATATGAAATTGTACAAAAAATTTAAAAATTTAAGTGCTTTTAAAAAGTTCATTAAAACAACCGGGTGTGTCATAGAATCAAAGTCAATTTAGCTTTTTATCGTTTTTGAGAACCAATGTTGGATTGACTTCGTTCGTATATGCATGATTGCACTTTTTTATGCAAATACATACATACAAAAATACTAATTGTGTTGATAGACACAATAAAATGGCATCTTTGGCTTTTTAAGATTCCGCTAATACTTTTAATGTACTTTTAATGGTACTTTTAATGTTCTATTCGAAGTGAATCGATGAACTTGTAGCCAAAAATTTAACCAATTGCTGCTTAAGTAACCGACTGTCTGCTCATCGCGCTTAGTGAAACTCTGCACAAACTGGATATTTTTACATAAACTCTAAGGATAAAGAATCTTGTACTTTTATTTTATATTTTTTCCTATTTACATAAAATTAATACAAACCAATAATAATAAAATTCTGAATTATATTTTGAAATTAATAATTTACTCACATTTTGCAAAATTATTTAACTTCAGGCTAAAAAACTTCGCACTCAAACAAAATCTAACAGCTATTTGCTAATGGGTTAGTTTCCAATAACAAAAACGATAACATTGGTTTTTTTGACACCTAAAACCGACAATAATTCTGGTTCGAACATAAAACAGGGCGGTTATTTTGTATTTATTATTATTGTTCGAATGGGAAATTTCTTTCGAAAGCGTTTTCGAGTCGAATCGAAATACAAAATAACCGCCCAGATGGCACTGGATTTCAAACGCCAAATCAGTCACCCTTACTGCGAATGTCAACGGCGACGCATGTGACATTACCGCAGGCAATATTAACGATTGTCGATTACTTTAGACGTACGTAGATTTGGTATTTACAACGATTGTCGTCGGTAGTCCATCGAGGGTTTCTTCTAAATTTAAAAAGACCACTACTGCCATAACCCGAGATTAAAATCATTTCCAACACTCAATTCATGTTTGTGCTAAGAATCTTAATGTTGTTAGAAATGGCTGTTGTACTCATTAGGTTATTAATTTCAATTGATGCCAAAACTACCTTAAATGCGCTTTTGCTTAGTCGAAAGTATTCAATAAATATATATCGTCGATGGAATTAAAGAACGCTGTAACTGACAAAACCTTAAATGTTCACCAGAGCCAAAAAACTTTCATAAAAGTAGAACAAATACACTGGTATTTTTCATTTCGCAGACGGCGTAAGTGAATTTATTTTTATCGTAGAAATCTGGGACAGGGACCAATCGACGCGTATATTTCTGCTGATAAAAATGATGCAAAAAACGTATTTTCGATTTTTTGTCAGTTACATCGTTCTTTAATTCCATTGACGATATGTACATACAAAGGAACAAAAGTAAAAAGTGTACGCTTAAATACATATCGTCGTGCGGAAGTTTAGAGCACATTTTATAATGCCACTTTAGGTCTTTGAGACCAAAACTTTTAAAATCCGCAATCCGTTTTCGGCTAATTGTATCCGAAACTTAACGAGATATTCGAAAACGGATTGCAGACTTGAAAAATTTGGGGTCGAAAACCTAAAGTAGTATCATTATCTAGAGATATACATATAAAAAATATGAAATGACGGATAGAGGACATAAACTCCAGCACGACGATATATGCATGTAGAAAAACTCTTTTTTATTACATATGTACGTCCTGTCCGGCAAATTAAAAATCTTCTGCATCATTGATTTCCTACGAAGCACTAGCATTTCTTTATTACTGTTTTTACTGGCGTCGTACATAAATAAAATTAAAAAAAAAAAATAACTGGTAAAGTATACAGGGATGATATTTACGTTTTTGAAATTATCGATAATATGACTACGTCAACACACACACCTAAATTAATACCGATTTGGTATAGAGTTGACAAACACGTTTCCCAAATTTGACATCGTCTAAAAATTGATAACGCCGGCTACAAGCCCTTTGACAATAAGAATGACTACTTTTTTTAAAGGACGTTTTTGAAACATTTCGGACAACTTTTGGAAAAGTTTATGGTAATTTGTTAGATCTTACGTAACTAGTTGTGTTTTAATCTCGACATTTTCTGGATACACAGGAAAATTTGTTGAATTAAATAGTTCAATATTCATAATTGGCTGTTGTGGATACCTAAATTTATTTTATCAGAACATATTTACCTATTATATGTTCTGATACTTAGTACCTTGAATTATGGGAAAAGTGGCAAAGGAAAAAATAACTTTCAGCTTTCTTTTTTGTTTTTTTTTATCGTTTTTGTTTTGAATTTTACTATCAGCTGTTTTCAATAATTCTTACTAGACTTCTAATTGTTTGCTTTTTTAGATATGTATTGGTATTTTTAAAAGCAAATTTTGTTTTACTCTTTGTTTATTTTAGAGTAATTTTTATTGGAGAAGTAACCAAATAGAGCTAATATCACCATCGCCACACAACACTGAAATGGTTGTTATTTTTTATGTGGTAGTATTCGTAGAAAGAGGTTTTAATATTAAGCATACGAGTTAATTTTTTTTTTATTATTTTTTAAAATTTCTTGTAATTTGGAATTTTATTAGTTACCAAACATTTTTATTTACATAAATTCTACATGCAACGTGTAATAAATGCACACACTATTTGTTTAATTTAGTACAATTTTAAACATTTACAATTATTAAAAAAAAAAAAAACAATTACTTAAGACTAAAGTATATTTCATTTATATTTTTGAATCCCTTTCGTGTTTTGTATAAATATATTTTCTTTAGATCAAATCTCTAGAATGTATAGTATAATTTTTACATATTTTTAATCATTATATAAAATAAACAACAATAATATTTTATTTATAAACTTAAGAGTGTATTGAATATAGGGAATGTTTCCATGAGTTATTCAATTGAGAACAGTTTTTTTTTCGTTCCAAATAATTTTTTTTTACATTTGTTTAGTAAAAAGGAGTCAAACATTTGCATGGAAGGAAAAGCACATTTAAATACATATATGTATGTGTATATAAATCTAAAATTTATTTTCATCACATTCATTTCATAGAATAATCATATTTTCCATTTCAATTTTTTGTTTTTAGAAAACAGTTTTTGTTTACATTAGATAAAATGATTTTGCTTAGATTATGAGTGAAATATTTATTCTTGAATTTTTTTTTTTGTTTAATACATACATGTATTTAGTAATATATTCACATTATATTATAATCTTAAAAATTGCATTTGATCAAGTAATTATTGCATTATAATTTCTAAAATAAATTGCTGTATTATTTTTATATTTGAAAAAAGCACAAATTGCTACACTAAAAAGTATCGGGAAACACGTGTGTATATTGTATATAAATATAAACAAGACGGTACTTAAATCAATAAAATCGTGCCAATCGTGGCTTAAGTAATTTGAATGCACCAAATATAGTCAAGCCTATAAGACCGTATTTGAAAGTATACTTGCAGATACGTGTACCTAAACTGGCCGGTGGGATTTCCAATATGGCTGGTATTGTTTGAGGATCAACACGGCCCCACATTTTAGCTATACCACTAGCATGGCCAATACCTACAACACCGACAACTTTTACTGGTTTAGGCTTACCTGCACCATCAGCAGGTGGTTGAGGCAAGGCCGCCATTTGCAAGGAATGACATAAAAACAAATCGCGTTCTTTAACAAAGACATCAGAAAATGCGGGAAATTCTCCAGCCATTTCTTGCATTAGTTTCTCTAACAGATCACGTTGTTTACATTCTTCCACTTCTTCAATACTAATAGTGTCTGTCGATGTTAATCTCCATACAAGTTTGACAGTTTGCCATAATGAAAGGGCTTTCAGGGCGCGATGTAAAGTTATACGTATGGGCCTATCACCTAAATGTAAAACGCAACCGGGCAGCTTGTGAATTTCCTCGAAAGCGCGACGAAACTCTCCACCAGGTGCTACACCCAAATCTTTAGCAATTTGTGCACTCATTTGCAGTAATAAAATAAAAAATATACCATTAATATAGCCATGAGATTGAATAATGCTCCGGATCTGTAAATAAATCAATATTAGGTTACGAATATTATTTATTTTTTTTTTTTTTTTTTTTTGAGATACAATTTTACATACTCTGGTAAAGTTTACATTTTTTGCTTCTTCCAAAAGTGTTTTTTCGTCTAGTTTTAAAATTGGTATGCGTGATGGACATAATTCAACCATAACAACATCTGGACGGACATTACGAATGACCTAAAGAAAGAGGCATTGAAATTTATGTAATTTACAATAAAATGCAGTGCTTTTTATATTACTTACAAATGACACATCATCCTGCGAGTCTTCACTGAAGTGGGCTGTACCCACAAGATAGACTTTACTGCCAAACGGTGTGTTCAGCACAGTAACCGTTGGCGGTAAATTCTTCTCAAATTCATCAAGACTGTCATATATTTTGATTTCTCGCTTGGTCACTGGCTGCATGCCATTACCTATAACCGCGGCATCACCAACAACAGCAGCTGGCGATGCTGATTCTGCGGCTGATGCCTCGGCTATAGCAATGTTGAGTTTCTGCTTACTCGAATGTATAAGTGACTCAGCTTTTCTTCGTCTTTTTTCCGCAGCATTATCATTTCTGTTATTTAATGAAGTATTATCTGTCGTGTTGTATGCTGCTGCACTTGCTTTATCGACGACCAGTTTTCTCTTTAAATTTTCCGTATCTTCATCAGATGATGTTTCAATAACTAAAACAGAATCCTCAATATCCTGATCTTTAATAGAATTTTCATTAATTTCTATAATTGACATATTGGGATTATGTGTTTTAAATATTGTCTTGTTTGCTAATTGAGATTTAGGATCGACTTCTTCTTGAGAAGCATTTGTCTCGGTACTCTCCGATTGTATAAATAACATGCTTGCGTTTATATTATTTGATTGGTGATCTAAATTTGTAGGTGCAGCTGCACTAGATTTTAGATTATACTGCATTCCAAAATCAGAAACATTTTGTACTATATTTTGAGCTGAATTAGCTGCCGCATCATTATTGGTCGGAGTGTACGCTGGTCTATTTATTGCTTCCTCTTCAATTTCACCGTCATTCAGCGCTATATTAAAGTCATTAACAGACGATGACTCAGAGGAATTAAAATGGAAGAGGTTATCACTAGATGATGTTATCGTTTTAGGCGTACTTCTGTTTGTGACTGAATTTATAGAACTATTATTATTGACACTTTCTGCAAAAACGAGATAAATAACTAATAAAATTATTCTAAGCAATAAACATACCAGAAATGGGCACAAAAGTATTTAAACTACTGTCATCTATAGCGCTTTCATATAAACTGTAACTGCTGGTGGTATCATCATTATGAACTCCTGTTGTACAATTTTCTGTTTCCAAATTATCGGATTGATTTAAGGATTGCGTATATGGTGGAATAGGCGTCACAAATGTTTTGGTGGATGTTGAAGAACTCGATGATGATAAGTCCATTTTTGGAAGAATTAGTTGCAAAACAAATTCGATTTTTTTTTGTTTCGGAGGATTTGTTGAGGATTTATTTTCTTTACAAAATTAATGAATCTTCTTCATTTAAATTAATATTAAAAAGTCATAAAACTGTAGGCAAAAAAGATGTGTAATTAGTTCATATGTGTATGCATTTAGTATATATACATACTTATACATATCGCATGCAAAATTATTAAAAACTACAATTCAAACTTTATCAAAGTGTTTGATTTTATTGTCTTCATTAACTGAAAAAATATGTATGTATGTAGAATTGTAGCCTGTTTTATATTACTTGTATTGCTTATATAAAATATTATCAGCTACAGAATATGGCAGGGCGATTATGAGTAAGTGAAAAGTTTCATCATTTAGAGTTATATTTGTTTAATTGAAACAATTTCATATATTAATTGTATATAGTTCTTCTGTGTTTTATTTAGTGTTATGCGACTTATAGGTGATATATTGGCTGACTTCATAAAAGCCATCTGCCAATAGCAGCTCTGTTTAATTGAAGTTTAAGCTGTAGCCCTTACAAACAAGTCCGTAAGAGCAGACTGCATCAGTTATTCAAATTACCGCCCATCAGACTGACCACATTATTTAGTAAAAAAAAAAAAAATAAAAACAGTAACCAACGGGATTCAGGCGAGAGGAGAAAGAAGCACTTTCAGGGAAGACCTCTGCTGAACAGATTCGAGAGGGAACAGCCACCCAGGCTTATTCTCACCAGTCAAGCAATAATATAATGTATGTAATTGAAATTATTTGTCTGAAGTATTACAAAATAAGAGTTAAAATATCCCAAAACAATTAACTAACAAAAAGTCAATCAGTCTATCACTGTTTAACAAATGCCATCTAACATATCGTCGCAAGAATTAAAGAACGCTGTAACTGATAAAAAATCGAAAATACGTTTTTTGCATCATTTTTATAAAAAAAAAAACGCGTCGATTAGTCCCGTTCCGATTTCTAGGATGAAAATAAATTCAGTACGCCGTCTGCGTTTTGAAAAATACCAGTGTCTTTGTTCTACTTTCATACAGGCTTTTTGGCTCTGGTAAACGTTTAAGGTTTTGTCAGTTACAGCGTTCTTTAATTCCATCGACGATATGTAGGTGTAATATTCTATTTTCTATAGGTTACTATGTGAGTGCAACGATACATTAAAATTCGGTAATAATTTGTATTGAAGTTCATACACATACATAGTATGTACATACGTACGTACCAAAAACAAACAGCTGAAATATTACGTTACGGCATCGTTTGGTTAATTTTACCGTAAGAAATCTAAAGAAATACATTATTATGCTTTATTGCTCTAAATGACAAAACTTTTCTAGGTAACTACTAATTTTGGTTTTTTTTTTTTTAATAATATACATATTTAATTTAAGAAGTTCTTAAGCAAATATTTGATGAAAATAAGTAAGAAATAATTTAAAGCAACATTTCATGCAAATAATTTAAACAAATAGTGGCAAGAATAAAAAGAAAACAAAAAGAATTATTTCTGGATTTTATGGAAAATCATCCTGATATAGCAAAAGGGTACGTAAAACGCGACAAAGTGCTAAACGTGTCTCTGTGGCATGATTGAGGGTGTTAATCACAGTGTATATAGTAATGAAATTCGCAAAAATATAACAACAACTTTACCGCCACTCAAAATGAGAGATAATAATAAAATTAATAACAGCTTATGTTTACTTTTGAAGCTGACATTTGTTTCATCACTGTATACAATTTGGTCTTAATAATGCTGGCCCACCGACTAAGGATGTATGTAAATGTAAACGGTTGGCAAAACGTCATGATGTTTATTTATATTTTCATATCTGTATATGAAGTAACGCACATTCATACTTAGCCTACGTATCTCTACAATTGTTTTTTCACTGCGCTCTTCATCTTTTAATAAAATTGTTTCTAAAGCCTCAACCAATTCTTTTTTTTAATTTTTGCACTAAAATTTTTAAGATAAATATGTATCTACAAAATTATAAAAATGTAAATAAAACTAACACAGCTGTTTCGAATATGGGTTTTGATTATCTTCGAAACAAGAAAAAACCAATATTATGTACAGTATGCAAAACCCATATTCGTACACCCGCTAAAAATAGAAATTTTACAAAATATTCAATGCAACACAAAAATTTTTTTTAATTTTCAATTCATTTAGTATATTCATGAAAAAAAAAACAACTTATATATAGGAATGTCATAACTTAAACCATAAATGGCGAAGTATTCATTGAATACATAACAAAATCCGTATTCGTAAATATTTTAAATATTTTGTAATTTTGTTATTTTTTTTGGGTGTACGAATATGGGTTTTGAATACTGTATTTCATCAAACCAACCAAATCATATCAGAATCGATTTTCTATTCTGAGAAAATGCAATCCTGGTTCTACAATAAAAATGCATTATTCTTTTATAAATCAAAATATAAATTTCTGATCCTTTCTCTATCACTTTGTGTAACTGTAAAATAATTAAAAAAGAACTTATAGGTACTATATATTTTTTTAAATGTTTTGTAATTTTGGGTTTTTAAAACTAATAAGTCTTTTTCTTTACTCTACATTGGGCGCCCGCGGGATCCCAATTTTACCAAAAAGCGTTCCCGTACACAAAATTTGGGTAAATGAGAGAAAATTTGAGAGAGTAACATTCTTCTTCTTCATGCCCGAAATAGCCCGTACTTTTTCTTCGGGCTAGTTTGTGCAAGTAAACAAATAATCAGCTGTTTAAAAAAATAATAGAAAAATGAAAAGTTCAGAAAACTAAAAAAATTTCAAAAGTTGAATTAAAAAATATTTATAAACCTGCAGTGAAAGGCTTATAGTATAATTTAATTCAATATTTATATAAAAAAGTTTATTTTTGCCTTGGTTAACATGTATAAGTCGAATTATTGTCGTTTATTTTTGCAAAAGTACATGTTCAATATGTGTGTGTGTGTGACATAAAGTTGTCTTTTTTTATATTTTTATGCGATTGGGTTAAATATTTGGTTTTTTGCGTTCCCATAAGTACGGGTAAATTTGTCTCTTATTGAGATAAATTATTATTTACTCTCTATTTACCGAACTTTACCCAAAAAGTTAAGAAACACACCTAATACAAGGAGATATTCTCTATGCATATTTCATTTGTTGTGAGATGTTCTAATTCAATGTAACAAAACCAACCAATTACCTTTAAGGGAAAAAAGTAATTGAATCCATCATATAAAACCCAAATTCTTTAAACCTTCATGATTTTTTATCCGAAATAACTGTGATAAATAAATTAAGAGCAGCTGCAACTATAGTAGGAACAAAAATATGCATGCCTACATGTAAACAAATGGTGTCCATACACCAATCAATTCTATCAAATTAAGGATTTTTGTTAAAAACCATAAATTTTGTTTCCTTCAATTTATAAACTAATTTACACAAACAAACTCCCCCATACATGTATACTCATAAATTACATATATGTGTGTATGCATGTACATACATATGTACATGCAAATTTCCACGTCACAAAATAAATTGGAAAATATTTTTATATACATTTGAGTTAAGGATTTTATAAATATGTAGATAAATAACTTAGAAGATATGAATAATAAAAATAATATATTTGATATCCATAAAAATAATATTTAAAATTGCTTTATTTCGCAACACTCACATCGTATATTGTTACAGCAAAGGTTTTGTTTCTTCTTTACTTTTGATTATCGGTTCTGCTGGTTTGTGTAAATTTATGACCTTTTTTATATTTTTATTAACAAAATAAAAGGAAAAATATAATGCAAAAATTTTCAAAAAATGAAAAACCGAATTAAAAATTTTCGTAACTTTTCTGTTTCTTTCTGTGCTGCTTCTTAAGTTTTGACAGTAAATAAATATAATATAAATAAATACGTGGGAAATAAAACTCGAAAACAAACAAAATTTCTACAGCTTTTTTTCTGTATGTACCAAAATACACGTTGAAAAAATTTTATATGAAACTAACAATGGATTCAGACGAAGACTTAAAACACCTTGAATTTTTTCAACTTTCTTTATGGCTCTTCCAAACTGTTCAAGTATTCACATTATGAGTTTCTCTAGGTGGAATTCCTGTTTATCTCTTTTTTATTAATTTTTCAATCTTCTTTATTTTCTCTTTCGTCTGGGAAAATATTGATCACCTTATTTTATAATCAATTATATAATATTTTACTTGAGAATATATTACTTTTGGAATCGAGAAGGTAATTTCATGTGGCACACAAGTAAATATTGATTACGATTACATTTGTAGAAGAAAGAAGTTATTGTTTGTTGGTTGCTGTCTTTTTCATATATTTTGTTGAAAAAAATCCGTTATTTTGTTTTTTTTCTATTTTATGTATCTATTACCTTTTTCTATTCTATTATTCTTCTATTATCTTTTCCACCTGAAAATAAAACCCATTATAAAAAAATGTTACAAAAAATTAGTCACTTGTTTAAAAATATTATTTCTAACCTCTTAAATGTAAACAAATAAAATTTTTACCAGAAATTTAGAGTAAAAGAGATAGCTATATATGAAAATACTTGCTGTCTCATCGTTTTATCACTATGTAAAGTTGCTGTGTTGTTCTAGTTATAGTTGTTGGAGTTTCACCACTGTATACATTGTTGTTTAAACTTCGATTGTTTAGTATTCATTTCGTCATTTCTTTTTTATGTACAATGTATAAATTGTACATAATATATTTAGAGCGGTATTTTTATTTTGTTTTATTATATAAACATAATAAAATAAAATGCAAATACATATAAAGAAATAAACTTAATATGCAAAAACGCGATCATAAAAATCCGTTTTTTTTGACGTATTGTATAATAAAAGGTGTACATCACTTTCAACTGTCATTTGTTTTGTGCGTTATCGAATTAAAACTAAAGTAATCGTAATCGCATAAATTTATTTTTTTATGCACGTGTGTGTAATTGTTTTCTTTAATTAAAAACATATTCTCAAGAACATTTAAAAATAAAATAATATTAAGAATTTAATAGTATCAAAATGAGTCTAAACGATGACCTGCTAGAACAAAAAGAGTTATTTCTACAGGAAAATGAATTGTTTACAGAATTAGAAGAAGACTTAAAAGCCGTTGGAAATCCTGGAAAGATTGATTTAACTCAGAATGAAATTTGGCTTTTACAATGTCCCAAAGGTATGAATGTTACAGATCTAAAAAATCATAAACTAAAGATTCCTGGACGTACGAGTATAAAAGATACCGAAGCCATATCTATGGAATATAACAATGGTAAGGAGCAACTAACTTTCGCCTATTACAATCGCCAGAAAAATTATTCTCTACGCCTCCTTCCTGTAAGTGGTACGATAGTAATCAGGAACCAGTTGAAAGCTGCTGAAACAATTACTAGTGAGCGTGCTGAAGAATGTTGTTCTCCAGTTAAACCAGTACCATTACCGTCTGCTATACGTGTTAGACATCCTTTGTTAGGCGCTCAGTATAACGATAAAATACATTTAGATGAATCAATTAAAAAACGCTTACAAGAAGCCGATGAAGATTCCGCTAAAATACTAAAGAAAAGTATGAGTCGAAAACATATTACATCTTTGAATACAACAGACACTAAAAAAGATGTTGACAAATTAATAACTTTAAGTAGTGCTGACGATGATGAAGTAGAATTTGTTAGTGAAAAAAAATTGAAAAGAAAAAAGAAAAGAAAACATAGTGAAAGCCTGGATGGGAATAGTATAGATGATAAAGAAGCCAAAATTAAAAATAAAAAGTTGAAGAGAACAAGTACAGTTAAAGAAACTGTACCAGAAGATTTGCAATGGTTACAAAATATTTGATGTATAATTTAATAAACTAATTTAATAAAAATTTATTTTAATACATTACTTTTCTGGGTTTCTATTTGATGCATATTTAGTAACTGCTTATTTTAACTTGTTAGGTCGATTTCTGAAAGCTCTAAGATTTTTTTTTATTTTTTAAAAATTTTTTATTTTATAATTATTTAACTACTTACATTTCTTAATGTAATTATATAATTATAACCAAAATCACAATCTAAAAACTATCTTTGTTAAGTGAAATTAACTTAAGATTAAGAGTTCGTGTTGATTTGCATTGGGGAAAATATCTTTTACGACTTTGATGGCGCGTTCCGCACAAATGTTGCTGCGTTGTGCTTTTTGAAATTCTTGATTCATCTTTCAACCAATGTCTTAAAAAGCATTTCTTAGCATTAGTAAAGCCTGATAATGATTTGTTTAAGGCTTCGAAGTCATTTTTATTGTAACAATGGTCTGAAAACCAAATGTACCAAGGGCCACATATAAATTCGCATATTGCATATAATTTGCTACGATATTTTGGAATTAGTATGTAAGCTAGAATCGCAAGAATTTCTCTAGAATTCCATCTAGCATTACAGAATATTATTTAATATTTAATGGAAAAACTTATAATTTATTTATCATTTAATGAATTTATAAACAAAATATTTTTATTTTTTAGAGCTTACTGATCCCAAACTTAATTGCATTTGACTCGTAACCTTTTTCAACAATATCGGAAATCTAAAGATGCAGTTCTTATTGTTTTTTATGCACTATATAGTATGGATAGGGTCATTTTGATATTTTCAAAAATTGTAAAAAAGTTGTGTCCCTAAGGTATATATGTATATATATGTACTTCATAAGAAAACAAAATAAGAAAAACAAATGCTGTTTATTACATTTTTTTATAACAGAATTCGAATGTAAATGCACCTTTTTGCATATATGAATATGCATGTATGTATATGGGTATGTATGGATTAGTAATGGGAGTTTATGTGCTCTATCCGCCATTTCATATTTTTTACATAGATGTATATCTCCAGATAACGATGCCACTTTAGGTTTTCGACCCCAAATTTTTCAAGTTTGCAATCCGTTCAGTTTCGGAGATAAATAGCCGAAAATGAATTGCAGATTTTAAAAAAAGAAGTTACATCGATATGCATTTAATATGACGATATGCAATTTATATTTATGAAGATCCGGTGTCTAGTAATAAGAAATTACAAACATTTTCGTTTCAATAAATTATTTTATTAATATCGAATAGCATCATCAATATCCATTTTTTAATGTAGGAAAGTTTAATAAAAGTTTTCTCAAAATAAAAAATTAAATCATTACACGGGTACAATAACTAAAAAAAGAAATAAACGAAAATAAAATTTAATATGGAATGAATACATATGTAATTATGTACGTTTATGTATGTATACATTATGTATACATTATGTAAACTGTTTTTCTATTTTCCAATAAATTTGAAAATACATACAAATAAAATACACTGCATATTGCATGTACATACATATGAAACTTTTTAAATTCTAAACATTTTCAATAATGTATAACAGTTTTTAGTGAAATATTTAACAAAATGTAATTTTAAATCGTTTTTAATCTAATTATTATTTTATAATATAATTTACACACATATGAATATCTTTAAATGTAGATATTAAAAAATACGTAATAATGTTTAAAGTTTGTTAGACCATGAATACACTTCTGGTAAGGCTGACGGATATGATAAATCATACATTTGCGATTTTATAAAGTCCTGCTTATTTTTAGGTTCAGGACGTACAGTAGCTAGACCTGAAAAATTGAGATTTGTTTAGATAAATTTCAAAAATATTTGCTAGATAAGAAAATCTGTATGTACTAACCATTTTTATAGGCATATTGCATAACATATGCTGCGATTTCAATTGAACATTCTGTGATTTTGCTTAATGGTGGATACAGGCTGCCTTTGGCTAAATCTTCTGGTTCGCACAGGTCCGCTAAGCGCTCGGCTGACATCAGGAACACATCTTCCGGTATGGTCAACATACCAGCACAGAGAACACCTAACGCAACACCAGGGAAAATATACGAATTATTGCCCTGACCAGGATGGAATGTTTTGCCATTGTATTCCACAGGATCAAAAGGAGAACCAGAGGAAAATATACATTTGCCTTTGGTATAGGTATAGGCTTGTTCAGCCGTACATTCGGCTTTGCTAGTAGGATTAGATAATGCAAATATTATGGGCATATCATTAAATTCGGCCATCATTTCCAAAATATCCTTGGTAAAGGCACCACCAACGGCGGCAGCACCGATAAGTACCGAAGGTTTTAACTTTTCCACTGCTTCAGCTAGAGTACTAATTGGTTCATAGTCTTGTGCAAAATGCAATTTGTGCTCGGTAAGACCACCAGCGGGCCGATTCTTAACAATCAAACCCTTACTATCAACCATCCAAATACGATCTTTAGCCTCGGCTTCGGATAGGCCTTCTTTCATTAATGCCATCAAACATAAATTGGCAATACCCAAAGCCGCCTCTCCAGCACCAAAAAATAGAATTTTGTTCTCTTTTAACTGTGTGTTCTTGATTTTCAACGAGGCCATGAGACCTGCTACAGCCACAGAGGCAGTACCCTGGATATCATCATTAAACGTACAGTAATCATGGCGATATTTCTCCAATAAACGAAAAGCATTGGCATTAGCAAAATCTTCGAACTGTATCAAACAATTTTGACCGAAACGTCTTACCACGGCTGTCATAAATTCTTCAATGAATTCATCATATTCAATTCCAGTTATTCGTTTATGTCTAAGTCCAATATACAAAGGATCATTAAGAATGCTTTCGGTATTTGTACCCACATCCAAAGTAATAGGTAGACACTGATGGGGCTTAATTCCCGCCAAAGCAGTATATAAGGATAGTTTTCCTACAGGTATACCCATGCCGTTGGCTCCCAAATCGCCCAAACCCAAGATACGTTCACCGTCTGTAACAACGATAGCACGAATATCTGTTTCAGGCCAATTCTGTAAAAAAATAAAGTTTAATTTAGTTTAATTTAAAAATTATCTAATTTTTTTGAGGACACCATCAAACAAAACCTATAACATATTAGGCAAAGAATGCCCAATTACTGTTGGAGAACATTTTAATTCCAACTAGAATTTTGTATTTAAGTAGTATATCCATAGGTACATACAAAACTTACATCTGTTTATGTACTAACATAGTAGTACATACATAAATACAGACATAAATATGTATAATACGCTTAATTCAGCCTGAAGTTTGTTAGAGCGACGAAACTGCGGAAGATACTTTAGAAATCTTAGATAACTTATGGTGAGGGCTGTACAATAGATCTGCAGGTCGAAGTACTTCAACACATCCTCAATGAATGAATATTTCAGTACATATATATTTATATGTGTAAGTATATATGTATGTATGTACTTTTATGTAGTTCTATACGCTCCATATAGTAAATATTTTTCGCCATATAGGCAAATACATTCAAAATAATATGAAATTTCAGTTGTAACTGTCTTAAAGACATCCTCGAGGCTGGGTGTACGACAATAGACTATCCTGCACGACGCATACAATTCGTCAACGACATTTTCAAACAAAGATATAAAGATATCCTTGACGACAATGTTATGTACGACTATTGTGCCAACTGGGATGTATTGTTTCTGTGGTGGAACAGAAAAATTGAATTTAATCTTTTTGAAAAACAGAAATGTATTGCTTTATAAATTCTTTTGTTCTCTGGTGGGAATCGAACCCACAACACTAGCAGTCTAGCACACTACCAACTAAACCACTGGGGTACCCACAAATTTTGTATTGATTTTAAATATAAATAGCATTATACATATGCTTGTATAAATATTTACTGTTCTATTAAAAAATCTCAGCTCTGATTTCTTGAAAAAATATGAAAAAATTATTTCTTTCGGCGACTACCTCTCAGCAGTCTTCTGGCAAAAGCTCTGGGAGTAATGGATTGCCTTGAAAATGTTTCTCAAATCTGTCGTTCGGAGTCGACTTTAAACTGTAGGTCAAGGTACTCATGGATAAAAATTAACACACACAACATGAGCGCTGCGAGAGGCTAGGCCGTAACCCTGACAGCAGGAGCGCAGTAAAATATTATTGCATTTAAATTTCAGACTGAGCGTACTTTTTTCAATGGATAACAACATTAAAAAGATAAATAAAAATTAAAAAAATGATTCCGCTATAGTAATTTTTTATGACTAGTTTTGTGCAAAATAGTTTTATGTGTTTTTTACAATTTAAAAATTTTATTTAAATTACGATACTTACCTTAAGTACATCGTAAACATGCCCCTTATCATTAATGGTTATATACATTCCCTTGGGATATTGATAAATAAAACTAAATTTCTGACAGGCTAAACCAACTGTAGGTGTATATACCAAAGGCATCATTTTAGCCACATTGGAGGATAAGACTTTGTAGAATAACCGTTCATTGCGTTCGGCTAAACTATTCAAATACATATATTTGTCCAAATCATGTTCCAAACGATCAAGTAATAAAAGACAATGTTCAACCTGTTCTTGTTCTGTTTTAATTCTTGCCGGTAACAGACCTTGTATGCCTAACAGTTGACGTTCTTCAAGGGAAAATGCAAGGCCCTGTAAAAAAAATAAAACAAAAAAGATTTTTTAAATTATGCATATAATAATAATTTGAAATAATTTAGTCTAGATACAAATTAAATTGGTTACTTTTTTTTAAGAGATAACGGATTTTTTCCGATTATTATATATAAACTTGTATTAAGCCTATGGTAAAATAATATATGAAGTGAATTTCTTCAACTTTGGTTAGATTGTTAAGGAATATTAAAAAAATAAGTTAATTATTAGTAAATTTTGTTCCGTTAGAAACAATTAGAACTAAATTCTATTAATGAGTTGTTTTTCTTATCAAGGAACATTACACCAGCTGAACTTTAGCAAAGATTCATCCCCACTGTGTTTGAGTTATTAGTTTAAATTAGATATTAATGCTCAAACAAATAGGGAGAGGGAAAAATTAATATATAAGTATATAGTATGCTTGCATAATAATAAAATAAAAATTTGTTTTTAGTAAAGCTGTCAAAAATTTTATTAAATAATTTATACTGGTTTTATAAAGAGTTTTTTGTTTGTAGAGCATCACATAGTAGATTGGTGTTATAGTATTCGTTTTTTCTTTATCTTTTGGTATAGTTTTGAAAGTTTTACTTCGTAATTTTAGCTCTTTTTTTCAGATAATGACCATGACATTTGACACACATTTTTGTTAAATAAAAAAGATTAAACAAAGGCTAATGTATTCGTAAATACATATGGATTTGTAAAAATTTTATATGATTATTAAAAAAAAAGATATAAAATATTTTAATATACATAGATTTATACATATGTATATATATATGTATGTTTATTACTACCTGCTAACACTATTTAAGGTTAGTTTAGACTACAGAATTAGTCTGAACTGAACTAGTCTGAATTTCCTTACGATTTTTTAAAATGACAATAAAAATCGTACGACAGATATTTTTTATCTCTACACTCTTGAAAAAAAGGAAATATGAAAAAAATATTTCCTTCGGCGACTACCTCTTAGCAGACTTCTGGCAAAAGCTCTGAGAGTATCTAACTGCCATGAACAAACTTCTAAAGTCTTTCGTTCGGGGTCGACTTTAAATTGTAGGTCTCAATACTCATGGATGAAAAATTAACACACACAACATGGGTTCTGCGAGAAGCTAGGCTGTAACCCTGACATAGGGTTGTAATGGCCAATTATATATGTATGTATGTATGTACACTTCATGTGTAGAAAACTAAAGCAAAATAAATACAAAATAAAAAATGAATTTAAAATTAAATAAAATAATAAAATTTTCTTATGTGTTGTTTTTAAATAAAGATTTCTTTTAATTTTTTGAAATATTTAAAATTAAAAATATTATTCTGGTCTAATAAAGAATCCATGCATAAATTCATACATAAATATGTATTTTTTCTCAGTGTCACATATTTCCACTACATATTATATTTACACTATCGTACTTATACTCTTATACTCGAAAATTTGACAAATTCTACGACCTAGATAGTTAAGGTGACCAGACGTGCCACTTTTGGTGATATATCACAATTTGTCCCGCGTTCCGAGACGTTGTCCAAAACGTTTTCCCGGCTTTTAGATTTAATGAAAATCATTGTATTGCGTTCTAAGAATTCTACGGGCTACGACGACTAACATATTGCTTTTGCTACCCAGTAACATTGTATTTCTCTCTCAGATGACACAGTTCGTGTTCGCACTGCGTGCTAGCAAGCTAAGTAAACAAATAAATATTACAAATCTGCTACTTATGTATCATAGAAAAGTTTCCAAATAGTTATGTTTCCGAAAATGATCTTTTTAGTGAAGTGTCATTAGTAAAAAAATATATTAATAAGGAACAGCGTAAATTTTGGGAATCTGAAAAAAATCACAGTAGCAAACAAATGGTTAGAAATATTTCATCATTTGGAAACAAACTATGTTCCAACCAATAATGTATTAAAAATTGTAGAATATGCACTATCTTTACCTGGAAATAACGCTGCGACTGAAGGCGTTTTTTCTACAGTAAATCAAGTGTGGACATCAGAAAAATCAAAATTAAGTGTTGAAATATAATTTGACAAATTCCTGTGAAGATTTTTAAAATATTTTAAAAAATGACCACAATCTACTGAAACCAATTCACTCAAACAAAAAAATATTTTAAGGAATAAAATATTAAGTCGAATTCGGTTATAAGAAAATTTAAAAAAAGCCGCATATGTTTTTCTTTAAAAGGACTTCGAATAAATGTAAAATTATTTCGTTTAAACGAACTCTTAAAATATTATTGATTAAAAAAATAAAATTCTGACAAAGTTAACAGACAATTTATAAAAAATTTTAGCAATAAATGAACATTCTTGCCATAAAAAATACTTTTGAAAATGTCCATATGCAGAAAATAAAACGGAAATGATCCGGTGCTAAAATTCTTTGTCGTCGATAAATTCTTAATACTCGTATTTGCAATAAAGCGGAGTTCTTTTAATACAATTTTGTGCTTTTTAACGAAATATCTGCTTCTTTTAGGCGGTCTTTAAACAATTTTTTATATTCATAAATTGTACTTATGGTAAAGATAAATAAATTGTACGATAATATTTTTATTCTGTATGACATATTTTGTTGATACCGCCCTCCTTCTCAATTGTCACGCTTTTCCCATCTAAAAATCTGGTCACCTTATGTATAGTTTTGACCAGAGTGTATACAGTAATAAAACAAATGACAGTAAAAATCAGCTGTTATTAATTTTATTACCACTTAAAAACAATAAGTTTATGTATTGGTAGTCAAATTGTTGTATTGTTCTTGTTATTTTTGTAGTAGGCTCATAACTGTATAAACTATGGTTTAAACCCAACCTTAAATAAATCTTTTTTTTTTGCATAGTCCCGACAGGGTATATTGTATTCATACATATACTCAAGTATAGAATATGAATGCATATGTACTTGTGTTATTGAATGAATTCATGATGACAAGTCAAAAATTTGTTTTCTGTGGATAATTGTTTTAGCGAAATTTCGGACGTAAATGACGAAATTATTAGATAAAAATAAAACATACAAACATACTTACATATATTAATTAATATGTACATATGTATGCAGTATGTATGAAATTTAAACATTAAAGAATGATTCCCTCCTGTGAGAAATTAGTATTAGGAATTAAACATTTTTTCATATAAACTACGGGTAATAGAATTTTTATCGTAAATTATTATCGCAATGACGTACATAAGTATGTATACAATTTTTTTTTTCATATTTGATGGCTTTTTCAATAAACATGGTTTAATATACACTTTAATCATTCCAAATGCTATATAATTGCTTTCAGTAATAAATAGGTCGTAGCATACATATGCATTTTGTATGTGTTCATGTAAACTTTGTTTTTATATTACAGGTTTAAATTTTAAAAAGATTTTTATTAAGTTTTGCTGGTTCTTAGTATTTTTCTTTTATTTTTATTTGTAATAATTTTTTTTAATTTTTAATTTTCAATTAAAACTTTAATAGTTGAGTCAAGTTTGATTTTACTTCTCATTACAATTTATTTAAGTACTAGTTGGTACTTATTTGTAAAATAAACAATTATGTATCTATAGTTGCAATATAAACTATTTAAGTGTTTTATTTTTTATTTGTTACAGTACTTGTGCACACGAGTTGTTTTAGTAAAAATAATTTTCCCATTTGTTCCCGTACCTATAAAATTTGGCAGATGTTCACTCATTAATTCATTGCCTCAATTTTCGTGATTAACGAAAGATATTAATTTTTTTTTATTTATCTAAATTGATTTATAAAACAAGAAGAAAAAAAAAATAGAAACAGTTTTTATTATTATATTTTTAAAGAATAATACCTAACGCTATACAACAAATGTTTATCGATTTTTCAAACGAATATGCGGTTTTCTATAGACGTACATAGCTACGTACATATTTACATGTGCATGTACTTTTAAGTACATATTTATTTGAATTTCTATTGTATTTGTTACCACGATTATTATAAACGATAAACTTTATTATAAACGATAAAGAGACAGACTATTCCCCTATTGTAGTAATAACTAAGATACAAACATGTAATCAATATATGGCGATGAAGTTCTACGTTATGACCTTCATCGTATGACCGAGTGAAAAAAAAATACAGGAATTCTATGGAAAAAATATTCATAATCGGCATGAATGATGTTATAAAAAAAGGTTCATATTTCTTTAAGATAAAATTTCAAAATAACTTTAAGCGTTTTTTTGATTATTTATTTAAAATAATAATCATCATCATAATTTTGATCAAATAATGTACATATAATGCATATATTATATACTCGTACATATGTACATATCTAAATTTTTATTTTAAAATCTTTTTTCCAGATTAAAATATCAATGGCGTGATTAGGAGATGTGTATGTGGGTGCCATTTTTAGTCTTGTTTAGATTTAAATTGCTGCAAAACTATTGTCCAAAAAATTCGAACTGAAATTTTTATTTTTACATTTACTTAAAGACATAAATACCAGGGACCGTAATCATTATGAGTTTTATAATAAAAATTACACAATAATGATTATATTGTGAGTTTTAAAGATTTTCTTCAATGGTACTGATTATTTTTGAGCAATATTAATAAAAATCAGCCATAATCATTATTTTTGAGCAAAAGAAATAAAACTCAAAAATAATCATTATTTATGATTTTTATTTTTTTCGCTCAAAATAAAACTCACTTTCAATTTATGACTTTTTTTTGAGGTTTTTTACATATAAAAATTTGGTCAGAACTAATAAAAGAAAAAATATTAAGACATGCTTGTTCATTTTGTTATATAAAATATTTTTTTTTGCACAAAAATTATTTTTTTTTCATACATAATATATAAAGTAAATTAAAAGTGAGTTTTATTTTGAGCGAAAAAAATTAAAATCATAAATAATGATTATTTTTGAGTTTTATTTCTTTTGCTCAAAAATAATGATTATGGCTGATTTTTATTAATATTACTCAAAAATAATCATTACCATTGAAGAAAATTTTAAAAATCAAAAATTTAAAAATCATGACGGATATTCAAAGATTGTTAAAAAATAATAATAATGGTGCAAAAAATTTTTGTTTGTCTGTTTTAAGTGATTGATTTTTTGATTTAAAAAAACGAACAATAATCATTATTTACGGTCCCTGATAAATACTCTTACTAATTGTAGTAGTCGCCGTGGTCTAGTGGTTAGTGTGTTGGCTTACTAAGACATGAGACCTGGGTTCGACACCCAGCTCTGACATCTTAAAAAAAAATATGAAAAAAATATTTCTTTCGGCGACTTGCCATGAACAAACTTCTCAAGTCTGTCGTTCGTAGTCGACATTAAACTGTAGGCGCCGGTACTCATGGATAAAAACTTACACACACACATCCTGACACAGGGTTGTAAAGGCCAGTTATGTAGTTATGTAAGCTATATTAACCCCTTACAAAGCATTACGGAAGGCATGATTTTTTTTATGGCGAGTTCTGATGTGAAAGCAGCCCTGCAGTATAACCTCATTTCACCTAAGGAAACACAGCAAGTTGTATGTATGTATGTATGCACATAATATTCTGGTATGTGATGGTATTCGATTTTGATCGAAATTAAAATCCACTGAATTTCAAGTTGCCAAGAATATAACTTTCAAATTTGAAAAGATTTGCGATTCTTTTTTCACTCAACACCTTAAAGAGCATTATCACCACTTACTTGGTTAAAAAAATTTTAAAATGATTAAAACAAAAACATTTTATATGACTTTGAAACGAATTCAGACGAATTCAATTTCGAACGAGATCGTTCATCACATACCGGATCGCTTAGTATGGTAAGCTAACACATGAGTAGTTAAATGTCTTTTGAGCTTCCAAAATTAAGTGAGAAAAATGGGTTTAAATAATATGAAAATAACGTAAAAAAGATATAATAACTTAAGTAAGTAACTTTTATTCTGGAAGTACAAAAGTTTAATTATTTGAAATAGCTTAGTATGTGATGGAAATTGATTTCTATCGAATTTGAAATGAACTAAAATTTAGTTTCGAACAAGATGTGGAATTGCTCTTTTACGCATTTACTCATTTACATATTAAAATTTTAAAATAATTACAACAGATAAGTTTTGTATGATACTAATTTCAAACGTAATCGTTTTTTTATCACATACCGGATTAAATAGTTTTTAATATCGAAGATCCGAAATTGAAAATCTATACACTATATGCATGTATGTATATGTCGCCGCATTACGCTTAAAAGCGTAGACTAATTTCAATAAAAAATTATGAAGACGGTAGGTATTCTGAGCTACATGATTTGTATTTATATTTTGTTAAAATACAAAATCGCAAATGTGCGATAAATATTCTCCAAATCGCCTCTAAATTGTCTTTGATTTTTGTATACCTTGAGAATGGTTAAGGTAAAGTTTATGAATTTAGTCCGAATGACTCCATCACCAATACAAATCATCAGTAAGAACATGGGTGGAATTTGACAAGTGGGCGTGGTAGCTACCATACAAACTAAATATTGAACTTTTTATATCTTCAAAATCGTTAAAGTTCAACCCTCATTTAGAAAATTTCTTATTTTACATGAAATATAATATTTTTTTCTTTTATTTAAGACCAATACTCAGGGGTAAACCCCTACTAATTGTATCGGAATGTTAAATATATAGATAGATGTAATAAATATAAATAAATAATAATAAATAAATTATTATTGTAATACATTTATAGATTCAAGACTGTCTGTGTCTTACTCATTTTCTATTGCATTTGAACGTAATATTCAAAGTGTATTGAAAAATTGTTCAATTATTTTTAAGATTTTAATTTCTTTTATAAAACAGACTTTGAAATGGAAAAGCCAACATATTTTTTTAAATAAATTACTTTTCTACATAAATTTCTTCAAAAAACATTTAAGAAATGAATAAATTTAAACATGTTAATTCAACGTAAAAAAGAAATCCGCTCAGAATTTTTTTACTTCCCAGTATTCAGTAGATTTATGGGTTTTTTAGTGCATAAAAGAACAGGCTTGTAATTTATTTTTTGAATTAATTTTTTTATTTATTTTTCCGAATTAAATTCGAATATTTATTAGATCTTTATTATACCTATTGTATGAATTTTAATAGCCTTGGCGGATGTTAATTCTCATAAGAATACCAGTATTTGGATCTTAGGCAATTTTTTTTATTTACATATTTAAATTAGAATACAATATTAATATTATATTTAATTACTCCGAGACGAGTGACTAATAACTTTGCTCAGTGTAGTGTCACAGACTGGGGTATCGGGTGGGAATCGAACCCACAACCCTCACACTAGCAGTCTAGCACAATACCAACTAGACAAATTTTTTCTTATAATTAATATACAAGCTAAGTAATATATAAGTATTTATTCATATACTGATTGAGGTGTGAAATGGTTAACTTTTAAACTGTGTTAATGAAATGGGTGTTCCTACAACATGATGGTGTTCTATGTCTAGAACTATTTGAGTATAGAGTAATAAAAATGATATTGACGACACTGTTTAGTTTATACCGGCTTGGAGAGGTCAATATAGAATTAAATTTGGCAAGTTTTTGAGAGTATTGTGTCGAATTTGCTCAACATTTTGCATTAAATTTTTATTTCATTTATAATTCAGCTTTCATTTTCTATTGTTCTTTTTTTGCTTCTAGTGAGTTCATATACTTATATAGATACATATGTACATTGTATTTTGTTTTATGTATAAACATATGCATTATTTTTCCTTAGTAACTATTACACAATTTGAATATTTTCCATATTAAATTGTAAATTATGTGCACTACCAGACACCACCTAATTAATATTAAATTCATTAGAGTCGTATAAATAAATATTTAATAGTTTTATTCTAGTCACTTTACATATGTACTTATACATATGCATACCTTTTGATTTTAAAAGTTTTATAAAATATTCACACATATATCTTAACCACTGTTTAGTCAAATACTTTTCACTTTGCAATCTTACTAAAATGTTTTTTATTTTTTTGTTTTATTACGAGTATTTTATTACAATTACCTTGTTAAACTTCTTTTTCTGCAAACGTTCTAGACCGGAAACACTGCCAGTAACTTCATTGTCGCCACCGGTACCCCATAGACCCAAACGGTCTCGGGCACCATTATTCATAGAACCATTAGTTGTACAGGACATACTGAAATTAGAGCGTTGTTGATAATTTATATAGGGAGATTGTGAAAATGTTTGGCTGAAATTTTGATTGAAGGCGTTTATAGCATTAACATTCCGTGTTAAATCCTTAAAGTCTGATGTAGTTAATAATGGTAAGTTGGAAGCTTTTTGTATTTCCTTTTCTCCTAATTGTTCTTTAGCTACGTCTGTGTTTTTTAAAATATTTGATGTGGCGAATGAAGGCGAAAAAGTTGATTGTTGCTCGGCGGCGATGCGACTAGTACTGATTTTACAAAGCTTAGCAACACCATTCGACAACTCATATTCAATAGTTGTAGTGGTTGTAGTCGTATGATTTTCATTCGCCGCTTGACTATTGCGCATAGCCATTATACCAGTGGTTGTTGTATTATTATTCATCGTATTATTATTGTGTATACATTGGCAAGTTTTTGTTGTCGGCATTGATGGTGAGGAAACCCCTGATTGTGTATTACTTGTGACGTCATTGTTGCTATTGTGTGAAGTATTTCGACAACAACCACTACCAGAGCAATGACAAACGCTACTACCAGGACTAGTTGTTGTTTCTTTACTGTATTTATCAGCTGTTAGAAGTGTGTCATTTTGATTTCCATTAGATTTATTTAAGTTTTGTTGTTCGTTTATTGGTATTGTTGTTTTGTAAAAGTGCTGCTCATTTGGTGTTGTCTGACCATGAGTTGTGTTATACGAGTTTATCGCTGTCGGATATACAGGTGAACTGTAAACAAAAGAGAATTTCATAGATTATAAAATAAGTATATGCTCGTTTGTATTTATGTATAAATTATTTTATAATTTTAAAGTATATTTCTTATTCTCTTGTTTATGATAAATTAAGCAAAAAATTAATAGGTAAGCATGAATATATAAACATACATATAGTACGTATGTATGTATGCATGTAATTATTACCTACAATTGCTAGCGACGCGCCCAACTTTTAACAAGGGAAGAAAAAGCTTTTTCCATTGAATGTAATGTTATGGTTCATTATTTTTTTGCCCTAAAGAAATCGTAAAGTTTTTTGGCTTTAATTTTGTACGAAGATTTATTTCAAATATTCTATAAAGTAGTTAACTTTTCTAGTCAAAACAATTCTTTAAGCAAAAAATTTTATAAAATTTTTATACATATAATACATAATAAAAAATTCAAACTCTTTTTAAATGGTGGTGTATCACAATGTGCTTTGTTGTATAGTTGTAACAAATAATTTAAAAAAAAAATAAAGTCAAATCTTTCTCAGGATAACAAAAACAGTTTAATTTAGTTACTTTTAATTATTGTTTGAAAAAAAAATATATACAAATTTAGCATATTGTAAGGCGTTTTTAAAAAAATTATTTCTTTTTTTTATAAATTTCTTTTTAATTTTATAAGCAGTGATTTTTTCAAGTTGTATCTTGAGACTGCCAAAATCGGTGCCCTCAGTTTTCTTTTTTTTTATAAAAAAAGGAAATATATTGTTTAAATTTTTTAAAATTAATGTAATAATAAAAAACGGAGATCTAATTTCGGTAAAATTTTTCATACAAATTTTTGCGTAACTTTTACGTCAGTTAACTATCCCGAAATTTTACTATATTTAAATAACCATTAAGATTTTTTAAGAAGAAATACAGATATATGTATATATAATACATATTATACCTACATACATAATAGGCCATTACAACCCTGTGACAGGGTTACGTGCTAGCTTCTCGCAGCATTTACATTGTGTGTGTTATTTTTTATCCATGAGCACCGGGACTTACAGTTTAAAGTCGAGATTTGAGAAGCTTTTCCATGGCAATCAATTACTCCCAGTGCTTTTGCCAGAAGACTGCTGAGAAGTAGTCGCCGAAAAGAATATTTTTCTCATATTTAATTTTTTCAAGATCTCACAGCTGAGATTTGAACCCTGATATTTTTGCTAAGTTTTACAATATTTATATATACATACTTTTAATGAACGATATTTCTTTTTATGTCTTCTGAACCACACATTTTATTTAAAAACATCCTTATGTAAGAGCTGGCAGCTTAAGTAGTTGTCTAGTAATTACTACCTTTTAAAGTGGTCCATTTACCCTGGAGTACGTAATCCATTTAAGTTCATAGGGAGTAGTTACAAAATAGTCCGTTGTATTGCAGACATGGACTATGTCATTTTAAAGCAAATAGTAATTGCTTGGCAGAGGACCGTTTGTTTATTTACGAAAGCAGGTTTTAAGTAAAAACATAACTAACTTGGAAACAAAAATAAAAAAAAAAACTGCACAATTTAAACTATTCGGTAGAGTACTAACATAAAATAGTTTTAAAATTAGCAACTGAGTGTATTCCATGGAGTACTAACAAACACGGAATAGAAGCTAACACTATATGTATACTCCATGGAGTAGTGCTCTTATATAATGCATATCTGGTTATGGTTTGGGTTATGTGAGAACTAGTCCTTGTTATTTTTGTTCTACTCTTTAAACGCGATTTTTTTTAAATCTCTTATTGTAAATATAAGTAGTACAAAAAAAAAATAATAAAACTTGTATAGTCTTTGATGAAGCCTTTGCCTTTTTTAAAAACACGCACATGTAATTTATGACAATTTATTGAAGTTCTTGGTGGCTTTCATATCAAAAAGTTTGTAATCCTATACAATTCTCGTTTTAATTAAATTCTATATTCTCTATTTTAATGTAATGTAATTATTTAAGAAATTTAATATATGCAATAACAATATTTTATAAAATCTTCCTAAAATATTCAAAAGCACTATGGAAGTCACCATCGGGTAGCGTGCTACTAACACATATGTAGGTATTTAAGAATCTCTGGCATTCTATTGTATTGAAATTGTATGGGTTAAACAATAAGTTTCTGAGCATTAGCTTGATAACGACTAATAACAGAACGAAAGATAGCAAATCGTCTGATGTAGAAAATAAAACTTATTGTTATTGCCAGTAATCATTCTCTATCAGCAAAATAAAAATAAAAAAAAAAACAATAAAAACAGCCGGCAAGATTAACAGCTGCTTTATTTAAATTTTTTTTGGCAAACAAAAAATAACAAAATAATATAAACGAAAATTAGCAAAACAAAAGATTTATTTATAAAAAAGAGAACTTACCGAATGCCATAACGCAAAAAACGCGTTGTCATCAAGAGTGGTTGAAATATTTTTATCTGCATATCTTAACTTTAATTTTTTCTTTAAAATTCACCCTTTTTTAAGTTACGAGTATTATGTTCTATTTCATTAATTTTTAGTATTAAAATACCATAACATTAAATTTGTCGGTGAGTTATAGTTATGGAAAATAACCAATAAATCAATAAATAATTATTTGCTGTAATTTGTAATACGATTTTAAAAATCAACGTTTTCAAAACTTGTGTTTTGTCATGCTCTTTAGACGTGAGTAAATCGACTGATTCGAAAAGAATAATCAAAAAAATTTATTGACAATCTTTATTTTAAAGAATGTTTACTATCAGTTTGTTTACAAGAAAAGACGACATATATACTTACATATGAGTACATACTATAATTCTATTATTCGATTTGCATAATGCGAAAAAGCGAACAAAATAAATGTAGAATAACAGAAGCAGATGAATTAAAATTAATAGCAAGAAAAGAAACAAATAAATATGTATGTACCAGAAATAAATAGAATGAAAAAAAAGATAGCGCATTTTAGTTTTAAAACTACAGTAGACCCTCGTAAATTAGTACCATTTTATTCCTGGGGCAGTTCTAATTTTAGAGAATTTTTTTAATGAAAAGCAACATCCCAGCAGAAATTAGTGCTTACCAATAAGCTCTTTTGTAAGGGAGAAATTGTAAACAATCACTTACTCGTGCGCATCAATAATGCATGATTTTTATATGAAATGATCCGCTAAAATGCAATAGAAACACGAATTTATTGCAACCAGTAAGCAAATATTATACCAAATCATAAGTAATACCTTATCCTACAGCATCTTTGGAAGCTTTAAGGTATGAATAAAGAATATAATGCTTCCATTATTGCTTACAATTTTATTTATTGCTTCCAAATTTGAAAATTTTTCGCTGGGATAAAAGGACAGCATCTTGGTATGTAAAAACATTTCTGTCTAGATTTTTATTTTTTTTTTATATAAAGCGAATACAAAGTGTACTATTTTTATTGAAATTTTTCACAGTTAATTAAAAAAATATATTTTTTTTTAAAATACACATAAATATGTGCTACCAATTTATGTCACAAAATTGTTTTCTATTCTACTGTCAAAACTTGAAAAAATTCTTAAATTATTTTAAATTCTTAGTACTCAGTGAGTCAAATTTTATAACTACTAATTGTTAATCAGTAATATCTGTTTGCTTTAAGGGTTTCAATAAATTTTTCATAAATAAATCGTTGAGAAGCCCCAAAAGAATACTCATGAACTTTGTGGAAAACAGATCACTAGTTCTATACTAATTTAGTGAATTATTAACGCTCTAATTGGCTTAAGAATTAGAAGTAACTCGTACAACCTTTATTGCCACTGTCTTAATTTTCGCCATCGTTACTTTGTCCATGACCCTATAATAAACATTCCATTCTTCGCTTTTATCTGCGCTGAAGGAATTTTTTGAGTTAATTTCTTTAAATAAAAGCTATAAAGACAATTTCTCAGTGTTAAAAACAAACAAACAAAAAAATAGAAACGCTTTTAATGTATTAAAATTTCAACGAGTTCTAATTTACGAGTGGCTACTGTACTTAAATTCTACATACATATGTATCTACATCACAGTAGTAAATAAGAGCCCAACGAAGCACAATAACACAAATAAGTGTTTTTGGTATGGGAGAGTTTTGTTGACATATTAATTTCAGTGTAAACATTGTGATTTTTTGTAGACCCTAATATATTACAGGTATACCAAATAAAAGATCTTTTAATAAAAAAGTAACAAATTTATGACGTGGAAAAATACCTGCTAAACTCCGAAATGGCGGCATTTCGTATTGTATTTAGTACATAAATTGAACATATTTATGTCTCTTATTTGGTGAATTATATCATGGCCATTGTTTTCCGTTTTTGAATTATTATTATTAAACAAATGGTTCAAAAGGGCCAGATATCTATTCCACAAAATACAGAATTTTTTCTCCGAAATTCAAAGATAAATTGTAGATACTAAGCTTTAACATTTTTATCATTTATTGTAATGCCAGTACATTACTAATAAAATAAGCCATAAATAGTAAAACTCGGTAAAACAAATGTTGATTTTCACTATCAACAAGTACAAGTCAACGTTAAAGTGCTGTACATTATCAGGTAAATATTACCTCAAATTAGAGACATAAATTTGCTATTTTATATACATTGATTTGTTTTTATCGTTGTTATCTGCACTTCCTATGTAATGAATAAAAATAACATTCAGATAATGCCTTAACCATTAAATCAGTTAACAATAGTAATAGGGCATAAATATGAATAAATTCTTAATTTATTTGCTGTGATAACGAGATTGCTTTTAATTACTTATCGTTATATTAATTATTATATCCATTTAACAACATGACAAAAAGAAAAAAAAAATAGTTCTTGGAAAATGATAATTTTTTTGAAAAGTGTTACCGAGTATAAAAAGAATCCGTTATATAAGTACTTAAAAAAATGTAAGGTTATGGGAAAAATAGGTTTCTTTTTCGTTTAGATTTTTTTAGTAATTACTGTAATAACTTAACTTATCAGCTAAACTTTAAAAGAAGAGACCAAAAAATAAAAACTACTTGTACGCTTATCTCAACTACAGTATTATATTTTATTTTTTAATTTTTCTATCAAATATTTGCTAGCAAAAAAATTCTTGACTAGAAGTAAATTTAATTTTTATTTTCTATGATGTCTTTCAATTTTTTTTAACAACCAGGAGTATCAACCGCATCGAATATACTAGATTTCCTGCAACCTACATATGCAACTCCTTGCACAAAGGTAATAGATGTATGTGTATAAGTAAGAATTTACATATGTATGTATGTATGCAGTAGGGATGCTAATAGGGACTGATTTTAAAAAATCCTAGAATTTCCTAAACTTGATCCCGAAGATAGTGGAAAAATAGTGCATTACTTAAGTACTTACTTATTTAGCTGGCCATAACAACCCGTTAATGGGTTTCGGCCTGCCTCAACACTAGTCTCCAGGCGTCTCTGCTAAGCGCACGCCTTCTCCAACCTTCTTCTTCTCACACCAATTGATGACAGGCCTTCATCTACCTGGTATTTGCAACGTAAACATGGACGTCCTTTTCACCGACCTCCAGTGACTTTCGCATCGAAAACCTTTTTCTCTGGAGCCGATTATTCCATCCGAACAACATGGCCGGATGTTTAATATTCCTACTCGTTCACAACATATCTTTCGTCTTGCTCTCATTTACCGCCAGACCCATTTTAGCAGACTAACGTTCAATAGCATTATAAGCTGCGGTGACAGTTCGCTTGATATGTCTAATGATGTCTATGTCGTCTGTATACGCAATGAGTGGAACACTTTTGTTAAAAATAGGGCCATTGCTGATAAGAAACGCAAGATTAATACCCTTAATTTTGATTTTATTAACATCAAATTCAAATTATTCTAGTCGCCGTGGTCTAGTGGTTAGTGTTTTGGTTTATTAAAACTATAGAGCTGGGTTCAAATCTCAGCTATAACATCTTGAAGCAAAGTAATATTAAAAAAAAATATATATTTATTTCGGCTACTACCTCTCAGCAGTCTTCTGGCAAAAGCTCTGGGAGTAACTGATTGCCATGAAAAAGCTTCTCGAATCTGTCGTTCGGATTCAGCTTTAAACTGTAGGTCCTGGTACTTATGGCTAAAAATTAACACACACAACATGAGTGCTGCGAGAAGCTAGGCCGTAACCCTGACACAGGGTTGTAATGGCCAATTATGTATGTATGCATGTATTCAAGTTATTATCAAAATCGATGTATTTCTTTTTTTAAATTTTATTTGAGACCAATACTCAGGGGTAAACCACTATAAACCCCTACTGAATGCTGTGCATTGTATTGGAATCTTGGAAAGGACAGTACATATATTATTATTAATTATTATATTATTGTTAAGCGCCTTAGGAATGAGACAAATTGCTGAGAATTGCCAGTGTTATACCTTCACCCTTGAATGATCAACAGCAATTCCTCATCGTTGCATGTTGATTGTGTAATGAGTGTGCCTTCGCTAAGTAGGTTTAGTTGTTATCTGCTACTTCCCAATAGGTGGCGCTTTTTTTTTCCTGATAATTCATTTTTACGTTGACAACTGGTTAAGGTGGAATAGAGTGGAATGTTGATTTGATTTGAAGAAAACAATTGTAGAGCTCATTAAGTAGTTCTTCTTACCTCTATTTTTATGTGAAGTGATTTGTACAAAACTTTAATAAGACCACAATTAATTGCTAAAATTTCATTTCATTCATTTCATATAGTGAATAATTCGTGTGAAAAAAGGTATAAAAAGGCTCTTAACCACTTAACCACTTAAACTATCAATTAAATAAAAATAATTTTAATTTTAGTAAGTATTGATTTTTTGTCACAAGAAAACCAATAGTATATGATTAGTTTCAAATAGAGTAAAACGAATCAAATATTTATTGTTATTCACAACGTATGTATATATTTATAATAACGTTTTTTTTAACCTATATATAAATAACCTACATATATAGTAAATAATTGTTAGAAAATTAAAAATATTTTTACAAGCAAAGAATACTTTTAATAGTTTAGCATCTGTCAGTATATGACAAAAAATGACAAAAAAAAATTAAACATATATACCAACAGTGGCCAAACTGCGGCTAACAAGGCACATAAGGCTCTTCGAACGATAATTAACGGCTTCAGATTTTTGTGTTCTTATACATACATAGATAATTGGCCTTTAAAACCCAGTGTCAGGGTTACCGCCTAGCTTCTCGCAGCACTCATGTTATGTGTGTTAATTTTTATCCATGAGTACCGGGACCTACAGTTTAAAGTCGACTCCGAACGACAGATTTGAGAAGCTTTTTCATGGCAAGCAATTACTCCCAAAGCTTTTGCCAGAAGACTGCTGAGAGGTAGTCGCTGAAAGAAATAATTTGTTCATATTTCTTTTTTCAAGATGTCAGAGCACTATCGTTTTAGTAAGCCAATACACTAACCACTAGACCACGGCGACTATGAAAATACACGATAAATTTTTCTTTCATCTTTTTTATTAATTCAAAATAATACCTTGTTGATAAAATCATAGTGACTATTTGATCACGAAAACAGTCTTAAAAGTTATTTTAGATATGAAAGAGTAATCGGAATACATTGAAATGGTAACAGTAAATAGATATCGATGTTGTTAGTACATTTCTGGCAAAAAGTGAAATTTAAAAAATTTAGAGTTAATACCCTATTGTTGATCAAGTGCGATATGTACTATTTATAAAAACAATGAAAATTATGCTGTGGGTAGGTAATTGTAATATTTTACTTATTTTTATTAACTCTCAATATTAAATATAAATACTACTTATATTACTTAAATATAAATACTGTACTTGAATGAAAGATAACTTTCAAAAAATATATGTATGTTAGTATATGAGAAACTATTTATTCATACCGACCAAGAATATATTACACCTCGAATTTCAAAGAATTTTTATTTTTAATACTATTTGAAAATTTTTTTTTGACTTTTTTATGCAGGTGTATTACTACACCTGTTCCACTTTTAATTCAGAAAGCATCAATTATAATTCAGAAAGCGTCAATTGTAATTCAGAAAACACGATTTTTTTGTGAACTTTAATTTATAATTGCGGTTTACGAAAAATTCAAAATTTAAAAAAAAAATGGTTCGGATTTTCAATTAGCTTGGCTACTCTTGATATGTACATATGTAGATAGTATATGCTGTACTACATCGAATTAATAATATAGGTTATAGAAATTTCTTTGATTATAGACGCTCTGATTCAAATAAAAAAAAATTGTTTAAATCAAAATTTTGAATAATAATAGCTATTTGGAATGAAGAAAACAATAAAAAGAATGTGTTGTAGAGTATCATGCAGTCTGGCATTGCTGACTATTATTATTTCAACTTTTTTTAACGTGACTAAGTGATACATACATACGAGTAAGACCTCATTCTAATAAAAACATTGTTATCTTGGTGTGTTTTTTTTTTGTTTTTTAAAAATTGCAAGTCTTTATGTGCAAACATGTGAAGGTAAACAATTATTTCATTAGTGACAGTTGTTCTCAATCGGTATCCATTGATTTGGCACTATTAAACCTAAAAGGCACAAATATTTTAAAAATAATTATTTTGTACTTTAAGCGGTCTCTGACGATCTAATTATTCATATGTACTCGTAAACAGAATATTTAAAGAGTGTTGCCGGTTTCGCGAGTTTTGGTTATGCGAAAAGTGTGTCGTTTTTCGTCATATTTCGTTTATTATAAGTATAAACAATGTTTAAAGTTTTTTCCAGGGACCGCAAATAACAGTTATTGCTTAAAAATTAAACTAAAAAAATCATCGTATTAGAGTCGACAGACATATATGATGTTATATACCAAATTAATCGTCTTGGAGAGCTCTCACAGAATCTGTGGTGATCTTGCATAAGTGATCACTAATCAGATTTTAACTGTTACTTTTTAACGGAAAAATAAAAGTTTGGATGAAACCCTTTAAAAGAGAGTTTTATTTTTCCGTCATAAAATAAAACTCATTTTGTGAGTTTTATTTTTTCGTCATAAAATAAAACTTATTTTTGAGTTTTATTTTTCAGTCGGAAAATAACCGTTATTTTTCGAGTTTTATTTTTCAGTTAAAAAATAAAACTCTATTTAGGAGTTTTATTTTTTCCGTCATAAAATAAAACTCTTTTTTAATACAGATTTTATCTTTAATCTAATCCCGTTGCTTGTGGTATCTTTATTTTATTGTTTTTTATAGCTGAATACCTAAAATCTCAAGTTAAACGAATTTAGGGTGCTTTAATATTAATAAAAGAGCAAATTTACACAATTAAAACCGATAATAGCCGGAACTTGCTAAAAATGTTACAAATATTTGACTAGGAGGATGAAAGCGGCTTCGATGACTGCGTCTATTACGACGTTCTGCACGGAACAAAATATGATAGAAATGACATTTGTAATAGATTGCAGACGATAATGTGTCAAATCAGAATTAGGTGTAAAAAAAATTTTATAAAAACGACTTTTATTTTATGACCGAAAAAATAAAACTCCTAAATAGAGTTTTATTTTATGACTGAAAAATAAAACTAAAAAAATAACTGTTATTTTCTGACTGAAAAATAAAACTCACAAAATGAGTTTTATTTTATGACGGAAAAATAAAACTCACAAGATGAGTTTTATTTTTTGACGAAAAAATAAAACTCTATTTATGAGAGTTTTTTTTTAACTTTTATTTTTCCGTTGAAAAATAACTTTTTCTGCTGACCTTTTTTGGAAAAACTCTCAAAATAACCATTAAAAAATAAGTTTTTCGATATAACTTATAACCGTTACAGTCCCTGGTTTTTTCAATGTGATGCATTATGTAAAGACAAAAATAAGAAATGATATGTCTCTTAATTACAGTCTATTTTTTAATACACATTATGTATATGAGCTAAGACCAAAAAGTTATTGTTGTGAAAATTATGTGTCTGTGAAAATAATTTAAAAATACAAATATAACGATTCGCAGTATTGCATATAACCGATTTTGTGAGCAGCCAGGGGACCTATTCTGTAATTCTCTTATTTTAAAACAGGCTGGGCGTTAGAATATTTCAAATTAAAAATTTTTAAATAAAATTGGCATGAAGCATTTAAATTACAATACGCATCCAAGAATTGTATTAGTAGCTAAAAGGTCCTAAATCAAGTTTTTAAATTTTTAGCGATAGAGTTTTAGCTTAGGAGAGTTACAGAATAGGGCCTCACGTTGTTTAAATCAAGGTGTTTTATGTAATGTTTGTTTCGTCAGAACTAAGTTCTATTAAATGAATTATGATTATTTGTGCAATTTCTCAATTACAGGAGAAAATGACATCCATGGAGCAAATGCGCATCAGCCAATAAAACCGTCAAGGAAAATAATACAAATATCTTAAAATAATCATATTTAGATTGAAATTAGATTTTCGTACATACTTTTAAATGAATTAGTCGAAGTCTTGTCAAACAACCATCACGATTTTACTCAGTCATATTCTCCTTTTCTCTTCATAATCAGAATTATTTATACAGGCAACAGTTGCTCTCTTTCTTATCCACATTAGTCGACTTTGATGAATTCTATGAATGGTGGTTAGTGGACGTCGCTTTAGGCTGAGATAAAAAATGGAAATCTGAGTTTAAATCTAACAAAGAAAATAAATAATTTCTGTTTTATAATTAAGGAGAAATCATTGCCAAACATACTCTCATTTAAGAGAATTTAGTTCTGATCTAGTTAAAGCGCACAGGTTGTGCGTGTCGATTTTTTAGCCATGAGTACTGAGACCTACAGTTTAAGGTCAGCTCCGAACGACAGATTTGAGAAGCTTTTTCATGGCAATCAATTACTCCCAGAGCTTTTGCTATAGGACTGCTAAGAGGTAGTTGCCTAAAGAAATATTTTTTTTTATATTTCTTTTTTCAAGATGTCATAGCTGGGCTTTGAACCCTGGGCTCATGTTTTAGTAAGCCAGCACACTAACTACTAGACCAAAGCGACTACATATATGTATGCAAATATTTGGTTCGTTTTAGTGAATATAGAGAAGCAAAATAGCGTGTAGCGGTTATAACAAGTTGTCAACACTGTTGTCACGAATATTTTTGTCTTACATTTTCTATATACGTCTACATTAGTTAAATGTATTTTAGTGATGGTATTTTATTCCACAATTTTTTCATGTGAACTTTGGCTCTAATAATATATGTACATATTCTAAACTTTTAATTATTTTAGTAAATTTGGTTAATCAACAAATAAAAGAAAATGTTAGGAATGGCTGCATTTGAGCTTTTACAAATCAACTTAATTAACGCGACCATTAATATTAAACAGAAACAAAAAAAATTGAATGTTTGAAGTCAAAACGTGCATATGTATGAATAATTTTATAATAACAAAAGGTGATTTAATATATTCAACTCTAAATATACTTGTAAAAAATGTTCAATGCTTGAATAGTTTTTATAAAAAAAAAAATAAAATAACCAAACAAAAATAATAGCCACGAAGGCAGAGTGGTTTATATGTACGTACAAGTCTGTAAGAAACAAAATTGTTTTAAACATTTAATTTCTGTAACAAAAAAAAAAAAAAAACATCAAAAACAGTTGTTTAATTTTCAAATATATACATAGTATAAGTACAACGAAATTCATGTTTTGACCTCGTGTTGATAATGGGCTTTAATATCATTAACAGCGTATCCCTAATTATATGGGTATGCTTTGACACTATAATTGAATATTTTTATAATTTACTTGAAGATATATCTTTACTTGATTAGAAATTAATTTTATTTATACACCTGCGCTTTAAATACTTGTACAACCATATGTGTACTCCTGTATCAGTTCACAAAAAATGCGTGTCTCAATTACATGATTTTTTTTAAACAATTCAATTAAAAAAAAAACTATAATTATTTCATTGTTTTCCACTCCTTATTAACTAAAACGTATTATTCTAAAGCAACTGAAATTCAGATCTTAAATGCTGTTTTGAAAGTGATTTTTATTCATTTGAGGGATTTCAAGTTTCTTTTTTCTGGTGAATTTTATTTTTTTGCATTTTATTTAACAAGTGCGAATATTTAACTGAACACATCGTTAGTCTACTGCAAAGCTGTCAAGTTTTAAGCTAACAGATCACACAAATATCCAATGTATTAATTATTGTTTCATTTTAAAAGAAAATATATATGGTACGCCTTTGCGTCAATAAAAATGTCAAAAATGCTCAAATATTTACTGTGAAATTTTTAATCTGTTTATTTTTGACGATTTTTTCTTACAATTTTAAATTGATGATTTTATGATTAAAATACATTCTTTATTATAATTGTTTTTTTCACGAGACCAGTACACATGGGATAATGATGAGTAGGGGACTCATGCTGTGCATTGTAAATATTGTATATTATGCGGAGGAAAAAAAAGGAAGTAGTGCTATGGTGCTGCGCTCTAACCACCACGACCACCGTCGTACATATCATTCATGTCGACTAATGTGGATAAGGTGGAATAAAGAGCAAAAACAAAATAAATTTGTAATTCTGTTTCATCCAAATAAGATGACAATTACAAGAACAGCAATGATGGTAAGAAAAGGAGAATATGATAGAAACTGTTGTGTGACTTTACTTCGACTAACTCATACAAGTGTATGTACATACGGTAATAATTTCAGTATGCGATTTCCAGAAAAGTGTGAGTTAAATAGTTGATGTTTGGTCTTGAATATGCACAGGACACAAAGAACTCTGATGAGACTACCGTAGCTGGAGTCGAAAACAATTGTTCAGTTTGGCTAGTGTACTATTCCTTCACGGACATCATTTCTTCTTTAATTACCAAAAAATAACATTGCAGTTAACTTTGATCTAATTAAAGCGTTTTCTGATAAAAAGGAAGTAGTGTTTGTGGATATTTGATTTTATTCTGTTTATATCGTTATTGGCAGAAAAACATTCCCGGGAAGATTGTCTTATAAACCAACAGTGCGGCTAAAGAAGGAATTCTCTCTATAATGCATTGTGCGATTCAATTCAATTGTGCTACAATCGTACTACGAGTAGTACGTAAGAATATGCGATAATTCGAAGTTAGAGAGCAGCTATACTACAGGGGGCATCCAAAGTTTTAAATATAGTTTTGAAATTTTTGTGCAAATAAAAAAGTTGTTAAAGAATTTGTTTATATTTTATTTTCTGAAATGAAAAAGTACGAGTATACATATATTGCAATGAAAGAGCGATATTTGTGCTATTTATATTTATTTACTGTTTTTTTTTTCTATTTACGTGTGCAATCTAGAAACAATAATAAGTAAAATCAGAAAATTAAAATTTAGAACTTTCAAAAATATTATTTAAATTCAGTAAAAAATTAAATTACTATAGTACCCCAAAAAAGTTTACATGCAGTGTGAAATTTTTGAGTTTTATTTATAATTATAATTTTCCTGAATTTTAGGTAACGAAAATGTTTTTTGTTTAGATATAAAAACATAATAATTAATTTGTTTAATGCAAGGGTTGTGGGTATAGTCTGGAAACTACACCAAGCATCTTTGTCGCTTTGCTCGTAATAATTAGAATGCAATATATATTATAATTTAATTTTTTGGGAAAGAATATTACCTTAATATTTGGTGCGTTTCTGTTCTTCAAAGGTTATTCATTTTGTACATATTCAGAATCGAATTTGAATATTTCTCTTTTGACAAAAAAAACAATTATTATTGAAAACCAAATGTGGTACTTTTGAATACATTTTTTGTTAAGGAATTTCAACTAACCAAAAATATTGGATAATTTTAATTAAATTTTTGAGTTGCTTTCGTTAAAATTTTTAAGCAATAAAAAAAATAAAATGGAAAAATAATTGTATTCAAAAACTTAAGCCCTAGTATTTACATAAAGTAGTAAAACAGCTCAAAATATATCAGGGTGTGATTTTTTGAGCATCTTAAATGAAGTATTTTGTGTATCTCAATTTTTTGTTTACAAGTTGTATAAAATTCATGTACTAAATTTAAGCTTTGTACACCAAACGATTTTTCAAAAATTATGGTCAAAATTGAATTTATGTGGAAATCCATACATAAATACATACATAATTGGCCATTAAAACCTTGTTTCAGGTTTACGGCCTAGGTTCTCGTAGCTCCCTTGTTGTGTGTTTCAATTTTTATGCATGAGTATCGGGACCTACAGTTTAATGGCGACTCTGAAAGGCAGACTTGAGAAGAAGAATTCAGGGTAACCAGTTATTCTCAGAGTTTTTGCAAGAAAACTGTTAAGGGGTAGTCGCCGAAAGAAATATTATTTCATATATCTTTTTTTTTGGCTTGAACCCGGAGTTTTTTTTTAGTAAGCCAACACACTAGCCAATAGACTACAGCTACTATAATATGGAAATACAGCAAAATAAAAAAGTGGTCGAAAACTTTGTTAAATTTAATAAAAAACAATTTTATGGTGCTGAAGGTAGACTTTATTGAGATACTGTATACATTTATGTATATATATTATAATAGTCAAGCACAAATTTGAATAATTGTAACAATATACATACGTTCAGATGTGTATTGTATATATTAAAACAATTTAAAAAGTAAAGAAAAAACTTATTATACTTTTGAATTTTTGAATTAAATGCTTTTTACAAAATATGAATTTTAAATGATTCATTATTAGCAGTGAATTGGGGGATAATTAGCAACGAAATGATTTGGTTTTATTGAAAAAAAAAATTAATCTGTATCACAGTTATTTTTAGTTAACGTTTGTTCACATTAGGCAAATATTTGACGAAAAAAGTGTAAACACTACTTTATTGTAACATTTGTTTTATTTATTAATTGTTTTTTTTTTTTAATTTTAATATTATTTAGTAAAATTATTCGCTTTTAAATAATTTTTAAGAAACACACACTTTTTAATAAAATGTTTGCATATATTTTCGTCAAATATTTGTTTGCCAAATATGTACGAAGTTTTAGACTAAAAAATTTCACTAATTTTACTTATTTTTTAATTATTTTTTTTAAGACAATAATTTATTTTTAAAAACAAAAAAATTGTAGGTTTTTGGGCGAAGAATATTGTGTAGCGTGTTTTACTTACTTTTAAGAAAAAGTAAAAGCTGTCGTGCAGCAGCAGAAATTGTCGGTGTCAGTTAAAGGTTCGTTACAAAATTCCACTAAAATGTGGCCTTTCTACTACCTATTTGTGCAAATAGATGAAATAAAATCTTTAGCGTTGAGCAGGAGAGACGGATTATTCGAGATCTACACCATCTTTTAATCTTTCTGTGTAGCCAGCTAGAAATACATTGCATTCTGTTTGTCGGGGCGATCCAGCAAAAGTAAAGAAACCACTGGCCACAAAACAACATCGAAAGTTTCGCCTGAAATTGAATTAAATTGATTTATGGAGGATTGGACGATGGCCGTATTTTCGGACGAAATCCAAACTATTACTATTAAATCAGATGGTAGTGAGTGGACTTGGCAAACACCTTAAAGTACTTTAGAGGCATGACATTGTAAGCCTATCTTGAAGTTTGGTGGCATGTTTGATGGAGCTGGGAGTTGGTACTATACAGCAAATTGTTGGCAAGATGACTGCCAACTATTACTTCAACACATTATTCACGAACCTCCCAGCAAATTGCTAAAAGTTGAATGTTATATCCCCAGATATTGTGTTCCAATGTTCCCAGATATTGTGTTGACAATGATTTGAAACACTCTGATAAAATAACTTAAAAGTTGCTTAATGATAGCGGATTGGTCATGGTCCCCGCAATCACCTGATCTTATCCCGCTTGAGTACATCAAATTTATGGTTAATGCCTGGGGAATGAAGCCTTTCAGTATCTACCATAACCTAGTCAAAAGCATGCCACGAAAAATTGAAGCTACAATAATTGTCAATGGTTGTTATAGAAAATATTCATTTATATTTTAAATGAACACTACGGATAAGTAGTTTTCAAACAAACACGTGGTCAATTGTTTGAGTGACTGTATGTATACAATATTAATATAATATTATACATACATACATACATAACTGGCCTTTACAACCCTGTGTCAGGATTACGGCCTAGCTTCTCGCAGTACTCATGTTGTGTGTGTCAATTTTTATCCATGAGTACCGGGACCTACAGTTTAATGTCGACTCCGAACGACAGACTTAAGAAGCTTGTTCATGGCAATTAATTACTCTCAGGGCTCTTGCCAGAAGACTGCTGAGAGGTAGTCGCCGAAAGAAATATTTTTTTAATATTTCTTTTTTTGAAGATATCAGAGCCTGGAGTCGAACCCAGAGCCTATGTCTTAGTAAGCCAACACACTAATCACTAGACCACGGCGACTACAATAATATTATATATAATATTAATTCATTACCACCAAAAACAATATGATCAGTTTTAAAAAAAAAAATATTATTATTCATCGAATTATAAAAAAATGATTTTATAATTACTTTCTAAAACCATATTTTTTCCATGGTTTTGGAAAGTCTTTAATAAAGCTTTATTTACTTTATAAGAGCGTAATTAATATACTTCACAATTTGCACTTAATTGTATCACTAATTGAGTCAAATTACAAATGCAAGCCTGTGTGAATATTTAATGAAATTTGGCAATTCTAAACAATGCATGATCAGTGAGAATTGGCAATGGAATATTATTAAAAATATAATGATGAATTTAATAAAAATATATTTCCAATAAGGCTTTTTAAACTATTTCGCTATTTAAAACAAAAACTAGCAAACGTTTTTCAGGCTCGAAGATTAAACAATTTTACAAATTAACAAATTCAAGATTTTACTCACAAAATAAAAATGCTAATTACGAGTGTGTAAGACTAATTGTGAAATTACGATTTATGTATGAACAGGGCATATGATTAACATGAACAAACAAAGTAGTACTCTCATCGTGTTCAAATATTGCTGTCGTCTTTAGACTTTTTAATAAAAACAATGACTACACCAGACATAATTAGAAGCAACTTCTTAATATTAGAAATACTTACCCATTCTCATCGAAATGACGAACAGCATTTTTATTAGAACAAATCGAACTTGAATTTCCCATTGCTATGTAATATTTTACTTTTTAATACATAAAACAAAAAAAAACATTTAAAAATAATTTTCATATAGCATTTCTTAAAATATTTTTTTTTTCAAACAAATATTATTAAAATCTATTAAAAGCACCTTTTTTTAATAATTTATTAGGGAATTGTACACGAACATTAAATTCTCACTTTAACATTGATATTAAATCACATACGTTTGCCATTCACTCACCACCACCAGCAGTTACAGACTTTAAATTTAATGAAAATGAAAGTGGCTACAAAAAACTTTATAATGAATTTAAGAGCACTTGTTGTTGTCTTTTTTATTTTTATTTAAGGTTAGACAAAAAAAAAAAAACTAAAATAAAAATAAAATGTAAACTTAAAAAAGCGCTTTTTAGTTAAAAACGTTAAAACAAGTTGACGTTGCAGACCCGATTAAATTGATTTGTGAATGGATTTATTGTTTTCGGTTAAAGCTAAAAGCACAATTGAAATAAATTTGTAAAATATACTACACAACAAATATAAAATTTTACGTTGCTACTGTTGAACACTACATAAGGGGGGTTTAGACGGTAATACAAGTCGTACGACATGTCAAATTTTTGTGTAGAAGAGAATGAATAGTATCGTGTAAACTTGATATGTAATGAGAGCGTACGACATTGAGAGAAAATACGGATGAAAATTTGACAGTCGTACGGCTCTCTTTGTTTTTTAAAATTTTTTAAAAAACCATCACATTTCATTAGATCAGGGATGCATTTTTATGTTTTTGTTTGTTTATGTTAAATGTATTCACAATGCATGTAAATTTTGTGTGCATGTGTATGTGCATTTTATGTTTTCATTTTACTTTGTTTTGGTATTTTACCAACCGTGTAAACGCAAAAAATATCTGTCGTAATATTTTTACTCTCATATTTAAAATACGGATGGAATTCCATAATATTTTCTCTTTGATTTTACGTACGACTTGTATTACCGTCTAAACCCGCCTATAGCATGCGTTCACCACACCTTTACTTGATTTAACACAAACCTGCATAGTCTGTTAATATTTTTTATGTATTTTTTAAAGCAATTAACAAATTCAGTGCATTAAATCAAAAATGAAAATTGTTTTTATTTTGTTCTGTTGAGATACAGTTCAACAATACACTTACAAATTATACAGGGGAATATTGCAATTAAAATTATTTAATATTTAAAACTAATATTTGACAAATAATATATTTACATCTAATATATAAAATTCTCGTGTCGCGGTGTTTGTTGCCAAACTCCTCCGAAACGGCTCGACCGATTTTCATGAAATTTTGTATGCATATAGGGTAGGTCTGAGAATCGGTCAACATCTATTTTTCATACCTCTAAATGTTAAGGTGACCCGCGCCAAGGGAAAATTTTTGTCTCACCTAAATAACGTACCGACATTGATGAAATTTTAAACTATATCTGTACCGTAGAGCATATATGGTTTATTTTTTTTCTTAAGTATTCAGAGGGGGCGGTACAAGGGCTATTTCTCCCTATCCCCAACTAATAAACTGAATTTGAAAAATTTTTTTTGGTGTCTTAACACAACTTTAGGTTAATAAAAGTCAATTTTCACATTTATTTTTGATCCCCTAAATATTGAGGTACCCGCCCCAAGGGAAAATTTGTGCCTCACCTAAATAACGTACCGACGTCGATGAAATTTGAAACTAGATATGTATATCTGGGTACCGTAGAACATATATGGTTTAGGGTTTTTTTAAGAAGTACTCAGAGGGGCAATAAACGGGATATTTCTCCCTATCCCCAACTATCAAACTGAAGTACCGAATATTTTTTAAGATTATTAGCAACGCAGGCATTGATTGCTCATATCAATGTTAAGTTTTGCAGTTCGGTGAAGAGTATTAAATATATTTGAACTAAAAAAATGTTTCCTAGAGCAAATGTATATGGCAAAACAACGTTTGCCGAGTCAACTAGTGTTCATATAAAAACTAGTTGTAAATATAAAAAAGAAAATTTTTGTTTAAGTCAAATTCTATTTGGGACTAAAAAGAACAATTTTATTTTATAGGTCTTTCTTTTGCTCGATTTTAAATTAACACGGTTGACAAAAATAAACTTGTCTTAATGCGGTTATTTTTATTTTCAACTAGTCAGGATTAGCAGTAACCAACCATAAAAAAATAACAAAATATAGGCTTTACGAGTAAATGCTATGAATGTTATTTTTACAATTAATGAAAGGGCGTTTGCAATGAAGAGTGCTTACTGCTAATATTTGAAAAACTGATTTCCGTAGTATATCAGCAAGACACTGTTAATAAATCACTAGTTTAGAACATCACCAACAACTATATGAACTTTTAGGTAAGAATAAGGCTTTTTCAAAGTAAACGAACGTTTTTTTTTTCAAAATAAATTTTAGAGGTTAATTTTTTAATGCATTGAATACCACCTGGTTATGAAAAACTCGCTTAACTTCTTAACACCAATATTAAAGCGATTTTTGTTTATTGTAGTCAAAATTGCCGAGATCTGGTGTAATCATTTAGATACTTTTGGCGTCTAATAACCCCTAAAGTATTTGCTCATAGTATTTTATCTTCTTTTTATGTACATTTTTATTTTTCGGAGGTTCATGCCTCATATTAATTGCACGAACTCACTAATCTCACCAAACACTGATCTACTGCAACACATAATGCTTTAATTATGGTGCTGTATTTAAATTTACGCTTGCAAGAATGGAAATATTTATATTATCAGTAGTTGGTTGACAAACCCAGTTTTGCCATATAAATTATTTCTATGAAATATTTTTTTAGTTCAAATATATTTGATACTCTTCACCGAATTGAAAAACTCAACATTGATATGAGCATTGAATGTTTTAGGTGGTGAATATGGTGCCAACCAACGATTATCAACGTCAATGTCTGCATTACTGATAGCTTTAATGAATGATTGTTCGCCATTTTCGCCAGTTGGGGAAAGAGAGGAATAGCCCCTGCACCGCCTCCTCTGAGTACTTCTTAAAAAAAATAATAAAAACGTAAACCATATGTGATTTGCGGTACGCAGATCTATATAGTTTAAAATTTTGTCAAAGTCGCTACGTTATTTATAAATAAATGGTCCCTTGGGTCACCCTTAACATTTAAGGGTATGAAAAATAGATGTCGACAGATTCTCAAACATCTCTGATATACACACAAAGTTTAATGGAAATCGGTCAAACCATTTCGGAGAAGTTTGGTAACAAACAATGCGACACGAGAATTTTATATACATAAGTTAAGATTTGGTGTCACTAAAAAGCACTACAATATGAAATAATGGGCATACATTTTTAGCGTTGAAAATTTAAAAAAATTAAAATTATAAATTTTAAAAACAGTGCTAAAAGTTCTAAGTTAACAAAGCCTTTAAGTAATTTTGCTCAATATTGCCTCATTTTTTCCAATCCAAAGTCTAGTTAAATATTTCCACGGCTTCGTTTGGTTTTACTCGTCTGCACATCGAAAAGTTAAAATCATCATCGATCACTTCTAACTCCACATTTGCACATGACTTTATAACATTACGAGTACTTAGAAATTGTATATATAGTTACACTATAGTTGTTGTTGATATTCCGAGTTTCCCAAATTTGTAACTAATTTCGAAAAATAAATGAATTTACATACACACGCATATACTTATGCTTTTGTGTTTTAATTGTCGGCATATTTTGTTTTTATTATTGGTTTGGCTGATGTTTTAGAATAGATAATGTTAAAAAGAGGGTTGTTGACGAAATCTAGTGTTGACATTATCCCCAGTGTATTTAATTGCACAGTATCATAAATTCGGTCTTGATCGAAAACATTTTGTTATTAAAGCTTGTGTTTTTTTTGTTTAATTTTTTTAATTTAATTTTAAACAGAATAAACGTATTTTCAAGTTTTAGCTACTGGGCCATTACCATGTGGTGGTTTGGGAGGTTTTACAACTGAAACTACTACACACCCTCTTCCGTCACTCTTAAATATTTCCATTCAAATTTCGTTAAACTTTTAAAACAAGTTGTATTTGTACTTGTTTGATGAAAATTAAAAAAAAAAAAAAAAATTAAATATTTAGTGCAATATACTTATACAAATTAGACAGATATTTGAGTTGACTTTAAAAAAAACCTAATAACGTAATACTTTATTACTAATTTCTACTACTAAAGTGAATGTCTTAAATTGATAACTTAATTTGTACTTTATTCAGTGCCATTGGAATGATCAAGTTCAATGTTGTTTATTTTTCTTATCAATTATATATGCAGATTTAATTTCTAGACAATAATTAAATTTATATACTTATGCAAATGGCTTAAAAATCTATTTGTTTCAATTTAAAATTGGTACTAATTAAAAAATAGTTATTGATTAAAACTTTTAAATGAAGATGTCGTCAGATATTCCTGAATACTCGATATATCCTAGATAACTGAGAATAATGACAGAAGCACTCGTCGATTCAAGCTCAAAGGGATTGATATGGTAATACAGTTTGTGAAGTAGAGTTGTACTACAATAGTATTATGTACTTGAATATTGAGCACTCAATACCGGTTGTTTTTCAGGTGAATTGATTACTTAAATTATCTAAAACATATTTTGTGTGCCTTTCATCAACGATTAAATACACAAAAAAAAACTAATATATTTATTTTTATACAAAACAAAAAAAAAAAAAAATACAAAGAATGAATTTGAAGCGTATTCGCAAAATATATATCAATATATGAAACAAAAAATAGAGGCGATTTTTGGCTTACGTGATTTCAACTAAACTTCTGAAGAGGGTAAGTACTGGCATCGATATGATTTATATTAATGTTTAGTTAAAATCCGAAATTGCATGTGTGCGATAAGTAAGCCTCAACTCGCCAGTTGTATCTTGAGAACGGTTAAAGTTCATTCATTATGCAAATAATTTATTTTGCCTGGTAAAGCAAGCATTGAGTTTTATACGAAAGTATAAAATATATCACAAAAGTTAGAAAAATTTGATACATAAAAACTGTTTAAATTAATTTGAAATTTGAGAAGTGCGGGTTATTAGATCTAAATACATTTTGTATGGCATTGAAACAAAGAAACGTTTAAAATATCGAAGATAAAGTTAAATTAATTAACAAGCATTCAAAAAATAATATGAGTGTTAAAATGTTAGCTGAAAAATACGAATTAATTGAGGTATTTTTTTTAATGTAAATATCTATGTACACCAATGTTCATTTGTTTAATTAATAAACATATTAAAAAAACTCTATAATCAAAATTGTTTTTCGATTAACCGCGAAAATGGATTATCCGTAAAACTTCTTGTCCCAACCATTCGTATAATCGAATCCCGACTGTACATATATTTGTAATAGGCATCACAATAAATTGTTTTCTTCTCCTAAAAATAAGGTAAATCAAGTCACAAATCTGGTAACTTCAAAAACAACTCAGATTGTGAATGAGAGAAGGCTTTGAAATGGTTATTCATTCAAAATATTCCATGTCAGTACAGACACTGCACTTCTTAAAAAGCTATGGTATATCGGTGGTGAAATAAAAGGTACGCGTCTACGGTAATAAAAAAATTAACCTCGAGGTGAAATTTAATTCCACTAAAATACCGTTAATTAAAACAAATCAACTATTGCTAGTATTTCTACACCCCATAATTTTTTAAATTAAATTGATTAAAAATATCAATTTTTTAAGTCTTAAATTTATACATATGTATATTTAAGGGTTTTTTATATTAATCTATATATATAAAAGAAAGTGGCGTTAGTTACTACGCTTATAACTCAAGAACGGCTGGACCGATTTCGATGATTCGTACCAATTTGGAATGGTCTCTGGCCAAATAAGAAGAATAGCAAACAAAAAAATTCTAAACTATTAAAAAAAAAAAAAAAAAAAAACAAAAAAAAAAAAATGACGTCATATTTTTAAAATACAGGGTTGAAAATACAAGAAGTTAATTGAAGTTTGAATTATATATTAGGGCATTATTCAAGAAATCAAACATAACAAAACATATAAAGTCATCCATTTGTTATGGACATTTAATTTATAAGTTTCGTAACTTCAGCAACAGTTGTGAACGGAAGAGAACTTATAAATGTTGGTACTCAGTACTTCCTAAATAGCCGGCCACTATACATTCGTGGTGAAATAGAAGGTTCGCGTCTAAGCTAATAAAATTTCACCTTGGGCTGAAATTTCATTTCACTTTACATACCGTTAACTAAAAAAATCAAACAGGCTACGGAATTTCTTTAGCAGTCTGCTACTTAATTATTATTTAGGCGGCAGTAACGAAATATATTTATGTATGTATTTTACTTTACGTGGAAGCAACACCAATTAAAGTCAACGATATTGTATTTCTCTGTAATCAAGTATATTTTTTAAAAATTTTATTATTATTTTAAATCTTAGTAACTTATACATATTTTTATGTATAATTATTATTATTTTGGTAGTAAAAATTTGTAATTTAAAATTGATGTGATAGGGATGAAACGGTTTTTAATTGGTAGTTTATCTAATAAGTTTTTACATGTTTTAGAGTCAACTTAAAAATATTTGATTTGATTAAAAATATTTGATTAATAAAATAAAATAATGCTAAAACAAAATTACATAAAGAGGTATAGATTCAAGGAATTATTATAATTATTTGTTTAATTTTTTGATAATTATACAGAAATTGGCGACACTGATTAATGGTTCAGCAAATCGCACAATACATTACAGAGATAATACCTTACTTAGCAGCACTGTTCGAGGAATCGTTTTATACTGGACCTAGCTAAAGATGCACATATTCTCTATTTAAAACATTCCTACACGGCAAATTCAAGTTTTTAATCTTTAAATTTCTTCTATGGGTCCATTTTACATTATGCAAAACGATCATAAGTAACAAGAAAATCTTGCTTTACAATATAGAAATAAATATGACAAAAAATTTTCCTATTGTAGCACTCCATTAAAAATTATGGTGTCAACTTTTTCATGTATCAAATTTTCTGTTTTTATTTTTAATTTTGTTTTGAGGCTTATTTCATATTAGGGCAAAATTTTGGGGTCATTTTTCTTACTTGCCATTATTCAATCAGACTAAATTATAAATTCTCCCATTTGTTATGGACATTTAAATTTTAAACTATTCCGTCAATCCAACCCAGTAATAAGAAAAAAAAAATTACTGTTTTTTTATGTTTTTTAGCACTATTGAAATCCTTGTGGTTAAACGTCCATTTTAGCCATTGCATTCTCATGCAAGTAATCCATCATAATTTTTATATCCTAAAATCTCATTTCTTGTATTACTGCAAATGTATAGAATGTTACTAAAACACATATTATCCATGAGTATATGTATGTATGTGAATGAATGAAAACTTGAGCAGACATATAAAGAAGCATTAAATTTAATAGGAAAATAATTCCACACCATATCTGCACTTGTCGATATTCTAAAATTTTTGCCGGAAATCTAAATCGTACATTGTAGTTGCTACTTGCCAATACTTGGAAACACGAAAAAAAAAACAGAAGTGAAGCATTATGGGATAAAAAGTCCAGCATATTTAAATCTCGATGTATACATATAAAAGTATATATGTATCTACATATTATGTATATAGAGTTACATACAGGGAAATGCAGATTGAGCTGTTTAGTTTGAATTCGTAAAATCTTTTTAATTAGTATATTAAAACTGTATCAGAAAGACAAGAAAAATTTAGTATGAATAACTAAACAATCAAATGACGTAAGAAAACCAAAAATTCATGGTGTTAACATAGCGTGTATATATTTATATTGTCGCGGATTGAACCCACAGCATCAACAATAAACTACTTGGTTCAATATTTTCTTCAACGTGGTTTTGTTAAAGCAAATTTTTAGAATGTCTAATTATGCACGTATTGTTGACTGTACCCATTCATGGGGGTTTGGCAAAACAGGCTGAAAAAATGGCTAATTTGACAGATGTAGCATCAACAAAATTGTCGTTATAAGCTGTCTAAGTTCAAAAGCCCCCATTAGAAGACACTATTTGTCCACCAGTGGAGACACTTAAACAGCTGTTTTGTGTTTATGTCTACAAATAAAGTTTTCTAAAATAAGTTAAAAATTAATTATTTTGCAAAGTTCAATAAATTGTAAGAAAAAAAAATTAATTAAGTTTTGTTTATCATAAGATCGGCGTCACCATACTAAGCTGTTTTTAAAGCCATTGTATTGTATTAAGTATCACATAAGATTAATAACTAAAATGAATATCTTATTCTTCACTACCCTGTAAATAGTATATGTTATTATCAACTTTACGATTATCATGATTGACAGAGTACACCAATGATGCATTGTTTCTGCAATATTTGGGCTAAAAAAAAAAAAACAAATCTTTAAAATTTTTATATTTTAAGCATGTAAATGAGCGTTCATATATATTTTTAACTCTAGATTGTAAGAGAAGGTTTACTTGCATAAAAGACTAAACAAACACACACAATTTTTGGTGAGACACTTTTCATGATTTAATCTATTCAGTGTATACAGAGTGGGTAAACAAACAAAACATTTCGCAAACGTTACCACAAAGTCATAAACATAAAAAAATTTTTTTTATCGTATTGTGCATGAGCAAAACCAAAATAAATACTTTCTAAATGAGTAAGAGCGCAAACCAAACAATTCACTTTTCGCTCTTGTGCTTGCTTTGTTATTCCGTTACATTCGTATAATTTGCTCTTTTTTCTCTTCCTCTTTTCTTTTTCTTCTCATAAATTTTTTGTTCTACCTACGCACATTCTGTTAGTGTATTTGTAGTGCTCAAAACTAAAACAATATACAAAACTAAATGAGACAATCGCTCTCACTGTTTTTGCTTTATTTTTGTTTTACTTATAGTAAAGAACAAAACAAAATGAGATCAAACGTTTCGTTTTGTTTATTTTTCTACTCTGGTGTACACGCAAACACAATAATATTTGTCATTATTGAGTTATTATTATTCGAGCATTATCTTAATAATTAATGTTAAAATATAATTTTTCTTTATTACATACATACATATGTATATAATTGGCCATTACAATCCTGTTTTATGTTATGCTTGTCAATTGTTATTAATGAGTACCGGGACCTACCGTTTGAAGTCGAATCCGAACGATAGATTTAAGAAGCTTGTTCATGGCAATCAGTTACTCTCAGAGCTTTTGCCAGAAGACTGCTGTGAAGTAGTCGCTGAAGGAAATATTTTTTTCATATTCCGTTTTTTTCAAGATGTCAGAGCTGGGGTTTGAACCGGGAGCTTTTGTCTTTGTAAGCCAACACACCAACCACTACACCAACAGCGACTTTGTATCCACAAATGTTAAACAAGAAAATTAGAAAGAATATTTCTTCAAAGACAAAAAAAATGTTATTTATTAATTGTTATATTATTACGTTTTTTAATTTGTCTGGCTTATATAATTTTATCTAAAATTTGTAATAAGCAATTCTTGAATTTTATGTGTGAGTTTAGCATCGCAAGAGTCAACAATTTGATTACGATTGGATTGATGATTACGCGATAAAAGAAGTACAATGTTTTCACAAGAAATTTCTTCATTAGAGCCATATATAGTACATTGAATTTACTTTCGTCACCCCGCAACACTTCAGCTAACTTTTAATGCCCATATTTTAATTACCAGTCAAGACATTTATAAATATTTTGAGTACATGCAATGATCAGCATCACTGCGGGTTAGTATGGCTTAGGGATGCCAATTCCGGGATTCGGAATTTTGAAAATTTGATCAACGAAATAATTTTGACTCAAAATTTTTAAAATTTCAGTAGAGGTCAAAAATTGTTATTGGTTACATTTTTAAAGAATTTCAGAATCCGAATACATTCGCAGACATATGTTTACATTGCTTTTCCTTTAATATTTTGCAATTATTCCAAAAAAATTAATTTCACGTTTTAATGCCATATACATACATACATATCTGAAATATCTCGATATATATTTGTATTATTTCGTCAACAAAACAGTATCAAATCAAAAAACTATTAAATTTATCAGGGACCGCAAATAACAGTTATTGCTTAAAAATTAAACTAAAAAATCATCGCATTAGAGTCGACAGACATATATGATGTTATATACCAAATTAATCGTCTTGGAGAGCTCTAACAGAATCTGTAGTGATCTTGCATAAGTGATCATTAATCAGATTTTAACTGTTACTTCTTGACGGAAAAATAAAAGGTTAGATGAAACCTTCAAAAAGAGAGTTTTATTTTTTCGTCATAAAATAAAGCTCATTTTGTGAGTTTTATTTTTCCGTCATAAAATAAAACTTATTTTTGAGTTTTATTTTTCAGTCAAAAAATAACCGTTATTTTTCGAGTTTTATTTTTCCATCAAAAAATAAAACTCTATTTAGGAGTTTTATTTTTTCTGTCATAAAATAAAACTCGTTTTTAATACATTTGTCACGAAAATAGTTTTAAATGCGGTTTTAGAGATATATAACTAAATATTTAGCATGCATATATTTTCGGGATTTCGGGATCACGAAATAAAAATCCTGGGATGCAGAAAATTTCAGAATTTTCTGGGATTTTGGGATTAGCATCACCAGTCATAGTTATCCGATTATTTGATTTATTTAATCGTAATCTACTCAGAAAATAGCGCGACCAGACTATATTGCGCGTAAAAGACGAAATAAATTAATAGAGGTATTCATGTCCCCAATTACGTGTTGCGAAAATGCGAAAGTACAAAATATTTTAGTAATAATATATAATTATTTCATAATGAGTTTTGCATTTAGTACTTCCTACAATCAATTGCGGAAATCCTCTGCAAAATTTACTCATAACATATGCTTAATTGCTTACGAAATACTGCGTTTTTACTTAAAAAAAAGTACCAAAATAAACAACAGTTTTTGTTAAAATCAACATATGAAACGTTGGCAGCCAAAATTTAATAGGAATTCTTAAAATATGTATATTTCAAGTCTACGTGATATCAATTGCAGATAATAAAGCTGTTATGATGAATGCATTAAGCATTTTATTAAAAAAAAAAACAAACAAATAAAAAAATGATATTTTTCTTTTGCACTGTTACACCAAATCTTTTTGTTAAAATAGATGTGCTCACGTCAACTAGAGTGAAATTTTGCTTTTTCACACAAATTTCCTAACAGTCTGCTTGTTGATTTACGATTATATAAAAGCCGGCAACACTAGTAAAACATAACTCAGACATTTATTGTAAGATAATATGATTATTTTCCTTTTTTTATTTTTAAAAAAACTATTACACTGCATTTAATACAATAGTTTGTAGTCTTATTTCTATTTCAATTTCCCTGATATTACTCCATATCTTTTTAACCTATTTAGGTGTAGTTAAATTTATATAAATGGCATTTATCGTTTCTTAATTCCCTTTTAGTCTTTTCTAAATTTAATGCGTGTTGCAAATAAAACATGATCGGAACGCAAACTATTTTAAATTGTATGTGTGTTTGGGTACAACAGTATGTCGTGTTGCTCTCTATCAGAGTGTAATTGCAAAATGTACGTGCTGTACTTGTAGATATGTGTATGATTATGTAAGTATTTCATGGCATACCGGAAATAGCAAAATAATGGTCGAGTGTTATAAATATTTCTAGAAAATATTCTGGCATGTTTCTATGTTTGTGTATAATTTGTTGTATGTATGCTTTAGTGTGGACACTCAACCTCATACGTGTATACAATTGCTTGGACATGCTAAGAAATACTTGTGCATGTGGATGCCAGATAAATTAAATATAAAATCATCAAACTTTAAAGAAAAATCGTGAGGATAATTTATTACAATGGTCAAAAATAATAAGATCAGATAAATAAAAGTAATAATAAATACAAATAATAAATAATAACGTTGTCAAGTATCCCAATAATCTGTTATCACAATTTGCCGAGCACTTTCAAAATCTTGTGTTTGGACTAAAAAATGATAATTATTTAATCTACAGTTACAAAATAAAAATATTTAACGAAAAGAGCTTAACCCCTATTTTATGAAAACAGTTCTTTTCTAAATTCCCATTGCTTTACGTTTGACTAATTAAATAACTAAAAATTAAATTTAAAAAAATATTAAATTTTTTCTATTATTGGCTACTTCTGTGGCCCTAATTATGAAAAAACACTGAGATATTGTCAACAGCTCTACTTTTTGCAATGTTATTTTGACGAAAAAGTACAAAAAATTAATGCATATCGTCGTGTGAGAGTTTGTGTGCTTTATCTGCCATTTTATATATTTGAAACCTAAACCTAAAGTGGCATCATTAACTCGAGGTACATAAAAAATATGAAATGGCGGATAAAGGATATAAACTTCCGCAGGACGATATGTTAACAAAATTTCTATCGAATCCTATAAAACGATCTTTTATATACATTTCCTTGAATTAACGACTTTAGATAGATCTCGTTGCAGTCTCCTGCAGTAGTCTGCCATCATATATGAGTCCAAACCTAACTGATATCGCTATTCCATTGTCCGAAGATTATGATGAAGCCTTTTACCCTGTTCCTACTAAAATCACCAAGATTTTGTGGGAATCGGTCCAAATGCGAATGATGGAAGTGTACTTTTATGTTCGTGCTGCACCCTATCTCTTGTTAGCTCGATAGCATACGCTCTATAGGCTCGATATGGTCGTCGTTAATTGCGCTTATTTTCGTAATGCAGAAGTAATAGTTGACAGGATGGTTTCCAGGTTTACGTCAAATTATGGGTGTTACGAACATCTCGTTTTCTACTGGACAATAACCGTAGACAATATGAGGAACCCACGGCTTGTCCTGATAACACAATTTTATTTTAAAGTACTCATAACACGCAGTCTTCACAAAGTCCGATATAGATTTTCGATATTTTTTAAATATATATTCACCACAGATATAGCAACAACAATCAGGAATAAGCAGACAACATATTCTCGACGAAGCCATATTGAAAACAACAATAGTGTATATTTTAATGTTCAATAAATAATGAAATCCTAATTAAAAATAGTTTGTCAGGGTAGTTAGCTGACGGTTTTGAAAAACTACACATCATTCTGATATAGAACAAAAAATCGCAGGAAACAACGAATTTTTGGTCTTTTGTTGACCAGTGTTATCTTAAAAAAAGAAAAAGATCAACAGTAGGTATTGGGAGCTAACTTATTACTATGATGAAATTGCATTTAGCAATAGAGAATGTGTTGTTTTATCAAGACAACTTATAAGGTTTATATGTATGTATATCCCCTATTGCGAGCAATAAACTCATTGAATTAAATTTTAAATTATGACTTGTTGGTCATTTTTAGCTTCCTCGAATTATTTTCTATTTCTAAACTTAAACAACGGCACAATGACACTTTTATCGAGCTAAAATATTATGATGACAAACAAGGAATTTGTTTTTCAATTTGCTTTGATATCTTTGTTAGATCGGCTAATTCTTGGACCGTCTTCGTAATAAAGAATGTAAAGCTCTAAGTTGACTAGAATAATATTTTTTTAAAAGTCGTCAACATTTTAACCTGCTATATTTAGGGCACAAAATCACCGTATCTGGCAACTATATATCCTTTGTGGACAAATAGCGTACAGATAAATGGACTTGCAGTCATTGCATTTTCGTTTTGGTTTTATTGTTGTGTTTTTATATTCAACTTTTATTTCTTTATGCTTTTAAGCAGTTGTACTGTATTTTCCAACTAAGTAAATCCGCTGTCTATCCCTATTAGACTAGCTTATATAGGTATTAGCTCATATACCACTTATATATTAGTTTTGGCGAGTGTTCACTACTTTTTATAGACAATTTATCTGTGTGTGTCTATCTTTTCATGTGTCTCACCGTGCGTCTGTCAGTTTTTCAATTTATATATGTATCTTGCCTATGTATCCTATTGCCTATTGTTTCTTTAATAGAGTGTCCTGCTTCTGGTTATCAGCATGATATTTCTACAGTTCTATTTTTGTTGTTGCTTTTTTGTGCAAAATAGAATTTAAAATACTTTTTAATGCCAAACCAGCAATAATAAAACAAAAATTCACGTCTTTATAATTTTTATTATATTAGAATTGGCTTTTTTTTACCAGTTTTATAACATTATTTTTAGTCATAATTTTCTTAAGTTTATATGTAGTTTCTTATGAGTAGCAGAGGAACAGAGTACTAAGTGGAGCACTAGAATGGTTTCAAAAATAATTGTCTTTTTACTGTTGTAAGAATTTCTTCAAAGTCAAAGTCTGCTTATAAAACAAGTGATTAAAAACTCTGATATAAGTGTAATATGAAAATAAATAATTCTTTTGTAAAGAAAACATTAAAAATATAAACAAGCTAAATAAAAATAAATAAATGTTTACCCATGACGCAGTGATGACAAGGTGCACTTGACATCTCAGCTGAGTTATTTATTTTATTTATCTAACTTATAAAGTGACTGAAAATGTTTCCTTTTTTTTAAATATAAAAGTAATACCAATTATATCAATAACTTTAGTTGACCTTATTATTAAGTAATATACATATAAACTTTTAGTTAAGCTTCAGGTCAATTAAAATAATTACTATTTCGATATTTCGCTACTTCCTGAAGAAGCTACGCAGAGAAGCTTGTGAATTCGGCAATAGATTTAAAAATTTAAATTTTCAAGCAAAAGGAATATGGGATATTTTTATAACACAAACTAGTTCTATGATACTTTTGAGAACCATAACCAGGAATAGTATTATTGTAAATGAGAGTGAACTGGTTCGTTAAAATAAAATCTGAAACCTATCAGAGACTTCAAAATGGTGTCTATTGAACCCTTCTGTACAATCTGTAGAACTTAAACCGAGATCTATCACTTAGGCACCAGCCATATGACTAGTTTGATGTTGTTGCAACAAACAGATTCTAAAAAGTTTTGATGGCCACCAGGAAATGATTTTATAATTTGAGACAAACCATCTAATAAGTAACAAAAATTGACATGATAAATGCAAACACACATGTTATGAGGCATTTTACTAGATAGCTGAACATGTCTTAGTCGAGATTGGTAGAAAGTTGTCTTACTAACAGGTTCACCAGTACATTCCTGTTTATAAAATTCATTTGCTTCGGACACTGATATTAACATGAAACGCTTTAAAATAACTTCTCCATCTACGATTAGTGTCCTTTTTACCAGCAAACTGAACGCTAATGTCACTACGGATAAAAAATCTTTAACTTTATTTATTGCCGTTTTCGTTCCCATGTTTTCATTAAGAGGTTAATCAAAATTTGCTGTCTGAACATATTTTTCAAATATAGCCTTTACAATTTTCGCTCTTTTATTAACTGCCCGCGGCAATGCATTTCCCTATTGAAAAGAGCTACGAAAATTAATGTATATGTTATAAGTTCTAACATATTTTTTTGAACTTGATCGGATGATATTGTGGTTTGAATTCGGAGTTGTAGAATTAAAAATTAAATACAAAATGCTAAAAGTTACTCACGGTTTGAGCAGCGCTGATCAAACCTGCCAAAAAGGACTTCAAAAAAAGATTAAAGTGTCTGAAAATAGCACACTCCAGTGTACTGAAACCAAATAAAATTTTTGTGGTCAAAAGCTGTATAATATCATATGGCTTTTTCTAAGATATTCTGATTTTATGAAATTATTTAAATTTAAACAATAACTTGATATCTTCATTCATCTTTCTATAGTAAGTTTTCACGATATTGAAATTAATTGGATTTTTAAATTTTTGTCTATTTTCAGTGAAACACATATACGTTCATATCTGTTTATATTTATAAATTAAACTCTCATGTTTTATTTTATTTAATGATCCCTTAAACCAATAATAATACGGTATTTTAATGCATAAGGATTCGTGTTGCTTATTGAATTTTCATTTTTTTTAATTGTATTTTATAAAGTTTATTCGTTAATTTATGTTGCAAGTCAAAATTCATTGTGGCTTTTACACTGCATTACAACATTAAAATATTTACCCACATTCTCGTGGAACATGATAATGTTTTCATAAAAAAGGATGTAACAAAAGGTGTTTTTTTAAAAGAATTTAGAGAAGATAAAATTGGAAATTTAGATTATAATTATGGAGAGATTATATTCTGATAAATATTGCAGTTTCAAATAATGTTTAATTAATTATTATTAATCTAACCATTTAAGCAATTTATTTTTATGTACGCCTGAGAGTCGTCATCCCCCAACATTATTAATTGCCACACATTTTCTATAATTTTATAAAAGATATAGCGCTAAATAGATTTTTTTCCATATAAATTTTTTTGAATTGCGCTTATGCACGAAAGACAGAAATAAGTTTGAAAATTTTATTCAGTTCTACTGAGCTTTTTGTCTAGAAGCACTTTTTTTTAATAAAAACTGTATAATTAAATTATTCTTCTTGGTTCACTAATACATTATTTTGTTTAAAGAATCGCAAAAACTGTCTTTACAAACATTTTATGAGAAGTAAGAGCCTCTATTGGCATGGGCTTTAATTTGTAGGTCCTCTTTTGTATATTTCTTTTCATCTACATATATTCTTTACCAGAGTTGGGTTTATTTCATTGAATTTAAAATGCATTATCGCTTCCACTACCACTAAACGACTTAGTATTAATGCAGCAATATACCAGCCACCACTAAATGCAGATGGAAATAATTAACCACTAAATAAAACCATTTTAGTGGTAATGGAAAATTAGTGCATTAAATAAAACGAATTTAGTGGTAGTGGAATTTAAATGCATTGAATAAAACAAATTTAGTGGTAGTGGAAATTTATTGCATTAAATAAAATAAATTTAGTGGTAGTGGAAATTTATTGCATTAAATACAACAAATTTAGTGGTAGTGGAAATTTAGTGCACTAAATGAATCGATTTTAGTGGTAATTTTTATATTTAACTAGCTGAACACGGTGTGCTTCGCTACCCCCTCGTTATATAATAAAATTAACGGCGGTGACGTGGTTCATAGTTATATGGCGACGTTAACAGTATTAAGAGCAATATACTACCAAATAAAAAAAAATCCGTTGGAAGGAACAAATTTGTACAGAGAACAAAAAGTTTAAAACTTTCAAATACAGTTAAGCGTGAAAGGGGACGTGGCGTAAGAAATGTTTATTTATACCTCGCCTGTAGTATAATGTGTATAAAATTTGCAGTAAATCTGTTAAAAACTATATGGGAGCAATTACATAATTTTAAAAAAGTGGGCGTAAAAGTGGGCGTGGTCGAAAAAAAAGTACCCTATTAATCATGCCGGAGTCCCAGTTAAATGCTGTGAAAATTTCAGGAAGATCGGTCTAGAGGTTTGGTCTCCTATAAGGTACAAACAAACAAACAAACAAACAAACAAACAAACAAACAAACAAACAAACAAACAAACAAACAAACAAACAAACAAATAAACAAACACACATTCAATTTTATATATTTAGATGCAATAAATTTTAACTACCGCTAAAATCGTTTTATTTAACGCACTAAATTTCCATTGACACTAAAATTTTTATATTTAATGCAATTAATTTTCAGTACCATTAAAATCGTTTTATTTAATGCACTAAATTTCCACTACCACTAAATTTATTTTATTCAATGCACTAAATTTCCACGATCACTAAATTCGTTTTATTTAAAGCATTAAATTTAAACTACCACTAAAGATAAGAGGCGATAATGCACTATTTTTACCACTACCACTAAATTTAGTGGAAAATTAAATTTAATGCGATAAACCCAACTCAGTTCTTTACTGTTCCGTTCAAAAATTAATCTAATAGGGGGTTACATTTTAAAAACAATGTAATTAATTGAATAAATAATAAAGCGCCACCTATTGGGAAATAGCTTAGACAATAGCTAAACCTACTTAGCAAAGGCAATCACCAAACACAATCAACTTTCAACGATGAGGCAATTGCTGTTTGTCATTCAAGGGTGAAGGTATAACACTGGCCTTTGAACGATCAATTCACAGCAATTTGTTTCATTCCTAAGGCGATTATTAGTAATATAAGAAAAAAATATACTGTCCTTTCCAAAAAGTCCATCAGTAGGGTTTACCCCTGAGTATTGGTCTCATTAAAAAAAAAAATTGACAAATACAGCACCTTGCTTTATCGCACACTAGCGGCTTGAAGAATATTTTTCGACGATTTCAAGTCGCGATTGCCAGAATATAAGAGTTTGTTTCTTTATTAAGTACGAAAGTTATGTATATGTATGTATGTATGCAAAACAAGTAAATTGATTTACCCTATATGAATACATGATAAGTAAACATGAAACACAAATATATGTAAAATACTTATTCGCTACAGCATTCCTTTTTTACTTCCGTTTATAAGTAATTATTCATCAGAATTTAAAAAAGGTAAAATTTCGTAAAAAAAATTATTTAAATCTTAATAAAATTTATTGGGGTTATAAAGATAACTGCCACATTGAATCATTTGGATTCAATTATTGCTAAATTAAAAATTTTAACAACACTGTAGAACAGTATTTCCGACACAGCAAAGGGAACATATAATTTTTAAAGTGCATATGGAGTATATTTTATATTTTTGTAGAACAAACTTATAGTCCATCTGATCTGAGTCAACATTAACATTTTTTGGTCAGAGAATATAATGCTTCCGTTTTAGTGCCTCGTTACAAAGTAGTATACTTTCCCTGTATAAAAACATTAAATGAGCTTTAACTCTACTTTATTATATATATATATAAAAAAAATCTATGTAACATCTACATATCTAAAGGCAATGCATGAAGATATGCTAATTTTTATCGGGTATTGAATTTGATCAAATATATCCAATTCTTTAAATACGAAAAGAATTTTTAATGCTACGAATAAATAATTCCATATTTCTTTATTGCAGGTTGTGTTATCCCCTCTCCTTGCTGCTTGTTGTCAGCCACTTGAATGTGCGTAGACATGTTGCAATGCAGAGAATGTGGATACGTGCATTAAAAATAACTTTAACAATATATTAATTTTTATGTCAATTGATATTAAAAATTTAATAAATATGTGAAATATTTTCAACATACTTCCTTCTTTTCTGGTAATTGACTTTTTATGCAATTGTTTTCAATTCAATATACTACACGCAAATGATGACTACGCGAGGGTTGTTTTAATTGTTTTAATATAATAATAGCAATTACTCATAAAAACAGCCATCCTTTTTAATTGCAAATCTACAACAAAATGGGTAATTAAAAATAAGAAAAGTTTGCCAAAACTTACTTTGTAGAATAGGCTTTCATATATAAAATACTTTTTTCAATAACACCTGAAATGATGAAATAGTTTTGTGAAAATGGGTATTCTGCTCGTGAAATCTTTCTCGTGTTTTGCTCAATATCTGTACCCTTGATCATTCAGCGAGTGTATCATTAACGTGTGTGGTGAATATCGACGATGGAATTAAAGAACGCTGTAACTGACAAAACCCTAAATGTTCACCAGAGCCAAAAAACTTTCATTAATGTAGAACAAATACACTCGTATTTTTTATTTCGCAGACGGCGTAAGTGAACTTATTTTCACCGTAGAAATCTAGGACTTGGACCAATCGACGCGTATTTTTCTGCTGATAAAAATGATGCAAAAAACGTATTTTCGATTTTTTGTCAGCTACAGCGTTCTTTAATTCCATCGTCGATATATTTTTACCATTAAAACCAATAAATAAAAACCGATGTCTACATGACGATGGAAAACAAAGATGTCGGTCTGGTGCAGGTGAATATAAAGTTACTTAGATTATAAGAATTCTATTTCAAAAACATGTCAAGTATCATTCATCGTAATTCAATTTGATGAAAATTTTAAAAGGATATGCATATATATATATATAGGAAGAAAGAGAGGGAGAGAGAGAGAGGGAGACAGAGAGAACAACAACAACAACAACAACAAAAAGCCATTCTGTTTTTGTTACTTATGTTAAGTCATTGATGTCCAAGGTAGTAGTATTGGTAAAATAAGACACATAAGTTCTGCAAGTGTAGTTTCTCTCTCCCACTCAACATGCTTATTTCCTATTGGTTGATTGACGCTCAAACAAAAGAGCATAAGTATATGTGTGAGTTTAATTTGCTGATATCAGCCACTACTGGGCATCTTTGTGTTAAGTGATTCGTGCGATAGACCAACTCAAACGGCTGAAACTCTAATTTATACAATTTGGGAGCAGAAGAAGAGTATACTTACAATACATTACATTACATTGACACAACAAGAAATTTGTAATTTGTCAAATTAAATGTCTTATTTAACCATTTTGTAGATTATATATAATTTTCCTACTGCCTTTATAAACACTTGCGGCTATGAGCTCCAGAAAAAAGATAATTATTTGTCCATGTGGGCTTAGCTCATTCTCCATTTTATTGCATTATTTAAACAGTCTATACCATAGGTGGGGAACCTGCGGTCTCGAGGCCGCATGCGGCCTCCGCGAGGTTCTAGTGCAGCCCTTTGCTACCTAGTACAAAATAGTAGAGTTCGTTTCAAACAACTATTGTACATTTACGCCATGACAGTTGCGCGAAAAAGTTATTTAGAAGGAAAATTGGGAATCATTGTAGAATTTTTAGGTAAGTGAAAAATTATTTATTCAGAGATTTCAGAAATCAATTATGATTTTTTCAGAGTATTGCCGAAATGTTGGTTTTACATCCAAATAAACAATTTTTCACTTTACTGAAAATTCTACAAAGTTTATGTAATTTACATATCTAAAAAAACGAATAATGTTCTATGTACTATTTATTTGGAAATAAATTAAAATTATAAAACACTATTTACAAAATTTGTCATACATAGTAAGCTAATTGTGTTTGCAAAAAAATTTTAATTAGCGCTAGCAGCGCCAACTACCTTGTCTAAGAAGTAAACATATCTCGGTTTTAGATCTCCCATTTGAATGTCACACCTTGCTTTAGCTTCTCTGACTCGCATCTCTCAACGCTTCCCTGTTGAGTAATTTATCATTTTTCAAAACATTGCTTGTGAAAATAAAATATTCGATGAATATGTAGGTGTCTTAGATTGTTTAATAGAAGAGTATACTAATAGATTTTCTGATTTTGATGAGCACACTCCTGAAACTATGAAACTGGCATTTGAACCACATTTAATAGGGCATTGGAAGATGAGTCAGCACATTACGACCAGAAGATTAAGATGCTTTACGGAAAGAAATTACACAAAATGTTAATATAAATGTCCCTCCTGCTAGAAATGTAGCAGGATGGACAAAGGTAAGTGGATCTAATCAAAGGCTCAAATTTGAATTCTACTTCCAATTATCGACTACATGTGAATGTGAGTTGTGAAATTTCTGTAAAATCTCATTTGGAAATGACTTTTCATATCTCCAAACTGGATGATAGCAATATCCGCACACATCCTAAATTTAAAATATTTAATTCCTAAGGTCTGGCGAGACCAATACAAAAAGCAAACTGGTAATAAATAAACAGCAAATATAGGCCACAGGTGAAGTTCTAACAAAACCATTGCGTTAAATGATTTGGAAGAGGCAGTGTTTACTATTAAATTATAAAACAACCGTGAAAGGTGTTTCAAATGTAAATTCAGTTGGAGTATTTAAAAAACCGGAAGCATTAGAAGAAGGAGTTAGTTTAAATTTCAATAACAGTCCTGCTAAAGAGCCAGTACATAAAAAAATAAAAAATTTGAACAACCGAATTTTTTGCAGCAGCAATTAGCAGAGTTTTATGAAAATTACCAGCCTGTTTTTAGAACACGAATGGTTTTTGACATTCGTGTTTTTATATGAGAAACACTAACAAATTTGAGTGTTTTTATTGTTGTTTTACATATAAAAGGACGAATGTCAAAAACCATTCGTGTTCTAAAAACAGGCTGTACGTTACTTTAAAGAAAAAATTGGGATATCTTATAAAAATAACTGAATGGGAAGTATTCTTTGAATTATTTCTTATTTTTGTATTTTCTAGTAAAAATTACTTCGTACTATTGTAGTTATAGGACTTCATCATCTAATGAAATTTGAAAAAGCCATTCGGGAATATTTTAAGGGTAGTACGAAGATTTTCTAAATATTTTTGTATTAAATTTTATGTTTTTTATGTTTTTTTTTTTTATTTAATCAAATAATAAAAATAAAATTTAAGCAGTGGTGACAAAAATATGACAGTTGTTATCGATAATTCATTACACGTATTTAATAATGTATAGAATTTTAGTTGTCGAACGTGAATGGTCCCATTAGACATTATAAAGAAAGTATTGCCGAATTGCCCTGAATATTTCTTCTCATGTCAAAAAGAAAAACAAATTAAAGCTGTGTGTTACGAAGCTTGATCCAAATATACAATTACTGTCAAACAAAATCAAAGCCAAATAAGTCACGAACTTGGACTGTGTTTGAATCGGTAGCAAAGTTCTATGGTAAAAATAAATTCTTGTGTGGTAAAATATTTTTCTCTTTCTGCTGTGTGAAATGAAAACTTTTTTGACAGCATACAATTTTGACATTTATTATTAAAAAAACTCTTGTTGTTATTAAATTTGTTAATTAAAAAATTATATAAAAATGAATAAATTAACAATGTATATTCAACTACTCATTCCAATTTTTCTGGAGATCAGAAGATCGCATTTATTTGATGTTTTAGTTTTTATTTTACTTTATTATTTTTATTTTCCGGTTTCTCCTTCCATTTACGTTTTTTTTTAATAATTTTAGTAAACTTTGTATATTTTTTACTTTTATGCAATATCTTAATAATTACTTTATATTTGTTTTACTTTGTTCTGTTTTTCTTCCATTGTCAAATATTTCTATGCTTATGTCAAAAATTTTACTAGCCCCTAAGGCTAGTGAAATTTTATTCAACTAAAGACTGTCAAAATTTTACTAACAAGAGAACTTTGCTACCGTTTCAAACACAGCCTTAGTAAATAACGAAATATTTTTTATTGTATTTTTTTATAATAATTTTATATTATTCTAAATGTATATTCTATTTAAAATTTTGTAGTATTATTGTTAATTTTTTCTAAATAAATTGTTAAGTCTATAGAAAAACTGTAATAATTTCACAAAAAGTCACTTTCTTAGGTCAATCAACTTATGCGGCCTCTCGTATTGCTGACTAATTTAAATGTGGCCTCTAATGGTAAAAAGGTTCCCCACCTCTGGTCTATACAATACCAACATCAATATGTTCTCATATGCTTTTTGAAAATTTATCAGACCTTCCATATATTTTATAGTAATCTATTGTTTGAATGAGTTGCAGTCTGGATTAATATATTTACTATACTCGAACATGTATATACATATACTATATGTGTATAATTATTATATGAAGCATATAATGTGCATATACGACGGCAAGAGTGCATACAAACATATACGCATTTTATTTTTTACACTCTTTTATATCTGGTGTATGCGGTTTGATAACGGAATTTATTACAAATAATAGAAATCCATCAATTACTGCAAACAATTCCAGTAGTCATGACTATTTGCCTCTTTACTTGTAAATTTATTACAAAAAAAAAAGAATTTTTTTTAAATAAATATGTGAAGAGTAAAATACCAGAGGTTTTAATAAAATATTTATTAAATTATGTATATAAAAAAGAAAAGAATTTAACGTGCGTACAGAAAAAAATTAAAATTAATTTTATTTTATAATGCGTGAAATTAAATTCTTAAGTAGGCAGCATCACGGTTCAAGATAAAAAGTCAATTATTTTGTAGAGCTTTAAAATATCATTTAAGCAAATTAAGTTATTTTATTGATAAAGAAACTTATCATTCTAGAATGACAATTTCCATATAGTCGGGCGTTGTGCACTAGAATTCTCTTAATGTGAGCTCACACGATTGTATGCCAATTGTGGGATTTCACAATTTTTTGTCTTTTCCTAAAACATATCTGATTTTTTTTTATTTTATAATTTTTGTTTCAGGAAACGCACACATTATATTTAAAACCATTGAATTTTTGTTTTTTTTTTTGTAAAAAGGGAAAAAGGAAATGCAAGATAAAATTCTTTTTTTTTAAATTTATATTTACGCGTTATATTTGTGTCAAAGAAGAATCCATATCAAAACATCTGTGAGTACAAACATGTACAAATTATTCTAGTCGTTTATACTCGTAAGGTGAATCACATAACTCGGACTTTACATGGAAATTAACCACTCCATTAAAAGCTTTTGAAATTTTTTGTTCATTTGCTTAACGGGCATTAAAACACCAACCCAAATTTATTTACTATTTAGGTCTCACTAAATTTGCATGGAGGAAGAGAATTTAAAAAACGGAAATCATAGCTTAAAAGCCCTATAAAGAACCTAATGAGAATAAAATGAAATCAAAAATAGAAATATTTTGTTTTTCATTTTTAGAGACTGAATTAAAACCGCATCTAAACAGGTTTAGGTTATCTATACATGAAAGTTTTGAACCCGAAACCATTGAACCCATTCTATATAGGCTTAAAATTGATTTTAATAGAAAAATTATTAGAAAATACTTTGGTCGCGGTAGTTTGGTATGTAGTGTGTTGGCTTACTAGACGACAGCTCAGTCTATAAACCCAGGTTTTGACATCTTGAAGGAAAGAAAAATTACAAAGTACTTATTTAAACCACCACCTCTCAGCAGTCTTTTGGCAAAAGCTGAAAGTAAATGATTACCATGAACAAGCTTCTCAAGTCTGTCGTTCGGAGTCGGCTTTAAACTGTAGGTCCCGGTACTCATGGATAAAAATTAACACACACAACATGAGTGCTACGAGAAGCTAGGCCGTAACCCTGACACAGGGTTGTAATGGCCAATTAGGGTTACGGCCTACAGTTTAAAGTCAACTTCGAACGACAGATTTGAGAAGCTTTTTCATGGCAATCAATTACTCCCAGAGTCTTTGCCAGAAGACTGCTGTGAGGTAGTCGCCGAAAGAAATACTTTTTTAATATTTCTTTTTTTTCTAGATGTCAGATCTGAGATTTGAACCCAGCCCTATCGTCTTAGTAAGCCAACACACTAAACACTAGACCACGGCGACTACAAATGTTAATCATTATCGTATTTTAATTATAGAAAAATAAGCTTCAATCAGCCTAAAGCTCTGAATATACTATGTATGGTATGTACATACAAAGCAGATGCATACATACTACTAAAAAATATATGTATGGCATATACATACATATATGTATATCGTCACCTAAAATACGAAATAATATATCATTAAAAAAATCTAAACTACCTTACTTTATTGATTACGTTCACTACATCATAATACATATCGTCGTGCGGGTGTTTATGTGCTCTATTTATATTTCTCGAGATAATGGTTTTTGACGTCAACATTTTTAAAACCTGCATTCCGTTTTCGGACGAGATTTTGAGTCTTCTTTAACTCTTGATACAGTATTTCATAGTTTAGATGACGATATGTAGATTTTTTCTAATTTTTTTTTAATTTTCTCTATTAAAATACACACATTATTTCGATTAGTCTCTTGGTCACTACAATTAAAACAACATTTAGTTGTTGCCATTTTATAAATAAAATTAATGATTTTTTTCCGCGTTGAGTGGTGGTATTTTCAGATTAAATTTAAAAATAAATTCATATACATATCTACTGACATACTTATACATGTAAATATGCAGAATATATGCAAACTAATGTATAATTCATACATACTTTTTGTACATACATATGTACGTATGTATTTATATATTAATAAGTATGTACACAACATATATAAAAAAACCAACAACAGCAAAAACATTTTTTTAACACACACAAACATGTTCGGTATATATATTTTGGTGTAGTGGTCCGCCACTTTTAATGCAGCGGTAATGCGCATTGGTTTTCAATAATGATTAAAAAAAAACCCAAAAGCAGAAGGAAAAAAATGGCAACTATTAAAAAAAATGCCAGAGAAATTTGGTTTAAAACTATTTTAAAAATTTCCATAGATTTACTGAAGCCATACGCAATAGCATAGCATATGAGTGTATAAATCAATTGGCTGAGTTACTGGTAAAACTATGGCCTTTCAGATTTTGCCTCAGTTATGCTGTTGTAAAAACTGTAAAGGAGATATACGTCTCTATGTATACATTTATACATTTACATATATTTCTTTGTGTAGTTACATACATATCTATGAGAGTTTAACAATTCAAAAATAAAGTAACAAAATATATTACTTCTACACTAACAATAGTTGCGGGAGTGGAGGAATACATATTTTATGATTGAACTTTTTCTACTGACTATCTTTCATGAAATTATATTACAATAAAATTTAATTTAATAAATTACATATTTCCTAAAAAATTACTGAATTCTTATATTGATGAAAAATTTAATTGATAATAATTTAATATTTTTTTTATTAATTTTTTGGTTCCTTATTTTATATAAATTATTTGCGGATTTTTTTTAATTTAAACCGGGTATTGTAGTCGCCGTGGTCTAGTGGTTAGTGTGTTGGCTTACGAAGACGATAGTGCTGGGTTCAAATCTCAGTGCCGACATCTTTAAAAAAAAAAAAAAGAAATATGATACAATTATTTCTTTCGGCGACTACCTCGCAGCAGTCTTCTGGCAAAAGCTCTGGGAGTAATTAATTGCCATGAAAAAGCTTCTCAAATCTGTCGTTCGGAGTCGACTTTAAACTGTAGGTCCGGTACTCATGGGAAGAAATTAACACACAACATGAGTGCTGCGAGAAGCTAGGCCGTAATACTGACACAGGGTTGTAATGGCCAATTATGTATGTATGTATTTATTACACTACTGTTTGTTTTTCTTTTTTTTTTCTTGTGGTAAAAACAGAGTAATTAACGGGTTATTGTTTAAGAAACATCAATTGCCATCCATTACAAGTGTAAAAAATTTATTTAAACTTAATCGATGAATGCAAAGAATTTTATTAATGATTAAAAGATTAAAAAGTTGAAAGAAGAAGTCAGTGGATCATGGTCTTGGGCAAGAAATGTAAGAAAAATGTATCCCACGAAGCTTATTAGAAAGAGTACAAAGCTAACATCCTAACTGTCGGCGTCGATTATGTATAATTAAATTCAACTTTAAAGAGCCGATGATAATGTGAACACATAAAATTGTATTTTTTTACTTGATATGCCCAAACTTAAGACGATAAAAGTGGGCGAAAATTATGCTCAAAAAAAAATTAAAACTGTTTAACTTCTTTTAGCATGACCAAGCTGGTTTTTGGGTTTTGTTTAACTTGCTTAGAAAAATTTTTTATGTTCTCTTTTGAAATTTGACAAAAAAAGTTTAATGTCAGTAATAACATCGACCTACAAAAGAAAATACTGTAATACAGACTCGCATTTAAATTACTATGAAATAACAAAACAAGAAAAGGAAATGAAAAAATCATTACAAAAACGAAATTTAGCTGGAAAAACAATATCGGCTTAAAGCTTGTACAATTTAATGTGTACAAATGTTTACGTTTACAAAGTCATACATATACACGCACTTAAACGAATATCGATCGGCAGCAAATCTTTACAGTCCAATTCATAATGAGATAAAACGTGCTTATAAGGGTCTTATAAGCAAAATCTCTTAATTTTGTATTCATAATCAAGAAACAGTGTCATATCGCTCTCATAAACCATTTATAAATAAGAAATTTTTATTGTAGGTTTCTAGGCACTTTAACCGTACAATAACACGACATTTGTGAGTTAGATTGGATATTGTATAAATAAAAGTGAAATAATATAGTATTACAATTAATAAAACTTATATAGTTGCAAGTATAGATACATATGTACATATTTAAATTCACGTAATTAAGAATCTTCGTATAATAGCAAATGATTGCAGTCTCTGTACAAAATAAAATTTCTAAATGGCCAAGAAATTGTTTTTATTTTGTATTACATATCCCATCTCTTTCCTTTACAGGCTCTGTCATCAGTGCCTGTAGAAATTACGTATGTAAGTCTCTCTTTCTCTTTCTCTCCAATTTACAATTCCATTTTACCAAATTTTGAGATAAAAAAATGTAAACAGAATAGTGATGCACAAACCAAAAAGAAAATGGTAGTATTCGATTAATTTATACATGAATTAAAAAAAATGTGTTGCAAAGGAAACATTTTTTTTAATTTTTCAATTTGTTTTAGTTATTTTTATTACCAGCAGTAAATATTACTTCAATCACATCTATTTTATGTATAAATGTGTTACTATTACAGTATTTTTATGAATATTAAAAAATTACCGAAGTAACCGATAGCTTTTATTATGCATCACTATGCTGAAATAACATCATGGTATTGCCAGCATGACATTAAAATCGTTTATTAGTTAATTTGCTCATATGAAAGGTTTATGAATAAGATTTTTTATTTTGAGCTTATAAGACAGATAACGTCTCATAACTAATGTATGGATAAAACCTAAATTAAGGAGTTAATTTGAATTAGAGCGTTAATTTCTAAAATCTATGAATGAGATTGTATACATATTCGTATAAATGTGTATGTATGTATTGTATATAGAATTGTGTGTTGAAATTAATGTTTTTTTGCGATACCAACACAGTAACAACAATAAACCTTTTGACCTAAAAGTCACTCAAAATCGTACACAAACACAGAGGTATACAAACTCATGCAGTTGGAAAAAAAGGATAAACGAAATGGAAGAAAAAAAAAAACAAAGAATTTGAATACAACCGATTTACTGTTCATATCACCAACAAGAATAATTTTATGTTCATGTTGCCTACTCGTATTCTTTCCTTCTTTTTTCTTCTTTATTGTTCGTAAACTTGTAAAGAAAGTATTTTTCTTCATTCCAATTCCAATTGCTTTTGTTGGGAACTTTTGTTTTGGCTTTGACAACATTATAATCAATATGTTTTATGTGCAGTCAACAACAACGTATTTTGGTTGTTATAAACTCATGTCTGTTATGAGATTTTAAAGCGCTACAATTATTGGACTGAGAAAAATAAATTTGAGATAGATATGATTATGTTTGCAGAAGTTGTTCTTTTGTTTGGAAAAATTATTTAATCCTAGATTGAGTAAGATCAGATACCTAGGCTGCCTTAAAGGCGCTTGACTCTCATCGTATGGCATCTAGACTTGTCAAATATTGTACGACACGTTGCAAAAATCATCGCTTAGAAACAGGGTGCTGTCGTTCTGGGTACCTGCACACTGTGGTATAAGTGGAAACGAGGAAGCGGAGGGGGTCTGCGACGCCTTATATTGATCCGGAGCCCTTCTGTTCAGCGCCGCTTTCTCCTATTCTCAATCTAATTAGTGAGTGGAAAACTGGCAAATGCTTTGAACATTGATACGCCCATTCGGCTCTCATGCACGACAAGGCTGTGATTCGTCCGGGATTTGGGGGTAAGTCAGATGTTCTAAAGTATAGAAGGCCAGATCTGAAAATATTAAATGTAGTGTGAGAGCGCATTTGATGAGAATAGCGATCACAGATGTAGATGTTTGTAGACTATGCTCACAAGCATCAGAGACAGCAGAGCACATATTGTGTTAATGTGCGGCTCTTGATAGATTTAGATGGATATGTTTAGGGCAACATATGGTCTCACTGGCGGACATATCCACCACTAAATTTTCCGATCTGCTAGAGCTCATAAGGAAGGCAGTTGGTTTGCTAAACAAACAGTAGACTCAAAGGGACACAATAGATCTTATAGATCGCAGTGTCTTGCATTTGTGCTGGGTCTAAACTAAAGATCTGCACGGGTATGTTTGAAACGATATTCAAGACATTCTAAAAATTTCAAACACACTTCCAACTCTAATTCGTAAAAGCGAAACGAATAAAACAAACATAAAAAGTGGTTGTTGTCGTTAGAATGTAAATAATGAGAGAATAGAGACAAGAGAGTATGGAGACATGAGAGACATGAAACATAAGAGTTAGAATGGAATGAATAGAGTGAATAGAATGTCTTGTTTGTAAAATGATAGAAAAGAATTTCTTGTACTGGTATTATAAGTACTAAAGAACTGAATAATAAAAGTAATGAACTGAATAATTTTTCATGTTATTTTTCTTTATTTTTTTATATTTTTGGCTTAATTTTTAAAAATACATACATATTTACAAAAACTTAAAAAAAAAAAATTATAAATAAATTACATATTCAAAAAGTGATTAATTTTTTTTTGCCTTTAAATGCTTTAATATACACACACTATTCTTCTTGCTAGATTTCAATTTGTTTGTTTTCATTCGCTTGTTTGTATTACAAACTATCGTGTTTACTTCAATACATGCTTTCATTCACAAAGGAAATTCAAGACATTCCAAGACATTCGAATGTCTCTATAATCATTTAGAATTATGAGAGTAAATTTAGATTTATTCTATTCAATTCTATTCGTTTTTTGAGGCTGTTCGTTTCGTTTCGTTTCGTTGGCTGCAAAACGAATAGAATGAATATTTGTTTCTATGCTTGAATTTACTCTCAATTAGAGTACACTTCTCGAATCATTCTAAACTGGCAGAAAAGCAAAACATTCATGCAGACCTTTAGTCTACACCAGATAATAATAATAATAATAATAATAATAAGAAAGATCTGTAATACCTCTCTTATTTTTTCAATTGATTATCTAAAACAGTTTAAACGTTTAAGTGATTTATTCTTATTAAAGGAATAACAATATTGTTATTACTGGCCATAGGCTTATAGTGATGAATTTTGTTATACTCGTATGTTTCTTATTCACGATATTAAAAATACGGTTTCACGGTACATATACAAATTACACGATCAGTCTTCAAGTCCTTCCATTTTCGCACCAAGAAGCACACGGTGACTGAATGCTAGGAGTCAGTTCTAATGAGTTCTAATAGCAAATTTAAGTATTACGATAAATGGTCATAAATACTTCTAGGTCTGTGTGGATATATACAATAGTATTTTGACAGTGCCTCAATTACGCTTGCTCAAAAGTGCCACTGTTAAAAGTCTTCTAACGGAGGAACACTATTATCTATTGTATTGTATTGTATGACTTTACTCCACTGCAAGCACTGGTTAAATTTAGCAGAGCACCGTAACAACTCACACAACAAATTGACAGCTAATGCTGGTACTTAAAAGGAAACGCATCGCTTCACAAGTTACGATGTTGAGGGTTGCCAAGAGATTTTAAAGGGCCAGAATTTAGTGCTTTTTAGGTATGGTTTAAAAAGGAAACTTGAATTTGGTGATGAAACAGTATACGAACAAATTTAGGCAAAAAACATAATTGAAGAAAACTCTTTCGTTCCTTACCAAGTATTTATTGCCGATAAAATTTCGTCTTTGTAGATTGATGAGATGATATGAGTTAAGACAGACGCCTTACTTAATCAGTATACTTAAATTAATTAAATGGTTGTATATGTAACTTAACATTTACCCAGAAAAATTATATCGAAGTAGGTTAAGAAGAAGGTCATTCTCATGCTTCTTATTTTTATTATATAATTTACAAACTGATTCCATAAAAGTAAACTTAACTTGTTTTCGTAACAGGAAAAAATGGCATTCAATCGCACTTTATGCATTGGTTCGATTTCTTAATTTCAAATCAGTTTAATTTCTGAAGATACTCTGACAAACTCATAATCGTCAGTAGCACACTGATGTTAGAATAACGCATTTTTAACCTAAATTGATTACTTTGTTCGTGCTGAATCAGTTATCCATGTTACTTTGCTCGTTACTTATACTTTGTTATAGCAAACTGTTAAAAATTAAAAATTACTTTATTGCTCTTCTGGTCAAATATTTGTTTCATTTGACTGTACTTTATGTATATAGAGAAGTTTTGTTTATAACATTTTTTTAATCAAAATGAGATAGGTCATCTTTAAGGGAATATATTTTCTTTAATATTAGAATTTGTGTTTTATTTAGAAAGTGCATAAAAAGAACTATATAGTGTAGGGCTTGACGTATTCGTGTTGGACTGCTTATAACTTTTATTTGCTCCCTTTTCTTTACGAATTGTGTGTGTGGTGTATCTGTTAGAATTTACGTCTGTAACTTTTAAGCCCTTGTTTTAAACTTTGTTGTGTTCTGATGACATTCATTTCTTCATCTAGACGTTTTTTTCTCAAACACGAATTAAAAGTGTTGCATAAATGACATGATTAATTCTGTACCCATAAGTGCGTATTTTTTTTTTGTATGGCCAAAAATTCCCCAAAAGAATTGAAATGTTCTTTTTTCGTTTGTTTTTATTTTCCTACCTGAATGTATTTTGCAGGCAGGTCTCATGTAACAGTTTAAATGCATCTGTTGTCATTCATTCAATAATATACATATGTATGTAGCTTTGCAATAATCTGATTTCTGAAGAAATAGTGTGTCCTCTGTAATTTGCTTTAATTAAAGTTCTTTTTAAAAGTATATGTACGGTTTTAAAGCTCATTGTATCCTTACAAGAAAGACTTACATAGTTCTTCTTACATAGGTTGCTACAGATGAAAGGAAAGATTTTTAATTTGATGTTACCGCATCTAGCATTTAATGTAATTGGTTGCTACATTCTATGATCAATATATGTTTGACCGCTGACAGATTTAATGTTAAAACATTTTCTAGGCAGTTTTAATTCAGTTTTAGGAAATTTTGAAACCTACACTTTGTATGTGTGAAAGTTTGGCATTAAAAGCACATAAATCGATGTAACGTATGTTTTAAGGAATTAAAGTACACAAATTATTTTGTTGGTTGTTTAAGCTATAAACTACTGGCATATGCATAGATAGGTTTATTGAGGGCTCATTTTACAAGTATTGCCTAGAAATTAGCCAACAACATTTTTTAAGAACGTATTTTATTTTCTAACTTAGATTTTAAATGTATTTTATTTTTTTTAAATATTATTGAACTTTTTCATATAAATAAATACATTAAAAAACATTGTTTTTTAATTTTTACCAGTAACTTTCAATATATCTTTGTTATGGGTAGTACTGGTCACTTCACTTTCATGAAAGTTTCCTTGAAAGTTAAGATGAAAGTAGAAAAAATTGTGAATGTATTACAATTTTCACAAAACAACTTTCAGCTGTAAATGCTATGTCTATATTACTCAATTTGATGTCTTGGTATTTGGTACGTGTAATATCATGATTTTTATATTAAAGATGTAAAAAAACGAATGCTTACACATACGAATAGCCAAGCCAGTAGTGCGATTTAGTAACTTTTAACGGTTTGTTTTCTGTTACAATTCCAAGCTTTTTTGGCTTCTTCACCATAATAATCAACTGGTCATCTTTTATAAGAAATAAAAGCAAATAAAAAGAAAATAACAGAAAAACAGCATGCAAATTCTGTATTCATACATCTTTAATGTTATTTACATAACGCCGCAAGAATTAAAGAACGCTGTAACTGACAAAAAATCGAAAATAAGTTTTTTGCATCATTTTTATCAGAAAAAAAATACGCGTCGATTGGTCCCGGTCCCAGATTTCTACGATGAAAATAAATTCACTTACGCCGTCTGCGTTTTGAAAAATACCAGTGCCTTTGTTCTACTTTCATAAGGGTTTTTTTGGCTCTGGTGAATATTTAAGGTTTTGTCAGTTACAGCGTTCTTTAATTCAATCGACGATATTTTGTCATATTTTTTAAAAATTATTTAAAAATTTAAATTTTTTGTTAGTTTTTTTTAATATAAATTAAGTCTTTAATAAAGTACAGATTTTTACTCTTTTTTTAAATATGTATGAATATAGACATTGCACACTGTGATGTAGTATTAAATTTGTTTTTTTAATAAATTAACTTAAATTTTTTTCTTTATAAACTTACGATAGTCTCCTCTTTCTCTCTTCCCATAACATATTTTCCTAGACCAGGGGATCAATTCTCGTTCTGTGAGGAACGGGCTAGCGAAAAAAAAGAATATTTAATAATTTCTAATAAAATATTTTTATTTTAATATAATATTTAATACTCGTATATTTATTTCAAAAACCAAAATAAGCAGAGTGGGCAAACAAACAAACCATTTCGCAAACGTTGCAACAAAGTCATACACTTTTCAAAATTTTTTTGCTGGTATTGTACATGAGCAAAACCAAAACAAATACTTTCTAAATGAGAAAGAGCGCAAATGAAACAATTAGCTTTTCCCTCTTCTGCTTGCTTTGTTATTCCGTTACAATCCTATAATTTGCTCTTTTTTCTCTTCTTCTTTTCTTTTTCTCATCTTCTTTTCTTTTTCTTCTAATTAATTTTTTGTTGTACCTACGCACATTTGATTAAATATACAATATTTGTATTTTAATGGGACAATCTTTCTCACTGTTTCTGTTTTATTTTTGCTTTACTCATTGTAAAGAACACAACAAAATGAGATCAAACGTTCAGTTTTGTTTATTTTCCTACTCTGAAAATAAGTATGACGTCACATTGGTGTTTTCTTTTGTACTAGAACACAGAGCCAAATAAATATTGTTGACGGCGGTAGTGGCGAAACCGGCAGCACAAAATATCAATCGGCGATAGTTGCATTTATTAGTGGTATCAATGAAATACATATTAGTTTGTTATATATGTATATTATTATCATTTTATTAATATATGGCGGGTAAGCCGCTTCCTTCAATCGGTTGGCTTCGTACTCTTGCATTGACATTTTGACATAAAATATTAATAATAAACAAACAAAAGTTTCATGACTACGGTTGGATTGAAACAATTTTTTCATAACATGCACCAGAATCGCAAATAGTGTAATTGTTATATGATAACCCGAAAAGTGCTCATGAAACGACAATGATAAAAAACTTTTCGTTTCACTGTTTCACAGAGCCAGAATTGACCCCAGCACACTGTACTGCATGAGTATGGGCCATCCTCTGAGTGCTGGCCTTAATAATAATAAAAAAAAGAGAAAACCAAATATGTTTTTGTCTCAATAACTTTACTCTTTGATACATAAATTACAGGAAAAGAGCTATGATTTAGGAATAACTTCCTTATTTATAATAAAAAATTAGCAGATCTTTGTATACAGTGTTTAGGTTTGTCGTCATTTTTATATATAGAAATTCTTACACAAACGTACAAAGTATTTAATTTTTTGGATTCTCTGACTAGTTTCAAATAGAAGGTATGATAATATATATATAATATAAGTCTACAGTGGGTGATAAACTTTTTTTGTCCAATATGCTAACGATTTGCTAACTTTTCGTTATACATACGGCCGGTATAATTATCAGCACACTAGAAATTTTTGAAAACTTAGGATGACTTTTTATTTTGGTTATTTTAGTTTTGGGTTTTGAATAATTCAACTGCAAGTTTTAATATAAATTTTCTCTTGACTGCATAGCCACGCTCTAAATGTTCTCGTCTTAAGAATTTTTTTTACATTTATTTGTATGCAGAGTAGGAAAATAAACAAAACGAAACAGTTGATCTCATTTTGTTTTGTTCTTTACTATGAGTAAAACAAAATCAAAACAAAAACAGTGAGAGCGATTATCCCATTAAGTTTTGTATATTGTTTTTGTTTTAAGCACTACAAATACACTAACTCAAATGTGTGTAGGTAGAACAAAAAATGAATGAGAAGAAAAAGAAAAGAAGAATAGAAAAAAGTGCAAATTATATAAATTTAACGGAATAACAAAGCAAGCACAAGAGCAAAAAGCGATCATTTTTCGTTTGCGCTCTTTCTCATTTTGTTTTGGTTTTGCTCATGTACAATGAGATTAAAAAATTTTTAAAAGTTTATGACTTTGTGGTAACGTTTGCGAAATGTTTTGTTTGTTTACCCACTCTGTTTGTATGAAATTACTATAGAAAACAAAAGTAGGGTTATTACTTATTTTTGCTATATGGAAATCCGAGCGTGAATCCTAGTAAGAGTGGTCGTATTTTAATTAATTTTTGTTTCATTAGAAACTCTTTAATTAGGATTTAAATTTATTGCAATGATTTTTGATAATCAAAAGTAAAAATGACAGGCGTGATTGTGTACAGGCGTATACAGGTAGTCTTTTCTGATATGTTCCATGCAACTTTTAAAGTCTGAAAACTTATCTACCACCCTCATTTTTAATGATATGAACATTTTACTGGCATAATCAGTCACACTTTATTTTCTACTCTAGTCCTATGAATGTAACGTATTTTAAGTAGATGTTTTTAAACCACAAAAGCTGTAAAAAACATTTTAAAAAGTTCATTGTCAACTTAAGTTTCAAGGCCAAATAAAATTCTTTTCTACTGAATCAACATTTCTCATGTAAGAAAGTGAAATATGTTCTTACAAGAGAATCTATATGAATACCATCAGAAGAATGTAATTGAAAACTTGTAAATATAACTACTTAAAGCCTCCACTACTAATACCGATGTATGTATTGTATGTATGTATACATATAAAGAAAGCACTACCTTAAGTGTTATTATAAGTATTTTATTTCCATTACTGTTCTACTTCAACAATGTCTCAAGATGTTGTTTTGCCATCGAAATGTCAAATATTTAAAAGTAAAAAAAAAAAAAAAATAAATGAAAAGAAAAATTTTCTTTGAAAAGGGGAAAGGAAAATTACTTAAAACTAAGATATCAGTGAATAAACATTGAACTTCAGTTATACATTTATATGAGAAAAGTATACAAATGAATAGAGAAAAAAAAAACATCGTGTAAAAAGAGTAAATACATACAGTAGATAAAAGTAGGAGATATTTTTGAGCTATGTACTATATATTTAGAGACATAAAGAGTGTCCCAGAAACGGGGTGACAGCATTTATTGTAACCTCCGTGAGAAAAGTAAAAAAAAATCTATCCCATATAGTTTAAAAGTTATGGGCATTTAAGGAAAACGAAGAAATTTGGTAAAACTGTAACCATTTTTCGGTTATTGCGGTTAATTTTTATAATTTTTGTTCATTTCAACTTTGGATTCGTAACCCTAAATAACATTTCTCGTAAAACAGTCCGAAATAATGATGCAATTGCCTCCCGTTTTCTAGAATTAAAACTATTTGCTAAACAATGAATTTAAAATTTTCAAAATTTGTCAACTTTAAATGTGCTAAAGTGCGTTGAGTTCTGAGACACCCTGTATACTGTTTACAAAAAATATATAAAAATAAATAAAAGAATAAGGCCGAGGCCACGCAATGAGCGGCAAAAAATTAAAACATATGGAACACCACTGAAGTGGCCACGCAATGAGCGGCATTTCTGAGCGGCTAAGCGGCGCGGCAGGAATGGAAAAATCTGCTCCAGCGAGAAACGTTTTCGATGCGAAGGTTACTGGACATCGGCGTAGAGGACAACCCTGCCATCAATTGGTGTGACCAACTGGATTATTCGCGCGAGTTATGTGAACCAACCATTCCAATAACAATTTAACACATTCTCTACCCATGACCATTAACTGTAAACAATAACAATATGCAGTATTAATTTTTCTAGTTCAATAAACTAAATTTTTGCTAATCAGCAGTAATAACAATTAACTAAATTTTAAGTTTAATAAACTGCATACTGCCCATTCAACAATATTTCGCAATCATTATTATTTTGCTACTTTTTTTTTGCAATACTTCTCAACAAATGTCAGCTGAATTTTTAAATAGTATTTAGTTTTTAAATATTGTAATAATTTTAAGTTCTTGCAGTTCTTAATTTGAATTCAATGAATAAAGATGAAAATTTAAAAAAATCTTTTCCGTGTTTTATTTTTTTATAAAACAAAACGCTCGGACTCGTAAGTCGTGCTTACCAGAAACGGCTGGAGACTACTGTTGAGGCAGGCCGAAACCCGTTAACGGATTGTTATGGCCATGTAAGTAAGTAAATATTATAATAAAAAAATAACCAAATAAATAAAATGATGGTAAAGTGGGAATTATAATAAGTAATAAAAAAGAAATTTAGTTACAATTTGGTTTGACAAGAAAATATTTGCATTTTTAAATTACAAATTAATTACATTTCAGGTCAATAAAATGTTGGGTATAAAAAATTTTCTATTTTATCAAATGCTCAGTGACTAAAAATCCTTAACATAATAAACAAAAACAAGTATTCGTGCTCTTGAGAAAATAAAGTTCAAGAAAATTAAAAATAAATGATTCTAAGAATGTTTTATTTAGAAAAAAAAGGACTAAAGGATACTAAAAATAATGCAATCTTTATATGTGCTTTTGCAAAGAATACTAAAAATGTCAAAACTTTTATGAATTTTGATAAATAAAAATCATATGAATAATACTCGCATTTGTGACTGGAGCAGAACATAATTAAGAAACGTTTGAATTGCATTTCATATTTATGTAAATCAACCAATTAGATGCCGAGAAACCTGGGCTATTGTTTACTATGCATCTGGGAAGATAACAGCTAACATACTGAAGACGCTCGACACTCACATTTAACATCCACTGACAGATGGAGCAATTGCTGTTGATCACTCAAGGATGAAGGTATAACACTGGCCTTTGAGTGGTCAAATTGACAGCAACTTCTCTCATCAACAAAAAAAAAAAAAAAAACAAGCGTATAGTAAAAAAATTAAATAAAACTCTATCTATGTATGGATTTTCAGATTCCAATACAATGCACTGCATGAGTAGGGGTGTTTACCCCTGAGAATATTTATTTTGAAGAAATGGGAGTTGCTAAATCAAACACGTACGCTTATCATTGTATGGTCCAAGTTCAAAACCCAGTAATAGTGATCAATTCTGGAAAATGGAATAAGAAGCTAAAAAAAGGTGTAATTCTGATTCATCCAAATAAGATGTCAGTTATAAAAATATATATTTTGACTAATCCGTGAGATAAATAGTTGATGGTTGTCATAAATATGTAAAGAATACAAAGAACTCTGATGAGACTACTGTAGCTGGGTTCGAAAACATGTTCAGTTTGGTTTGTATACAATTTCTTCGCGTACGTGATTTTCTCTTCTAATTATCAAAAATCAAAACAAAAACAATCTAAATTTTTTATAGAATTTATCTTTGATCTAAATAAAGAGTTTCTGACGAACAAAATAAGTACTTTTTATGGTACAATTGCTGAGTATTATAACCGCCAAATTTCTAGTATTTCTGGTTTGTAGATGACCGATATGGCAAATTTAAATCGAAAACGCAAAACCTAAATGACTTTCAATTCGTAAGCTACGGTCACATTGGGTAAATATTTGACGAAAAAAACGTACAAGTAGCACCTAGAGGGGTAAAATGCAAGACCAACCAAACATACCTACCCTCTATCTCCACTCCAGTCTACTGAATATAAGAATATAAATATTTTAACAACAATTTAAATACATTCGAGATAACTGTATCAATATAGGTTTAAAAATTACAGGATTTAAAATTTCTGTAAAGAAATGAATTAAGTTCGAATGATACATGAAAACAATCACATATTACTCATGTTCTCAAAACAAATTTTAACAGAAAGTTTTAAAATCTTTAATTACATGATTTCTTGTTTTTATAGCTCTATTTTTTTGTTTTCACCTGAAGACAATTGAAAGATTTTATTCATTCCATAAATAAGAATGTACGTGCTTTCGCAAATCATTTTTTTAATGTGAGTTAAGTGTGCAAGAAAGAATAAAAAAAATCAAATAAGCAATAGGGGTCCATCTCTATCTTTCTTAAAATTTTATAAAACATTTCTCAGAGATTACCATTCTGGATAAATGTTTTAAAAATCAATTGAATCACACAATCACTAAAGTGTTGGATGTGAGTTCAGTTTAATCATTGAATACAAATGGTTTAATTAAAACAAATAGATGGAAGACGTTATAAGATAAGAGAGCATACATATAAAGAACAACAGAAAATAAATTTAGAAACAATCTCTATTTTATTTAATGCCATCAGTAAAAATATTTGTCTGAAGTAGTATTATAAAGTGTAAATGGAGTAGCTTTCAGTGTCAAAGCATGTTTTTCTATAGGATAAAAAAAAACAGGAAGAAAAATAATATAAACCTTTTACTATTATCAGTCTTCATAATCTATTTATAGACAAAAAACAATACACGGACTAATAAAATAACAATTTGATGGACGCCGACTTATAAAATTTGGTTAATTTTACATTACTAGCTATAGGTATCTAAATCTGCCTTGTTTATGTTCTCAACCAGTAGAAATAAAAATCTGTAGGTAACATATTACTTCATATTTTTTCTATTGTAGATACATACCTATATACATACATACATACATACATACATACATACATACATAACTGGCCTTTACAACTCTGTGTCAGGATTATGGCCTAGCTTCTCGCAGCACTCATGTTGTGTGTGTAAATTTTTATCAATGAGTACCGGGACCTACAGTTTAATGTCGATTCCGAACGACAGACTTGAAAAGCTTGTTCATGGCAATTAATTACTCTCAGAGCTTTTGCCAGAAGACTGCTGAGAGATAGCCGCCGAAAGAAATATTTTTTTCATATATTTTTTTTTTTTAAGATGTCGGAGCTGTGTGTCGAACCCAGGGCTCATGTCTTAGTAAGCCAACACACTAACCACTAGACCACGGCGATAACAATTGCTAATTTTAGCGGTGGGTTACATTTTAAAGGCCGATGTTGATTTTGAATAAAACGCAAATTATTTATGTAGGAAATTATTGTCATTTCTTTTCATTATAATAGTTTTGTATGGCTCAATTATGTATGGATAAAACGTCCACCGAATTTTCGATGACGCTAAGGCATAATTGAGGTTCTATGCCGTTAATGTGGCGAATTCTCTCATACCTTAGCTCTTCTGGGCCACCAGTCCGGAGCTGTTTGGAGCTTATACTGGCAGTAGTAGCTTGTCCGGAGGCTATATTCTGGTACCGCGGGAGTCAGGAGCCCCAGGGACTTGTCCCTGCCTGGCTATGGTGTAGGCCCCCTTGTGGGAGCATCGCGGGGGCTGTGGTTTAAACCCAAATCGCGGGGAGAGCTTAGGCTCAGTGTGGTGTTGTATTGCAACCGGGTGCCGTGACCCATAGCTCGGTAGGAATTTAGATAGTCTCCGACTCTCAACCAAGGAGTGAAGTTCATGTCCAAATGCATGGCTTCGAATTTGGTACTCAATGTGCTTGCATGTTGGGGGCGTTGGTAGACGCATTGTATCCACCCGTGTCTCTGACACCGTGTGGCATGTCTATGGACGATAGGAATGTAAAACAACTGGATATTATTATACCTTAGCTCTTGAATTGTTGCTGGCTTATCGACGTACACCTTTTCTTTCAAATAACCTCAAAGAAAGAAGTCTAACGGTGTCAAATCACATAAACTTGGCGGCCAATTGCCATCGCCACCACATGAGATAACACGGCCATTGAATTTGTCGTGCAAAAGAGTCGTCGTTTCGTTAGCTGGATGGCAAGTCCACATTTCGTCGACTACCCTGTCAAAAGCTCTGAGAATAACTGATTGCCATGAACAAGCTTCTCAAGTTTGTAGTTCCGAGTCGAATTAAAAATGTAGGTCCTGGTACTCATTGAAAAAAATTAACACATACAACATGAGTACTGCGGAAGCTAGGCCGTAACCATGAAACAGAGTTTTGGCCTAGCTGGTGTTTTTCATTTCAGAAAAGGTAGAGGGTTGAAAAAAGCCCACGAATTCTCTTCTATGTGCGTTGTTTTTACTTCTCTTTTTTACTCTTTGTGTTTTTTGCTCTGTTGTAAACGTATTATAATTTTGTAAAAAATTTTTTGCACAATGTTTCACAGAAAAAAAATTTTATTTTGACTTTAAATCACTGAACTGTTGAGCCGATACTATGTGTTGCTTGAATTTTTAGACAATTAATTAAAAATATATGAAAGAATACTAAAGTTTCCTACCAAAAGCTTACTTTTCCATCTTGTTGTTCTTCTTAAAACTACGAGTACTTACTTTACAATTTTCACAACATGATTTTACAGTACATTACCACGAAACAACAAATAGTGTTACCGTTTATGTTTTTCGTAGGAAACCGTGAACGCTTGACGTCATTCATTTTACATAAATGGACCATAAATTTACAATTATTAGAATTATCCCAAAATTGTCACCGTGTTTTAAGAAAATATAAGTATTGTTTGTATATATTTACGAAAAAATATATTTAAAAACACTAATTTTATATAATGTTAAAAGATACATAAAATATATTAAAAAGTAAACTCTAATACATTTTTAACCTCTTATACAGGACTTTTTGATTCCCCTCCTTGCTTCCATACACAATTACCTATTTATAATACAATTTATTGTACTTCACATGTTTGCTGAACGAATTACGTGCACGACATATAATGATAATGAGAGTCAAGGTACATATAAGGGTAATAAGTATTTTTAAATAGTTTTTATATTCATTACATACACCCACACATAAATACTTATATATGAAAACAATGAGCTCTTAAAAAATGAACAACGACAATAGAAATTATATACCAACATTAATAAGAATGAGTCTCAAATGTACAAAAACAAAAATGTAAGAACAACTTAGTCAATTGAGAAGGGTTAAGGAGAATGTTAAAAAGCATTTTCTAAAAGAAAAAAAAAAAAAAAAAACAACAAAAAGATCAATAAAATGTTGAGATAGAGATGTAAAAGAAAGAAAATTGTTGATGTGATTCATGTTTTTCTAAACCATTTTATAAAATCGAAATGCTTGAATAAACTTGAATTGTCGCGTATTTTCTTGTTGCCATTAGCGTTTTTCTTATTATCGTTATCGTTTTGCTGCTGTTTTCATTGTTAAACTCGTATTTAGCCTGAAGAGTATTTTTGATTTTTTTTCCATTTCATTTTTTTTTTTTGACAAACTTGGCATTTTCTTTTAATTTTATTGTGTTCTTCTCAGAAAAATGTGTGTGTGTATGTGTGTAGAAAAACTGGGTGTTAAACATAAAAACTCTTTCATACACACATAAACGTACAAAATTTCAAAGTTTTTCTTGTTAACAATGTGTGAAAGTTGAGACTTTAAATGTGTGTGTGTATGTGGCGTAGTGAAACTGCGTGATTTTTTTCACTTTCCTTTAAAAAGTTTGAAAAATTCTTACAAAAGTGTTGACAACATGTTTGCAAAATGTTTAATTTTTTCTTGCATGGCATCTTAATGGCACGAACGTTATGATGACTTTTTTGATTAAATATTTTGATTGTATTTAAAATGATCGCAATTTTACGTCAATGATGTGTAAATTGTGTAAAATAATATTCTCGTTTTCTTATTTATATTAAACATACAGATTTGCCAATAGCGCCAAAAGTATTATTTTTTGTACATACATATATGTTAAGCATTTTTAAATTAAAATCGATATCAAGAGATTTCATTTTATATATCTAATTTTTCAGGAGATATACTTAAGCCCTTATGACACTACATTTTTTTGTATGGAATTTTTTTAGAATTGAAAGATAGAAACAACAAATGCTAGAAAGAGTGGAACATAAAAAATGTAAACAATGTTTTTGTATTTATATTTATTTCAATGATGATTCTTTTTATTTTGTAAAAAAAAACTACCGTAGAATCGCTTAATTGTAGATAACACTAAAAGTTAGCAACACTATAGTATTTTAAATTCCAAATGCCAATTTCAATGTAAAATATTTTAAATTGTTTTTGACAAACTCCACTTTTTTATCGATAACATTTCTAAATATTTTGACAATTCTGTATTGATGTGAATATAGTTGAACTCTCAGCTCTGACATCTTGAAAAAAGAAATATGAAAAAATTATTTCTTTCGGAGACTACCTCTCAGCAGTCGTCTGGCAAATGCTCTGGGAGTACTTGATTGCCATGAAAAAGCTTCTCAAATCTGTCGGTCGGAGTCGACTTTAAGCTGTAGGTCCCGGTACTCATGGATAAAAATTAACACACACAGCATGAGTGCTGCGAGAAGTTAGGCCGTAATCCTGACACGGGGTTGTAAAGGCCAGTTATGTATGTAGGTATGTATAGTTGAACTCTTTCCACCCGTAAGACTATATTATTATGCTATATTTGCACTATTCTTTAAATTTATATGAATCAGAGTAGGAAAATAAACAAAACGAAACGTTTGATCTCATTTTGTTTTGTTATTTACAATGAGTAAAACAAAAACAATAACAGTGAGAGCGATTATCCCATTTAGTTTTGTATATTGTTTTAGTTTTGAGCACTACAAATACACTAACTCAAATTTGTGTAAGTAGAACAAAAAATGAATGAGAAGAAAAGGAAAGAAGAAGAGAAAAAAGAGCAAATTATACGAATGTAACGGAATAACAAAGCAAGCACAAGAGCGGAAAGCGAATTGTTTCGTTTGCGCTCTTTCACATTTAGAAAGTATTTGTTTTGGTGTTGCTCATATACAATACGATTAAAAAAAATTTGAAAAGTTTATGATTTTGTGGTAATGTTTGCGAATTGTTTTGTTTGTTTGCGATCAACGCCAGCTAAAATTAAAGATTTTTTTAATGTGCATTCCTGGTTGAGAGTTTGTTGATCAATGATCTTGACCAATTACATTCCTTCTTTAATTATTTGTGTTATAATTCAGATTCTCTATATTCCTTGTAAACAGAAAGATCGACTTCTAATGTCTCTTGGAAATATTTATTATGCGGAAAATATTGAAACCTAAATGGGGAATTACTTCCTACTTAAAGTTTATACTAATAATACTGCTGGCGTCTAAATAAAACTTTTCCAAATATTTGAAAGAAAAACAAATTTTGTTTTTTATTATTGTTTTCAATACGAATTTGTTTACATACGAATCTTTAACAATACGAGCGTATAAATGTTAATATCTGTATATAGATTTTGGTCACAAGCTCGGAGGATTTTTATTGATAATCTAGAAATACAGGGACGCAATATATTCACAACATATACAAATTACTTGTACCTTTCATTTAATATATTTCAATGAAATTTTCTTTTTAATATTAATTGTTTTCATGAAAGTCATATTAACTAATGCATTTTTTCTTTTTTTTTGCAACTCTTTAAGATTTACTTCATACGTGTACAAAACGTACGTATTTTTTAAATTCACTTATACAATAGTAAATAAATAGATTATTACGGAAATAAATCAAAAAAGCATGTAATTTCAGAAAATTTAGGAATATACTTAGTATCAGAGATTCTGGTAGATTTGTATAGAAATCAAATAGGTGTGCCTAAAATTAATTAATTAATTATTTTTTTCACTAATTGATTTTGATTATAAGGATCCTACGGCCTTTTGGGAGTTATTTATGGTCTTAAGAGGTGAGTAATTCTTAAGCCATTTAATTTTTTTTTGTTATCTAACTTGGTTAAGTCAAAAGTCTGCCAAATGTAATACTTTAAAATTTTTTTAGCGGGATTAAATTATTTTATTTTTAAATTCGTCAGATATAATCTACATAGAAGTATATTAGCTAATGTTTTTTGTTTGGTTTTATGATCTTCTTGTAATAAATTAGATTTAATAACTACA